>CM066031.1:1124799809-1125399809 GCA_033557465.1 Ichthyophis bannanicus
CCAAAACACCAACCCATCCAGCAGTATCCCACTCGCACCTTCAACTTCCCATGGCAACAGAGATAATACCACCTCCTTGAGTCCCTCACGCCATAGAGGAAGTGCCTCCCCTCAGAGATCAACCTCTGGGGTTTCTACGTCCAGATACTTCCTCATGCCAAAGATACCGGCGGGTGGCGCCCTATCCTAGATCTACGCAAACTGAACAAGTTCAATTATCAAGGGAGAAGTTCAGGCTGTATTCCCTCAACGTCATCCTTCCCCTGATACAATCCGGCAAGTTCATGGCGTCCCCTGTAATCTGCAAGAAGGCCTACACCCATATCCTCATCCACAAATCGCACAGAAAGTAACCCTTCGCCTTCGCAGTGCTAGGGGCCCTCACTACCAGGACAGGGTTCTCCCCTTCGGTCTTCTCTCCCCAGCACCTCGTATCTTCACAAAGTGCATAGCCATTGGTCGCATCGCACCTTCCGCAAGTTATGAATCTTCCCTCCTGGACGACTGGCTCTTCCACGGCACCCTCAGCCCGGGATTTGTCATCAACTACAGCAAATCACATCTACACCCCCTCCCAACATGTCGAATTCATTGGAGCGGTTATTGAATACAGCGAACGTCCCCGAGCCCTACCTACCATAACGCCGCTACTCCACATTTGTCCTCGCTTGCAACCAAGACGGCCGAGACAGAAAGTCTCCTCTTCACGGCCCCTCCTTCGCCTCCTGGGGCTATATGGCAGCAACCACCTCAGTTCCTGTCCCACGGCGAAGTGAGTATGCGACCGCTCCAGTGGCACCTGCGCTCCCTCTGGATCAACAATTCCCAACCACTATCCAACCATGTCCTGATGCCCCTAGCATCAAGAACTCAGCCTGCGCTGGTGGACAAACCCATCCAAACCTGTTCCGGGCAGAAGTGCATCCAACAGAAAGCGCACCAAGTGGGTTCTCACCACGGACCGCTGGTCCAACACTGGTTGGGGCGCACATCTCCAACATCCCAGTACTCAGGGCGCATGGTCCCCGAAGGAGAAAAGGCTGCATATCATCTCCTTGAGCTCATAGCCATCAAATACGCATCTCCTACTTTCCTTCCCTCACCTGAGGGACAAGTCCATCCTCATACAGACGGACAGCCAGGTAAGCCATGCTCTTACGTGAACAAGCAAGGGGGGACCGGCTCGCTGGCCCCCTCTGCAACGAGGAGACAGCAAAAAAATTATGGTCCCTGGCCACAGAGAACAGTTTGCCACGTTAGGCCCTCCTATCTACCGAACCCGGAGACATGAATCCCCTTGCGACAACTCAGCAAGTCAACGTGCAACCCACACGAATGGTCACTCTCCCCAGAGGTGACGAATGTTACTCTTCCAACTCGATGGGGGACCCCAGCGGTAGATTCTCTTGTGCCACGGAGTTTGAATGCGAAATGCCCCCCTTTCTTGGGCTCCAGACAACCCTGCACCCAACAGAATGGCAGCGGATGCATTCGACGTGTACTGGGGGGAGTGGTCTTCTAGTATACGCCTTCCCCCCCGCCGAACCCCCCTCATCCCTGTCACCTTGCAGCGGATTGGTGCCGGACAAAGTGCACGTCATCCTGGTGGCTCCCTACTGTCTGCGACAAATGTGGTTCTCGCTCCTGCCAACGTCTGGCTTACGGTGACCCGGTACGCCTTCCCCCCAAAGAGGACCTGCTGACGACAGAACGGAGCAACACGAGACACCCCAACCTTCACAGCAGCCCTTTGCACTCACACTGCCTGGATGTTGAGCTGTTGAACCTCTCCGCTCTCCACCTGCCTGTGGAAGTGCAAGACGTCATCCTCCCTCGCAGCCCGCAGAACCGTCCACCAGAAAGTCCTATGGCCTAAAGTGGAAGAGATTCAGCATCTGGTGCGCACGCAAGCCATCAACCCCACCTCTTGTCCTGGTCCGCACAAGTTCTACAATATGCTCAGCGTTATGTCCGAAAGCGGACTCAATACCCAGTCCATCCTGGTGCACCTCTCGCCGCAATATCGGCTTTCCCCGTGACCCTGTTTATGGAGGCCAACTCCATCTCAGCGCTTCCCTTAACCACGCGTTTTCATGAAGGGGCTAGCGAATCTCAAACCCTCCGATCAAACCACCGGGCCCCTGCCTGGGATCTCAACACATGTCCTGCATTGACTAATGCAGGGAACCCCTTTGAACCAGCTCCATTCTACAGGGATTGAAGTTTACTTCAGTGTAAAACAACTGTTTCCTGGTGGCCATAAACATCTGCTCGGAGGATCAGTGAGGATCCAGGCCCTGGTGGCACAACCCTCCGTACACATCGCTTGCTCCAGGCCCGGGCATCCCCTAAGGACCAACCCTAAGTTTGTTCCAAAGGTCCGCATCGCCATTCCACATCAATCAGTCCATTGAGCTCCCCTGTTTCTTCTCGGAGCCTCACTCGTCCATTGATGGAACAGCACCTGCACATCCTAGACTGCTCCGGGCCCTCAGGAATCTACCTCCAGCGGACCGCACACAACGTTCCAGGAAGTCTGACCCACTCTTCGTGTCTTTCGACCCAAACAGGCCTGGCCAACCCGTCTCGAATATGTTACACTTTCCAACTGGGTGGCGCTCCTGCGTCTCCTTCTGCCTGCCGAGTCACCTGATGGCCAGGTCCCCGCCTAGGGTCTTCCACCCACACCGGCTCAGAGCTTTTGGCTACCCTCCATAGCGAACCTGCGCTCCGTTCCAATCTCCGACATCTGCAAAGCAAGCCACATGGTCTACACTGCACCACTTTCCACTGGCATTACTGCCTAGACCTGCGAGCACAGGAGGATTGCGCATTGGGCGCTTGCAGTCCTAGCCTCCCGCCGTCAGAAGAAGAGCCGGACTTCGTCCCCAATGAGTACCCAAGCTGAGACTTTCTATTCTACAACCAATGACTGGTTTCTTGATTATGTCACTTTAATATTGTTGCATATGCTACACTGTTATTGGCACATTCCTGCACTGTTCTGCCCGCTTTGCACCCTAACGCACTGTACTGCATTGTGGTTGCTACTATGTGGTTACTGCACCTTACTGCACTATACCGCACTGTTCCCTACACTGTTGTTAATGCACCTCCTAAAGCAATGTTATTGCGTCTGTTCTACATTGGATTGTTGCACATGCTTGCTTACCATTAACTGTTTTTCCCGGACATGCGTGGGTCCTATTTGCCTTGAATTGCAACGCTCCCTCCTCCACCTGGCGCACCACGCTGCTAGGGCAGGCACCAGGTGTGGCTGACGCAATCCTGCTAGTCCATGGAGAAAGCGGAGTTTCCTTAACCTATTACAGGGGTTCTCCGTGGGACATGCAGGATAAGTCAGGCCACACAATCCCGCACACCCTCCCTGGAGGAGGTCTCGCTGCTTTGGCTTCGCCCCTAGCTGGGGGAAAGGCACAGCTAGGAACACGACTGATCCGGCTAGGGGCGGGGCAGGAGGTGGGCTACCTGGGCAGGCTCAGAGTTCTGAGCTAGAGAGCACTTCCATATGGCGCCGCCCGAAGGACGTCAAAGGTGTGGCTGACTTATCCTGCTGTCCACGGAGAACCTCTGTTACAGGTAAGTAACTCCACTATCCCTCCTACCCCCCCCCCAACAACTCCCAACCACCCCTAGTGTGCAGTCTTGCTTTATAGGGCACCTCCCCATTTACCAAAACACAGGGACTTGGAACATTACATTTTGAATGTAATTAAAGAGATTTAACTGCTTTTTCTCTGAAAGGACAGCTGAGACAACCATCTGGTACTTTGGTAGATTCTCTCTCTTTTTGCCTTTAACAGACATCTAAGCTTCACGAACAGAAACACTACCTGGGAAAAATCATATCACTAAAGCTGTTGCCAGTTGAAGGACTGGTTCCATTTGCAGGGTGCCTGCCATGCTGAAGCTCTGAGGAAACAAGTGGAGGGAACTCAGAGAGGAGTGGCGAGGCTGAGAAGCATTCAAGACAGTGAGAAGTACATTGATGAGATGCTTCTTGCAGCAACCAAGCTCTCCAACAGAGGAGAAGATGGGTGCCGACAGAATGATGAAGGTTGGACACAAGTCACCAGGGCCTGCAGAATTACCAATCCAACTTCTCCAGCCCTTGAATTGAAGAACCATTAGCAGCTCTGGAAGTGGAGGAGGTGAAAGCATCCCTGGAAAGGGAAGAACCAGAAATATCCAAAGTTGCAGAATCAGTGACCACAAGGGATGCGAAGGGTAGTGGTGGTTGGTGACTTTCTTCTGAGGGGTACTGAGGCATCCATCTGCCGACCAGATTTGATGTCCAGAGAGGTATGCTGTCTGCCTGGTGCCAAAATCCAAGATGTTAAGGAGAGTTTGCCGAGACTCGTCAAGCCCACTGTCTATTACCCAATGTTGCTTATCCATGTCAGTACAAATGATACTGCCAGGTATTCCTCTGATCATATCAAAGGACTTCATGGCTCTGGGACAGAGGGTGAAGCCGTGAGGTGCACAGGTGATGTTCTCTTCAATCCTCCCTGTTGAGGGTAAATGCCAAGGCAGAGAGGCTCGCATCCTGGAGATGAATGCATGGCTGCGTGGATGGTGTCATTGAGAGCGTTTTGGTTTCCTAGACCGTGGGATGCTGTTCCAAGGGTTGCAGAGCAGAGATGGCATCCATCTGTTCAAGAAAGGTCGACGCGTCTTCAGTAGTAGACTGACTAATCTACTGAAGAGGGCTTTAAATTAGATTTGTTGGGGATGGGTGAAGAAAGCCCCCAGGTAAGTGAAAGCCCCCAGGTAAGTGATATATTAAATACCTTTATGGAAATGGATAACAGGGGTAACATATGGAAAGCAGTGTGTATAAATGCCTTGTAGCATGGGAAATAAGATCCCTGATGATGAAGCTTTGGTGGAAGTGTCCGACTTGGCAGTTACAGAAACATGGTTCACAGAAAACCATGACTGAGATGTAACTATACCTGGCTATACTTTATTCAGAAAGGACAGGGTAGGAAGAATGGGAGGAGGAGTGGCACTATATGTAAGAAATACTATTAAAGCTTTGGAATTATAGATTCTTAAAGGGGAGAGAGGAGGCATTGTTGGTTAAACTAGAAAGAGGGAAAGAGAAATCTATTTGCATTGGCATGATATACAGACCTCCCTCACAAGAGGAAGAGGTGGACGAACAGTTAATTGAAGACATACGCAGCATTGCTAGGAAAGGGGAAGTGCTACTGATATGGATTTCAATATGCCAGATGTTGATTGGCACATTCCTGCTGCAGTAATATCCAGAAGTAAAGAGATCCTGGATTCTCTACAGGGAGAAGTATTCAAGCAATTGGTAACAGACCCCACACGTGAAGGGGCCATACTGGACTTGGTGCTTACCATGGTGAAAGTGTTTCTGATGTTATAGTGGGAGATCATTTTGCATCCAGTGATCACCAGATGGTGTGGTTTCAGTATTAGGACTAGGGCTGTTAGAATCCATTCAAAGGTGAGGGTCTTAGACTTTAGGAAGACTGACTTTGCCAAGATGGGCCAATACCTCAGGGAGTCGTTAGCGGGATGGGAACAGCTGGAGGATGTAGAAAAACTGTGGACAAAACTGAAAGGGGATATTTTAAGGGCAACCAACCTTTTTGTTAAAATGGTGAATAAAGATAAAAGGAAGAGGAGACCGCTATGGCTTTCGAAAGAAGTAGCTGAAAAGATGAATTAAAAGAGGGAGGCCTTCATGAAATACAAGAGATCACAGAGAGAGGAAGACAGGCATCTATATTTGGAAAAACTTAGAGAAGCTAGCAAGTAGTCAGGAAAGCAAAGATTCAAAAAGAGGAGGGAAATAGCCAATGCAATAAAATGGGGGGATAAGACATTTTTCAGATATGTTAGTGAGAAGAGGAAGGGCAAAAGTGGTATTGTCAGACTCAAGGGTGAAGGGGAAGAATAGTAGAAACTGATGAGGATAAAGAGGAATTGATTAACAAATATTTCTGTTCTGTGTTCACAGATGAAGAACAGGAGCAGGACCTCAGGAAAACACCGACAAACAGGAACAGAAAGCGAGGGACATCTTGAACAATTTTCGAAAGGACTGTGTTCGTGAGAAAACTAGCGCAAACTTAAAGTAGGACACAAAGCGATGCGACCGGATGGGATACACCCTAGAATACTGAGGGAACTTGGGACGTTCTAGCAGCTCCACTGGCTGACCTTTTCAATGCCTCATTGGAGTAGGGGAGTGTTGCCAAAGGACTGGAGAGAGGCTCATGTGGTGCCTTTTACACAAAAGCGGAAGTAAGGATGTGGTTGAAAACTACAGGCCGGTTAGTTTAACTTCGGTAGTGAGTAAACTATTTGAAACGCTGCTGAAAGAGAAAACAGTGAGATTTCTGGAGTCCAGCGGATTACAGGATCCGAGGCAGCATGGATTCACCAGAGGCAGGTCTTGTCAGACAAATCTGACTGAATTCTTTGACTGGGTGACCAGGGAGTTGGACCGAGGGAGAGCCCTAGATGTGGTGTATTTAGATTTCAGTAAAGCCTTTGACACTGTTCTTCACAGGCGACTTATTAACAAACTGAGCACACTAGGGATGGACCCTAAAGTTACTGCTTGGGTTAGAAATAGGTTGTGCGGGAGGTGACAAAGAGTACAGGTAAATGGAGCTCACTCTGAGGAGAAGGATGTTACCAGTGTTGTGCCCCAGGGATCTGTCCTTGGTCCGATTCTTTTTAACATCTTTGTTAGTGATATAGCGGAAGGGCTGTCGGGTAAGGTTTGCCTCTTTGTGGATGGTACCAAAATCTGCAATAGAGTAGACACTCAGGAAGGTGTAGATAACATGAGGAGGGATCTAGCTAATCTTGAAGAATGATCTAGAATTTGGCAGCTGGGATTTAATGTTAAAAAAATGTAAGGTCATGCATTTGGGCTGCAGCAATCCAAGGGAGCAATATAGTATAGGGGGTGAAGTACTTTTGTTCACTAAAGAAGAGCGGGACCTAGGCGTGGTTGTGTCTGATGATCTTAAAGTAGCTAAACAGACAGAAAAGGAGATGGCAAAAGCTAGAAGGATGCTTGTGTGCATACGGAGAGGAATAGCTTTCAGAATAAAGGAGGTGATAGTGCCTCTGCATAAGTTCTTGGTGCGACCTCATTTGGAGTATAGTGTGCAGTTCTGGAGACCGCACCTTCAAAAGGATATAAACAGGATGGAGTCAGTACAGAGGGTGGCTACTAAAATGGTTGGTGGTCTTCATTATAAAGCATATGAGGACAGACTTAAGGATCTTAGATGAAAGGTGGGATAGAGGTGATATGATTGAGATGTTTAAATATCTCCGTGGCATAAATGTACAGGGGGAGAGCCTCTTTCGATTGAAAGCAAGTTCTGCTACGAGAGGACATGGGATGAGGGTGAAGGGGGATAGATTCAGGAGTGATATGAGGAAATATTTCTTTACAGAAAGAGTGGTGGATCCGTGGAATAGTCTCCCAGTGGAGGTGGTAGAGATGAGGACAGTATCTGAATTCAAAAAATCATGGGACAAACACAGAGGATCTCTAAAGGAAAAAAGGGGACTGTTGTAGTTGTTGATATGGAAGGACAGACTAGATAGGCCATGTGGTCTTTTTCTGTCATCATATTTCTATGTTTCTATATCGGCTGTTCACCCTGATTCCCCCCACCATTGCCACCACCAGTTTAACGTTGCACAGAGGTGTCATGCTTCTTAAGTTTCAGAGCGGGGCGGCACGTTCCTTCTCTCCTGCAACAAACCTGTTCGTTATCACTGCCACTCCCTCCTTACCCCCCATGGCTACTGCTGCTGCTTCTGACATTTTGGGCCAGTCCCTGACTCCAGTACTGTTTTTACTCCTGTATGCTGACACACCACTTTAAAAAAAAATCCACTATGGCCTGCGGGCTTCTTAAAGGGGCAGGCATACCACAAACCACCATAAAAATGTGAGTAAAATAGGGATGGGCAGGAAAGGGGGAGAGAGACTATTGGGGTGGTTGGGGGGAGGGTGAGGGAACACATCCTGCACATGCCACCAGGTTGGCTGGAATAATGTAGGGGTCAGTCTCCTCCACCTCTCAATTGCCACAACATCTAAGAGAACCACTTCAAGTCCAATTTTTCCTGTCCAGCCCAGCACTGCAATGATTTTGATGCCCTGGGTTAGGGGGTTCTCCAGGATTGAATTGAGACATTGTGACATAACTCACCTATGACCTTGTTTATTAGCTCAAATATTACAGCAGCAACTCTTTTAAATATCAATATGTGGCTTGGCAGAGCATGTGTACCTTGATTTATCCATTTAGTATAAGTGCTGAGTGGCATCTAAGGCTGTCTGCCCCAATAGTCCCAGTTCTAGACTATGGAATATAGGCTTGGGTGTACAGTATGATCAGTCTTTGATTCTTCACATAATAAAGCATGGTCATGCAACTCAATTAGTTGGCATTATGTTATTTAGATAACTTACCTCTTTAGAATCCTGTCTCCAGATAATAGCACTGCTGTCCAAGAGGATTTCCTCTTGGGTGACCCGAGCATCTAATCTCCCAATTTTTATCAGTTTGTAATTCTCATCTGGAAAAATCTGCAAGTTCATAATATCAAAAATGGCCGGTGTTTCCCCACTTTTTTCAAAAGATACTTCCTCCCCCCCTGGGGTATAAAAATGAACATTCCTCAGATGCTGAAGGACCTGAATTAATAGAAAGAATCCAATGAGCCAATGATGAATTCCGCTGAATGTCTAAAATCTCTACAAGAGCCTCCTGTTCTGTGATTTTCTAAGGAAAATTTGGTACCTTTATAAGCAGGATAGAATTAATTTGCATATGAGCAATTCAAAATTTAACTTTGACAATGACATTAATAATAAAGAAAAGAAAGATTAGGTTTATTATTATTTTTCGTAATAGCAAATATAATCATTTTGATTTAGAAGGTACCTTTCATCCAAACAGGATCCCAAAGCATTTTACAAGTTAGCACTCCAGGGACGATATTTATTAATATTGTTCAATTACAGTACATTAAGAAAATAAAGTTTGAAGAGAATTCAATTGGTTCGAGCAAGGAAAGGAAGGGGAAATGGCAATATAAAGAATTATAGCATAGTAAGGGGTATGTTTACTAAACGGCTGTAAAGTAGCAGTCTTTTCCGTGAGATAATGGCAACGATAAGGGGTTGACACTACTAAATAAGCTGTAAAGGAGCAAAAACAATGAAAACCAAAAAGATTGCTCCAAACCCAAAAAATATCTTAAAAACATACCCAACACAAGATTTACACAATTCAATGGCAAAGACCTCAGAAGTTTTCACACCCCACAAGTAGCGCCCAAAAGCACTATAGGGAGTAAAGACGTTCACATCACCGGTCTTAATGCCACCACACAACCACCCTTAGAAATCACTCACAGCATTCAAAACACCCAATAACTATGGGAAAGCTCTACTAAACAACATTAACCGTCTAACAAGCATGCAAATCCATACATACAAACATATACATACATACATCAACAATACACTCACAACAATGTCTTAATACGAGACTCAAAAGAGCCTCAATATGCAGGAAAGAGCCGGGGTTACCCGAGGCCAGAATGCAGAACCTGAAAAGAGATAGAAATCAACTATAAAAGCGGTGTAACGCTACAACATAGAGTAGTTACTCACCTGTAACAGGTGTTCTCTAGGAGCAGCAGGAATCAGTCCTCACATATGGGTGACGTCGGCGCCGACGGAGCCCTCGCGGAGCAATTTCCCCAGCTTTCAAAGAAAGCCTTTGGGAATTGCAGCGCGCATGCGCGGTCCCCTTCCCGCCCAAGGGTGCCATCTTGCCCAGTCTTCTTTTTTCCACGGAGCCCTACAGACGCTGTTTGTGATCGCCGCAGAAAAAGTTGATTTTATTTCAATTCTTTTCTCGAGTTCGACGCCGGATCCTTTTCCCGCCCGGACCCGCTACACCGGTTTCGGGTCCGTTCTTTATTTTTCGGTTTTTTGTCCTTGCTGTTAAGCAGGGTCCTTCATAGTTCCCTCTAAAATACAGGACCAGAGTTGCCAAGTTACCCAGTTCCATAAGTGGGATTTTAAGCCAGTTCTGGATTTCTAACAGGCATGGAGGAGTGGCCTAGTGGTTAGGGCAGCAGCCTAGAATGAGAAAGACCAGGATACTAATGCCACTGGTACTCTTTGTGGTCTTGGGCAAGCCACTTAACCCCCCCATTGCTCAGGTATAAACTTAGATTGTGAGTACTTTGGGGACAGGGAAATGCAAACTATACCTGAATATAACTTGCCTTGATCTTTTCCTGGAAAGGCATGAGCTAAATGATATAAATAAAGGTTTCAGTTGGACAGACTATGCACTGTGTCAGTGTGTAACCTACCCCCTTAACCTGGATTTTCACTTCCGTAGCAACGGAAGTGAAAATCCGGGTTTGGTTGGATGTGCCGGCAGCTGCCGAGGCTAAGCAGGTAGCAGCAATTTTGATGCTACTTGCTTAGCCCCTGCATCTCAAAGATAGGCAAGGTCACAGCAGTGAAAATCCAAGTTAAGGGGGTAGGCTATGCACCAAAACGGTGCATAACCTGCCCAACTGAAAATCAGGCCCTTTATTGATAATATTTAGCTCATGCCTTTCCAGGAGAAGATCAAGGCAAGTTATATTCAGGTATAGCATGCATTTCCCTGTCCCCAAAGGGCTCACAATCTAAGTTTATACCTGAGCAATGGAGGGTTAAGTGCTTGCCGAAAGCCACAAGGAGTACCAGTGGGATTAAAATCCTGGTGTTTCTGGTTCTAGGCTGCTGCGCTAACCACTAGGCCACTCCTACACAAGGAAAAACCTTGCCTATCCTTACGGTGCAGAGGGCTAAGCAGGTAGCATCGAAAATTTAGCATCAGGGTGCGTTAGGGACTTATCCGGGATTTTCCAAAGACACTACCCATGTAGGTGCCATTGGAAAATCCTGGATAAGGCATTTACCAGGGTAACTAGGACAGCTACCCATGTAGGTGCCTTTGGAAAATCCCGGATAAGGCATTTACACGGGTAACTAGGACAGCTACCCATGTAAGTGCCTTTGAAAATGCCGCCCAAATTAAATTATGGGACCTCCAGCACTAATTAAAATGGGTAAAATCAGGGACTACAAATATCATATTGCATTGCAATGCAAATTTAAAAAAGAATTGGCAAAAAATCACACTCCAAGAAATGGGTATCTTGGCAACTCTGCAGGATAGAGAAGCAGGCACATAATACTTTATCTTAGAAACAGCACAGATTAGGAGCAGAGACTAAAGAAATGTCCTCACTATATAAACAGAGGAACACTTTGGTACCCTCTTAAACATGATTCCAATTAGAAGTATCATTTATTGCAAGTACAATGCTTAGGAGAAGTAAGCATCATGCCTTCATCTGTGCATCTCAATGCCAACATTTTCTGACCCATCACTCTTTGAAAAGACTCTTGAGGTGCTTTCTTGAATGGACCATGTGCCTTGTGAAAACTGCTCCACACAATGAGCTCCCCATCCCCCAAGACTCGCATCCGTCAACAACGGGATCCAGTGCGGCTGCTCCAGAGGCATTCCAGATTTCAATAAGCCCAGAAGCAGCCAGCACCGAAGAGACGGTCGGACCTTGAGAGGACAGGGAAGCTGCTTGTTCAATAAATCGGACTGATGCAACCACCGTCGAAGCAGCGCACTCTGCAATGGTCACATATGAAACCTGGCCCAAGGCACCGCTTCCAGGGTCGCCGTCATTGTTCCTAGCAGTTGTAGATAAGTCCACGTCGAGGGAGCAGGGGTGGCTCTGAAGTTGCGCACCAGAAGCCGCAGAGCTTGAACCTGCCGGTCTAGCAGAAACACCGCTCCCTGCTGAGTGTTGAACTGCACCCCCAGATATTTGAGATCCTGGGTAGGTACTAGGTGGCTTTTGGTCGGATTTACCACCCAACCAAGACTCTGCAAAAACCTCACTACTTTGTCTGTTACCCGAACACTCTCTGCCTGGGACTTTGCCCAAATCAACCAATCGTCGAGATAAGGATGGACCAGAATTCCTTCCTTCCGCAACACCGCCGCTACCACCACCATGATCTTGGTGAACGTCCGCGGCGCCGGCACAAGACCAAAGGGCAATGCTTGGAATTGATAATGCCCCCAAGGAAGCGCGAATCGCAGAAACTTTTGATGAGCTGCTCTGATCGGAATGTGTAAGTATGCCTCCATAAGGTCGAGGGACGTCAAGAACTCTCCTTGCCTTACTGCCACAATGACTGACCTCAACGTTTCCATTCGGAAGTGCGGTACCCGAAGGCACTGATTCACCCCTTTCAGATCTAATATAGGCCGAACAGCGCCATCTTTCTTTGGCACCACGAAATAAATTGAGTATCGACCCGTACCATTCTCTGCAATTGGCACTGACACGACTGCTCGTAATTGTAAGAGCCAATCTAACATACTGCATACTGCCAAGGTTTTCTGCGGACCTCTGCAGGGAGACATTACGAACGACTCCCGCACCGGTCTCGCTAACTCCAGTGCGTAACCCTCGCGAATTACCTCTAAGACCCACTCGTCAGACGTTATTTGGGCCCAGGCAGGAAGAAACTCCCGAAGTCGTCCACCAATTGGGTGTTCTCCCACCGGGACTGGCCTCCATTCATTGTGGTTTTCGAGTCGCCGCATCTGAAGTTGCCGCAAAACCTCTACCTGCTCCACGAAACCCACAAAACCCTTGGGCTCAAGCAGCAAATCTTTTTGGAAACCCCCCAATCGAGAAGTACGAAATCTCCTGAAATCCCGAAAGTGGCCCCAAAAGACCGGTAAGGATTTGCCTTGCTTTGGCTTATCCTCCGGGAGTCTTCCACCCTTGGACTCCTCGAGATCCTTCTCCAACTTGTCCAGGTCCTCTCCAAACAATAACTTCCCTTTAAACGGAAGCTTACTTACATGAGCCTTGGAAGACCCATCAGCCGCCCAGTTCTTCAACCACAGGGACCTCCTGGCGGCCACTAAGGAAGCCATACTATTAGCGAGAGCTCGAATCAAGTCGTAATGCACATCAGCTAAATAGGCCGACCCAGACTCTAGATGATCCAGCTCCCTGACATCCTCCTGCTCTAGGCGAGGTGACTGTCTAAAGCGCTGAGACCAACGGAGACATGCTCACGCCACCCAAGCCCCACAAATGGAAGCTTGCAAGGACAGAGCATTAGCCTCAAATGATTGCTTCAACAAACCGTCTACCTTCCTATCCTCTGCATCCTTTAAGGCTGCACTACCCTCCACCGGTATACTGGTCTTCTTCGTAACCGCAGATACTGCCGCATCAATTCACGGAGAGTGGAATTTCTCCTTGTCCTTCTCCGCCAAGGGATAGAGCCTGTTTATCATTCTAATTCCTCTGAGACCTGCTTACGGATGATCCCACTCTTCTTGGATCATACGGTCAAGCACCCGGTGAACGGGAAATACTATTTGTGCCTGCCTTACTGCTTGGATTATCGGGTCCTCTACCTCTTCCTCTTCTGCTATCGGGGTCATAGCGAGGTTTAGTGTCTGAAGGAAATTCCGTGATAAGTGCTGTCAACTCGTCTCTTCTGAACACCCTAATTATCTTTGCCTGATCCTCCGGCTCCAGTATCTCTCCTTCTTCTAGGTCCTCCATGGTTGCTTCGAGTTCCCCCTCGGCCTCCTCCGTCTCAGGCCACTCGCAACCAGCGGACGACAAGTCATGAGGTCGTGCCCGCTTTGGAGGCTTCGGGGAAAGACTATCCCCGTCACCTATGGCAGACTGCTACCCTAGAATACTCAAAGGCAAAGAATCCGGTACCTTGCTCTGCCGGCGTTTACAAAATGCCTGATGCATAAGTAACACAAAATCAGGGCAAAAATCCCTGGGGAGCGGACCCGTCCACAAGACCGGTGCTGCCCCTGATGGGCCCGCAGATACCTCCTGGGAGGACCCTTGCAACGCTGACCGCTTGGTCTCACCTTCGTGTCCTGCCGAAGGATCCTGGGGCTCCTGAGGCTGCTTAACATCCATCTGTTGTTCCACACTAGTGGACACTGACCCACAGCCCCGGCAAACGCCGGAGTCAGCCACCGCACCCCTGCGGGTACCGCAAACGACACACTGAGGGCGCGCTGCCATAAGTTCAACCCCAGTAATTTTTTTTTTAACCACTAATCAAAGCACCTTAGTAAATAAATTAAATTAAATTAAATTAATGAAAGAAATTAATGAAATAAATATGCTAAACTCCCGCAGAGCAAAGAGACAGGGATCCCTGTCCCAAGTGTGAAGAGAAATCTCCCCCTAAGAACGAAAGCAAACAAATGAAAATAAATTGATTCAGCTATCCAGCGCTAAAGACTAGGCTGCAAAGAAACCAACTAAACTAAAGTAAAGCCCCAATAAGGCAAACTACTGCCACCGGACCGCAGTGCCACTTGCAGCCCTGCTCCCCGAGCCGCTAAGCAGCACGTGGCAAACACGCGGTGAGAAAATGGCCGCCAGCTAAAGGGAACACAAAATGATGCAAATTACAACGAGCACCAGAGTTCTGACTGCCACACCGGCTGCCGATCTGAAGCTCCTGCCCAGGTATGCTAAACTAGCCTTACCCCTCTTAGAAGACTCTCTCTTGATCCTCCGACGCGGGGAATGCAGCCCGTGTGGTCCCGCTTGGCTTGGGATCAAGCGGGAAGCCGCCAGTGAAACTTGCACCGCCTTCACAGCCTCAATCACAGCGCTGCTCTGCGGGAAAGGAGGGAGTGAGGGTGCCTTCTACAGAGCTCTCCTCCATACAGTCAAGGAGGAGAGATATGTTAGTGAACCTCAACAGAATAGCTCACAACCACAAGAGAAAGGCAGCCCGGGCCGGTGCAAGCAACGCTTCTCTCTTCCTTTATGTTTTTTTTTTAAAGGTACAGCGCCAGATTTAAAACTTTAGCATGAAAAATGCTGAAATTAAAGCCAATCAACCTACAACTATGAGTAAGCTACCTAACAGCTCCTTATATGTTCCTCAAGTGAGCCCAGACCTAGGCTCACTACGTCCTCCTGCTGCATGGAGACTGGACACACAGGGGCTGATGGGAGAGACCAGCAGGATATATCCAGTGATGTCACGATTCTGACATGCCCAGTCTCCAAGCTGCAGGAGGAGGTACACAACCCAGAGGTGGAGGACTAAACTGGAGGAACAATAAGGAAATGACTGTTACCTATTTAAGCGTTCCACTCTACTCCACTCATGATTTTATAAACTGCTATCACATGCCCACACAGTCCTCTTTTCTCCAAGCCAAACAGCCCTATCCTGTTTAGCCTTTCTTCATAAGGGAGGAGTCTCATTCCCTTTATTATTTGTTGCCTTCTCTGGATCTTTTGTACTTTCACTATTTTAGAATCCCTATTGTCAGACGGCTGCCTGGGTGAGAATCTTCACACTCTTGGCAAGTGCATATTTCTATATGATTTGCAAGGTATTGTGGGCAATGTAGTTCATTCACACCAGACACAGCTGCTGACAATAATTTAGTTGTGCTCTTGGGAAAAGCCAATAAGATATTTATTTATGGGGTTATTTCTCCCAACACAGATATGCTTGGTAGCGCATAAATTAGGTTACTTGCTTTCAGTGTTAACTTGGAAAAACAAAGTTAAAATCAGGAAAACAACAAATGAAAAACCACAAAGCAAGAAACAAACTGTTCTTAACTTCTGATTACTTCCCACATAGATACAGAATTGATTCTCTCCTAGCTCACAAGCAATTAGGTAAAGCTTAATTGCTAGCAGTTACCAGCTGAAACCCCTTAGCTGGCTTGCCTTCCACTGTGTGGGTCAAATCCTGCTTCAGGAGCTTTTCTGAGTAGATTAAAGAACAAATTTGTATTTCTTGGTGATGGTTGCTGTACTTTATAACAGAAAGTTACCAACGGAGTTTAGATAGAGAGCAGTCCATATAAACAGGATCCTCATCTGCTATTATTCCCCCTTGTTCAATAAGCATGGGTTCAATGTCATGGATTGGCACAGATGAATCTCTCAATGGAGCATTTTCAGGAGAATACTTGTTTCCCTGCTGTCTTTCAAGGTTATAGCTAGGGCATAGATCAGTGTTCATACCTGAGCTTCCATTGCTGCTAGAGTTCCTCTCTATATAGCCTGGCCAGTATGTAGTCCAGTTCTTATGTCCAGCCTTCCAATCCAGATCCCTGGACACTGGATCTCTCTTCACATACCTTCTGGCACAGGTCTTAGGGTCCCTTCCACGTGCAGCCGTCTCCCTCACAGGTAGCCTCTGGTGATTCCTAGCTCTGCAGCACCATTCCTCTGACTTTCCCCAGTCCAATGGTGTATGCTGGCCCTTGGAATACCTCCCAGTATACGTACTTCTTTGGACTCTTCTAGACCTCTCAAAGGCTTTTCTCTTCCTTCTTCCAAAGGGTCTCTTTCCCTCTCTGTCCGTCCGGTTTGGCTTCTGCTTCTGATGATCCTTCAGATGAAACTGATGATCAAACTCAAGCTGATTCTCAGGATACTGAGGACAATTCTCTGGATATCCAAGGTGATCATGAAGATGGTCATCTGTAGAATAAACTCTACTCTTATTCTGCTTAGATGAGCGCTCCTCCCTAACACAGCGCAGCTGTGCTGAATCAGGCCTTGCCCTTTGAGATGAGTGTTCCATCCTAGCACAGCGCAGCTGTGCTGAATCAAGCCCTGCCCTTTGCAATGAGTGCTTGGGGATTACCTCATAGCCCTTTTGATTGAACACACGTTTTCTCACTTCAGCTCCTCTCATGGCTGTTGGAAACCTGGTGCATTCTGGGACTGGTAGTCTTTTATGGGAAAATTCTGTTTTCTTATTTCTACCAGAACTGACAGTTTGCTTGTTCAGAGTCACTTCACCTTTTCTATAGCTCCTTCCTGAGCTATGATAAGCTTCCTTATCACACTATTCATGAGTTGAATGTCTGAAAATAGCACTTAAATGGGCAAGATTCCAAAGCCATATTAGAAAGCCGGGTATATAGACGTCCCCAGTACGAGAACGTCCAGGTAGCATGTGGGGTGGTTAAAGTGTGCAATGGGTAAAGCAAAAGAGATGCACATCGTGGCACAATTTCAGAATGGTTCAAGCATGTCTTTCTCTGGTTATTCAGGCGGTCATGCCTATACCTGCTCCTGATCACAAATAATGTACAAAAGAGTGCTTGTTTCATGGCTGCAATGCTTCCAGCGAGAAGAGCAACATGTGCTTTCATCATCACAATTAATATTTCCTGGCTGAAGAAACCAGCAGGTAAATACATATTCCAAACATATTACAGGCCTGCTTCCATACATCTGAGTATCTGAAATAGCAGTTCAGGACGTGCTAGTCTGATAACATCGTCGCCCCCCTTCTGTACCACTCTGACTAGGACTTCCAGTTTGTAGGCATACAATTTGGGGATGTCCGCATTTGTGAAATGGGCTACAGTTGTGCACATATCTGACATTTCTATCTGTGCCGGGCCCATATCAAGAACAAATTACTGGGACATTCATTTTTTGGGATGGAGCAATTTCAGAAGACACTGCTGCCATCCCCTGGGTTTTTGCACGTTCTGCTCTAGACGTCCCTTCTAAAGTGCTACTTCAGCCTTTTTGAGATGACACGGCCATAACTGCACACAATACTCAAGGTGTGGTCACACTGGGGAGATATCCAGAGACATAATGACATTCTCAGTTTTGTTCTCCATCCTTTTTTAGAATAATGCTTAATATTACATCTCCTTTTTAACAGACACAGCATACTAGACTGAAAATTTCAATGTATTGTTCACCATGATTCCAAGATCTTTTCTTATTTATTTATTTAACAGGTTTTTTTATACTGCTTTATCATTTCAATCAAAGCACTTTACATTGTAACTTAAACTTGATAAACGTACATTAAACAGGGACATTGATAACTTGGATTTTTCTGAGCAATGGAGGGTTAAGTGACTTGCTCAAGGCCACAAGGAGTGCTAGTGGGAATCGAACCCTGGTCTCTTGGTTCCCAAGCCAGAGCTCTAACCAGTAGGTGACTTCTAACTTAGAACCCAGCATTTTGTACCTGTAGTTCAGATTATGCTTAACTATGTGCATCAATTTGCACTTGTCCACATTAAATTTCATCTGCCATTTAGATGCATCGTTTCCTAGTCTCAAAAAACCCTTCTGAACATCCTTGCAGTCTTTTGCCATTTTAATGACTTTGAATAACTTTATGCTATCCTCAGATTTGATCTTCTCATTCATCACTTCTATCTCCAGATCATTTATAAATATTTTAAGTATAGACCCTTGGGACATTGCAGTACTGACCCCCTTTTTCCATGTGGATAAATGACCAAATAATCTTACTTTCTGTCTCCTGTCTTTTAGCCAGTTTCCAATGCTCAAGACCTGGCCTCCTATACCATAACTCTTTAATTTTCTTTCATGAAGGACTTCCTCAAATACATTCTGAAAATCCAAATACACTATAACAATCATCTCACTGTTACCCACTTGCTTGTTTGTACCTTCAAAACTATGTAATAAATTGGTAAGGCAAGACTTGCCTTTGCTAAACACATGCTGATTAATTCCTATTAAGTCATGACTGTAAGATCTAGAGCTTAGTAGTTGGTATGAAAGGGTAGACTGGATAAGCCATTTGGTCTTTATCTGCTGTAATGTTTCTATGTTTCTTCATATGCTTCAGCTATTTTGCCCAGCAGCAATGTCAGAGTCACCAGTCTATATTCTCCCAGATCACCCCAATCTGGGAGAATGACTTATGTACTTATCTTTATGTGATGGCTGTGGCTTTAAATATTGATTCCAATATCAAGAAAACTCAGCATATACAACTGAGTCAACTTCATTGATGGCAGCTCACCACAGTAGAATATGATTTCCCAATAATATAAGAATTAAGATCTCCCATACTGGGTCAGACTAATAGTCCATTGAGTCAAGCATTCTGTCTCCTATGGTAGCTAATCTAATTCACTACAAGGGCTAACAACGTATGGCAAAAAGAAATCACAGCTGGTCATTAACATTATATTACAGCTGATCATTACAGATTGCACCATGGACCAGAGATCACTGTAGTGACGATCAATTACTTTAATGTTCCAGTTAGACTGATGCAGAAAGACCTTGAAACAATTATAATATTATGTTCCTACCTTCCATGGATGCAAATTCTGGAGACTGTAAACAGTGCAAGCCTTATCAACTGACAATGAGACTTTATCTTTGCATGAGAAAAGATCATGGAGTGAAAAGGCAAAAGCGTAGAAAGCAATGTAAGCCTGGAAAGTGTAACTCAGATCTCCCAACTCAAAAAGAGAGGTCACAAGTGGCTCAAGCTCCTCTTCCCCCGTACAGAGTCTATCTGGCTTAAAGTCTTCAGCTGGCATGCTTTGAAGGCTGCCATTCTCTGCCCATTTACACCCAAATGCCTTCTCCCAAAAGACCTTTATGAAAATGTCATTCTGATAGGTGAATGGATGGATTCTGCTGAGAAAATGGCTAAATCCAGGCATGCTTCCATTGTGAAGAACCAATCCAATGGAGCCATTTAACAACCTCCAAGCATCATTTGAGAAGAAGCCTGGAGTAAAGGTAAAACCAAGAGAGTAAACCCAGATCTTGTCAGTCACTGCCTGAGCAGACAAGGCCTCCAGGAGTGGTTTCATGTGCATTTCCTCACAATAAATCACAATCACAGTTGCTGTGGATTTTTTGATCACGTCTACAATTTCATTTATTTTGTAGTGTGAGTAATGAAAATGAACTTTTTCCAAAAATGCCACACAGCCTCCATTAAATCCAATCTTTTCCTTCAACCGTTGTCCAGCTATCTCTCCTAAGTCATCATCCCTGGTTAAGATTCCAACCCAGGTCCAGCCCAGGTAACTCAACAAGTGTGACATTGCAGCGTCCTGGGTTCTTTCATTAGGGGAAGTTGATAGAAATGAAGGGAACTGAAGTCTGTCTCCCAAGAGAGAATCTAGGATTCCATAATTGATCTGAAAAGAGATGTGGGACCTGTTATTGTAAGAATTGTTATAGCACATTTTATTTAACTTATACAGTACCTTCTCTCTGAAGTTCAAGGCAAGTTACAGCCAGGTACAGTAGGTATTTTCCTGTCTGCAGAGGGCTTATGATCTAATTTTGTATCTGACGCAATGGAGGGTTAAGTCACTTGCCCTGGTTCACAGCCTACGGATCTAACCATTAGGCTACTCCTCCCCTTCACTTGCCTCCCTATATAACCCAGTCACTGAAGCAAAGGTCCTCAGTACGAGTCCTTTAGGATGTAAATATGCAACCTGAATCCTATCCGTAGGTGTCTACTGCTATTAGCTTTACTTTTGGGAGTATGGATTCAGGCTTTTAGTTCATTGGGAAACCGAACATCTAAAAGGAAGATATTTAATAGGGATGGGCGGCCATTTCAAACAACATGGGAAATGTCAGCGATATTTTCTATAGTATTTCATGTCATCTTTGAACAAAAACAGAATAAAAAACATAAAATTTCATCACCTCCTGTCTGCTGATAACAGTGCTTACCATCAGCAATAGTGCTTATTATGGAATAATAGGGGTATGTTTACTAAACCGTCTTAATGTGCGCCTGGCGATAGTGTGCATGCTGCCATAAAAGGAGTGGGTGTTTCAGTCTTAAAGCAGCAAAACGGGAGTATCGTGTGATAACACGCGCTGCTGTGCACATGATCGTGCGACGCGACGCTAAGTGCGTTACCGCGCGGTAATCTTAAGTAGGCGTACAGACAGCCAAATATAGCAACAGAAGTGTAGCACAATGGTTAATACACTGACTGATGATACAGGGGTCATGAGTTCGATCCCCCAGTGTGCCTAATGCATAAGGCTGACTGAGGCATCAGCTGTGACATATAAGTATTGTTTCCTGAGGCATTTTATTTATTGCTGCCAGCAAACACACCCTCATGTGCCGTAACCTAAGGTGCCGCAAAAGGCACCCTATAAGGCACCCCATAGGGCGCATTATAAAGTGCACTGTCCACCACGGCACCCTATAATGTCCCCAAAGGGCACCATATAAGGCGCTCCATAGGACACCTTATAAGGCACCTTATACGGACTGTAACCATAAGGTGCCTCAGAAGGCGCTTTATAGGGTGCCCTATAAGGCGCCTTATAGGGCGCCATCTGAGGCACCTTATGGTTACAGTACCCTGAGGGTGTTTTGCTGGCAGCACTAATGAACATTAAAAAAAGACAATGCTTTGGACAACCCTATCAAAGAACCCCTACTGTGGGTTTGAACCCATGACCTCTGGCTCCACAAGTAGTGAAATAACCATTGGGCTACAGCTCCAAAGCTGCTAACAAACCCCTGGATGGCTGTAGAAGGACTGCACGTCACCACACAAACAGTCTGCTGTGGTCACCAGGATAGGGTTAACCCACCCATACCCTTGATGCACTGCACATGCAAATCAGCAGTCTACAGATGATCACAAGATGGGGTATGCACCCCCACAGCACCTCGGCCAGGTAGGGGGAACTGACCGTGTGTGGTACTGGCACAGAGTAGCTACACACCGTCACATTGTGCAGGTACTGCACTCACCTTGAGGGTTAGGTGGGGCGCCCAGCACCAGGTCCTCAGCAGTGCTAATGTGTGAGATAGGTAGTTTCTGCAGACACACCTTGGATATATCTGTATGTCTCAGTCAGGTTTAGCCCCTATGGACCCCTAGGAGGCTTATATACCACCACGCTCCTTCTCCTCCAGGGCTGCGGGGGGATAAACAGGCCACCCACTAACAAATCCACATTCTACCTCCCATCAACCCCAGTCCTGCTGGGGAACAGACACCCTACAGGGCAGTCAATGCAGTTCTATACACATCCATAACGCAATAGCAGACAGACATTAGACGTGGATATGCTAAGCTGCCCCCCACCACTATCTGATATTCTTCTGCAGCAAGCCTTCAGCTGCTGCACCCTGCAAGGCATTCCATCAAGACACATACCAGCTGCAGACAGTCTGCTAACTAATCCATAGTGCATGTTCCTGGTGGAAATGCATGCACCCAGAACTGGGATATCAGCATACACACCAAACAAATAAATCAGTGACTGGACCCCCAAAAGAAAACCCATAAATATCACATGAGAGAAATGCTATATAGCACTATGGGGGTGCCTAGCTATGCTGTGGTCACTGCACAGTCAGGGTGAGAGTGATCTCCCAGCAGGACATGCTGTGGCCACCCTGTCTGTGCAGGTGGTGGCCGGGCACTACAATGTCCCAGCCAGTGCCCTATGCCCTGTGCAGATGCATCCTGGCCAGGCCACCCTGTCCGGGCTATACCCATGGTACCTTGCTCTTCATTATGCACATTGGCAGGCCAATACTGGCAACAGTGCTGGCAGTGTGGGCTGTGGAGGGTGTATGCAGCCACCACACACTGGATAGACACACACACTCCCACACCTATGCCAGCATTGTGCTACTATAGAGGTGTTTAGCAGCCCTGGCCACCACACCAGTCCTGGGCACACTTCAGGCATGGATATGGTACGCAATACAGTTGGGGGTCACTCCCCATGGTGGTAAACACTGTCAGAGACCAGACCTGAAGCACACTTCACAGACATCAGAAAGGTTGCTATGATGGAGCTCAATCAGCAAACTGTGCTTAACGTAGGAATTGCTATCTGTCAGTAATCATAGCAAACGTTTGATAGCTGTGTACCGTATTCCCAGGTGTAGGGTGACATTGCTAAGGTATGCAAGTGCTAGTATTGGGAGATACACGCAGGGCCCAATGTCCTGCCTCTCCAGGAGGCAATGGCTAATGGAGCCTGTGGGTGTGGGTGTGGGTGTGGGTGTGTCTGCCCCTGTTGGCTGCTGCTTTACGGCAGAGGTTCCCAACTCCAGTCCTGGTGTGCCAAACACTGTTCGGGTTTTCATGCTGTCCCTCATGAATATGCATGAGATACATCTGCATACCATGGGGGTGGTGCATAGATATGCAGCACAGGCATCTTTATTAGAGGCAGCAGGGAACCTGAATGGTGTTTGGCCCTCCAGGACTGCATTTGGGAGACTCTGCTCTAGGTAATGCGCCTGTTAATGGTGTCTTTGCTCTGTAGGGTAAAATGTAGGTGTTTTGGGCATGTTTACGTCATCTGCAATAAAGGTTCTGTCTGTATTAGCACGTTGTAGTAGTGGATAAAATATGGGGACTGGGTTGGCAGGCACCATAGCTGGGACTTGAACCTGTGACCTTCTGTCTCCTAACATACTGGTTGTGTGCACTGCACCACCGTGTTGCCACAGAGACAGTGCATTCCCTGGTGATACCATGACTGTTTGTCCGGCAGGGCCTGTCTGTTGCAGTGCATGGCACCCACCTACATAGGGCTAGGCCATGGTCTGCTCTGGGCAGCTGCCACTGCCCCCATCCACCACCAGTACCCCTCTGCCACCATGCTGACATGCCATTCTGCTGGTGGTGCTGGTGGTGTGCAGTCTCAAGCCATCCAGTGTGCAGGTAGGCGGCTGCCTATGGTGCATGTTCCGGGGTAGGGGTGCCTGCATAGATGTCCACGCTTCCCCCCAACACCGCCTGCCAATGTTCTGTGCTCTTGGAGGTACCTGCTGGGTACTATCCCCTGTGACACTATGATAAACACTCTCGTGCCCATGTTGGGCCCTCATCAGTTGCTGTCTGGCTGCTGTACAGTTTCAACATTCCTAAGTGCCACCTAGGCATCTGCCTAGTCTGCACTGTGCCCCAGCTGCACCACAGCATGTGCCGCCTGCAGCCCTCTGTATCCCCTTTCCCAGCATCTGTCCAGTTGCCCATTCCAACATGCCGCCCTGCTGTTGTGGAACATGTGCATGCCATAGGAAACCTGTCCAATGGAGAGGGAAACCCTGATCAGTGCTATTTCACTGTGGGATCATTCACCTTGTATGGGGACGGAGCGTAGACCCTTCCAAAATTCATATCTTTTTTTGGGGGCTTTCTTGGGAGTGTTTTTTGATGTTTCCCATTACTATCACTATTGCCCAGCTTGGTTATGTTTTTTTTACATTTACTTCTGTTCATTTTCAATGTTTATTTGCCCTTTTGTTCCGTGCACATGTATCACACTTACCACTTTTTGTAGGTTTCCCTGGTTTTGCTGTACATTGCTGACGGAAATGGTTTCTTTTCCCTTTAAATCAGCTCTAACGCCAGGGTTTCACTGGGTTTTGAGCCTCGGATTTCACAGCGTTGGTGTGCAGGGAGCCTCTCCCCTCCCACTCTCCACCCATTGACCCCTTCTCTCCGCCCCTGGGGAGCCTTCCTCCGCCCTCCGGGAGCCTTTCCCCACCTTCAGCGCTCGTTTGCGCCGCAGCGCGCGTTATCGCGCGATATGGTACCTGTGCACCTTAAAAAGTGCCATCATCGCGCGATAAGGTACCTTATCGCGCGATAACATCGCAGAACGCACGTTAAGACAGTTTAGTAAACATACCCCATAGTGTTTACTAATAAAGGTTAACACATGAATAATGAAGTTAACTTGCTTTAGGTGCCATTGCACCCATAGAAATTAAAGGACTGTGGGGGGCGGAGCCTGATGTCCAGCGGGATGGTCGCATAACGCTGAGGCTCCCGAGAGGCCTACTCAGAATCCTGAATTAACACCGCACATACTTGGAACTTCTACTCTGATCTTGCCGGGGCACATTGGTGAGATGGCGGGGACCAAACCCACGCGCCTGGAATTCGGATCTCCAGCGGCTTCTCACGGCAAACGTTCCAAAACTGAACCCCCGTCCCCGCAGAAGGGGCTGGCCTTGCGCGAGGGCCCCGAAATGCAGCAGGAAATCCTCGCAGAGATTAGAGGGGTCAAGGACCTCGTGCAGTCAAACGGTGAAGCACTCCGAGCGCTGCGGGAAGATCTTGGTGTGCTGCAGGGCAAGCTAGAGGGGCTCTCTTCGCGTCAGGACAAAATGGAGAGCATATTGGACTCCCATACGGCCCGGTTGTCCAAACTCGACAAAGTTGAACGTCAGGTACGGGCCTTGCAGAAAGAGGTGGAAGATGGCAATAATAGAGCGCGCCGCAACAACATACGACTCGTGGGCATACCGGAGGGAGCGGAATCTGGAGACATGAAAGAGTTTTTATGTAAAATCCTCCCTTCCCTGCTCCAAATCACCTTTACCAAAGATTTGGAGATCGATCGCGCTCATCGTGTACCCACAAGCATAACGCTCAACAGGAAGACCCCGCGGCCTATCATTTTTCGACTTTTGAGATATCAACACGTGGAGCAAATTCTCAGTGCCTCTCGGGCAAAGGGCCATATGGAGTTTGAGAGCCACAAGATCTCCTTCTATCCTGACTTGGCTAAACCCACGGTCGACCACCGAAAGCGCTTTCTGGAATTCCGGCCGAGGCTTCAACAACTACAAGCACGCTACGGCCTGATGTACCCGGCCAAGCTCCGAGTCACGCTTCACAATCAGACAAGAACATTTGAGGACCCTGATCTACTAGCGGAGTTTTTGGATTCCAAAGAAGCCGACTTGATGCGCTGACTTCCAGAATATTCCTGCAAGCATTCTCATACCCGCTGTACCTGCCATACTGGATCTGCCGCAGCCCAGCAAAGAGTCAGGCGAGGGCAGCTTGTTTGCCTTACTTTTGATGATATCTGTGACCCGACTCCATCTACCCACAGTAGCCTCGATGAGTATCAGAGACAATGTTAATTATGGACTCTGGTGTTTCTTTTCTTTTTTTTTCATGTCTTTCTATTTCCTCTCTAGGGCCTCCTCCCGCAGACATATGGTCGCCATATTCATTGGGGGTTTTGCTTCTTCTCTAAGATACTTTGGTACATACTTTTCAATATGGGGTGTATTAGCCAGCATACTCGGTGATTATGTCATTGTTGCACAGATTCTGATTATGTTGTATGTTTTCAAGCGCCCTTACCTGAAATGTCTATTACCGATTGATGGCACCATGTAAGATTTTCTCATTGAACGTAAAAGGAATCAACAATCCGATAAAACGGAAGAAAATCCTAAGCTACCTAAGTCAGGAAGCTGCGGATCTGATTTTTCTCCAAGAAACGCATTTAAATTCGAAAGAAACTCTTAAACTCAATATTAAACCTTACATGGTGGCCGCCTATTCCCCAGCCGTTTCTAAGAAATGTGGGGTTGCCATACTGGTTAGGAAATCTCTGCATGCTACTATTATTGCGACTAGCTCAGATACAGAAGGTAGATGGTCCAGAGTTCACCTCAAGATAGGTAGCCTTGAAGTTACATGTATATGCCTTTACGCTCCTAATGTGGATGACCCTGCCTTTTTTGCTACCATTGCTCAGGTTGCGCAGGCCTCTGCTAATACTTCATTGATAATTGGGGGGGATTTCAATTTAGTCCTTGATCCCCTGATTGACAAACAGCCGCCTAGGACAAGTGGTCCCCCCAAGAGTCACACCACGCTTACATGATTATGTACAATCTGCTCACTGTTCCGACATGCCTGTTTAATGTGCACTCATCATGTTTCAGATCACCGTTAGGTTTTGTAACACAATAATGTACGTACACGCCCGCTTCGGAAATGATTAGTTTTCTAGAGAAGAAGCAGGGGGGAGGGGGGTGGCAGGGGTTTACTTTGCTGTATGTTTTACACTTTATGTACCTGTCTTTTAGCTGTATGTCTTCCTTTTCCTTTGTTGTTATAAAACGAAAATAAAGAATTAAAAAAAAAAAAAAGAAATTAAAGGACTGTGGGCACTTAGCGTACATTAATTTCATTAACATACATTAAAACCTTTAGTAAAAGGGCTCTTTTGCCCACTATTTGCATATATGTAACTAGTGAGGACTGTTGCTCAATTCTCTGCACGCTCACTCAATAGCACACACGATTGCTCAATAGCTCACATGATTTGCCCACAGTGTGCACTATTAAGCAATTTAACAACACTTTCGTCCAAAATGAAATAAAAACAAAAGAAAAAGAATCCCACTAATGACATAAGAAACCAAATCAAATCAAACCTTTTGGCCTGCACACCACTAATATTTAATTGCCTTATCATAAATGTAGTTTAGGGAAGCTGTGCATTGGCAGAAGTGAAAAACGCAGGTTCAGTTCCTGGATTCAGCTTCTGCTTACTTTGGACCAGGGCCAGCTGCAGGATTTTTGCTGCCCTAGGCTGGCCTGGCCACCGCTACCCCACTCCCCTGCTGCCCCGAGGTAGCCCAGATCCCATCCTCCTGCCCCTGCCATCCATCATCTCACCTTCTTCCTCACGGGGTAGGGGGGCACCACAACCCATTAACCATTCTTGAAAGCAGTGGCAGAACAAACCACTTCAGGACCATGGTGGACCTTGAAGCACTTTTGTCGATGTGTGCACTCATAGCCTGCCACTCCTGCCCTTCCAACAGGAAGTTGTGACGGAGAGGGTAAGAGTGATGGGCAATGAGTGCATGTAGGAGCTCGGGTGCTTCAAGGCTCGCCCTGGCATCGAAGCGGCTTCCTCTGCCCACTTTCAAGAATGGTGGTGTGGGGGGATTGGCCCTACTATGGAGGCAATGTTCACAGCCTGGAGGGAGGGAGTGAATTAAGGATGTGCATGGCCCAACAAAAGTTCAGTTTGTGCTCATTTTAAACATTTTTTTCTGATTTTTGGGCATTTTTTTATGTTTGTCTCAGCTATTTGTTCTTTGCACATGCATTATATGCATGCTAGAACTATAGCCATCACAGCAGTAGACACCTATAGCAGGAGTCATGTTGCATGCCTACGTCCTAAAGGAAGTCCGTTTCTTCAGTGGGTAAGAATAAATATCAAGTTAATAGCTGCAAATATAATTCCATATTGTCCTGCTAGACCAGTTCAGACAAATGGGCTGTGTTCCTCTACCAGGAGATGAGTGGAGACAGAGCCAATGAAATGCCCAGGAGTATTACTATCTAAATTGTGCCTGGTTTGGATGTCAGTGAGGACTCAGAGTGATTTGTTATAGTAATACACCAGGTTTCAGTGACATCACTCCTATACCTCTATCAGCCTGAGCCACTAGGGGCAACTCAGTGTTTTTCTATCTCCAGCAGATGGTGGTTGGATTTTCTCAGCTCTGATAAAATCTGAACAAATGAAGCTTTAATCGAGAGGAAAAAGATTGAATTCGCTAGTGAATGACTACCTGTGGGTGATTCTGTCACTTGAGCACAATAAGGGAGGCTCCACTAGAATGCGGCCTATTTTAGCCATAGGAAGAGGGAAAATTGGTTCAGTTCTATGATCTTATCCTGTTAAGGGCCTGTTGAGCAGGCAGAAAACTGGAAGGATTTGGAAGAATTTAAGCTTCCTCAAACAACCTCAATGCCCTCTCCCTGCTTTTCTGTCCCCACTGCTCGCCCCAAAATACTGAAGATGGCTCAGAGATATGTGACTTCAAGCCTGTTTAAAAACAAACAAACAACAGTGTCTGGAGAGTAGCACTGAGCCTGGCATGGTTTTCTCTACCTGGGGCTTCTAGGGAGTGAGTACCAAGGCTTGACCCCATCGTTGTCCTTGTTGGGAGCTCCTGAACTTGTCCATTTTGGGGTGTAAAGTCGGGGTGGACCATGGGCAATTGTTGACTCAGCGTCAGGTCTTCCCGCCTTTTTCCAACACATGCTGTTAGCACTTTCTGTCTTTGCATGCCTTGCGTCCTTGCGGTGCCAGCGTGCGTTCTGTCTGAGCGGCTCCAGCATACATTCTTGCCCAAGCACCCATCACGCGCGCTCCTGTAAGTGCTCCTTTAGCGGGCACTCTTGTGTTTGTGCAGCCTTAGCATGTGTCATCTTCCAGGAAGTGTTGTAACCTGTGGCAAGAAAAGAGCTCCATCACTGGATTCTGGAATTTGTTCATCTTTCATGGCTGCCTCTGACTTATCACTGGTGGGCCTGTATCCCTTCTTCCACTGAGGAGATTTGGTTGGCTCAGCAATTTCCACCTCAAGGTAGGTGGTGACTGTTGGCACTGTGGGTAGGAATAATAGCCCGGCCTTGGGTTCCAGTGACTGCGCTTCTGGCTGCTCCCCTTCTTCAGAGGGTTTGGCTACAGCTGTGTGATTCGGGTCATTCACAGGGAGAGGAGCACCAATGATGCAGGTTGTCCTTCCCAGAATTCTTTTCCCTCTGCAGCAAGCCTAGTCCTTTTGGAAAGGAAAATCAGACCCTGCAGCCTCTGGATTCCCTCAAATTCAGTCACATGAGAGACAGGAAGAGTTTAGAAGCCTTTGAGTGCCTCCTGCTAAGCGACTCAAGGGAGGTTGTATTCTGGAGATGTGGATTGACTGGCGTCTGTCTGAGACTTGTACTTGAGTGCTGGTTATGAAGTATTGGTTATGGAGTTTGATGCTGAGGAAGGAGTGCTTTCACTTTTAAAGGATCATTTGGAGGCTGGCATTGTCCGCCTGTTCTGGAAGGGATATTGCTGGTGGCATTGCTTGCTTGAGTTTCATCCACCTGGTATTTGTTTGACGCTCCAGTGGCATAGCAGGGGATGCAGGTTCATCCACTTCTACAGGTAGTGCAGAAATTCACAGCAGTCTTCCTGTTTCTGGAGATTATCAGAAACATACTCCAGGTGGAACGGGACCTTCCCAATTCCCCGCCTAAGGGGTTAAAGGTGTGTAAAAAGGATGTAAGCTCTCCTGGCATGCATCGTATGGTATGACATGCTCAAGATGGATCCGGAGGTCACGGCGGTCACAAAGCAAGCCTCCATTCCCATGGAAGGCAGATTGACATTTAGTGACCCTCTGGATTGAAAGGTGGATTCTCTGCTGAGAAGCCAGTTTGCAGCAGCAGTTGCTATTCTCCAGTTGTGGTGTGTGCAGGCCTGATATCTTGAGCCCTGCTCCTGTGGATTCAGTTTCTCCCACTGGATAATACTGCTCCTCCTTAGGAGTCGGTTACTGCCTTCCTTCTGATGCCATGTATGTTCTAGTCCACTTGATGGCTAGGGATATTGCGCTGTTGATGGCGATGCAACGTTGGATTTGGCTCTGCCACTAGGTGACAGACTTGTCCTCCAAAGCCTGGCTAATTCAACTGGCCTTAAGGGGACGCTCCTTTTAAGGATGCTTTGGAAAGATTGGTGAAGGTCTTGGGTCAGGCCAAACCTTATTACCTTCCAGAAGATAAGCTGAAATGGCGTGGGAAGGATACAGAGCCACTCTTCTCTCTGGTATCCTCTTGTTCATCACGGGCACACTGAACTGACCAACAAGGATTTCTGGACTCATCATTATCGTCCTGGGAAGTCACCTAGCTATGAAAGTTTTTTTTTTATCTGTATTGTGCAAGCCCCAGCCACCACTCTCTCCTCAGTGGCTCAAAGTCAGTCTTGAAGCTTTCTATGGTTTTACTCCTTTCCAATCCTAAATCCAAGCCAGCAGGGCTAATGCTAGGGTTCTAGCACCCTCCTGCAACCTATAGATCAGCACCCTTCCCTCATTATTATTAATGCTGGTCACACCCCACCCCCCTCCATAAGGAGCCTACCCAAAAAAAGCAGCACTGTAAATACGGCAGTGGGCCATGGAACATCCAAAGATCAATTTGAAAAGCTGAACAATTCAAATTACTACAGTACAGATCCTTACATACAAGCTCCATGTTAACAGAACATCTGGCCTTCATCACACACTCAGAACACAGATACTCAGCATAACCTAAAAATAAATACAAGTAGATAAAAATGAAACTGCAACCCAAGAAGCCAGATTCTGCATACAATGCAACACCAGAGGAACAGAAAGAAGTACATTTCCCCGTACTGTATAAAATATAAAGATGGAAAATAAAATTATTTTTTCTACCTTTGTTGTCTGACCATTTTATTCTCTGATCATGCTGGTCCCAATCTGAGGTTTCAGTTTTCCTCTATCTTCTCTTAGCTCTCTTTCTATGGTCTCTAGTCCATCTGCCATTTCTTATCTCCTCTGTTTTCTTCACTTCGTTCCATCTTGGATATTGACCTTTTCCCTTCAGCTTTCTTCCATTTATTTTTCTCTCTGCCCACTCAGACTTCACTACTCTTTCTTGCTATCCAGTTCTCAATCCCCCTCTTTTTTATTCCATCTACCTACCACTTTTCATCCCTCACCAAAGTCCTCCTATTCCCCACCTCTTTTTTCCTGTTCCATTATTCCCCATTCCCACTGATTCTCTCTCTCACCCTTCCCCCCTCCTCCATCCAGCATATCCCATCTCTCCTTTTCTCTTTGTCCTCCCCCCTTGGAAAAAATATTGTGCGACACCATACCCGGCATTTTCTTTCTTTTTCTGAGTCAGCAGCAGAAAGATCTCAGAGCACCATCCCCAGCTTTATCTTTATTTCTCCAAGTCAGTAAGCAGCAGCCAGTGCTGCCTGTAGCATTCACTTCCAGTGAATGGCCACGCGCACTGGAAGTGAATGCTATGGACAGCATTGGCTGAAATTGCTGCCTTGGAAAAGGAAAGATGAAGCTGGGGATGGTGCTGCACAATGCTGGAGCTGCATGCACAATAAGTTGTGTCAGCTCCTGGGTGTACCATTTGACTCCCCATTTCCTCTCCCCATACCCAGCCAATCTTAGATTCTGTCTTCTTTTCTCCCACCAAATTTTAAAGTCTCCGCCTAAGTCTCAGTCCCTGCTCTTCCCCATCTGTCTTTCCCCAGTACTGCCTCCTACATCCTTTCCAAACATCCATCAAGCTACTTCATTCTCTGATATTCATTAATCTTGTCATTCCGCCTTCTTACCCCAGCATTCAATCTTTTGCCCCTCTCCTTAAGAACATAAGAAATGCCATACTGAGTCATACCAAAAGTCCATCGAGCCCAGTACCCTATTTACAACAGTGGTCAATCCAGGTCACAGACAGATTTCCCCAGTCCAGCTTAATAATAGTTTATGGATTTTTCCTCCACAAACATGTCCAAACCTCTTTTAAACCCAGCTACACTAACAGCTTTTATTACATCCTCAGGCAACAAATTCCAGAGTTTGAGTGAAAAAATATTTTCTCAAATTGGTCTTAAATGTACTACATTTGTAGCTTTATTGCACGTTCTAGTCTTTCTACTTTTTGAAGTAGTAAACAAACAATCTAAGTTTACTTTTTCCAATCCATTATTTTATAGACCTATCATATCTCCCCTCAGCCATCTGTTTTCCAAGCTGAAGACCTGAATATTTTAAGCTTTTCCTCGTAAGAGTATTCTTCCATCCCCTTTTATCATTTTGGTCGCTCTACTCTGAACCTTTTCTAGTTCTGCTATATCCTTTTTAAGATATGGCAACCAGAATTGCACACAATATTCAAGGTGCAGTTACACCATGGAGTGACACAGAGGCATTATAGTATTCTTGGTTTTATTTTCCATTCCTTTGCTTAGGTATAGCAGAATGATATGGAAATACAGGTTTGAATCCCACTGCTCCTATTTGTGATCTTTTTCCTTCCCTCCCACACAAAATATCTGTCCCCTCTCCATCCTCACTCCCCAGCTTCTTTTATTCTCCCCCCAGCTCCAGCTCCTTCCAGTTCTCCCAAGCATCATCTCCCTTGCAATCCCAGTCCTTCTATCTCCCAGAATCAGCCCATTTCCAGTCCTAGCCCCCCCCCCCCCAGTATCAGTCCCCCTCCAGTTCCAGTCCCTCCCAGCATCATCTGCCTTCCAGTTTCCCTATCCCCCAGCATCAGCCCATTCCAGTCCTAGTCCCCCTCCAGTCCCAGTCCCTCTAGCAGCATCTCTCTTCCGATCCCAGTCTCCCCATCCCCCAGCATCATCCTGTTTCCAGTACTAGCCCTGCAGCATCAGTCTTCTTCCAGTTCCAGTCCCTCTCAGCATCAGCTCCCTTCCACTCTCTCCATTCTACAGCATCATGCCATTTCCAGTACTAGCCCCCCAGTATCAGCCCCCTTCAGTTCCAGCCCTTCCCAGCATTATCTCCCTTTCAATAGCAGTCTTCTCCCACCAACATTAGCACATTTCCTGTTCTAGCCTGCAGTCCTTTTATAGTGCCAGCAGCTCTCTCCCACACACACCATGTTGGGCCTCATGCACACCAGACTGCTTCAGAGGGAGCCAGTGAGGCCCAAAACCTGGTGCCCTGGCTCATCTCTGCACAGCCGCGGAAGTAAACAGCTGCATTTTCCTTTACTCCCATTGCTGTGATAAGTCACAGATACTGGTACCTCTGAGTTCCTGGAGGATAAACAGGAGCACTTCCTGTCTCCTACACAAGACAAGAAGTGCCCCTGTTTAAGCTCCAGGAATTCAGCAGTGCCAGTATCTGTGACTTCGTACAGCTGTGGGAATAAAGGAAAACACTGTTTTTACTCCTGAAGCTCTGCAGATGTGAACTGAGGTGCCGGGCTTTGCGACTAACTGGTTCCCTCTGAAGTCAATCAGGCATGCATATGGGTTTGCCCGCACATGCCTAGGGCCAGAAGTGCTTGTGGGGGAGGAGGTGTGTAGTGATGGTGCCCTCCAGAGGACTGCACCTCCCCTGCCACACTTACCCCGCTTATCAGGTAGCGCTGGCCCTGCAAGCCAGCCACAGTCAAGCTGCTATTTTATTTCTTCTTTCCAATCCTAAACCCTAGCCAGCACTCCTTCCTCACTCTCTGAAAGTCAGAAACAAAACAGTTCTCTGGGGTTTGTGCTGGGCTATGTGTTCCAGCCCTGCTGTAACTTCATCAGCCATGCAATTTGCATTACTCAGGCAAAGACACATTTCTCTGGCTGCCTGTCAAGATGTGCAGCTGATTGGCTCAAGTGCCTCATGCTGGCTGCTGGTCACCCCTCCTTGACCTTCTCCCTCTCTCAAACTGGATCCAGTGTGTGTGGCTGTGCATGTATGCAGAATCAAAACAAAGTTCATGCATGGTGATTTGTGTAAATTTTTCCGAGCATGCACGCACAGTTAGTTGACACCAGGACGAACCAAAAATCACAATTTTTGTTGATTTTTTTTCTTTTGTATAAAACTAATGTGCATGCCTATTCCCTCAGTGATTCAGTAAATCATGGTCAAAGTTATACTCACATGGACAGAGCTTTTAGATTGGAAGTTCTGTATCAGCTGCATGTGCTTTGCACAGGTGTGAGATCATGTACTGTGTGTTTATCATGGCCAGGGCTAGTGCAAGGAATGGAGGCACCCGAAGAGGCTCCTTCATCCTGTCGCCCTCTTGGTACCCCTGCCCCCATTGCTGCACTGCTGCCTCAACTCACTGGCACTGTCCTGCGGTTTCTGCCCTTTGCTAGGTCTCTTCTACTCCCCTCCGATACAGACTTCCAGTTTGAAGTCTGCATCACAGGGGATGGAAGAGACAAATAGTAGAGGGCAGCACTTGCAAGTTGAGATAAGCGCTGCCCCTCAGTTTCTGAGTCATTGCCCCCACTTCAAGCCCCAGAGAGGGGCAGTAGAGGCAGCAATGAGGGTGGGGGGCCCTGGAAGGCTGGCATTGTAGGCGACTGCCTAATTTGCCTAATGGTAGCACTGACCCTAACCATGGCTCAGCTTCTAAGTGAGAGTGGAGAGTGCTGGAACAGAGGTGACTTGTAATTCTGTCTAGTTGTACTGCTACATGTCATTTCATATACCCTGACATGATCAGGATAAATTTTATTCTGTCTCTTCAAGATAGTGTTTTGAGAATATATGAATGCATGCCCTTGATTTTTCTATATTTGTGAGTTGTGAAATTTTTTGTGATATTTGAATTGTTCTGTTAAAATTGTCTTTATTTATAGTTTGTATATTATGTTGGGTGTTTTTATAACTGCTTTGGGCTATGGTAAAGCATAAATTGAAATAAATAAATAAAGTTGCTGATAATGCTGATGATTGAAAACTGAGCAGAACTAGATCAGCTTCCAAAAATTGTGACACTGTCAGTACTGAACCACACTGGAGGAGGTTTCTGGAGTGGTCTACCTGAGCTAGAAGTGGAAGAAATATAGCTTGTAGATGCAGATTGATGTTGACTACAGACATTCTACACATAAATGTAGATGTCCGAGAATCTGAAACAAAGGCCTTTACATAACTGTACATTTTTTGCTTTCAAATTAATTACAATTTGGCACATTTTATTGATGTGAATAAAATTCATCAAGATTTCGTATTTGGTTTCGTACCTGGGGGAAGGTGTATAGTCCAAGGATCCTGGCTATAGGAACAGATAAAGTTGGCATAGCGTCTCCTACAATTCCAGCCAGAGGAGGCCAAGCGTGGCAGTCATTATATCTGCTGAGTTCTGATTCCTGCTTCTGCCAGAGCAAAGACATGGCTCCCTGGATTGCCCTTGATTCTGACACACATGAGTCATACATCTTGAAGCCTAATGTGAAGTTTGGTAAGAGCCGACTTTCATGATTAATCTCCTCTATGGCAAACATCATAGCCAATACATCTCGATAATATCTTATAATGAATCTGTAAACATGTCAATAACAGTCATAAATCACTTTGCAGCTTGAAACCCATTTGGAGTGTGACTTGAAATATCCCCCCTTCTACCATGGTAAAGTAGTTTGTGTGCAGTTTCCCTCATACTTTCAGTTTATATTTGCTCAGTTTGGAGGTAATATTAGAAAGAATGTTTTGCTTATCTAAACCAGAGTGCACTAGTAAAAGACCCTTATAGAATTACCTGACATGCAGAAGAACACTTGTGCAATTAGGTAGATACTTGTATATGACTTTAGAGTAGGCGTGTTCAGGGAAGGAGTTTAAGCCATGAGTGGGTAGAGTCACAATTTGCACAAATATTTTATAAAACACATACACATGCTGTATGTGCTAATATTTACACCTGCTTTCAGATGTACTATTTTATAAGAACACATAGATGCCTATATGTCATTATAAAATAGTCTAAAAATAGGCGGCTATGTGGCCTTTACACATAAAGCAGCTGGTTAGAAAATTACCTTCCACATGGGCAAAATTGTTTCCTATTATTCTAATAATAAAGTATATGGGTACTTTCAAAGGGAAACATTAGCAGTAAATTTGAGAAACTGAGATCAAACTCCACAAACCCTGGCTTAAAAGTGAGGTTCATGATTGCCATGGTATGTGCAAAACTAAGAGGTATGTTTACTAAACCATCTTAATGTGCGCTCTAACACATTAGTGCATGATAAGGCGCCTTATCGCGTGATAATGGCGCTTTACCGTGCGATAAGGTACCTTATCGCGCTCTAACGCGCTCAGCAGCGCAAACGAGCGCTGAAGGTGGAGTAAAGGCTCCCTGAGGGCGGAGGAAGGCTCCCCAGGGGCGGAGAGAAGGGGTCAATGGGTGGAGAGTGGGAGGGAAGAGGCTCCCTGCACACTAACGCTGTGGATTTCGGTGCTGAAAACTAACGCCAGTGAAACCATGGCGTTAGAGTAGATTTAGGGGTATATTTACTAAACCTTCTTAACGTGCGCTGTGCAATTAGCGTGCGCTAAGGTACCTTAGCGCATGCTAATGATGCTTTACGGGACAAAAAGGCGCTTTAGTGCGCGCTCACGCGCGCAGTGGCGCAAACGAGCGCTGAAGGCGTGGAAAGGCTCCCGGAGGGCGGAGGAAGGCTCCCCAGGGGCAGAGAGAAGGGGTCAATGGGTGGAGAATGGGAGGGGAGAGGCTCCCCGCACACTAACGATGTGAAATTCGAGGCCAAAAATAACGCAAGTGAAAACCTCGCGTTAGAGCTGATTTAAAGGGAAAAGAAACCATTTCTGTCAGCAATGTACAGCAAAACCAGGGACACCTACATAAAAGTGATAAGTGTGATACATGTGCACGGAAGAAAAGTGCAAATAAACATTGAAAATGAGCCCAACAAAATAAAAAAAAAATCAGAATCAAGCTGGGCAATACTGATAGTATTAGGAAACATAAAAAAAAACTCCCAAGAAAGCCCAAAAAAATAAATATGAATTTTAGAAGGGTCTACGCTCCGTCCCCATACAAGGTGAATGATCCCACAGTGAAATAGCACTGATCAGGGTTTTCCTCTCCATTGGACAGGTTACCTATGGCATGCACATGTTCCACAACAGCAGAGCGGGCATGTCGGAATGGGCAACTGGACAGATGCTGGGAAAGGGGATACAGAGGGCTGCAGGCGGCACATGCTGTGGTGCAGCTGGGGCACAGTGCGGACTAGGCAGATGACTAGGTGGCACTTAGGAATGCTGAAACTGTACAGCAGCCAGACAGCAACTGATGAGGGCCCAACATGGGCACGAGAGTGTCTATCACAGTGTCACAGGGGATAGTACCCAGCAGGTACCTCCAAGGGCACAGAACATTGGCAGGCGGTGTTGGGGGGAAGCGTGGACATCTATGCAGGCACCCTTACCCCAGAACACGCACCATAGGCAACCACCTACCTGCACACTGGATGGCTTGAGACTGCACACCACCAGCACCACCAGCAGAAGGGCATGTCAGCATGGTGGCAGAGGGGTACTGGTGGTGGAGGGGGGCAGTGGCAGCTGCCCAGAGCAGACCATGGTCTAGCCCTGTGTAGGTGGGTGCCATGCACTGCAACAGACAGGCCCTGCCGGACAAACAATCATGGTATCACCAGGGAATGCATTGTCTCTGTGGCAACACGGTGGTTCAGTGTACACAACCAGTGTGTTAGGAGGCAGAAGCTCACAGATTCAAGTCCCAGCTATGGTGCCTGCCAACCCAGTCCCCATATTTTACCCACTACTACAACGTGCTAATACAGACAGAACGTTTATTGCAGATGACGTAAACATGCCCAAAACACCGACATTTTACCCTACAGAGCAAAGACACCATAAACAGGCACATTACCTAGAGCAGAGTCTCCCAAATGCAGTCCTGGAGGGCCAAACACCATTCAGGTTCCATGCTGCCTCTAATAAAGATGCCTGTGCTGCATGTCTATGCACCACCCCCATGGTATGCAGATGTATCTCATGCATATTCATGAGGGACAGCATGAAAACCCGAACAGTGTTTGGCACACCAGGACTGGAGTTGGGAACCTCTGCCGTAAAGCAGCAGCCAACAGGGGCAGACACACCCACACCCACAGGCTCCATTAGCCAATGCCTCCTGGAGAGGCAGGACATTGGGCCCTGCGTGCATCTCCCAATACTAGCACTTGCATACCTTAGCAATGCCACCCTACACCTGGGAATACGGTACACAGCTATCAAAGGTTTGCTATGATTACTGGCAGATAGCACTTCCTAGTTAAGCACAGTTTGCTGATTGAGCTCCATCATAGCAACCTTTCTGATGTCTGTGGAGTGTGCTTCAGGTCTGGTCTCTGACAGTGTTTACCACCCTGGGGTGTGACCCCCAACAGTATTGCGTACCATATCCATGCCTGCACTGTGCCCAGGACTGGTGTGGTGGCCAGGGCTGCTAAACTCCTCTATAGTAGCACAATGCTGGCATAGGTGTGGGAGTGTGTGTCTGTCTATCCAGTGTGTGGTGGCTGCAAACACCTTCCACATCCCACACTGTCAGAACTGTTGCCAGTATTAGCCTGCCAATGTGCATAATGAGGAGCAAGGTACCATGGGTATAGCCCGGACAGGGTGGCCTGGCCAGGATGCATCTGCACAGGGCATAGGGCACTGGCTGGGACATTGTAGTGCCCGGCCACCACCTGCACAGACAGGGTGGCCACAGCATGTCCTGCTGGGAGATCACTCTCACCCTGACTGTGCAGTGACCACAGCATGGCTAGGCACCCCCATAGTGATGTATGTTTTCTCTCTTATGTGAGGTTTATTTTATTACTTTTTTTTTTTTACATTCTCTTATATACTGTGCTATTCTGCATCAGTGTGGTTTACATTGAACAAACTGAAATTACATTGAACAGGGCTTTGTAACTTGGAGATAACTATTTTATAGGGGACATGGGCTATGGAGGGTTAAGTGGCTTGCCCAAAACCACAAGGAGCACCTGTGGGGCTAGAAACCCCAGTCCTTCCGGCCCAAGGTTGCTGTTCTCTAGTGGGATTTGAACCCCTGACCTTCCGGCCTGAAGTTCCTTGCCCTAACCACTAGGCCACTTCTCCACTCCAAAACTTTATGGGTTTCCTTTTGGGGCCCAGTCACTGACTTATCTGCTTGGTGTGTATGCTGACATCCCAGTTCTGGGTGCACGCATTTCCACCAGGAACATGCACTATGGACTAGCTAGCAGACTGTCTGCAGCTGGTATGTGTCTTGATGGAGCGCCTTGCAGGGTGCAGCGGCTGAAGGCTTGCTGCAGGAGAATATCAGATAGTGGTGGGGTGCAGCTTAGCATATCCAGGCCTAATGTCTGTCTGCTATTGTGATATGGATGTGTACAGAGCTGCATTGTCTGCCCTGTAGGGTGTCTGTTACCCAGCAGGACTGGGGTTGATGGTCCTCTCTACTGCCTCCATTGCAGGGAAGTAAAATGTGGATCTGTTGTTGGGAGACCCTGTTTACCACTCTCAACCCTGGAGGAGAAGGGTGGTGGTACATAATCCTCCAAAGGGTCCATAGGAACTATACCTAACTAAAACACACAGATATATCCAAGGTGTGTTTGCAGACACTACCTAACTCACACATTAGCACTACTGGGGACCTACAGCATGGCCTATCTCTGCTGTGGACCTGGTACTGGGCGCCCCACCTACCCCTCAAGGTGAGTGCAGTACCTGCACAATGTGACGGTGTGTAGCTACTCTGTGCCAGTACCACACACGGTCAGTTCCCCCTACCAGGCCGAGGTGCTGTGGGGGTGCATACCCCATCTTGTGATCATCTGTAGACTGCTGATTTGCATGTGCAGTGCATCATGGGTATGTGTGGGTTAACCCTATCCTGGTGACCACAGCAGACTGTTTGTGTGGTGACTTGCAGTCCTGCAGCCAGCCAGGGGTTTGTTAGCAGCTATAGAGCTGTAGCCCACTGGTTGCTTTACTGCCAGTGGAACCAGAGTTCATGGGTTCAAACCCACAGGGGGGGTTATTTGATAGGGCTGTCCAAAGCATTATTTATTTTTAATGTACATTAGTGCTGCCAGCAAAAACACCCTCAGCATACTGTACCCATAAGGTGCCTCAGAGGGCGCTTTATAGGGCGCCCTATAGGGCACTTTATGATTACCGTCCATATAAGGTGCACCATACAGTATCCTATGGAGCGACTGATAGGGTGCCCTATAGGGGACATTATAGGGTGCCGTGGCGGATAGTGCACTTTATAATGTGCCCTATGGAGTGCCTTATAGGGTGCCTTATGCGGCACCTTAGATTACGGCTCATGAGGGTGTGTTTGTTGGCAGCAATTAATAAAATACAAATAAAGAGCAGCAGGAAACAATACTTACATGTCAAAGCTGATGCCTCAGCCAGCCTTACATATTAGGCACACTGTGGATTGAACTCATGACCCCTGCATCATCAGTCAGTGCCTTAACCATTGTGCTACATTGCTGTTCTTCGGTGCATGTCAGCGCACCTACTTAAGATTTCCATGTGTTTAAATGCACAGTGCTGCCATCAAAAACAGTGCTATGACCTTACTGTGCCTCATAGGGCACCCTATATGGCGCCCTATAGGCCACCCTTTATGCAACATTGTAGGGTGCCGTGGCGGACAGTGCACTTTAAAATGTGCCCTCTGGGGTACCTTATGCGGTGCCTTATGCAGCACCTTATGTTACAGGGCTTTGAGAGTACGTTTGCTAGCAGCAGTAATTAAAATAAAATTATAAAGCCTCATAATGCAATATTACACATAAATGGTAGTGCCTCAGCTAGCCTTATTCATTGGGCACAGTGGGGGATTGAACCCATGACCCCCTGCACCATCTGTCAGTGTCTTTACCATTGTACTGCAGCCCTGTGCCTCTGTTTGCAGATCAGTGCGCCTGCTTATTCTTGCGCACGTTACACGTGCGCTAATGTGCGCGGCGCACAAGAGCGTGCAGCGCAGCGTGCGCTAATCCCGTTTTGCTATTTTTGACCAGACCGCCCACTCCTTTTATGGCATCCTGCAGACTAACGCGGCGCGCACGTTAAGAAGGTTTAGTAAACATACCCCTTAAAGGGAAGAGAAACCATTTCCGTCAGCAATGTACAGCAAAGCCAGGGAAACCTACAAAAGGTGATAAGTGTGATACATGTGCACAGAACAAAAGGGCAGATAAACATTGAAAATGACCTGAACAAACTGGAAAAAAAAACATAACCTAGCTGGAAAATAGTGATATCAATGGGAAACATCAAAAAACACTACTGAGAAAGCTCCAAAAAGAAGATATCAATTTTGGAAGGGACTATGCTCTGTCCCCATACAAGGTGAATGATCCCACAGTGAAATAACGCTGATCGGGGCTTTCCCTTGTTACTGGACAGGTTTCCTATGGCATGCACATGTCCCACAACAGCAGGGTGGGCGTGTCGGAATGGGAAACTGGACAGATGCAGGAAAAGTGGACAGAGGGCTGCAGGCGGCACATGCTGTGGTGCAGCTGGGCCACAGTGCGGACTAGGGTGATGCCTAGGTGGCCCATACGAATGCTAAAACAGTAGAGCAGCCAGACAGCAACTGATGAGGGCCCAACATGGGCACGAGTGTGTTTCCCACAGTGTCACAGGGGATAGTACCCAGAAGGTACCCCCAAGGGTACAGAACATTTGCAGGCGGTGCTGGGGGGAAGCATTGACATCTATGCAGGCACCCCTACCCCAGAACCCGCACCATAGGCAGCCGCCTACCCGCACACTGGAAGGCCCGAGACTGCACACCACCAGCACCACCAGCAGAAGGGCATGTCAGCATGGTGACAGAGGGGTACTGGTGGTGGAGGAGGCAGTGGCAGCTGCCCACAGAAGACCATGGCCCAGCCCTATTTAGGTGGGTGCCGTGCACGGCAACAGACAGGCTCTGTCTGACAAACAGTCATGGTATCTCCAGTGAGTGCACTGTCTCTGTGGCAACACAGTGGTGCAGGACACACAGCCAGTGTGTTCAGGAGCAGAAGGTTACAGGTTCAAGTCCCAGCTGTGGTTCCTGTCAACCCCATCCCCACATTTTACCCACTACTAAAATGCGGTAATACAGACAGAACCTTTAGTGCAGATAACGTAAACATGCCCAAAACACCTACATTTTACCCTACAGAGCACAGACACCATAAACATGCGCATTACCTAGAGCAGAGTCTCCCAAAAGCAGTCCTGGAGGGCCAAACACCATTCAGGTTCCATGCTGTCTCCAATAACTATGGCTGTGCTGCATTTCTATGCACCGCCCCCATGGTATGCAGATGTATCTCATGCATATTCATTAGGGACAGCATAAAAACCCGAACAGGGTTTGGCCCACCAGGACCGGAGTTGGGAACCTCTGTCCTAGAGCAGCAACCAACAGGGGCAGACTCACCCGCACCCACAGGCTCCATCATCCAAAGCCACCTGGAGAGGCAGGATTTTGGGCCCTGTGTGCATCTCCCAATACTAACACTTGCATAACTTAGCAATGCCACCCTAAACCTGGGAATATGGTACACATCTATCAAAAGGTTGCTATGATTACTGGCAGATAGCAATTCCTAAGTTAAGCACAATTTGCTGATTGAGCTGCATCATAGCAAACTTTCTGATGTCTGTGGAGTGTGCTATAGGTCTTGTGTCTGACAGTGTTTACCACCCTGGGGAGTGACTCCTACAGTATTGCGTACCATAGCCATGCCTGCACTGTGCCCAGGACTGGTGCGGTGGCTAGGGCTGCCAAAAGCATCTATATTTGCACAATGCTGGCATAGGTGTGGGGAGTGGGTGTCTGTCTATCCAGTGTGTGGTGGCTGCCAACACCCTCCTCAGCCCACACTGCTAGCACTGTTGCCAGTATTGGCCTGCCACTGTGCATAATGAGGAGCAAGGTACTGTGGGTATAGCCCGGATAGGGCGGCCTGGGCAGGCTGCATCTGCACAGGGCATAGGGCACTGGCTGGGACATTGTAGTGCCCGGCCACCACCTGCACAGACAGGGTGGCTACAGCATGTCCTGCTGGGAGGTCACTCTCACCCTGACTGAGCAGTGACCATGGCATGGCTAGGTTCCCCCATAGTGCTACATAGTATTTCTCTCAAGTGATATATATGGGTTTTCTTTTTGGGGGTGCAATCACTGATATATCTGCTTGGTGGGTGTGCTCACATCCCAGTTTTGGGTGCACATATTTTCTCTAGGAACATGCACTGTGGACTAGCTAGCAGACTGTCTGCAGTTAGTATGTGTATGGCAGGAACACCTTGCAGGGTGCAGTAGCTAGATGCTCACTGCTGGAGAATGTCAGAGAGTGGTGGGGGGAAGTTGAGCATTTCCAGGCCTACTGTCTGTCTGCTATTGCCTTATGGAATGCTACAGATCTGCACTGACTGCCCTGTAGCGCATCTGTTTCCCAACAGGACTGGGGTTGTTGGTTCCCTCTACTGCCACCATGGCAAGGCTGTAGAATGTGGATCTGTTGGGGAAAATCTGGTCCCCCATCCTGCTCCCCAGAGAGCAAGTTCAGTGGTACTACATAATTCGACTATGGGTCCAAACAACCCCCCCTCCCTCGCTCAAATCATGTGGCCATGGCACCTCCAGAGAATATGCACTATTCTGGTGCACCATAGTCCACAAGGGTTAGACATGACTGGAATATGCATATGGGCACAGGTGTAGCGTAGGTGTGTCTGAAAGAACTACCTATCACACGCTAGCACTAATGGGAACCTGCAGCATAGTCTATCTCAGGGAGGGCAGGTGCTGTGGACCTGGTGCTGGGCACTCCACCTCACCCTCAGGGTGAGCACAGTACCCGTACAATGTGACGGTCTGTAGCTACTCTGTGCCAGTAACGTGCACGGTCAGAACCCCCTACCAGGCCTAGGTGCTGTGGGGGTGCATACCCCATCTTGTGATCATCTGTAGACTGCTGCTGTGCATGTGCAGTGCATCATGGGTACAAGTGGCTTAACTCTATCCTGGTAACAACAGCAGACAGTCTGTGTGGTGACCTGCAGTCCTTCTGTGGCCAGTCAGAGGTTTGTTTAGAGCTGTAGCCTATTGGTTACTTCACTGTCTGTGAAGCCAGAGGATGTGGGTTTGATCCCACAGTGGGGTTATTTATTGGGGCAGTTTCTTTTTTTAATCTAAATTAGTACTGCCAGCAAAAACACCCTCACAGTGCTATAACCTTAAGGTGCCTTATAAGGCGCCTTATGGGGCACCTGAGGATTACAGCACTGTGAGGGTGTTTTTGCTGGCAGTACTAATTTAAATTAAAAAAAGAAACTACCCCAGACAGCTCCAATAAAAAACCCCACTGTGGGATTAAACCCACAACCTTTGGCTCTACTGGCAGTGAAGTAACCAGTGGGCTACAGCCCTATAGCGCTGATTAAACCCCTGGCTGGCTACAGAAGGACTGCAGGTCACCACACGAACTGTCTGCTGTGGTTACCAGGATAGGGTTAATCCACTCGTACCCATGATGCACTGCACATGAAGATTACAGCACTGTGAGGGAGTTTTTGCTGGCAGCACTGCTTTAAAGTAAAAAGGAAAATGCCTCTAGCAGCACTGCTTTATAGTAAAGGGTAATGCCTCAAACAGCCTTACTCATTAACCCCACTGGGGGATTGAACTCATGACCCCTGGTTCAGCAGTCAATGTATTAATCATTGTGCTACCCCTCTCTTACTGTGTTTGTTGGTCAGCACGCCTACTTCAGGCTAACGTGCATTGACGTGCCACTGCTCCCTTTATCGCATGGTAACCAGAAATCCTACGTTAAGACCGACACGCCCATGCCTTATATGGCATCCTGTGCACTAATGCCGGCTGCACATTAAGACTGCTTAGTAAACATACCCCTAAGTCATTTGTCTGGGTAGTTTCCCTTCTAAATTAAATACTGCTATGCAGACACAAATATACTACACATACAAATGCATATTCAGTAGTGACCATGCCAGCACTATCTGCTTAGACCTTTAGGGGATAATTTTATGAGGGGACCTAGGACCGTACCAAGCTACTAATGAATCTGGTGCCACTCTCTACCCAGCCGCATTCAATAACTCACTGTTTTTGAGCTTCCTGGAAGCCCAGTGATGATATCAGCGCCCCCTTCTGCACGTGCGCTCTGTGTGGCCACACTGCTCGCACAGCCCTTGGTACAGCCCTGAGAGGATTATGCTTTAAGCTTCAATATACACAGCTACTTTGCTGGAATTTTATTCCTTTATGTGCACATATATATAGTATACAGTATGAGTGTAAATGACCACCTATAAGATACTGACCAACATAAAAGTACGCATGTTCACGTGATGTTTATGTTTACTTTGCTGGTGAATGTGCACATGGATGGAGTTTGGGCAGAGGATACAAGTCCACACATAGGAGTCTCTTTGCTAAACAGCGATATCGGTGATCGTGCAAAATTGCAGCCGCGGCCCCTTTTAATAAAACAGGGCTGTGACACCGATTTCACACGATCGCCGCTATTGCTGTTTAGTAAACAAACGCCATAGATTAGAAAATACAATAGTTTCTATGCATACTTAAAAAATATAGGAGCTCTAGGGGTGGAGTCTGCTAGTATTTTATGAAGAGAGACAGATGCCTGCTTATCTTTATAAAACAGTGTCCACATAGGCACCTAGGTCCGTGCCTACCCATGATGCTCGGTTTTAAAACTACCCAACACATGTTCATTTATACAGCACAATCGACAGAGCTGTTGAGTTACCCATTTCCAGGAGGGAGACTTTTAGCAGCTCCTTACTCCATTGAAGTCAGAAGTGCAAGTGCCATAGAAACATAGAAACATAGAAATATGACGACAGAAAAAGACGACATGACCTATCTAGTCTATCCTTCCATAACAACTACAACAGTCCCCTTTTTACCTTTAGAGATCCTCTGTGTTTGTCCCATGCTTTCTTGAATTCAGTTACTGTCCTCATCTCTACCACCTCCACTGGGAGACTATTCCACGGATCCACTACTCTTTCCGTAAAGAAATATTTCCGCATATCACTCCTGAATCTATCTCCCTTCACCCTCATCCCATGTCCCCTCGTAGCAGAACTTGCTTTCAATTGAAAGAGGCTCTCTCCCTGAACATTTATGCCATGGAGGTATTTAAACATCTTAATCATATCACCTCTATCCCGCCTTTCCTTTAAGGTGTACATATTAAGATCCTTCAGTCTGTCCTCATATGCTTTATAATGAAGACCATTTTAGTAGCCACCCTCTGCACCGACTCCATCCTGTTCACATCCTTTTGAAGGTGCGGTCTCCAGAATTGCACACCATACTCCAAATGAGGCCACACCAGAGACTTATACAGAGGCACTATCACCTCCTTTTTTCTGCTAGCCATTCGTATGCACCCAAGCATCCTTCTAGCTTTTGCCATCGCCTTTTCTACCTGTTTAGCCATAATGCAGTGTTTCTCAAGCTTTTACTGGAGTAGCCCCTAGCCTGTCTGGTGTTCAGGATATCCACAGTGAATAAGCATGAGATAGATTTGAATGCAGTCAGGGCAGTACATTTAAATATATCTCATGCATATTCGCTGTGGATATCCTGAAAACCAGACTGGCTAGGGGCTACTCCAGTAAAAGCTTGAGAAACACTGCAATAATGCGTCAAGATGGAGCTGCAAACATCCAGAGCTGACCTAAAATCTTCCTCCTGGAAATGGATAACGTGGCATCTCTGAGTTGATGACTGTATCACCACTACATACCATACATACAACTGACCCAGTAGTAGCTGAGCCTATGCATGGGTTAGACAGAAAGACCTTGTGCTACTGGTTTGAGGAACTAAGGGGTATGTTTACTAAACCGCGCACACGTGCGAGGCGCACAGTAGCGTACGCTAATGATGCACTTAAATGCTCTTAAGTGCCCCGCATGCATGCGCGTCACACTAACGGGCCCCCGCACACGTGCCCCTCACACTCACGGGCCCGCGCAAGTGTGCGGTGCACTGATGTGCGATAGAGGCGTGGAAAGGCATTTCGAGGGTGGAGGAAGGCTCCCGAGGGGCGGGGGGACGGGGTCAATGGGTGGAGAGTGGGAGGGGAGAGGCTCCACGCACAGGAGCGGGGCTGAATTTCGGCAAAAAAAATACCGCGAGTGAAACCCTCGCATTAGAGCCGATTTAAAGGGAAGAGAAACCATTTCCGTCAGCAATGTACAGCAAAACCGGGGAAACCTGCAGAACGTGAGCAGTGTGATACATGTGCACAGAACAAAATAGCAAATATAAATTGAAAATGACCACAACAAATTCCAAAAAATTATAATCCAGCTGGGCAACAGTGATATTAATGGGCAACCATAAAAAACACTCCCAGGAAAGCTCCAAAAAAAGGAAATGATTTTTGGAAGGGTCTATGCTCCGTAGACTCTTTCAAAAATCACTGCATTTTATTGGAGTTTTCCTGGGAGTGTTTTTTATGGTTGCCCATTAATATCACTGTTGCCCAGCTTGGTTTTGGTTTTCGTCCCCTTTTTGGAGGTCATTTTTGAGGTTTATTTGCACCTTTGTCCCCATACAAGGTAAACGAGCCCACAGTAAAATTGTGCAGAGCAGGGTGTCTGACTCGTGCGGCCAGGTTTCCTATCTCCAGAGACTGCACTGTCTCTGTGGCCACATTGTGGTGCAGCAGACACAGCCAGTGCCTGTAGGACCAGAGGGTCATAGGTTCAAATCCCAGCTGGGGCTCCTGCCAACCCAGTCTCCATAGTTTTACCCACCACTAAACAGTGATAGTAAAGACACTCCTTTATTGCTGAGAACATAAGCATGGTTCAAACACCCATATTTTACCCTACACCGCACACAAACCATAACAATGGGCATTTCTTACAGCCGAGTCCCCCAAATTCAGTCCTGGAGTGCCACAACTCAATCAGGTCATATGCTTTTTCCCAGATAAGGACATGTCTGCATGTTGGCGGAGGGTACAGGTGGTGGAGGGGGCAGTGGCTGCAAGCCACAGCAGACAGTGGCCTAGGCGTGTGCAGGCTGGCACCGTCCACCGCAACACACAGGCTCTGTTGAATGTTCAGTCATGGACTCCCCAGGGAAGGGAGCACATCTGTGACAACGTGATGGTGCAGTGCACACAGACAGTGTGTGCAGGAACAGAAGATCACAGGTTCAAAGGCCAGCTGGGGCTACCTCCAATCCTGTCCACATATTTTTCCCACAACTAAACCGTGATAGTAAGGACAAACCTTTATTGCTGAGAACATACGCATGGTTAATATGCCTATATTTTACCACACCAAACACAGACACCATAAACAGCCGCATTACCTAGAGCAGAGTCTCCCAAATGCAGTCCTGGAGGGCCCCACACCATTCAGGTTCCATGCTGCCTCTAATAAAGATGCCTGTGCTGCATATCTATGCACCATCCCCATGGTATGCAGATGTAGTTCATGCATATTTATGAGGGACAGCATGAAAACCCGAACACTGTTTGGAACACCAGGACTGGAGTTGGGAAACTCTGCCGTAAAGCAGCAGCCAACAGGGCCAGACACACCCACCCACAGGCCCCATTGGCCAATGCCTCCTGGAGAGGCAGGACATTGGGCCCTGCCTGTATCTCCCAATACTAGCAGTTGCATACCTTAGCAATGCCACCCTACACCTGGGTATATAGTACACAGCTATCAAATGTTTCCCATGATAACTGGCAGATATCAATTCCTACGTTAAGCACATTTTGCTCCTTGGGCTCCACCATAACAATCATTCTGATGTCTGCGGTGTGTGCTGCAGGTCTGGTCTCTGACAGTGTTTACCGCCCTGGGGAGTGACACCCAACAGTAGTGCATACCATATCCATGCCTGTACTATGCCCATGACTGGTGTGGTGGGTATGGCTGCTGAACCCCTCTATAGTAGCACAATGCTGGCATAGGTGTGGGGGTGGCTGTCTGTCTACAGTGTGTGGTGGCTGCAAACACCTTCCACGGCCCACACTGCCAGCAATGCTGGCAGTATTGGGCTGCCAATGTGCATAATGAGGAGCAAGGTACCATGGGTATAGGCCAGACAGGGTGGCCTGGCCAGGGTGCATCTGCACAGGGCATAGGGCACTGACTGGGACATTTTAGTGCCTGGCCACCACCTACATGGACAGGGTGACCTCAGTATGTCCTGCTGAGAGATCACTCTCACCCTGACTGTGCAGTGACCACAGCATGGCTAGGCACCCCCATAGTGCCATATAGTATTTCTCTCATGTGATAGATGTGGGTTTTCTTTTGGGGCTTAGTCACTGATTTATCTGCTTGCTGTGTATGCTGACATTCCAGTTCTGGGTGCATGCATCTCCACTGGGAACATGCACTGTGGACTAGCTAGCACACTGTTTGCAGCTGGTATTGTGTTGTGATGGAGTAGCTTGTAGGGTGCAGTGGATGATGACTTGCTGCAGGAGAATATCAGATAGTGGTGGGGTGCACCCCACCATATCCAGGCCTAATGTCTGTCTGCTATTGTGTTATGGATGTGTATAGAGCTGCATTGACTGCCCTGTGGGGGTGGCTGGTTGATGGACCCCTCTACTGCCACCTTTGCAGGGAAGTAGAATGTGGATCTATTGATAGGAGACCCTGTTTGCCACCCTCAACCCTGGAGGAGGGGGGGGGGGTGGTGGTGGTACATAGCCCACCTAGGGGTCACACCTGACTGAGTCAGACAGAGATATCCAAGGAGTTTGTGCAGAAACTACCTATCTCACACATTAACACTGCTTTGGTCCTCTGGCATGGCCTCTTTTATCCATGGAAGGTGTTGTGGACCTGGTCCTGGGCGCCTCATTGCACCCTCAGGGTGAGCACAGTACCCGAACAATGTGATGGTGTGTAGCTACTCTGTGCCAGTAAAACACATGGTCAGTACCCCCTACCAGGCCGAGGTGGTGTGTGGGTGCACATGGTCACTTCCCTCTACCGGGCCGAGGTGCTGTGGGGGTGCATTGCCCATCTTGTGTTAATCTGTGGACAGCTGATTTGCATGTGCAGTGCATCATGGGTATGGGTGGGCTAACCCTATCCTGGTGACCACAGCAGACTGTCTGTGTGGTGACGTGCATGCTCTCTGCAGCCAGCCAGGGGCTTGTTAGCAGATCTAGAGCTGTAACCCAATGGTTACTTCACTGCCTCTGAAGCCAGAGATCATGGGTTCAAACCCACAGTGGGGTTTTTTGATAGGGTTGTCCAATGCATTTTATTTTTAATGTACATATTTTGATGCCAGCAAAAACACCCTCAGCGTACTGTACCCATAAGGTGCTTCTGAGGGTGCTTTATAGGGCGCCCTATAGGGCACCTTATGGTTCCCGTCCATATAAGGTGCACTATACAATATCCTGTGACGCAACCTATAGGGTGCCCTAGAGGGGACTTTTCAGGGTGCTGTGGCGGACAGTGCAATTTATAATGTGCCCTATGGAGTGCCTTATAGGGTGCCTTATACGGCACCTTCAATTACGGCACGTGAGGGCGTGTTTGTTGGCAGCAATTAATAACATTAAAAATAAAGTGCTGCAGGACAAAATATGTACAATGCAAAGCTGATGCCACAGCCAGCCTTATGTATTAGGCACACTGGGGAGCAAACTCATGACCCCTGTATCAGCAGTCAGTGCCTTAACCATTGTGCTCCACTGCTGCTCCTCCTTGCCTGTCAGCGCACGTACTTATGCTTTTCATTCCTTAAACTGCACAGTGCTGCCATAATAAACAGTACACTGATCTTGCGGTACCTCATACGGCACCCTCTAAAGCGCCCTATAAGCAACATTCTAGGGTGCCTTGGCTGACAATGCACTTTAAAATGTGCCTTATAGGGTGCCTTATGTTAACACGCTTTGAGAGTGCGTTTGCTAGTAGTGATAATTAAAATATGAATAAAATGCCTCCTAAAGCAATCTTCCCCATAAAATGTCATGCCTCAGCCAGCCTTGTTCATTGGGCACTTTGGGGGATTGAACTCCTGATCCTTGCACCATTGGTCAGTGTCTTAACCATTGTGCTGTGGCTCTGCCCTTTTTTGTGCACTTCAGCGTGCCACTTATGCCTCCCGCGCAGCTATCTCATGCGCTAAGGTACGGGGCACACATGGGCGCCGCGCACCTTAGCGCATATATAAATTCCAGCTTTTCTTTTTCAGGACGGAACGCCCACTCCTTATATGGCACCCACACACTACCGGGGCCCGTACTTTACCGGGGTTTTAGTAAACATACCCCTAAGTTTCTGAAAGAAATTAGGAATGCATCCAGAGTTTAAAAAAGCAAACTAACTCTGGTCTCAGTTCTGTAAAAATTCTGACCTTTGTAGATGATCAAATACCTAGAGATACCTGGTGCACTTTTATCTCATACTGCTTAAGAAATGAAAGCTATCCATGTTGCCTCAGAAAATATTTACTTTTTTTCTCAATCATATTTCTTCCTCTATATTCTTTTTTCTTGGCATACCTCTGAATTTTGCAGATGCTTTACCTGCGGAAACTATCCGGGCAGCGGCTCACTATTGTCCCTACCTGGTTAGCTTCTGGGTTCTGCAGTGAACCCAGAGATTAAATGCCGGTGGCTTCTGCTGCCATTGAATATCCCCCCCCATATTTTTATTTTTACATCTGTATGCCACTTTGTTGTAATGCTTTTGAAAGGCAGTTAATCAAATGGAATACACATAACCATAATTAAAATGGAAAGACTAGACCGGTCATATAGCCCTTATCTGCCATCAGATTCTATGAATGATTTTCCCTGAAAATATTTGTAAACATAATTTGACCTCTTATAGCAAACCATAATATATAAATCTTGTTCTAGTTGAAAATGTTTCCCTAATCTATGACAGACGCATTAATTAAACCATAATAGAAATATGCTGCATTATTGGCATTTTCTCATTTCTGTATTTAGGTCATGGTGCTTTTTGGAGCAGTGATTTTTGTACATTTATTGATAGACTAAAATAGTTTTTTGAAAAACATAGAAGATTCAATTACTTTAATTTTCCTTCCCTTTAGTTAGTCCCTGTAGAAGGCATATGCATTGTGATGATCGTGCATCTTCTTTTCTTAAGAAGACAAGTCTGTTACTGCAAAAAAAATAGTGCTTGCCACATAGATGCATACATTGGAAAGCAACAGGGACTTCCATTGTAGGTAGCTACTATAATACAGTTCTACTTTCTTCAGAAAGCTCAAGAATGGGTTAATACACTGAATGCATTCACATAGGTAATCAGCGTGAACCTACCCTTGGCAGGAGGCATCTTGGGGTCTCTCTTGGAAGCTGAGATCAGGCTGATTGATCCTGGAGTGGATACATGTAATAATACCTATGATAATGTTTCCATGCATGGAGAAGTCTTCAGTCTTTGGGCTCTCCAGGTAACATTCTGACAGGGCGGATTCCTTCCCAATGTGGATATGGTGGATAAACATCAAAATGATTGCTAACCTCATTGGAATACATGTAGAATTAGTATCTAGATAAAAACTCTGCTTAAGGTTTAGCCCAGGAAGAGAGGTCTAGTGCAGTTCGGAGATTCTGTTACTGCCTATCTGCTTCTATACTTTGTGTGGAAAAGATACAACTCCCTGCCTGAGAACTCTCCTACTTTTCAGTTTGCACTACCATCAGTTGGTGTCTGCAGGCTAGTGGTGAGCATGTACCACTAAGGCTTCGTGAAATTGGGTGAATTCAACAAGACTAAAACTTCAGTAACAGAGGTGAAATGAAAAGTTACCACAGTAGTAGTCCAACATATGAAGAATCTCAAGGATCAGAGCTAAATGAAAAAAGAGGGATGTTCTCCTTGTCCGTTTAAAAAACATCCTGTCCCTCATTCGGCTGATTCATTTGCCTTGTCTGTATTGAACATAGTTGATGGCACTCAGCCAGCTAGCTCTATAAGCAATATATATAAAGCAATAGGAGGTGTATAAAGGGAGTTCATAATTAATTTTTCCTATAACAGATTACAAATTCAGGTATAATTATACTTCAATTATGTTTAATAAGATGATTGCAATTGTATAGTTCAGTAAACTAGCAGATGGCTTCATCTTTTGATCCCAAAGGTAGAAAGAAGACCTTTATTTTTGGATTTCTGACAATTGGATTTGCTTTCTGGCTTGCATATCATCTGCCACTGTCTATTTATAATTCTGTTTAAGAAACTTGATTGTCATTACAATTTGTACAGGTGTTGAAAAAGTAATATATTTGGAGGACAACCTTCAAAGGGTATTAAGCTGTCAAAACCTGGGTTTAAAAACAGTATTTCACCAGATGGGTATATTTAGCCCCTTTTTAAAGTAGGCATTCATCGGGGCATGTTGATTTGGGGAAATGAGTTACACATATATATTACTGAATTTTTCTCTTCTTTTTTAAAAATTATTTATTTATAAGTTTTAACAATATTACAAGTATAATTCTTGTGACAGAAAAATAAGGGGTATGTTTACTAAACCTTCTTAATGTGCGTGGCGCGCATGAGCGCGCGCTAAGGTACCTTAGCGCATGCTAATGATGCTTTACGGGGCCAAAATGCGCTTTAGTGCGTGATAATGCGCGCAGCGGCGCACACGAGCTCTGAAGGCGGGGAAAGGCTACCGGTGGGCGGAGGAAGGCTCCCCAGGGGCGGAGAGAAGGGGTCAATGTAAAGAGTTTGCTTCTTGTTGGTCACTCCAGGCCAGGGAAGTCCCGAACCCTCATCTGCGGTGTGCTGCTCCGGCTGGCTGGAATCCAGGGGAATAAAACTCACAGACCACACAGAAGGAAAAGTATGCAAGTTTATTCCAAAGGGTGGAGGGATTGTCCGTATTTTATACATTATCAGAAACATATTCATACGTCATCCACCCATCTTCTGGGGACCACTATAGCTTATCAGTAACTATGCAAATACAAGTCATCTCTGAGTAGAACAATCAGTTTAGCTTAACACAGCACATTCCTTTTCCATACCCACACCAGAATGTACAAAGGGCACATATATAGGATTCTTATTTTCCTTATGCAGGCCTCCTGTATATGCACTTAAACTAAACATTATTATTTCCTAACAGTCAATGGGTGGAGAGTGGGAGGGGAGAGGGTCCCCGCACACTAGCGAGGTGAAATTCGAGGCTAAAAATAACGCAAGTAAAAACCTCGCGTTAGAGCCGATTTAAAGGGAAGAGAAACCATTTCTGTCAGCAATGTACAGCAAAACCAGGGAAACACACAAAAAAGTGATAAGTGTGATACATGTGCACAGAACAAAAGTACAAATAAACATTGAAAAGGACCCCAACAAAATAAAAAAAAATTATAATCAAGCTGGGCAATAGTGATCATAATGGGAAACATCAAAAAACACTCCCAAGAAAGCCCCAAAAAATAAATATGAATTTTGGAAGGGTCTACACTCCGTCCCCATACAAGGTGAATGATGCCACAGTGAAATAGCACTGATCAGGGTTTCCCTCTCCATCAGACAGGTTTCCTATGGCGTGCACATGTGCGGCAACAGCAGGGCGGGCATGTCGGAACGGCCAACTGGACAGATGCTTGGAAATGCGATACAGAGGGCTGTAGGTGGCACATGCTGTGGTGCAGCTGGGGCACAGTGCGGACTAGGCAGATGCCTAGATGGCACTTCGGAATGCTGAAACTGACCAGCAGCCAGACAGCAACTGATGAGGGCCCAACATGGGCATGAGAGTGTCTATCACAGTGTCACAGGGGATAGTACCCAGCAGGTACCCCCAAGGGCACAGAACATTGGTAGGCAGTGTTGGGGGGAAGCGTGGACGCCTATGCAGGCATCCCTACCCCAGAACACGCACCATAGGCATCTGCCTACCTGCACTCTGGATGGCTTGAGACTGCACACCACCAGCACCACCAGCAGAAGGGCATGTCAGCATGATGGCAGAGGGGTACTGGTGGTGGAGGGGGACAGTGGCAGCTGCCCAGAGCCGACCATGGCCTAGCCCTGTGTAGGTGGGTGCCATGCACTGCAACAGACAGGCCCTGCCGGACAAACAGTCATGGTATCACCAGGGAATGTACTGTCCCTGTGTCAACATGGTGGTGCAGTGCACACAACCAGTGTGTTTGGAGGCAGAAGGTCACAGGTTCAAGTCCCAGCTATGGTGCCTGCCAGCCTAGTCCCCATATTTTACCCACTACTAAAATGTGCTAATACAGACAGAACGTTTATTGCAGATGACGTAAACATGCCCAAAACACCTACATTTTACCCTACAGAGCAAAGACACCATAAACAGGCGCATTACCTAGAGCAGAGTCTCCCAAATGCAGTCCTGGAGGGCCAAACACCATTCAGGTTCCATACTGCCTCTAATAAAGATCCCTGTGCTGCATATCTATGCACCACCCCCATGGTATGCAGATGTATCTCATGCATATTCATGAGGGACAGCATGAGAACCCGAAGAGTGTTTGGCATACCAGGACTGGAGTTGGGAACCTCTGCCGTAAAGCAGCAGCCAAAAGGGGCAGACACACCTACACCCACACCCACAGGCTCCATTAGCCAATGCCTCCTGGAGAGGCAGGACATTGGGCCCTGCGTGCATCTCCCAATACCAGCACTTGCATACCTTAGCAATGCCACCCTACACCTGGGAATACGGTACACAGCTATCAAACATTTGCTATGATTACTGGCAGATAGCAATTCCTACGTTAAGCACAGTTTGCTGATTGAGCTCCATCATAACAACCTTTCTGATGTCTGTGGAGTGTGCTTCAGGTCTGGTCTCTGACAGTGTTTACCACCCTGGGGAGTGACCCCAACAGTATTGCGTACCATATCCATGCCTGCACTGTGCCCAGGACTGGTGTGGTGGCCAGGGCTGCTAAACTCCTCTATAGTAGCACAATGCTGCTATAGGTGTGGGAGTATGTGTCTGTCTATCCAGTGTGTGGTGGCTGCAAACACCCTCCACAGCCCACACTGCCAGCACTGTTGCCAGTATTGGCCTGACAATGTGCATAATGAGGAGCAAGGTACCATGGGTATAGCCCGGACATGGTGGCCTGGCCAGGATGCATCTGCACAGGGCATAGGGCACTGGAAGGGACATTGTGGTGCCCGGCCACCACCTACACAGACAGGGTGGCCACAGCATGTCCTGCTGGGAGATCACTCTCACCCTGACTGTGCAGTGACCACAGCATGGCTAGGCACCCCCATAGTGCTGTATAGTATTGTTCTCATGTGGTATTTATGGGCTTCCTTTTGGGGCTCAGTCACTGACTTATCTGCTTGTTGTGTATGCTAACATCCCAGTTCTGGGTGCGTGCATTTCCACCAGGACTATGGACTAGTTAGCAGACTGTCTGCAGTTGGTATGCGTCTTGATGGAGTGCTTTGCAGGGTTCAGCGGTTGAAGGCTTGTTGCAGGAGAATATCAGATAGTGGTGGGGTGCAGCTTAGCATATCCAGGCCTGATGTCTGTCTGCTATTGCGTTATGGATGTGTACAGAGCTGCATTGACTACCCTGTAGGGTGTCTGTTCCCCAGCAGGACTGGGGTTGATGGTCCTCTCTACTGCCACCATTGCAGGGAGGTAGAATGTGGATTTGTTGATGGGAGACCCTGTTTACCACCCTCAGCCGAGGAGGAGGAGGAGAGTGGTATATAATCCTCCTAGGGGTTCATAGGGGGCTACACCTGACTGAGACATACAGATATATCCAAGGTGTGTCTGCAGAAACTACCTATCTCACAAATTAGCACAGCTGGGGACCTGCAGCATAGCCTATTTCTGCCATGGAAGGTGCTGTGGACCTGGTGCTGGGCGCCCCACCATACCCTCAGGGTGAGCACAGTACCCGCACAATGTGACGGTGTGTAGCTACTCTGTGCCAGTAACACACATGGTCAGTTCCCCCTACCAGGCTGAGGTGCTGTGTGGGTGTATACCAAATCTTGTGTTCATCTGTAGACAGCTGATTTGCATGTGCAGTGCATCATGGGTATGGGTGGGCTAACCCTATCCTGGTGAACACAGCAGACTGTCTGTGTGGTGACATGCAGGCTCTCTGCAGCCAGCCAGGGGCTTGCTAGCAGCTATAGAGCTGTAGCCCACTGGTTATTTCACTGCCTGTGGAGCCAGCGTTCATAGGTTCAAACCCACAGTAGGGTTATTTGATAGGGCTGTCCAAAGCATCATCCCTTTCTAATGTACATTATTGCTGCCAGCAAAAACACCCTCAGCGTACTGTACCCATAAGGTGCCTCAGAGGGCGCCCTATAGGGCACCTTATGGTTACCATCCATATAAGGTGCACTATACGTTATCCTGTGGAGCAACTTATAGGGTGCCCTATAGGGGACATTATAGGGTGCCGTGGCGGACAGTGCACTTTAAAATGTGCCCTCTGGGGTACCTTATGGGGTGCCTTATGCAGCACCTTATGTTACAGTGCTTTGAGAGTGCGTTTGCTAGCAGCAGTAATTAAAGTAAAATTAAAATGCCTCATAATGCAATATTACACATACCAGGTAGTGCCTCAGGCAGCCTTATTCATTGGACACAGTAGGGGATTGAACCCATAATCCCTGCACCATCAGTCAGTGTCTTAACCATTGTACAGTGGCTCTGCTCCTCTACTTGCACATCAGCGCGCCTGCTTATGCTTCCTGCGTGTGTTTCTCATGTGCTACTGTGCGTGGCACACATTAGCGTGCGGCACACATTAGTGCACGATTAATCCTGGTTTGCTTTTTTAAGACTGACACGCCCACTCCTTATATGGCATCCTGCAGACTACCACGCCGCGCACGTTAGGAGACTTTAGTAAACATACCCCTAAGTGTTGTAAAACAAGAGAAAAAAATTAAACAACAAAAAAAGAGGGGGAGATCCCCCAGAAGAAACTACAGTACAACTCTAATTAGACCCCAATAAGTTGAAGGGGACAGAGTAATCATACATGGGGAATAAAAAAAAAAACAAGTAAAAATGATATCAATGAATTGGCAATAGGCACATACCCCAGCACTACTACAACACACTGCGTTGCCTATTCCTGGTTAACACCACCCCCGCCCAAGCCCACCAATATTGGCAACTTCTTGAGGTCCAAAAAGGTCCAGAGATGCTCAGGTGCAAAGAAAGCGTAGTTACTCACCTGTAACAGGTGATCTCCGGGAACAGCAGGAATTTGGGTATCGACATATGGGTATCGACATATGGCTATCATCGGTACCGACGGAGCCTGCATGGGAATGCTCCCCAGCGTCCAATTGGAACGCTTTTGGGAGCATCCCTCAGCACATGCGTGCTGCCTTCCCACCTTTCCAACTGTCCCTCTTCAGTTAAGTTTGTAGATGAGTGAAAGGATAGAGGGAGAGAGGAAAGAGACAAAGAGATAGAGAGACAACTCCTAGGGAGGTGGGTGGGTTGTGAAGACTAAATTCCTGCTGTTCCCGGAGATCACCTGTTACAGGTGAGTAACTACGCTATCTCCAGGAACAAGCAGGAATGTAGTCTTCACATATGGGGACTCCCTAGCTGAAGATGCCAGGGAGATGGCCCCAGGAAGGTGCCACCCTAGAAAGGTAGGCATTCTTCTTCCCATGGATCTCTGGCATTCCACCAGGGTTGGTGGGCAGGAGTTGAATTAGGTCTGAAAGAGATTTTGAAGAACAGCTTGGCCAAAGAAGGCATCCCGATAGGAGGCTTTATCCAGGCAGTAGTGAGCTGTGAAGGTGTGTACTGAAGCCCAGGTGGCTGCTCGACAAATGTCATTGATAGACACGGAGTGGAGATTAGCCATGGAAGCTGCCATGGCTCTCACGTTATGAGCTGTGACATGGCCTTGAAGAGGATGACCCTTACTCTCATAAGCAAAGGATATGCATTGGGCAATCCATTTAGATAAAGTTCTTTTGGAGACTGGAAGTCCCAAATGACTAGAGTCAAAGGCTATAAAAAGTTGCGAAGACTTTCTATGTTGCTGTGTTCTCTGTAGGCAAAAGGCTAAGGCTCTTTTACAATCCAAAGTATGAAGGTTTCTTTCTGCATTAGAGGCGTGAGGCCTCGGAAAAAATACAGGGAGATAAATTGATTGATTCAAATGAAAAGGTGAAACCACCTTTGGCATAAAGTGTGGATGAGTTCTAAGAACAACCTTATCATGATGAAACCTAGTATAAGGAGGATCAGCCACTAAAGCTTGCAGTTCACTAATGCGACGTGCAGAGGTGATTGCAATTAGAAAGATGACCTTCCAGGTCAAAAACATAAGGGTTGTAGTGGCTAAAGGCTCAAAAGGTGGCTTCATGAGCTGCCCAAGAACTAGATTTAGATCCCATGCCACCGGTGGTGGCTTAATGGGAGGTTTGGTCAACAGAAGACCTCTCATAAATCTGGATATGAGTGGATGAGAGGAAATTGGTTGTCCATTCAGAGGCTTATAAGAAGCTGCAATTGCACTAAGATGGACTCTTACCGAATTGGTCTTTAGACCAGAATTCGATAAGTGAAGGAGATACTCTAGTATCGATTCTAAAGATATGACGAGGGGGTTTAATCCCTTCTTGGAGCACCATATAGTAAAACGTTTCCACTTGAAGGCATAAGATCTTCTTGTGGAAAGTTTTCTAGAAGCCTGAAGGATAGCCTTTACCTGTTGGGACAGGTTGAAATCCTGGAGATCTAAGCCTTCAGCAACCAGGCCGTGAGATACAGGGACTGGGGACTTGGGTGCCATAGCATCCCGTCCTCTTGAGAAAGGAGATCTGGAGCATGCCCTAACTCCAGAGGTGCAGCTTGAGAGAGATGTAGAAGCAGGGGATACCACGCTTGGCGTGGCCATCATGGCGCTATGAGAATCATGCAACCCCTGTCTCTCTGAAGCTTGAAGAGTGTTTTGGGGATGAGGGGAATGGGTGGGAAGGCATAAAGGAAGTCCTGACCCCAGAGAAGGAGGAAGGCATCCCTTGCCTGACAATTGTGAGCCAGAATCCTGGAACAGAACCGGGGAAGTTTGGCATTCAGTGGACTTGCAAAGAGGTCTATGTCTGGAGTGCCCCAGAGATGAAAAATCTTTGCCACCTGGTCTAGGTGGAGAGACCACTCGTGAGGCAGCAGTACTCGACTGAGTTTGTCTGCCCAAAGGTTTTGAATACCTGGCAGATATATCACTAGAAGATGAATTTGATACTCTCTGGCGAGGGCCCACAGTCGTAAAGCTTCGTTGCATAACGACAGACAGCCTGTCCCGCCCTGCTAGTTCACATAGAACATGGCTACTTGATTGTCCGTCTGGACTAGGACTGTCTTGTAGCTGAGCTGGGCGTGGAATACTCAAAGAGCTAAATAGATTGCTCTTAAATCCAGGAGGTTTATGTGTAGACCAGCCTCGTGTGGAGTCCAGATGCCCTGGGTAGAGAGATGATTCAGGTGTGCTCCCCAACCCACCTGTGATGCATATGTTGTTAGGGTGGCCTGAAAAAGGGGATGATGGAAAGGAGACCCCACTGTCAGATTTTCTAGTGATTGTCACCATTGGAGGGACAAAATTAGTCATTGAGAGTTTACTATTTTGTCTGATAAATGTTCTGTGGCCTGTGTCCACTGTGTAGATAGGGTAGGGTAGGGGGTAGGGCTAAATGGCCAATTTTCCCAATGGAGAAAGGTGAATAGTGGTGTACCCCAGGGATCTGTGCTGGATCCGCTGCTTTTTGACATATTCATAAATGACCTGGAAAGTGGAATAACGAGTGAGGTTATCAAATTTGCAGATGACACAAAACTATTTAAAGTTGTTAAAACCCAAGAGGATTGTGAAAAATTGCAAGAGGATCTTGATAAATTGGAAGACTGGGCATCAAAATGGCAGATGAAATTTAATGTGGACAAGTGCAAGGTTATGCACCTAGGGAAGAACAACCCAAACTATGGTTACACGATGCAAGGTTCCACATTAGGAACCACCACCCAGGAAAAAGATTTAGGCGTCATTGTGGATACCATGTTAAAAACCTCGGCCCAGTGTGCAGCGGCGGCCAAGAGAGCAAATAGAATGCTAGGTATGATAAGGAAAGGAATGGAAAATAAAACAAAAGATATTATAATGCCTCTATATCGTTCCATGGTGAGACCGCACCTTGAATATTGTGTGCAATTCTGGTCGCCGTATCTTAAAAAGGATATAGCGATTTTAGAAAAGGTACAGAGAAGAGCTACCAAAATGGTAATGGGGATGGAAGGATACTCCTATGAAGAAAGGCTAAAAAGGTTAGGGCTCTTTAACCTGGAAAAGAGACGGCTGAGGGGAGATATGATAGAAGTCTATAAATTAATGAACGGAGTGGAACGGGTAAACATAGATCGATTGTTTACCTTATCAGAATATAGAAAGACTAGGGAACATGCAATGAAGCTACAGGGTAAACTATTTAATACTAATAAAAGAAAATATTTTTTCACTCAACGTGTAATCAAACTCTGGAATTTGTTACCGGAGGATGTAGTAAAGGCTGTTAGTGTAGCTGGGTTTAAAAAGGTTTGGACAAGTTCCTGGAGGAAAGGTCCATAAACCATTATTAAGAAGTGACCGAAGATATCAATGCTTGACCCAGTACAAGCATTGTGGAACTTGTGTCTCTTGGGGAAACTGCTCGGTACATATGACCTAGATTGGCCACTGTTGGAAACAGAATACTGGGCTTGATGGACCTTGGTCTGACCCAGTATGGCATATCTTATGTTCTTATGTTCCACTGAGCTGCTTGCATGTGGAGGTGAGCATATGGGACTACATGAACTGTGGATGCCATATGTCCCAGCAACTGTAGTAGCTCCCGAGCAGTTAGGGAGGATTTCCCTGCTGCTTGAGAAGCTAGTTGCATTATGCGAAGACACCGGGCCTGTGGAAGGAAAGCCTTTGCCTGTCTGCTATCTAGACAGGCCCGTATGAATTCCAGGCATTGGGAAAGAATAAGTTGGGATTTTGGGAAGTTTATTACCAACCCCAAATATTGGAGGATTCGCATTGTGCGAGACAGTGCAGTGCTGGCCTCTACAACTGTAGGGGCTCGAATGAGCCAGTCGTCTAAGTAAGGGAAGACGAATATCCCCATGGTTCGCAGAAATGCAGCTACTACTGCCATGCATTTCGTGAATACTCTTGGTGCTGAAGCTAGACCAAAGGGAAGAACCCTGTACTGGAAATGTTTTCCCTTGAAAAGGAATCGTAAGAATTTCCTGTGATCTGGATGGATCAGAATGTGAGTGTATGCATCCTTTAAGTCTAGAGAGCAAAGTCAATCCTGGCTTTGAAGGTATGGCAGAAGAGTTCCTAGAGAAATCATTTTGAACTTCTCTCGGAACAAGTATTTGTTCAATTCTCTGAGGTCTAGAATGGGTCTGTGTCCTCCTGTTTTCTTTGGAATAAGAAAATAGGGTGAGTAGAACCCTGCACCCTGTTGAAGAAAGGGTACCTCTTCTATTGCCCCTTGGGCAAGAAGTGTTGAGACCTCGTGATCTAACAGATTGCGGAGGTTTGAGAATTGAATTGCCTTAGAATTGTAGGAGGGGGCATGCTGTGAAAATGGAGCTTGTACCCCTCTCCTACAATGGACAGAGTCCAATCTTCTGCTATTATCTGATGCCATCTGTTGGTAAAGTGGCATAACCTGCCTGGGATATTGGTGGGTTGGGAACCCCTCAGAGGCAGGAAGGCTAAACTCTCTAGGAAGGAGTCAAAGCCCTTGAGGGGGCTGAACCTGCAGAGCTGGTTGGGCTCTTGGGCCTTTTGGCTTCTTTTGCAGTCTAGTTTGTCCCTTTTGGGCAACCTGACCCCGAGTTTGACTCTGCTGGGTAAAGGAAGGATAAAATTTCCTCTTTTTGCTGAAAGAGGGTTTTTTATAAGGCTTCTTTTTGGCTGGAGTGGCTGTAGATTTTGACAATCTATCTAGAGTGGCATTGTCAGCATCTAACTCATTAGCCTTTTCCTGCCAGTTCTTGCCAAAGAGATTCTCTCCTGTGCAAGGAATGTTGCCTAACTTGTCCTGTACCCAAGTCTCCAAGTCTGATGCCTGAAGCCAGGCAATCCGTCATGCCCCAATGGCAATAGCAGAGGTTCTGCTGATGCATTCAAAGCAGTCAAAGGCTGCATGATTCACAAACTTGGAGACATCTTGAGCATGCTTAACTAGAGCAAGAAAGTCTTGTCTCTTGTCATCTGGGAGAAGTGGGCTCATAAGCTCCAAGTCTCCTATAACTTCTTTGAGGAACATTCCCATATATAGTATATATGAACTGATCCTAGCTGAAAGCATGGAAGCCTGAAAGGTTTGGCGCCCAAAAGCATCCAGAGTCCTGCATTCACGACCTTGGGGAGTGGATGCATGCCTCTTTGCACTTTTCATCCTACGCATGGCTGATTCCACCACCATTGAATGGTGCGGCAGCTGAGTCTTTTGAAATCCAGGACATGGTGGGACTCGATACATAGTATCAAGCCTCTTAGAATGAGGAGATGTAGTCAGAGGTGTCTCCCACATTCTGAGCATCAAGTTATGCAGAATTTCATGGATGGGCAGAGTGGCTGCCTCCTTTGGAGCTTTAGGATATTGGAGAATTTCCATTTCCTTTGCTCTGGGTTCCTGTTCAGGAGCTACCGTGATTGAAAGGCCCTTGGCCAGATCACAAATAAAATCCTGAAAAGACATGTCCTCTGGAGGTGACATTCTGCGTTGGGGAAAAGAGGGATCTTCTGGGAGAAACCCTCTGGTACCAGCAGAATTGTCAGAGTCTTCGGAATCAGAGGATTCGAAGTATTCCTGACCACGATGCTCATGCAAAGCACGGTCCAGGTATCGATCGAAGTTGGTACTAAGTTGATCCGGTACCGATCTGTCGATTCCAGACAAAGATGGCGTGGGAAGATTTCCTACCGAGGCCGGTACCATCGGTACCGGTACCGGTGTCTGTACCGGTGTAGGTACCGGCATCGGTATTGATGTTGGTACCGGTGCCCGTTGAACCATAGGTGTCAACGGTACCGCAGCTGTGAGAAGAGCTGCAATGCTGCGTTCGATAGCGAGGAACCTCTGGTCTATCGACGCTGCCGATGCCTGGGTGTCGGTACCAGTGAAAACGGCCGGGACCCCTGAGCATGGCACCAGTAGTTCTTGCGAGGTCGAGGCCTCGAGAACATCCTGGAGCCCCCTTGATGCTTTGGAAGCCAAAGTCTCCCACCGGGGCTGTTTTGTTGTTGTGGTTCCCTCAAGGACAATGCCAATGGCCTCTCGATGCTTAGCAGGAGAGCTACCCTTTGAGGACCGGCTTTTTTGTTTAGTTACCTGAGATCCATGGGAGGAAGAGGAGGCTCTTGAAAATGTCAATGCAATGGATCTGGCATCCGAAGAAAAGAGAGTACCGAGCTTTGCAGCCCGGTTCTGTCTTCCTCTCTTAGTCATCCCCATACAGGAGAGGCATTCAGATGGAGAATGTTCAGGCCCTAAACATTTAAGACACCGATCATGGGTGTTAGTGACGGAAATGGTACCGCCACACTTACTACATTTTTTAAAAACACTAGTTGGTTTTTCCATGTTTCAGGAATATGAGGCCTAATACCCAAAATGGCACCTAGCACCGAAAAAGAAAAGTTTCTGAAGAGAAACAGTTCAAAGTATAAAATTTTTGAGAAAAAAAAAGAAAAGTTTATCGTTTATCATTTTGGACAGTTTATCATTTAGTTTTGGACAGTTTATCGCATTTATTATTATTTGTAAAAAGTTAGAAAGTTCCTGTTCAATGTAAATGTATACCGAAGTATACATAATTTGTTAACTTGTTCCACGTAAACCGCCCTTGATCTCTGGAAGGGGCGGTATAGAAGAAATAGATAAATAAATAAAAATAAAAATAAAATAAATAAAAGAACCGGAGGCAAATGTGACCACAAGAAAACAATTTTAAAGACGGAATTTTCTGTGGTGACAGGGTATGGGTCCTGTCGGCTCCGCGGAAAACGAAGAACTGAAGAGGGACAGTTGGAAAGGCGGGAAGTCAGCGCGCATGTGCTGAGGGATGCTCCCAAAAGCGTCCCTATTGGACGCTGGGGAGCGTTCCCGCGCAGGCTCCGTTGGTACCGCCGATATCCATATGTGAAGACTACATTCCTGCTTGTTCCTAGAGATAATATATTTTACCCCAGCAAATGAAACAAAACATTTGCAGAGATAATGCAAACGAAAAACTAGCCCCCAAGGCAACTGTCTCTTGTCGCATGATCAAAAACTGACATCTACACTCTTGTGTAGCGTAACTCACATCAGGGAAAATTCTTATAGTATCACCCAGAAAAGGTACAGAAAGCTTTTTAAAATACAAAGACAACACCCTAGAAAGATCTGATTCAAAAACAAAAGTAACCAATAGAGTAGATCGAGCCAGCAGAGAAAGAGAGGAACTTTTAAGAAAATTAGAGAGATTAGCAGGAACAACAGAAACAGGTAAATCTTAACAAATTTTCTTCACAGGTAGAAAATAGGCTCTGGTTATTGGAGGAAATGCAAAATCAGGAATAGAAAGTACCTCAGACATATATTTCTTGAACGCATCCAAAGGGGAATCATTTAAAAGCTGGGGAAAATTTAAAATTCTCATATTTAACCTCCTGAACTTATTTTCAAACTGTTCTAATTTCTGGTGGACAGAAATTTTGTCTTTCACAAGCTGGTCGATCACAGCCTTAGAATCACTAACATCTTTTACAATCTCAGCAAGTCTCTCGTGTATGTCTTTCTCAAAATTCAGGCGTTGCTTAGAGTTTTGAGCTACTACTTGCACTAGAGCAGAGACATCCGATGCACACTTAGGGGTATGTTTACTAAAAGCCGCACAATTGCGTGCCGCACAATAGCGCACGGAAACGCGGCACTCAAACGCTCAGAAACGCTCTTAAACGCCCCGCAAAAGTGCGTGTGGGCCCCGCACAATTGCGCGCCGCACCAACGCACCCCGCACAAGTACCCGGCCCGCAAATGTCCGATAGAGGCGTGGAAAGGCATTCTGAGGGCGGAGGAAGGCTCCCGAGGGGCGGAGAGACGGGGTCAATGGGCGGGGAAGGGGAGGGGAGAGGCTCCCCGCACATGATCGGGGCCGAATTCACAGGTTAAAAATAGCGCGAGTGAAACACACACGGTAGAGGGCATTTAAAGGGAAGAGAAACCATTTCGCGTCAGCAATGTACAGGGAAACCGGGGAAACCTGAAAAACGTGAGCAGTGTGATACATGTGCACAGAACAAAAGTGCAAATAAAGATAGAAAAAGACCCAAACAAACATATTAAAAATAGGAAGGCAGCTGGGGAACCCCGATAATAATGGGCAAACATCAGAAACACACCCAGGAAAGCTCAAAGAAAATGAAATGAAGGTTGGAAGGGGCTACGGAGGGGAGACCCTTCCAAAAACCATTTCCTTGTTTCTGAGCCTTCCTGGGAGTGTTTGCTATGGTTGCCCATTAATATCACTGTTGCCCAGCTTGGTTATATTTATCCCCAGTTGTTCGTGGACGGTTGAGGGGTGTATTTGCAGTTATGTCACCAGACATGGTGACGGAGCGCACAGTACAAATGTGCAGAGCAGGGTATTTGACTCTGTTGGTCAGGTTTCCCACCCCCAGGGACTGCACTATCACTGTGGCCACAATGTGGTGCAGCAGACAGAGGCAGTACCTCTAGGACCAGAGGGTCACAGGTTCAAATCCAAGCTGGGGCTCCTGCCAACCCAATCCCCATATTTTACCCACCACTAAACAGAGATAGTACAGACACTCCTTTATTGCAGAGAACATAAGCATGGTTCACACACCCATTTTGTACACAACACCGCACACACACCATAACAATGGGCATTACCGACAGCCGAGTCCCCCAAATGCAGTCCTGGAGTGCCACAACGCAATCAGGTCATATGCTTTTCCAAGATACGGACATGCCAGCATGTTGGCGGTAGGGTACAGGTGGTGGAGGGGGCAGTGGCTGCTAGCCACAGAAGACAGTGGCCGAGCCATGTGCAGGCTGGCACGTCCACTGCAACATAGGCCCTGTCGGATGTACAGTCATGGACGTCCCAGGGAATTCAGCACATCTGTGGCAACACAGTGGTGCAGTGCACACAGACAGTGTGTGCAGGAACAAAAGGTCACAGGTTCAAAGCCCAGCTGGGGCTACTACCAATCCTGTCCACATATTGTCCCCACAACTAAACCATGTTAGTAAGGGCAATCCTTTATTGCTGGGGACATACGCATTGGTCATACGCCATCTTTTACACCACCAAGCACAGACACCATGACCAGGGGCATTACCTAGAGCAGAGTCTCACAAATGCAGTCCTGGAGGACCACACACCATTCAGGTTCCATGCTGCCACACATACAAATAACTGTGCTGTATATCTATGCACCACCCCCATGGCATGTAGATGTAGCTCATGCATATTCATGAGGGACAGCAGGAAACCCCAACCAGTGTATTGCAAACCTGGACTGGATATGGGAACCTCTGCCGTACAGCAGCAGCCAACAGGGGCAGACACACCCACACCCACAGGCCCCATTGGCCAATGCCTCCTGGAGAGGCAGGACATTGGGCCCTGCGTGCAGCACCCAATACCAGCACCTGCATACCTTAGCAATGTCACCCTACACCTGGGTATATGGTACACAGCTCTCAAACGTTTACTATGAGTACTGGCAGATAGATATCCCTACGTTACGCACAGTCTGCTCTTTGAGCTCCATCATAACAATCTATCTGATGTCTGCGGTGTGTGCGTCAGGTCTGGCCCCTGACAGTGTTTACCACCCTGGGAAGTGACCCCCAACCGTACTGCATACCATACCCATGCCTGTACTGTGCCCAGGACTGGTGTGGTGGGCAAGGGTTCTGAACCCCCTTTATAGTAGCACAATGCTGGCATACGTGTGGGAGTGTGTGTCTGTCTATACAGTGTGTGTTGGCTGCAAACACTGTCCACAGCCCACACTGCCAGCACTGTTGCCAGTTTTGGCCTGATGATGTGCATAATGAGCAGCAAGGTACCATGGGTATAGCTCAGACAGGGTGGGCTGGCCAGGATGCATCTGCACAGGGCATAGGGCACTGGCAGGGACATTGTAGTGGCCGTCCACCACCTCCACAGACAGGGTGACCTCTGTATGTGCTGCTGGGCTTTCACTCCACCCTGACTGTGCAGTGACGGCAGCATGGCTAGGCACCCCCATAGTGCTTCATAGCATTTCCCTCATGTGATATATATGGGTCACCTGTTGGGGCCTAGTGTATCTGCTTGTGTGTGTTGCCATCCCAGTTGTGGGTGCATGCATTTCCAGCGGTACTAACCAGCAGACTGTTCACAGCTGGTATGTGCCCTGCTGGAGTGCTGTGCAGTGGCTGATGGCTTGATGCAGGGGAATATCAGATGGTGGTGGGGTGCATCTTAGCATATCCAGGCCTACTGTCTGTCTGATATTGTGGTCTGGGTGTGTGTGGGGCTGCTTGGACTGCCCTGTAGGGTGTCTGTTCCCCAACAGGACTGGGGTTGATGGTCCACTCTACTGCCAACATTGTGGGGGTGGGGGCGGGGGGGGGGGGAGAGGAAAAGAGATCTGTTGATGGGAGACCCTGTTTGCCACCCGGGGGGGGGGGGGGGGGGGGGGGGGGGTTTGTATGGCCCACCTGGGGGGTTCCCCTGACTGAGACAGACAGAGATATCCAAGGTGTTCCATGCAGAAACTACCTATCTGACAGATTACGACTGTTTCGGAGCTCTGCCATGGCCTCTCTCAGCCATGGAGAGTGCTGTGGACCTGGTCCAGGGCGCCTCATCGCACACTCAGGGTGAGCACAGTTCCCGCACAATGTGACTGTGTGTAGCTACTCTGTGCCAGTTAATCACCCGGTCAGTACCTCCTACCTGGCCAAGGTGCTGTGTGGGTGCACACGGACACGTCCCCCTACCAGGCCGGGGAGCTGTTGGGGTGCATTCCCCATCTTGTGTTCATCTGTGGACAGCTGATTTGCATGTGCAGTGCATCATGGGTATGGGTGGCCTAACCCTCTCCTGGTTACCACAGCAGACTGTCTGTGTGGTGACATGCAGGCTCTCTGCAGCCAGCCAGGGGCTTGCTGGCAGCTATATAGCTGTAGCCCAATGGTTACTTCACTGCCTGTGGAGCCAGAGGTAATGGGTTCAAGCCCACAGTGGGATTATTTGATAGGGTTGTCCAAAGCTTTTTTTAGATTTAATGTACATATGTTGCTGCCATCAAACACACCCTCAGTGTACTGTACCCATAAGGTGCCTCTGAGGGTGCTTTATAGGGCGCCCTATAGGGCACCTTATGGTTGCTGTCCATATAAGGTGCACTATACCTTATCCTGTGATGCAACATATATGGTGCCCTATAGGGGACATTCTAGGGTGCCTTGGCGGACAGTGAACTTTAACATGTGCCTTATGGGCCGCCTTATGTTAACACGCTTTGTGAGTGCGTTTGCTAGTAGTGATAACTGAAATAAAAATAAATTGCCCCCTACAGCACTCATCCCCATAATATGCACTGCCTCAGTGAGCCTTCTTCATTGGGCACTGTGGGGGATTGAACCCCTGATCCCTGCACCATTGGTCAGTGTCTTAATCATTGTGCTGTGGCTCTGGTCCTGTGCTTGGGCATCAGCGCACTGCCTTATGCCGCCCAAATTTAATATGCCTCCTAAAGCACCTTTACCCATTAAAATTAATGCCTCAGCCAGCCCTTTTTGTTGCACACAATGGGGAATTGAACCCATGGCAGCTGCACCAGCTGTCAGTGTCTTAACCATTGTACTATGACTCTGTTCCTTTTTGTGTGCATATCAGGGCGCCACTTAGCCTTCCCACACACTATTTTGCACGGCGCACATTAGCGCGCCGCGCAAATGTGCGATCGCTTACTCCCGTTTTTTTTCTTTTTCTGCCTGACCCACCCACTCCTTATATGGCACAGGCACACTACCGCGGCCCCGCACGTTAGGAATGTTTAGTAAACATGCCCCTTAGAAACAGTAGCTTCAAGCTTCACTAACATCTTCCAAATAGTATCCAATGAGATCTCACCAGAGTTCTGTTGCTGAAGATCTGAGGGTAAATTCAATTGCAGTTTCTCCACCACAACCAGTAAAACACCCGAGACTAGCTCTCCAGCCAAATCGGAACCCTCCACAAGCTGCTCAGCATGAGCGGGAAGAGCTGACCACGGCGTTGAACATGAGGTAGGCTGACTCACAACTCCACTTTCCTCTCCAGAGGTCAGTAGCTCAATGTCAGCGGGGCCTGGTTCCACAGCCTCCGGGTCCAGTGGGGCAGCTAAATGCGGCTGCGGATTAGATGTACACTGCTCAACTGTGGGCGCCTCCCCATTAGCACTCCGCAGTAGCGAGCCCTCCAAAGCAGCCTTCTTCTGAGCCAGGGCCTTTAGGAGGAGTGCCTCAATGTGCTGTTGCCCCACAGTGGGGGGGGGGGACTCCTTTTGCCGACTTGGCTCTAGAGTTACCATGCTGTTGGGGAGGCATAATGAAAGGTAATACTGACAGGAAAAGGCTGAAACCTACACACCTAGGGTGCCGCCATCTTAACTCCGCCCCCTCCAGGCTATTACTGAATTTTTAAAGTACAATCTGTTTTTTATTGAGAAACAGAGAAACACACTCCCGGACCAAAGGCTCTCTTACACAGTACAGGAAGCTAGTAACAAAACACAAATCACTGTTGACATGTTTCACATTTTTGCCCCTCACCCCCTCCACCTTCCCTCCCCAAACACAACATTCCAGCAACAACAACATCCCCTGCTAATAACAGCCACAAGAGAAAGGAACCAAGAGAAACGCCCAGGAGCATCATGAAGCTCCCATCAACAAGAAGGGAAAACAAAAGAACCCGAGCAGGTAAAATACCAAGGAAGATAAACCCATACATACACACACATACACACACACCCCCAAACTAGGGTTGCCAACTGGCCGGTTTTCAGCCGGCCTGGCCGGTTTTTCCACGGCCAGGCCGGCTGCCGGCGCAGAGGCAAAACCGGCCCTTTAAAAGCCGTTTTTTTTGCTCTGGCCGCAAGATCGGGAGCGGCCAGAGCAAAAAAACCGGCTTTTCTCCGCTTCAGAGGGAGCCGGGAAAGCCCGCGCGAGGCCCCGGCTCCCTCTGAACAGCCACCAGCGTGAAGAGCCTTTACCTTCACGCTGGCGGCTGTTCCTGTGAAGCCGCGAATGCTGGGAAAGGTCAAAGGTTGCCCTTTAACCTTTCCCAGCATTCGCGGCTTCACAGGAACAGCCGCCAGCGTGAAGGAAAAGGCTCTTCACGCTGGTGGCTGTTCAGAGGGAGCCGGGGCCTCGCGCGGGCTTCCCCGGCTCCCTCTGAAGCCTCAGACAGCCGCGATGCTGGTCGGGGGGGGGGGGCAAGGACTGCATTAGCGGTGATGGGGGGGGGGACCTGGACTGGAAAAGGGCTAAGGGGGGGACGACTTGGACTGGAAAAGGGCTAAGGGGGGGGGACTTGGACTGGAAAAGGGCTAAGGGGGGGGGGACTTGGACTGGAAAAGGGCTGGGGGGGGGACTTGGACTGGAAAAGGGCTAAAGGGGGGGGACTTGGACTGGTAAAGGGCTAAAGGGGGGGACTTGGACTGGAAAAGGGCTAAGGGGGGGGGGACTTGGACTGGAAAAGGGCTAAGGGGGGGACTTGGACTGGAAAAGGGCTAAGGGGGGGGACTTGGACTGGAAAATGGCTAAAGGGGGTGGGGACTTGGACAGTAAAAGGGCTAAAGGGGGGGACTTGGACTGGAAAAGGGCTAAGGGGGGGACTTGGACTGGAAAAGGGCTAAAGGGGGGGACTTGGACTGGAAAAGGGCTAAGGGGGGGGGGACTTGGACTGGAAAATGGCTAATGGGGGGACGTGGACTGGAAAACGGCTAAGGGGGGGGGACTTGGACTGGAAAAGGGCTAAAGGGGGGGACTTGGACTGGAAAAGGGCTAAGGGGGGGGGGACTTGGACTGGAAAAGGGCTAAGGGGGGGACTTGGACTGGAAATAGGCTGTGATGGGGGGGGGACCTGGACTGTAAAAGGGTTATTGGGGGGGGGGGACATGGACTGGAAATGGGTTGTGATGGGGTGGAGGGGACCTGGACCAGAAAAGGTCTATGGGGGGGGGGAAACTTGGACTGGAAATAGGCTGTGATGGGGGGGGGGACCTGGACTGTAAAAGGGTGATGGGGGGGGGGACATGGACTGGAAATGGGTTGTGATGGGGGTGGAGGGGACCAGGACTGGAAAAGGGCGATGGGGGGGAGGAACTTGGACTGGAAATGGGCTATGGTGGAGGAAGGGGGATCTTGGACTGGAAATAGGCTGTGATTGATTAGGGGGGCTAGGACTGCAAATGGGCTGTGATGGTGCGGGGGGACTCGGACTGCAAATGGGCTGTGATGGTGCGGGGGGACTCGGACTGCAAATGGGCTGTGATGGTGGGGGGGGGGGGGGCCTAGGACTGGAAATAGGCGGTGATGGGGGACTTGGACTGGAAATGGGCTGTGATTGGGGGGGGGGAGCTAGGACTGGAAATGGCCTGTGATGTGAGGGCTAGCACTGGAAATGGGCTGATGAAGAGCTGGAATAGGACTGGAAATGGGCTGATGTGGGGCATGGGAGAATGGGACTAGAAGGGAGTGGATGCTGGGTGGGCCTAGATCTATAAGGGAATTGATTTGGGGGGAGGACTAGAATGGATGGGGAATGAGAATGGAGAGGGGAAAAAATATTTTGTGTGGAAGAAAAGTCTATGATGGGCCGGTATTGGGAGAGTAAGAGGGGCTTGAGAATGGAAGGGTGAAATTTAAACGGATGATAAAGGAATAAGGAAAGAATTGGGGGAAAGAGCAAAAGGGAAACAATCAGTATGTTAAAGCAGAAATAGAGAGAGAATGGAAAACATCTAAAAGAGAAGAAAGGACAAATGGATAGCTCGCAGAAGACACGAAGAAACCAGAAGAAAGTGACTGGAGCAATTGCAACTGAAAAATAAAACGCCCAAACAGAAGGTAGAAAAATACTTTTTATTTTTAATTTATTAACTGGAATATGTCTGGTCTGGGAAGTGTGTATTGCTAACATCTTTGCGTTTTTGTTTAGTGCAAGAGGAAATTACTTTATAGTTTTATTTCTCCAGTGTTGTACATTTCATGTTTGGATTTTGGGGTTCCCAGTTTAATTATTATCTGACCAAGGAAGTTAGCCTACACGTATCCTCGGTAATTTTTGTGGGTGGGGCTGGGGGCGGGGCAGGGGTGGGACTAGGGGCGGAGAATGGGTGGAGCATGGCGAGCCACAGGTGTCGGGTTTTTCTCAGTGAAAAAGTTGGCAACCCTACCCCAAACACACCCTCTAGGCCACACTCCCCACCCCCACCAGTCTCCTACCAGATCGCCCCTCACTCCCAATCCTCCCTCTTCCCTATCCTGCAAATGCCTATATCCCCCTTCCTCCCAGCTGTGAGAAAGTTCCGAGTCATTTGAGTTAGAACAGACCCACAGGCATCACCTAGCGCATTGATTTAAAACGTGGCTCAGAAATCTAGAAGACTATGTCTGCATATCGAGAAACCATACACCCAAGAACTACTCCCAGTGCCCACCTCTCCCATGCGCCCTTTCACATTCAAACAATAGAAGACATTGCAGTGCGTCACGCCAGTGCCATACTGATAGGCCCAGCAGGAATAACCAGGCATGCAGCACACTCTTCCTAGCTAAGAGCAGGAATTGCCAAACTCAACAGAATTCCCCCACATCCCGCTCATTCCAAACCTCATACATGTTTAAGACAGCCATCATTGGAGTCAAAACCACCCTGCTCCCCAAGACTCAGCCCAAGTAGGTCTGTAAACTCCCCCAATATTTAGAGATCACCGGGCAAGATCAAAACATATGCCCCAAGGTAGCCTGCAATTCTTGACACCGTGGGCAACACACAGAGTCCACCGGACTAGCTAGATGCGCATGATCAGGGGCAAAGTAGAGCCACCTCAGAATCTTAAATTGTGTCTCTTGAAGATCCATATTCACACTAAGGTCCAGAATGTCTGCCAATGCCTGAAGGAGGTCCGATCCCATCACCTCATAAGTCAATTCCTTACTCCACACTGCTGCAAGCTCATCCAGTTGGGGAGACTCCTCATGCTGTCCTATGTTTCACCCAATTTCTGCTATCTGGGTACACCCCTCTACCCCCAATAGTACAGTAGAATCTCCCCCAAATTAGTGCAAATCTGACTCTGAAGATCCTCTGACCTGAGGCTATAACTTTTCACCTGCATGTACATGAAAATATCGCCTGCACCAAGTCCATACCAGGTACTCAGCTCCACAAAAGTCAACGTAGAACACCCATCGGTCACCAATTGCTTCAGTCCCTCAATCCCAAGTGAGGCCCACCAAGCATATGCTTCGACCATGAGTACTGGCAGGAAAGCAGCATTACTGCTCAGGGGAAGATAGGGGGTCACCCAAGGATCCTAGTGAAGGATTCCACACGGCAAGTGCCACCTTTGGCAGACAAAAGAAAGAAGCACATTCTTCTGTGTGGATCTGGCATCCTGGGTCTGTGCCTTGTTAAGCACATATTGAAGAGACAACGGAGACACCAGGGACTCCTCCATATCTCAGGGGATATACTCCATAGTGCCATAGAGCCAATCACGCAAGTGATAGAGGGGAGAGAGGGGGCAACCTTGTCGAATGCCCAGGATCAAGGGAAAGTCGTTCTCTAAAATGGATCCAAGAGGGTCAGCATATAATAGTCAGATCACCTCTACATAAAAGCCACTGACACCAAACGCTTCCAGGACCTTGTATTGTACATATATTGCCATTGCACCCTGTCAAAGGTTTTTTCTCCATCAAAGTTAATAAGCATCAATGGGAGCTTGCCCTCAGCATTAACATCCTACGTGACCAATATTTTCTGCATATTCTAGGCAATATTCCTGCCCTGCACAAAACCCACCTGGGAATCACCAACCAAAAGGGCTATAAAGGGACAGCTATTCGGCAATGATTTTGGCCAGTAGCTTAACATCTACATTAAATAATGATATTGAGCAATAGAAGCCAGGCACTAGAGGATCCTTCCCCAGCTTTGGAAGCTCTGTTATAATAGCCTTGTCAGGTTTATAAGAGAAGTGACCTCTCTGGACCTTATCCTGCAGCAAGCAGTAAAACACCCTCCAGTAACCATCCAACCCAGGAGCATGGCACAATCGAAGGTGTCAAATACATCGCTGTACTTCCTGCGCCCTGATCAGGGCATTAATGCAACTTAATTGCACTGGAGTTAGCCGCGGCAATCCACCCATCCTCAAGTAAGAGCATGCCCTATCCACATCGCACAGCTCGGACCTCTGGTGGAGCAGCGTGTTGAGCTTCCTCTGAGTTGCCAATAGCTTTGCCTGATTCCCTGCTGATGGTTGAGCCACAAACCTACGCCAGGCCACATAGAGCACCCTCTACAATTACACTATTTGTTGACCACGCACCCTTCTTCTTGCCTTACAGAATGCAAGAATGTGGCCATGCAGAAACACCTTCACAGTTTCCCACTACAAGGTGAAGTTATCTTTATGCCCAGCATTATGATAGTCACAATCGGCACATTGGACATGAAGGAATAACAGAAAATCCTTATCTGCTGCCATCTGTAGTGTAAAGTGTCAGCTATACCCCACCTCTCCCTCCCCCCAGTTGAGATCAAGCCAGACCATGGCGTGGTCCGAGATCATAATCAAGCCCATTTCTGCCCTTTTCACCCAACCCAGAAGACCCTTGCCCTCATCCCCCACCTCAGCCATCTAATCCCCTATCCCCGCCCCTCCTACCCACCCTGTCCCATAGACCCTTCACCAATCCAAGAACCACTTTCTGCTCTCTTAAGAGCTCCTCCAGAAGATCCATAATGCATAGCAGTCCCCTCCCTTGGCCTCACCCATCAAGCATCCTCTCCATGGACCAGATCTCCCAAAGTACAGCCATAAACCTATTTCCACATCTGCATGCAACCACTCCTTCCTCTTTAAGGCAAATACCCCTGCCCAAGTTCTCCCATAGCCACACTCATGATGCTCACCTACCACCATTCCCCTCCTGAACTCATAAATGATCCACTAATACCTCCTTCCCATTTGCTGGACACACACAGCTTCCATCCGCCTATACGTATAAACACCATTCACCCCGCCGCTCGTCCACCCCACCTGATTGTTCCCCACCCTCACCCCTTCATTCCGTCATCCCAACTCACACATTCAGAAAAGAAAAAAAAAAGAGAGAAATCCCAGTCATACAAACCATCCAGTCATACAAACCAGTCATCACCCGCAACCTCTCCACCCAACCACACCATCACTGGAGCCACATCTAATACAAAAGGGATGGGGAGAGTGCAAAGAGGAAAATGGGAAAGCCCACTCCATCTAGGTGCCACAGAGGTATCATGCAAAGCCCTCCCCCAGAGTAAAAGCCCTCCCCCCAGACCTTATATCAATAATAACGAACTGGAATGACACATCAATTGCCCTTGCCCCGCAGAAAAAGACATCACTAAGATCAAACAAGGCCCCCTGGAACTCATCGGACATAAGGCAAACTAAGCTCAAGTTAAGACAGCTAGAAAGATGCTGGCAGAGAACTAGAATCAAACACAACTCCAGGAATACTAAACCACAAGAAAGAATACCACACGAATATCATCATGAAGTCCTTAAACGGCCCCAGAGAGCTGTTTGAGATAGTAAAATCTCCCACTAGGTCTCCGCAGAACGAAGTCACAGATGCAATAACATCAGAGGAATTCTCATCTTATCTACAGAACAAACTCATGTGCACAAACCACACAACAACTCCAACTCACGCACATAAGACAGACTCTGCCAATCCAAACAATTGATCCTCCTTCCATCTAATCACAGCAGAGCATTGCAGTCAACTCCTGAAGAGGTTGAACACAACCACATCTCCACTCGACCCTTGTCCAACCTCCTGGATAAAGATGACCACATTATGCTCTGCAAAATAATAAATCTCTCCCTATCACAAGGATTCATACCTCCCCTGCTAAAAAACCTCCTCTATAACACAATGCACCCGAACCCAAGTCACCATCCTCATACCGTCCTATTTCAAGCATATCCCTCTTAGCAAAAATAATAGGAAAAACGTTCAAAGACAATTACAAGACTACATTGACTCATCCGCTCCTCTGGATTCACAACAACATGGATTCCAGCAATATCATGAGGTAGAAAACGTTTAACCTCTCTAACCAAAGCAATATTTAAAGGAATAAAAAACCTCAAACTTGGATACATATTTATCTTCATAGACATAACAGCTGTCATTGACTCAATACGCTATACCATACTACCAGGCAGACTGATAGAGATAGGAATCAGTGGCAAACCACTGTCATGGTTTCGCTCTTACTTATCTGGCTGAGAGTCCCAAGTCAAGATCAAGAACAGAACCTCCAGACTTTTCACACTACATCAAAGAACTCCACAGGGCTCTGCCCTCTTATTTAACATATATGGACAATCAGTCTGCAAAATTAGACGAGATCAGAATATACACTACCACCTTTACATGAATGATCTGATGATTTATGCCCCATTTGACACCAGAAAACCTGATTACATCACCACAGCTTCATGCAAAACATCAATAACAAACTGGCTGGAACAGCACAACCTTATAATCAACTATAACAAATCAGAAATCCTCACAATTACAAGAGGCACTGCCTATACCCCCTGCCCCCCCCCCAAGATAATCTAATAGATAATCGCTCAATCCCCATGAAGAAGGAAGTGAAATATCTAGGTGTAACCCTGGACCAAAGGATAAACTTTCAAGCACACATTAAGACCACATCCACAGCTTACTACAAAATGAGGACTCTAGAAAACCTATGACCTCTACTAGACTATAACCACTTCCACACCGTATGTCAAGCAATAATCACTCCATTTCTAGATTATCGCAACCTAATACTTCAAGGACTACCCAAAAGCATAACTCAATCCCTGCAACTAGCACAAAATATTGCAGTCCGACTAATCACTGGATCCAAAGGACAAGAAAACATCACTCCAGTCTTAAAATCCCTTCATTGGCTACCCATACAATCCCGAATAAAGTACAAATCAATAATGATGACATTCATGATTATGCACAACCAGTCCACCGACTACTTAAAACAGCTAATCCAGACGAAGCCAGATACTCGATCAAGGAGGACATATCAATACTCTGTCAACCACATCTATCAAGACCAATACCTCACAAACAGCACTCCAATGAGCGTTTGAATACTTCTGCTCGTCCCTCTGGAACTCACTCCCTCATCAATTAAGATCATTTCAGGACTCCTCTGACTTCTAGAAAAAAACTAAAAACACAGCTGTTCACTGAATACTTTGGTACAGCATTGGACACACAGCCTTAACACTCGAATACCTCTGCCAATCACCCCTCCCACATTATGTATGCTACCTAAACTGAGTACCCCATATTACAAATGTAAATAGTTGTTGATGGAAAGTTACACAGTTCAGCTTTGTGATGTATAAAGTTATAATGTCAACTGTTCTGTTCAATGTAAACCACCTTGAAAACACATAAAGGCGGTATATAAGAAATACTAAATAAATAAATAAATGAAAAACAGGAGATCAACAAAAAAAAGAAAAGAATCCCAGACAAAGGAGACTCATCATCCACCAAAAGATACCCCCACGCTCCCTCCAAGATCCATCTTTCCTACAACATCATAGTGGTATAAACAGCCAACTGGCTAATAATGGAAACACTAACAAGTACAACTACATAACAGTGGTACAAACAGTGCAATAAAACCATACAGGGCATAACGTAAATAGCCCACCTTGTACATAGCTCAAACAAATCAAGCACCCAACACAGCCCTCACACAACTAAGTTTCATCCTCACTGCATGTACAACACACACACTTTACCTGATTGCTTGCTGTGATACCACCTTGATTATTAAGATAAGGCGGTTTAGAAATACTGTTAAATAAATAAATAAATAAATAAATAAATAAGTCTTAACATATGTCCCAGATTAAATAGGGACTAGGAAAACTCCTATGGCTATGGCCCAGTTCTCATGAGGAGATACCAGTCACCTGTCTTGACCAGGCAATCACACACCAGCCTAATCCAGGCCTCTCTGCATTCATGTTCCTTATTGAGGCATCAAGCCATAGGCCTACCGGCCAAGAACCAATAGAGGGAACAACAGGAAAGAAAACACAACTGAGGAGGGTCTGCAACAGCCAACCGCCAGGTAAGTCTCGCCATATTCATTGGGAGAAACCTCAGTCATGCACTGGTTGTACACTACAGAAGACCAGCATAGCTAACCCCAAAGTCAGCATCTGAATACATACCATCAGGGATCATGATGTTACTTACAGAAGGAAAGAGCAGCCTCTGGCCGGGTGAATATTTGCTGCTACCCCTGGTGCGCAATGCACAATTTCACTGGGTACAATAAAGAAAAATGCACCCCCTTATGCACCAGGAGGCCACAGACCCCTGCAAAGAGAGACTGCTGCTGAGTAATCCTGGAAGATAAGTACTTTTTTTCCATCGTTGTTGAGAGTCCGTTGATTCTGGGCTGCTCGTAAGATCTGCTTCTTTTGCTGAAAGGTGAGAAACTGAGCTAGCACCACTTGTGGCCATGGATCTCCATCGTGGTGGGAGCTAAGCCAGTGCATCTGCTCAATTTCCAGGTTTTCCAATAAACCCTCGAGATGTAATCCAAGGGGCAGCCAGGTCTCAAGGAAGTCGCAGAGCTCACTTCCGCGACCAACTCAGCCACCCCATCAATCCGCAGGTTTTTGCGACAACCCCAATTTTCTAGGTTGTCTGACTTAGCTTCTTGATTTTGGAAGCACTCTTCCAATTGTCGAAACTTCTATCCAGCCTGCTGCCCACCATCTTCTAGAGCTGACTCTCTTTGCTCGACCTGGGATATGTGACTGATGAACTCCAGTCTGGATTGCACTACCTGGGCAAGTTGCTCAGTGAGCCTGGTAAAGCAGTTATCCAATGCCCGGACCACCACGGTAGAGACCTCTTCTACCATATTTACCACATCTAATCTTGGGCTAACCAGAGCACCATCAGCCATTTTGGTCTCAAGCAGGTGGGTCTTCTCCTGCCGCTGTACCTTCGCTACCATCGAGTGCCCAAGCCACCATGCTGGCCAAAATATAGAGATTTCACTACTGTAGACTTCTAGGGCATAAGCCAGCTAAATATGGCAAAAAGGAAATGAGATTTTAGGGATGGGGACCCCAGAGCCGAACTACGCAGTTCTTGTTCAGTTCACCACATCACGTGATCTCTTTACTAAGTTTTTAAAGAATACATGCATAATTATTCACCTATAACTCCAGCTGCAAAAATCGAAGAGGAGCCAGCTCTCCTATTTTCCCTTTTCTTCCCCTCTCCTTTTCCCCCTTGTTCTTTATTCCCCTTTTCTGTCCTTCTCGTCCTCTTTCTTGAAGTTTTATTTAACTGGCTCGTATCTTCCTTTCCTATTTCTGATTTAAATTTTTATTGTAAACTGCCTTGAAGCATCCTTTTGATGAAAAGGTGGTATATTCATATGTTAGGGCAATTCATTTGTTTGAAACAACATGGGAACTGTCAAATGACATTTCCTACATCATTTCATGTTGTTTTTGTCCAAAAATGGAAGATAATCCCCTGGAATTAACTATTAAGTGATAGTTAATGACAGATGGGAAGTGATGAAATCTAAAAAAAGCAAAGCAAAACAAAATAAACAATTCTGCAAATAATATAGGATACTAAACAAAACAAAAATGTATGGCCTACACACCCCTATCAAATGTTCAACGAAACTGTTCAAAGTTATGTGGGTACAAAAGTACTCAGATACTTTACTCCTATGCAATTTAGGAGCATATTTACTAAAGTGCCTAAGCAGTAAATGCATGTTTTATTGCATGCTAAACATAGCACGGGTACACAACAATGGCTACTGTGCATTAAAAACAGTGCCATGTTCTATAGTCACATTTTGTGTTTAGTATGCAAGATGAGTATGAAATGGGCAGAGTCCACTTATGCAGTTGGATGTTAGTGCATGCTAACTGTTAATGCAGGAGATGGTGCAGGACTTTCAGGGGGTGTATTTTAGAAGGAGTCATATAAAGTTAAGCATGTCATCGATGCATGTACATCATGCATTTTCAAAGACTTATGTGCATTAAAGGGCCTATAAGCCTCTACTTTGGCGAGTTGCTATTCTATAAGCACATGTGGAAGACCAATGGCTTGTACTTTCACTGTGGGCATGTGAATGGACGGAGTTTGGGTGGTACACAAATTTATGCATGTAAATTATTAAATACTATAATTTACCTGCATTTTTTAGAAATCTAGGCACTGGGATTTACAGCAACCATAGGGCTGGTGTTAGAGCTCACACCTAGATTTATTGCATGTTTTTTGTCCACTTATGCACATATTTTATAAAGTCAAGCATGCGCATACATGACATCATAAAGTAGGCATGATTGATGTTCCTAGAAACATGCATTAAGCAAAGCATGCCTTATAAGATTACCCTCCACGCACTATCTCAACAGGAGGTCCTAAATGCAGCTATGGTAGCTGTACTCCAACCGTTAAAGAGCCAGAAACATTTTCTCTTGGACCATCCCCAAACACAAGCCAGCCAATGAAAGTGAAGCAGGACTTTTCCCATGCATTTCTCTAAAATGGTGTTCTTCCTGCCATGGTACATGATGGAAGTTGAAGCACCTGTGGATGTAGTTGGTGGAATGAATTGTATCACCATTTCCTGATGTCTCCACCAGGTAATATGAGCCATGAAGAGCAAGGTTAGGATTTACAATTCTTTTCCTTATGACAAGTAATGGAGGGGGGAGACTGAAAGGAGATTTTAAATATTTGCTGGGCTACCTAATATAATTGGATCTATTGATTTTTCACAAGTAGTTGTTATTTCATCCGGTGACAGGGAAGCTACCTTCCCAACTGTTGCCACTTTCATTCCCTGTATGTGATGCTCGCAAAAGACTTACATGAGAGACAAACTGCTCAGAGTTGTAGGCAGAGAAGGCTCCTAGTGGTGTTTAACGCTCAGTTCTAAAAAATGCAGGATCATTCATTTGGACTGCAAAAAAACAAGTACATTGTAGGGTATGAAGTACCTCGGTCCATGAAGGAAGAGTGGGACCTGGGGGTGACCATTCTGATGATCATAAGGTGGCCAATCAGGTAGAAAAAGTGACAGCAAAAGCCTGAAGGATGCTTGGGTGGATAGGGAGAGGAATGTCTAGCAGGAAAAAGGAGGTGATAATGCCTCTGTATAAGTCACTGGTGAGACTGTGTGCAATTCTGGAGACCACAGCTTCTAAAAGATATAAACCGGAAGGAGATGGTGCAGTCAGTGGCTACTAAGATGGTCAGTGGTCTTTGTCCTAAAGCATATAGGGACAGATTTAAAGATCTTAATATGTATACTGTGGATGAAAGGCTGGAGAAGGGAGATATGATAGAGTTGTTTAAAAAACTCCATGACGTAAGTGCACAGAAAGAGAGCTTTTTTATGTGAAAGGAAGCTCTGGATTAATAGGGCATAGGATGAAGGCGAAAGGGGAAAAACTCTGGAGTAATCTAAGGACATCTTTCTTTTATGGCAAGAGTAGTGGATGCATGGAATAGTCTCTAGTGAAGGTGGCAGAGATAAGGACTGTATATGAATTCAAGAAAGTATGGGACAAGCACAAAGGATCTTCAAGGGAGAGGTGGGGATTGTACAGCTTAGTATTTGGTAGGGATGAGCAGACTGGCTAGCCCATTTGGTCTTCATCTGCAGTCATTTTTCTATGTTTCTAGTGCACCTTTTGATAGTTTTGCCATCATTGCTATATAACTGAGTCCAAAATAATGTTTCCAGTTAATGGCTGGCACCTAACAATGCATTCAGAGCTGTCTCTGATCATTCTTCTCAGAAATCAATGTAAATGTCACATGATTTAGGACCTACTAATGCACGTGGATTTTTTAGTCCCTTGCATTATCTGTGAAAAGAGAGGTTCAGGAAATCAGTTCTGCACTTGTTCTAAACATTATCCCTGGCCTAACGGTGACAAGATAGTGGCTTTCATGATGTTCCTACTCTCCTTCACTGCTTACAGCTCTGCTCTTTTGCTGACCCCTCATACTATGGTACTGGTGCACAAGCTGACTCACCGAGTGCTTGGTAACCTCCAAGATACTCAATCATGTCACTTTGGCCTTCCAAATGGCTTTTTGGAGGTTGGGTCAATATTTAGCTGTGGTAATCGGTATTTTTAAAGCAGCTGCAGCTAAAACTGAAACTGGATATTCAGCATTGGAGCCTCTCTGGTGCCTGGCACTGTAGATCTGGTTTCACTGCTGAGCATATTTCTTATCTGGTTAGTGGTGATATTCAGCCGCTAATCAGACAGCAAATCCGCATAAGGGGGCATATTTACTAAAGCATGATAGCCAATAGTATGGGGTTTAACATGGTGTCAACACGCATTTTGGCTGTTTGTTAGCTAAGAGCATGTGTGCAGAAGGCGTTCACACTAAAACCGCCGTGCTACCTGAGCAACATGCAACTAGGTAGGGTATGGGCAGAGTTAGGGCGGAAAGTGAGCGGTTGCAGCCATATGTTGTTAGCACAACCAGGCAACTGGTGCCCCAGAAAGACACCGCTAGCACAGGAGCAACTACTGCCAGCCTCCTACCAGTCAGTAGTTGCACCTGCTGTGCCAGAGTGCTGCCAATGCATGGTATGGGCATGCTGCCCACACAGAACAATGAATGCCCTGGCACCTCCCCAACATACCTCATAGGTTAGGAACCATTTTGGGGACAGGTAGGCCATTACCTTGGGAGTCTGCTTCCAAAGGAGCACACACTAGATCCTGACAGCCACAGAAATTCAAAGAGCTACAACTCAGACAGAGCCCTGCAGGGTGTCAGCCCACATATAACCCACAAGGGAAAGGTATGATTCATGTGCACGCTTTCAGTGTTGGCTCCCGCACTAGATCGTTGTGGCTGGGCTGCTATATTACTGCTAAGGGAAGGGGGAATAAGCCTGAAAACACCCCTGGAGAGCCCAAGACACCTGCAATGGCCTTCATGCAACAGAGGCTGAGCTGCACCTATGGGCCCAGCCCCCATGCCATCAGCTGTTGCAATGCAGATGACTGAGTGGCAAGCAGATGATAGGGGGAGTGCCCCGCTACACCAGCAGCTGATGGGTTTACCTAGTCCTCCCTCCAACTTTCACATGGTAATTGGGGGAAGGCATGTCAGGACAGCCAAAAATGGGTGCATAACCCGCATTGATAAGAGGCTAGAAGTTAGGCCTTGGGCTCAGTGGAGATAGCAATAGGGATGACTGGTGCAGGTGACTTATTCTTGGGGTGGTAGTATTAAGTCACTTCTTGCTGATGCAGCTCATTGTTATTTTTGGGCCGGCTTCACATGCCTTGGTCCTTCTGCATCAGCATCCTGGTCTTCAGGTAAGGGCGCTCAGTGGCACAGTGCAAAATTGTGGAGCATGCAACAGGCCATAAGGATTTCACATACCCTGGCAGGGCTGTAGAGCAGTTCACCTCCAGATCTGTCCAGATGCATTAAACAGTGCACACATTGTTTGTTGTGCACTGTTAGCAACATGAGGGGGTGGCAGCAGCAGCATCTTATGCCTGGTACAGAAGATAGCTTTGTCCCTGCTCTGTGTGTCAAATGCAAAGCTGCTGTGTGTACTGTTAGCTCTGTGACTCCTAACACATGGCAATTGTGTGAGAGAGAAGGGTCATGGGTTCAAGACCTCTGGATCATGAGTGATATATCCTGCTGTGTTAACTTTATCCTACATTTTCATATCTGTATCTGTAGGTACAACCCTCCACATATCAACCACCATGAGTCCTGACAGTCTTTAGCCACACTGAGGAGCTGCACCAAAACTGGCTGGTTGGCAGAGGGTGCTAATAGTGCCCATACACTGAGTGGGCATTAACAAATGATGTGTGCAGATGCATTAAACATAGTGGGTATTAGCAACGTCCACACATTAAAGGAGTACTAAGGGAAAAGTAAGAATACCAAACTATACCTCTTTTGGACAATGGGGTCATGTATATGTGTGTCCAGAGCACTGTGAGCTACAGCAATGCATTGTATGTGCGTGTGATGCCCAGACTTTATGTCTGTGCATACAACATGCTGCACAGTCAGTTATTCTGTAATTACACAAACTGTGTGAGGCACTATTTATGGGCAGAAGGTTTGTTTTCAGTACGTAGTTGCAACCTGTGGGAGTCACTGGCTGACTAGCTGTGCCTGTACACATGTTGTCTCCAAAGATGTGACACTCAAATGCATTCCCAGTTACACCATCCTGAAGGCCCATCCCCACAGCATGCCCCTACACTTACCTCCCAACATAACACTGCTGTATAGTTCCCATATCGCCTGCTAGTTTGATTGGAGTGAGCTGGGGGACATGGTCTCACCAGGTAGCGCTCCATCACATGTGTGTGTGTGCAGCAACCCTCACCTCTGACTGAGCCTCCAGGCTTCAGGACACCCCTTGCTACACAGTTGAGAGGCCTAATTAATGCCAACTGCCATAATAGCTCTATCCGCGGTAACACTATCAACTCCCATTGGTGCAGCTGAAGCCTATTGAGAGCTCGGTCCACATAGAGGGCTGGCCTATGTAAATGTTCAGTAGAGTCACTGAGTTGGTGAGACAGGAAAGATTCTGCGATGTAGCTGCATGTACCTTGCTCTTGTCCTAAGCTGCAGTCACAGAGTGCAGTCTGGGGGTCTCTTAGCTCCATGCACAGTATGCACATACAGGCATACAGGCACATCAGCATCTCAACCTGAGCCAAACAATGTGTTCCTCAGCTATACAAACTGGCATCTGTGGTCACCACTACCCAAGGTGGAGTCTCCAATGGCACCCCCTGACTGAGCTTGTCCTTGCTCAGCCACCACCACAACTCACTCTTGACTTCCCTTGGACACTGAAGTCTTCGGAAGAAGGGGTGTAACTGAGGAGACCACCTGGACAGCAGAACCCTTTGCTAAGGTCTCATGTGTGCTCTGGCCCAGGGAATGAGATCCTGTGCTTTTGCCATCAACTCCAGCACCTGAAGATAGTGACATGCTGATGGACTCATTATCCACATGAACTGTCACAACAGACTCTGAAGCTTGCCTATCCTGTCCTCAGGCAGGAAAACTCAACCGTTCACTGTGTCGAACTGAGCACCCAAATATACCGGCTATTGCACTGCAACCAGCTTGCTTGTGGTTGGGTTAGATAACCCATCCTAGGTCCTGCAAAAATGTGATCACCTGGGGGTGCCAGTGAGCCCGCGATGTAATGGCTGGCTTCACTTAAAGCTCCGTGCCGGGATCCCTCCATCGCCAATTAAAACAGGCAGGATGTGAATTGGTTTCACAAAAATAACATCGTGGCAAGCGCCAGAGCGCATGGCCAAGTGAATTTAATGTGTTTGGTGGGTTTTTAATGCCATCAGCAGTTGCTGTCTCTCCTCCCTGCATAAAAGAGCTCTCCGATCCTATGCAGCTCCCGTTCTGTCACTCGACAGAAAAAAAAACAAACTGCAGCCGAAATACATCGGATCATTGGGGAGATCAGATGAATGAGCCGGTTCCAAAATCAGTCCAACAACAATAGCAGAGGTTTGATCTGACGGTGCTGAGCTGTTTCAGAAGGAAAGTTGCTCAGATTTTTGGTGTGTCTTTCTCCTGGCTTGTATTTTAGAGCGATCATGGAACAGAGAGCTCATTTAAATAACAAAGAAGCTCCTGAACCGAGCGACATCAGAGGGCAGAGGTAATACGAATATCAAAGCTTGGGAAACTGTGAGTAAGATCACTCGGAGCAGTTTAAGTTTTTCTACTGGGACCCTCTGGGTAGCCATTGCCACATGGGTCTGGAACGCAGTATTGGAACGCAGCCAGAGGTGGGAAAGTCGTCCATCTTCAGATCTTAACGTGTCTGTCATTGTCTTCCCTGCTTACCTCAAATCAGTAGAATATTTATCTACAAATTTATTCAGGAGAACCTAATTGTGTAGAATCCTATGGTGCCTCATCAGTGTCATCCTGTGAGTCCTGCAAAGGGAGAGTTGTGCTTAAGTTCTCTGCTTTACCATTCTCTCGTCTCAGCTATGGTGTGAGTACAGATCGCCATCTGGTGGTCATTCCTTGTAAGAACATCTGCCTGTTCGATTTCCATTTTCTGTCAGCTTTCAAGCTTTAGCAAAAGAAGTCAGTAATAATCTACTATGGATCTACAGTCATCTATTTCAGTAAAAGAACAAATGGAATCCAAACTTTTAAGTCATTAGCTAAAACAACATAAAATAATACAAAATAAACAACAAAAGGTGAAGGAGGGAACTATAGGAGCAAGAGAAGAATACAGAAATTGAAAAGCCAGTGGGGAAAGTATGGCAGGTGAAAAGTGGACAGTGAAATAAAGGTGGTGATCTCAGGAGAAGAAGTTGAATAAATAAAACAAGGGTGAAAATGAAAAAGTGAAAGTGGGAAGGACGAAAGAGGACGACCTTGCAGAACTATAGGAGCCTGTGAGTGTAAACAGACTATAAGTAGAAGCAAAACATTGGCTGGGAAGGGGCGATTGCAGGGGAGGAAGGAAAGAGAGAAAAGCAGTCCACCATGGCTACGCGAAGGAAAACAATGGACTTGAGAGAATATGCTTTTCAAAGTGGGGGAGGGGGGGGGCGCTTCTGAGCATTACGTCTTGGAGAATAAAAGCAAAACTGCTGATCAAGTGAGGGCAGGTAAGGGATCTACAAGTAGCAGCGCTGTGGAACATGGAAAGGACACCCTTAAAGATATTTCTAGAGCAGAGCTCAGGGAGTGGTTCACTGAAATAAAGAACGAGGTGCAAGCCCTAAAAACAGAGCTCAGTGAACTCATAGGAAATTTGAAAGAAGATATAATGGAATTGATGCATACAGCGGGAATCCACGAGAACAGGCTGCAAAGTCTAGAGCAACAACAGGAGGAGCAACAACAGGGAGTCCAGGAAATACAGCAATGCCAAAAGGAGATGCAATACAGATTGGAGGACTTGGAGAATAGATCTCGCAGGAATAATCTGAGGATTAGAGGAATACCGGAGGAGACGGAATTTCAAGACAGCGCGAAAGTGGCAGCCTTAATATGTTCGGATATCTTAAAAAAGGGCAGGGAGGATGTGGGCCCAGAGGAGACTGCATTTGACAGGGCACACAGATCACTGGGAGTGGTGAGAATTAATAGGCCAAGAGACATTATTATATGTTTTACAGGATACAAAATGAAAGAGAGAGTTATGAATAAGATAAGGAGCTTGGGGACCTTGAATTGGCAAGGGTACCCAGTCACAATATATGAAGATCTGTCCATTGGAACTTTGCAGAGACGAAGAGCCATGTGACCTGTTACACAAACTTTGAGAAATGGAGACATTAGGTAAAGGTGGCTTCAACCTTTTGGGTTGTCATTCACAGTGAAAGGGAAAACCTGGAGAATACAAACAGTGGAAGAGGCGAAAGCAGCGGTGCATGAAGCAGGAATGAGGACTAAGACTACTAGCAGTCGAATAGATAAGGACAAAGCAGGACTCGAGGTAGAAAAGTGTCCTAGTGGGGGAGAGCAACAAGAGCCGAAGAAGGGGCAAAGTAAAGACAGTAGAGACAGAGCTAAGAGATGATGCGGTAAGGCAGAAGAGGGCCTATCAACGAACACAGGGACATGCTGGAAGAGGAGAAGGACAAGATGAGAAACATAGACGTGTAGAATGTAATGTCATGTAGCAGATGTGTGTGCAAAGTATACAATAGGACTGGTTGAAATGTTAAATGTTAATACTTGATATTTTTGAATATGGGGAGATGAAGGGGGGGCGGGGTAGGGGGGAAGTAGGAGACGGCGGTGGAGGGACGGAGAGGGGGAGGGCGGTGGGGTAGGTGGGGGGAGCAGGTGATGCACTACTCTAAAAACTCCTGAATAAAGAGCAAGGGAGGGTGGGGAGAGGAGGGCGTGAGGGGGAGACTGAGGGGGGAGGGGAGGGGTGGGAGGGGGGCTGGAGGGGAGAAGCTGCAATTAAAGAGGAGGGGTAGGAGGGATGTAGGGGGTATTGGGGAGGGAGAGAGAAGAAGAACGAGGAAAAGGGGAAGAACGCGGATATAGGTGAGGAGCAATGTTCCCTCTAATTTTCTGTAGGCTGTGTGCGCATAAAATATCAGCTGTGTGCAGTTTTTGAAGGAAGGTTAAATTTTTGTGCGCCACATAACGACACTCAGTTATATACTTTAAAATATGACTACACATCAGAATACAGTATGTACACCACTTTGATTGCACTAGAAAATATTGTAGAACTTGTGAAAACCGTAAATACACAACAACTTTTAAATTTTAAGACGTCTGTGTTGTTTTCTATCTGAATCAGAACCGTAATTTTTGTGCGCTCTGTTATAAAGTATGTGCGCTCGCTCGGCAAGGTGTGTGCGCGCGCACATGCGCACAGCTTAGAGGGAACAGTGGTGAGGAGGGAAAGCTAAGCAATTGGGAGTAACCACCATTAATGTGAAAGGGTTACGGACGTGGCAAAAAAGACAGATGCTGGAGCGTGAGGGTAAACGAGTGAATGCAGAAATTATATGTATATCAGGAGACTCATTTAAGAGTGGGGCAAGAGTATTTGGTGCAATCAAAAGCCTACCCTCAGGTGGTGCTGGTGGGGCAGAGGGTGAATCCTCGGAAAGGGGGTAGGAATATTGGTGGGGGAAGCATTCAGACATTGTATAGTGGGGGGAGAGGAGAGGGAAGGATGGGAGATGGGTGGGAATAAAGTTGAGATTGGGGAAGGAGGAGGTGTGGGTGGTCAGTGTGTATGGACCAAATGAAGGGCATGGAGAAGCGTTTGATCGGATGTCACAGGACATGGAGGAATTGGGGGATGCCCAATTAATATTGGGGGGAACTTTTAATTTAACTAGCAACCCACGGTTGGATAATAGTAGAGGGCAGGAGGGTGGAGGGAAGAAGGATAGATTGAGCATGAGGAGGATGCAGGAGAGGCTTGGGGTGGTGATCTTGTGGAGGGCTCAACACCCAGGGAAGCGTAGGTACACATTCTATTCGCAGGTGCATGGCTCATATAGTAGATTGGACATGATATGGGGAGGTGGAAAATGGGCTTCAAAGGTAAAGGAGGTAGAACAAGGGGAAATTACCTGGACAGATCATGCACCAGTAAGTGTGATTTTTGATCTAGGAGAGGGGGAGGAGGGGCTCAAGTTCTGGAAATTAAATGACTCCTTATTGGACGATGAAGAGCATGTGGGGAAGGTGAGAGCAGCTATAAAGGAGTATCTGATAATTAATGAAACAGGAGAGGTCCAGTTGAAAACCGAATGGGAGGGGTTAAAGGCAGTTATTAGAGGAAAAATTACCAGCATAGCAACGAGAGTAAAAAGGGAGAAGAAAAAAGTGGAAGGGGAGCTGCTGGGACCGGTAAGGCAGTTGGAGGTGCAGCATCAACGAACAAAGGATAATGGGGCACTGGCTAAACTGATAAAAACGAGAGCAGAACTAAGTAAGTTGAGAGGACAAGAAATTGTGTTTAAACTCAGTGTATTAAAACAAAAATACTTTGAAGGAGGAAATAAAGCGGGGAAGATACTGGCAAGTAGGATGAGGGCCCAAAGGCAGGCAGCGTATATAGCAGGAATTAGGGACAATAAATGGAAGTTGGTACATAGCATGAAAGAGATGTCAAGCGTTTAGGGAGTACTACCAAAAGTTATATCAAAGTGAGCTACAAAAAGGGCAAGAGGAGATAAAGAGCTATTTGCAGGAGTGTGGGTTGCGTAAGATAGATCCCGAGGATAGGGAAAGACTAGGGCAGAAATAATGGAGGGAGAGGTGATGGTGGCCATAAAGTCCATGAAAGTGGGAAAGTCCCCGGGACTGGATGGGTACACAGCGCAGTTCTATAAGAAGATGGTGGACCAACTTACCCCAATTTTGACTTGGGTGTTTAATAGAGTGAGGGAAGGTGAGGGTGTGCCTCCAACGATGGGGGAAGCGGGTATTACAGTAATACCAAAACCGAGTAAGGACAAGGGAGCATGTGGTTCGTACAGGCCCATTTCCCTGATAAATTTGGATGCCAAAATATACGCTAAGGTATTGGCTAATAGGCTTCAGGGGATCCTGCCTAAGATCACACATAGAGATCAAACCGGGTTTGTAATGGGGAGGCAAGGGTGTGATAATATCAGAAAAGTGATGAATGTTGCATGGCATCTTCAGGGTACGGGGGAGCCGGCAGTATTGGTAATGGTGGACGCGGAAAAGGCATTTGACTGAGTCGAATGGCCATATATGTTTCAAGTGATGGAGGAGATGGGGTTGGAAGACAAGTATATTGCTTGGATAAAAGCATTATATGAGAAACTGAGGGCGAGGATTCGAATAAATAGGGGATATTCGGAGCAGTTCACTTTGGGGAGGGGGACTCGGCAGGGATGCCCTCTGTCACCACTTCTGTTTGTGTTGGCCATCGAGACCTTGGCTGAAGTGGTCAGGAGGGGAGTGGATGTGAAGGGGGTGGTGGTAGTAGGCAGGGCCGGATTTACCTTGAGTGAGGCCCTATGCCAACAAAAATTGTGGGCCCCCAGCAGGGGCGGCCCAAGGGGGGTGCGGGGCCTCATTTGCATAAGGGGCCTCATTTGCATAAATATTTGCATAATGTTACCATATACTAACTTTTAGTAAACGTGCCTCTTAATGAGTGTATGGATAAAGAAAGACTAAAAGATTTCTACATTACTATAATCCAGTGCCAACTGCCAGACACATTAGGAACTACTACAAACACTGCCCATTTAGAACCCATAGTAAACCCGCCGTATCCTAACAGCACTACCAGGACTCACAAAGCACCATACTCTACCAATCAAAAGGCAACACTGCAAATATTAAACCAATACATTTCAGAGAACAACAATACATGACCTACTGGGGAAAGAGAACAAGTGGCAATGTCAAATAGGAATTATATAAACAGAACACCTCAGCTCAGTTACACATGCAGAACATAGACCATCACCAAACAAGTAATCACAATTTAGAAACAGGAAGACAATAATTAAACTGGGAATCCCAAAAGCCAAACTTGGAATGTACAACACTGTAGAAATAAAACTATACATTAATTTGCTCTTGTACTAAACAAAGCGCAGACGTTAATGATGCACATTTACCAGAGCTGACATATTCCAATTAATAAATTCAAAATAAAGAGATATTTTTCTACCTTTTGTGCATTTTTTTCAGCTGCAATTGCTCCAGACACTTTCTTCTGGTTTCTTCGTGTCTTCTGCTAACTCTCCATCGTCTGCTGTCCATTTGTCCTTTCTTCTCTCTTCTAGATTTTTTTCCATTCTCTCTCTACATCTGCTTTAACATACTAATCTTTCTCCTTTTGCTCTTTCCTCATTCCTATTTCATCCACTCAAATTTTACCCCTCCATCCTCAATCCCCACTTAATCTCCCAATACCCGGCCAATTGTAGATTTTTTATCCCTCCCACACAAAATATTTTTCCCTTCTCCATTTTACTCTTCCAGCCCCATCCCATTCTAATCCTCCCCCAACATCAGCTCCCTTCTAGTTCCAGCCTCACCCAGCATCCATTCCCTTCTAGTCCCTGCATCAGCCCATTTCCAGTCCTAGCCACCCATCAGCCCATTTCCAGTCCTAGCAACCCCCCAACCCAATACCAGTCCTAGCCCCCCATCAACCCACTTACAGTCCTAACTCCCCATCACCCCATTTTCAGTTTAAGCCCCCCCTATAACCCATTACCAGTCCTAACCCCCCATCAGCCCACTTCCAGTCCTAACCCCATCAACCCATTGCCAGTCCTACCCCCCCATCAGCCCACAGCCCATTACCAGTCCTAACTCCATCAGCCCACCTCCAGTTTTAACCCCCCAGCCCATTTCCAGTCCTAGCCCCCCCATAGCCCATTACCAGACAACCCCCATCAGCCCACAGCCCATTACCAGTCTTAACCCCCCCAAAGCCCATTACCAGTTCTACACCACCCAACAGCCCATTACCAGTCCTAACCCCATCAGCCCACCTCCAGTCTTAACCCCCCAGCCCATTTCCAGTCCTAGCCCCCCCATAGCCCATTACCAGACAGCCCCCATCAGCCCACAGCCCATTACCAGTCTTAACCCCCCCAAAGCCCATTGCCAGTTCTAAGCCCCCCCAACAGCTCACAGTACATTACCCGGCCCAACCCCATCATCCCACCTATATCCTTAACCCCCCCCCGCCCATTTCCAGCCCCCCCCCCCCCAATCGCCCATTACCAGTCCAACCCCCCCCCCCCCCCGTCGGCCTAAAGTAAATTTTAATTTTAAAAAAAACCTGCTGGCTGCCGCCGCGGGGCCCCCTCTGCTGCCGCGGCAGCACCGACTGACCCGCGGGGGCCCCCTCTGCAAGCTGACTCCGTCGGTCCCTCCCTCCCTCCGTGCACGCTGTGAGAGGCGCGAAGGGAGAGTGTCTCCTCGCGTCTCTGTTAAGCCCGCAGGGGCTGATGGGAAATTTCCCATCAGCCCCTGCGGGCTTAACAGAGACGCGAGGAGACACTCTCCTTTCACGTCTCTCACAGCCTGCAGCCTGCACCGTGCATGGACGGAGGGAGGGAGGGAGGAACGAACCGACGGCTTCAGCTTGTAGAGGGGGCCCCCGCGGGTCAGTCGGTGCTGCCGCGGCAGCAGAGGGGGCCCCGCGGCTGCAGCCAGCAGGTTTATTTTTAAATTGTATTAAAAAAAAATTAAAACTTGTTCTTTTTTTGTGGGCCCCTGCCGGCTGTGGGCCCTACGCCATGGCGTACATGGCGTATAGGCAAATCCGGCCCTGGTAGTAGGGAGGGAGGAGAAAATAGCATTGTTCGCAGATGATGTGCTCTTCTCATTAACGCAGCCCCCAACTACATTGCCGGTCCTGATGAGAGTTATATAGGGGTTTAGTGGCGTGGCAGGATATAAAATTAATTCTAGTAAAACCGAAGTCCTTGGGTTTAATCTGCAAGAGGGACTAGACTAGAGGAAAGGTTAAAGTCGCATTTCAATTTTAAATGGGTGAAGCAACAGTTTCAGCACTTGGGGATACAATTGGTGAAGCCCATAGTGATGATTAAACAGTGGAACTATCAGGCATTGATAGCAGCGGTAAGGGGTGACTTGGCGAGGTGGGGGGGGGGGGGGCTATGATTGTCATGGCTAGGCTGAATAGCGGCAGTGAAAATGAATGTCCTGCCGAGGCTGTTATTTCTGTTTACATCCTTGCCCTGTAGCTAGGGAAGCTCCAAAATATGATTATGCAGTTTATTTGGGAGGGGAAGTGTCCTAAGGTTGCAAGGGGGAGCTTGCATCAGATGAGGGGAGAAGGGGGGTTGGGGGTGCCGTGCCTGATGAAATATTTTGATGCGGCACAAATGAGGGGGCTGTTAGCATGGCGGGAGGGGGTGGATAGCTTAAGTTGGGTACAAATTGAGACAGGAGGGGAAGACTCTAAAGAAAGGAGAATATGGGATCCGGGTGGGCGGACAGTGAGTGAAGGGAAGGATAATCCATTCAGGGAGCTTATGTTCCAGGTGTGGAAAAAATGGAGGGAGTTTCTTATGGAGGGGAAAAAGTACTCGTGAAATACCTTTATAAGTGTGGTAGGAAATAAGGGGCCGGGAGAGAACTCTAAGGTGTTCAAGAGGTGGAGTGAAAAAGGGTTAACAAGGTTAGGACAATTGTTGGAACGGGGCGGGGGGGTGGGGAGCTGAAAACCTTTGAAGACTTACAGCAAGAATATGGGATAGAAAAAAACGACCAATATGCGTATGTCCAAGTGTGGTATTTTATGAATACATGGGAGGTGAAATTAGATTTGGCACAGAAACCTACGCAATTTGAGGTGCTCATGGAGAAGAGGTGGTCACAAAAAGGGGTAATATCTACACTATATAAACTGCTTTTACAGAAGGGGAAGGAGAAGGAGAGGTGGCAGCAGCGGTGGGAAGAGGATATCCCAGGCCCCTGGGATGATAGTCGGTGGGAAGAAATATATCTGAGAACCTATAAGTTGGCTAGGGGAACTCCAATGTTAGAAAATAGTTTGAAGTTGAGGTATAGGATGTATTGGACACCAGTGAGGCTACAGGCAATATTTGCTAACCGTACAAAGGAGTGTTGGAAGAAGTGCGGGGCAGTGGGAGACTTACTGCATATGATATGGCTATGTTCAAAGGTGCAGGAATATTGGGGGAAGGTGAGAAGGCTATACGAGGAGATTACGGGAGTGCAGATAAGACTAACACCGGCAATGGTGATACTAAATGAGGGGGTGAAGGAGGGGGATGGGAATTGGGAAATGTTTATGGAATATGGAATTATAGCAGCACGTATGAGTCTTCTGCATTGGTGGAAGAATATGGAAGTACCTCCGATAAGGGAGGTGGTGAGTAAGTTGGAACAACTGTGGGGAATGAGTATGATCGAAGCGCATGGAAGACATCAGGTAGGGAAACATACTAAGGTGTGGAAATGGTATGAAAGGTGGAGGGGTAAGGGGGTGGAGCAAGTGTGGCAAAAAGAAGGTGGTAAAGAGGGGGAAGAGGGAGGGAGTAGAGGAGAAGAGAGGAGAGGGAAGTGGTGACTAATAGTGGGTGGGGGGGGGAGAAGAGAGAGAAATATAGAAGGGGGAAGGGGGATAGGGGGAGAGGATTGGGTTATGGGAGGGGGTGGGGAGGGCTTATAGGATAAGTTAGGGATGTTCGTATAAAAAAGGTTTGTTATGTATAAAAATGTTTGTCTTATAGGAACGCAGTAACAGGGTGTCAGTTGATAGATTGGTGGAATGGAGCCAATGTATAAGAACAATGTACGATATAGAATACAAAGTAATAATGAAGTGTGGGTATAATAGAAGGGGGAAGAGCTGGTTGGGGATAGAGGGTGAAGTTTGAGGTTGAGTTTGAGTTTGAATTTTTGTATATTGTTGTAAGGAGAGGTGGAGGTGCGGGAAGATGTATGAACAAGCCTGTAAAAGTTGCAGCAATTGACTGTAAAGTTTGAAAAATGGAAATAAAAAAATTGTGATCACCTTCTGTGTCACCTCTTGGCTCTCCTCCCTGGACTTTACTTGAATAAGCAAATTGTCCAAGTACAGATGGATGAGAATCCCGTTTTCTCAGAGCAGCCGCAGCTAACACTATCACCTTGATGAAGGTATGAGAAGCTGTGGCCAATCCAAAGGGCATTTCCTGGAATTGAAAGTGACCCATGACTGTCGCAAACTGCAGGACCCTCTGGTGGTTGGGTTGAATAGGAATGTGCAGATAAGCCTCAATATGGTTCAATGCCATCAGAAACTCTCCGCCTTGCACAGCCACGATTACCAAGAACAGGGTTTCCCTGTGGAACTGTGGGACCCTGAGCACTCTGTTGATACGTTTGAGGTCGAGAATAGGCCAAAAAGTACCCTCCTTTTTGGGCACCATAAGAACATAAGATATGTCATACTGGGTCAGACCAAGGTCCATCAAGCCCAGTATCCTTTTTCCAACAGTGGCCAATCTAGGTCATAAGTACCTAGCAGTTTCCCCAAAAGACACAGGTTCCTCATTGCTTGTATTGGGTCAAGTAGTGATATCCTGGGTCCCTTTTAATAACACAGGTACACTAAAAAAAAATTTTTTTAAACTGCCTCTAATGTTTCGATTGATTTTTACGTTTTTTGGTGCGCTGAATCCAAATCTGGTAACCAATTTGCTCCATCACGTACAGATTTTTTGCTACATTGGGTTAGCAGTTTGAGGTGAACGTTTCAGATTGAGTGCGATCGAGATAAAAGTTTCTTGGATGAATTCTTTATACTAATTGTTTAGTAGTTATTCAAATAAGAATAAAGAAAATTGTAACAAGGCAGCACATAAGAATAGAGTAATGTCAACAAAACACACTGTGATGGTAGCAAAATTGTCTGCACTTAAAACAGCCACATACATGTGCACAAACATTGAGCATATAAGAGCGAGGTTAGACGCAAAGCAAAGAAATGTGCAAAAAATGTTGTACAGGTATGTATGTAAGAATAGAAAACGCAAACCGCACCATTGCAATACATGAAGACAAACACCCGATGGTGTGAAAATAAAATTCTAATAAATGAGATCCGACACTGTGGTAATAACTAGCAAATTTTTATTTCAAAGTTTAGTAAAAACACGATATTTGTCAACACAGTTTAGATTTTAAAGTCATTCTTGGGTCAATCAATCTCCTGGTGGGCCCGTTTCTTCTTCCCCCGAATGCTTCTCTTGGTGCGCTGCTTGGCGTATTTTTCATCTGGGGTTTCCCGCAGCAGCAACCAGCAGAAATCAGCCATCATAGTGGTGTTCCATCTTCCTTGGTGCCTTCTCGCTGCGTCCTTGATGTCCTGGTGAAACCTTTCACCTTGTTCTTCACTGTACGCCCCCAAGTTTTCGGGAAAGTAGTTCACATGGGAGTGCAAGAAATGGACTTTCAGGCTCATGTTACAGCCTTGTTCTTTGAAGGCATTGAGCATCCTGGCAACAATATCCTTATAGTTCTCATCCCGCCTGTTCCCCAAGAATTTGAGAACAACATCCTTGAAGGAATCCCAGGCTTCTTTTTCCTTCTCAGACATCGTTTCAGCGAATGCTCCATCTGAAATGAGTTTCCTTATATCAGGGCCAACAAACACTCCTTCCTTTAGCTTTGCTTCAGAAAGTCGGGGGAACTTTGAGCAAAGGTACCGAAAGCACTCACCATCTTTTGGAAGGGACTTGATGAATTGCTTAATGAGACCCAACTTAATGTGGAGAGGTGGTAATAGAATTTTATCACAAGGTACCAAGCTCTCATGAAGAACATTTTTCTCACCGGGTCTCAAATACTCCCGAATTGGCCAGTCTTTTTTTCCCCAGTGTAGGTCGCGGGCCCGGCTATCCCACAAGCAAAGGAAGCAGGGATATTTGGTGAAACCGGATTGCTGCCCTAATAGCATGGATAGAATTTTAAAGTCTCCACAAATCATCCACTTATGCTCAACATAACGAATCTTCTGAAGAATCAGGGCCAAATTCTCGTATTTTTCTTGGAGAATAACAGAGTGAGCAATAGGAACTGAAGCGAATGTGTTGCCATTATGAAGAAGAACACCTTTTATGCTGTCTTTTGACGAATCAATGAACAGCCGCCATTCAGCAGGATCATACTTGAGTTTAAACTTTTCCATCACTCCGTATATATCGTTGCAAAATACCAAATCTTCCTCTTTGCTGAAATACTTCAAAAATTGTGTCTCGCGGTTGCGGTACCAATAAAAAGTTGTTCCTGGTGACAATAGATTTTTCTGTTTAAGCCGAGAACCTAGCAGTTGGGCAGCATCTTTTGGGAGTCCTAAATCCCGGACTAAATCATTCAATTCAGCTTGAGAGAAAAGTTCAGGTTTCGGATCTGGTTCAGTTTCAAACTCGGAAGTACTGGACCCATCGGGAAAAGCCATCTGATGAGTCTCATCATGATCAGAACCGTCCACACAAATATGATCCAAAGATTTTGGTGGTTCAGGCACAGGTACTTCGTTGCTATGAGGCATAGGCCTAATTGCTGATGGAAGGTTGGGGTAACTTATTACGTTCTTATTTTTTAAGTTGTATCCCTTCACAATGCAAGAGCAAAAATAGCAGTCACTGCTGTGGTCTCTTTGTTCACGCCACATCATAGGTATTCCGAAACGAAATGCTTGTTTTTTACCTTTCATCCATAAGCGTAGATCTTCCTCACATGTCTTGCACACTTTGTGAGGAGCCCACGGTTTGTCTTGATCGCCTAACTTCAAACCGAAATAGGCGAAATATACTTTTTTAATAAATGCAGAAATGTTCCTCTGCCGCTTTTTCACGGTATATTCCCCACAAATAAAACAAAAACTGTCCGGAGAGTTGACGCAACCTCTGGCTCTGTGAGCCATCACAAATACACAGCACTGCAAACTACAACTGTAGTGAACCACTTCGGAATAAAGCTGGATTACGACTGAGCAAACAAAAGGTAATAATGAACTTGCAAGAAACTGAAATTTGACAGGAACGTTCATGTCGCAACCACCGTGTTTGAGCGAGCGAACGAGGCGAGGCGAACAAGAAAGAACATGCGCCAGCGCGAGTACTGGATTTAGCCCCCCGCCTCCCAATTGTCCTGTTAATGTATAAAATGAATACAAAACACTCTAAAATATCATGAGGGAGTGTTTCTAGTTAGTTAACCATTACAACCTTTATTTTGGGCCAAGAAAATAAACTGCAGTTGGCTAAAAAGAAATTATGTGAACATTCCTTATATGGGTAAGAAATCTAATTTTGCAAGAAAACGTGACGTGATGGAACATTTTGGCTATTTTTCCTGGATTCAGCACCCCAAAATCTATAGGAATCAGTTGCAAAACTGGAGGCAGTTTTTTGGTAGTGTTCCTGTGTAATCATTGCTGTCAGTTTACTGTTACCATGTATAATCCCATGTTGTATGCGTTCTATTCATAGTGTTATTGAAAGTACAGTAGAGCGGAAGACCGCAACTAAGATTATGGCCTTATACCAACCTAAACCTTCTGTATATAGTCGGAAACCTCTGACCATGATATAACTATTTTAAGTGATTTAATTCTCACACCTTATTAAGTAATAGGGTGAGATTAATCAAAGGGGGGAATGTGGCAGGTGAAGGCCTGTGATCCACAGTGTCTGACATAAGCAGACAGGCCTAACTAGCTTGACCTGTAAATGAAGCCTGTGAAGAGGCCCATAGGAATTACACATCCCCCAACATGCTGCTATTGTAGAATTAGAACTCAGTAAAAGTATTGGATTAGCTTAGACAAGCAGAACTGAAAGTTGGAAAAATACAGAAAAATATGTTTAAAAGCCACTGATAAGAGAATACAGCTGTAAGGGTTTTAATTAAAACTGCTGACAGAAAGGTTACAGAGCCCTGCTTCCCCGCACGTACTAAATAGCCCAATGGCCTTGGAAGTAGGAAAGTAACAAGTTGGTGAACTGGTCATTGTAATTGGGACTAGAAGGGGGGTGAGCAGGTGCTGAGCCCACTCAAAGAACATAATTGGATAATCATATCAGTACCGGGACCAATAGAAGGGGTACGGGAGGTATGGGAGGTTACCGGGACCAATGAAATGTTTTTCTATACCTAGAATGGAGCAAAAGTCTATAAAGGTTGTTGTATTGCCAGAGAACATCGCTCAGCCATTTTGAATTTGATTCTGCTTGAGACTTGTGCACAAATAAATGATTTGGACCTTCTGAACAGACTCCTGGTATCATTGGTTTGTCTCCGCTCTGCTGCTACAGTATCACAGTGTCCCACTGGTTGTCCTCCTTCCACCACGTCTCTCAGATACCACTCATATCTAACTTCTCATTTAGTGCTATATATTCTAACTTGCCCATCTTATCTTTTAGACTTCAAGAATTTGCAGACAAGCATTTTAAAGACTGCATTTTATTCATATTAATCTGGTATCGGTAGACAGGGGTAATTTGGAATCTTTAAGCTCTGTCTCCTCTGTACTCAAGTGCATTTGGGCTACCTTTGTCTTTATTGGAACCACTCTGCTGATGTGCCCTAACTTCATTTTTTTGGTAGTATCCTTCAAGGATACATTATTCCGAACCATGCGCTCTTGGGCAACTGTTGGCTCTCCCTTATTATATAGTTTAAAAGCTGCTCGATCTCTTTTGTTAAGATTAATGCCTGCAGCCTGGTTCCATCCCTGTTAAGGTGAAGCCCATCCCTTCGGAAGAGCCCCTCCTTTCCCCAGAATGTTCCCCAGATCCTAACAAATCAAAAACCATCATCCTTGCACCATCGTCTCATTCAAGCATTGAGACTCCGGAGCTCTGCCTGCCTTTTAAGTCCTGCGTGTGGAACGGGAAGCATTTCAGAGAACGCTACCCTGGAAGTTCTGGATTTCAACTTCCTACCTAAAAGCCTAAATTTAGCCTCCAGAACCTCCCTAACACATTTTCCTATGTCATTGGTACCGACATGTACCAAGACAGCAGACTCCTCCCCAGCACTATCTAAGACCTTGTCTAGCTGGCACGTGAGGTCCACTACCTTCACACCAGGCAGGCATGTTACCAAGCTATCCTCTCGTCCACCAGCCACCCAGCTATCTACATGCCTAATGATCGAATCACCAAGTATAATGGCTGTCCTAATCCTTCTCACATGGGCACATGGCCTTGGAGAAACTTCCTCGGTGCGAGAGGATTTTACATTACCTGGAGGACAGGTCCTAACTATAGGATCACTTCCTGCCACACCAGAGTGATGCTCTCCTGTCACGTAACCTCTCTCCTCCATGGCAATAGGGATGCTGCCAGACTGGAGGTGGGACTTCAGGATTATATCCCTGTAGGTCTCATCTATATACCTCTCTGTCTTCCTTAGGTCTTCCAAGTCTGCTACTCTTGCCTCCAGAGATCGGACTTGTTCCCTGAGAGCAAAGAGCTCCTTGCACGTTGTGCATACGTAAGACCCCTCACCAACTGGGAGAAAATCATACATGTGACACTCAATGCAAAAGACTGGAAAGCCCCCATCTCGCTGCTGCACTGCTGTCTGCATCTTAGTTTTAAAGTTGTGTTTAGATATTTAAGTTCTTTACTTACTAAGGGTTGCTGTGGATACTTATACTAATAAAACTATACCTAATATGTTTAATGTACTTTGTTCACCTGAAATTTAATTAATCTCAGGTCCTTAATGTATACTGATGAAAATAAATAGCTGCACCTGAGAGAGAATATGGCACCTCATTTCCTTTAAGAGGTTTAAGCACCTATAAAGCTACGATTATCCCAGGGAGACAGGGAGGGAGGGAGGGAGGGAAAAAGACTTATTAAAAGCTGGCTGCTACATAGTACCCTGTGCTGTGCTTCTAAGATAATTTGTGACCAATCACCAGGGGGAGTCCCACAGCCCTTGCTTGGATAGAGGGAGTCTTGGGTTCTAAATTAGAAACCAGAAAGCTCTCTTCTGTGTTTTAAATCTAAACTGAAAACTCTTTGCTGCTTCTAGGCCCTGACTGATTTAACAAATGCACTGGGTTCACAGATTAATCAGCTTTAATCTAAAGAATTCCTTTTTCCCCAAGATTTAGAAAAAATTCCCAGAAGTAATACAATTGCAGATCTCTCTCCAGCAGTAGCAGTCCCCTTTTGTACCACAAAATAGATGGAGTATTGACCGGACAAACCCAAACCACTGCCTCCAATGCCAACAAATGCTCCAGTGTACTCTTCTCTGCCTGAACCTTCCCTGACATCGAGCAAGGAAACACCATGGAGCTGCTAGTGACTGCTCGAACTCTAGTATATATCCCTTATGCATGATCTCCAGCACCCACTGATCTGAGGTACTGTGGATTCAGGAGTGGTAGAATCATTGCAAACACCCCCGATCCACTCTACTGTCTCCTGGGACCCCTTGCTTCATTGTGGCTTCTTAGCAGGGTTAGAGGACCCCACAAGTAGCCCTGGCCCATACCTCTGCCTCAAAAGGTTTGACCCTGCTAGGGAAAACAACCCTCTGCGGAGGGGCAAAGTGTGCTGTTTGAAAATACAGAAATCCCACACACCTCTGTGACCTTGCTGAGGCTGATCCCTGCCTCCGCGAGGCTTGTCATCTGGCATCCAGGCCTCTTTAGTCTCTCCCATCTCCTTGACCAATTCTTTGAGAGTATCCCCAAACAATAGCTTGCCCTTAAAGGGCAGCTTGCTCAATCTGATCTTGGAAGCCACTTCTGTTGACCAATTACACAGAGGAATTGGAATTGCCATACTCTTGGAAGATGCTCAAACCAGATCATAACAAAAATCTGGCAGACAGGCTGAGGCGGATTACAACTTAGAGAGCTCTGCTGGCTTCGAGGCCGCCTTGTGGAGGAGCTCCGGCAGAGCCTGTACCCAACGCATGCAGGCTCGCGCTACATAGGCTCCACAAGCCTGTAGTAAAAGAGCATTGACCTCAAAGGCTTGATTCAAGAGAGACTCCAAACGGGGATCCTGTAGATCCTTCAGGCCCACTCCACCTTCCACTGGGATTGTTGTCTTTTTCGTCACTGCGGTGACCAAGGAATCTACCTTAGGGGTCATAAAGAGTTGCTTTTCTGCCAGTGGTACCGAGTACAAATGAACCATACCCCTCTGCTCCTCAGTCCCACTTCAGGGAGTTCCCACTTGGCCTCTATCATCTGCATAATGGCCTGGGAATGAATTCTGTGGGGTTCACATACCTTTCAGGAGGGGGTACTCCAGGGGCACCTCCTCTTCTGCAGCCCTAAAAAGATATTCAAGACCGCCAAAGATTGAGCAATTACTGCCAAGAGCTCCTCTTTTCAGAATACCCTAACTATAGAGGGGTCCTCTTCCGGAGGAAGCTTGTCCTCCTCGATATTCTCAGCCTCCAAATCATCATGGAGCCCTGACGGCCCCTCTCCCCGATCCTCCGCATCCCTTGAGGCATCCGAGGGCTGCTGATCACCGTCCTCCTCCTCCATAAGCCACTGGTGTTTAGCCAGGGCCCCTTCTACAGATCTTGGGGGACCCACTTGGCCACAGAGGACTTCACAGGACCAACAGCTGGTCCCAGGCCTTGGCTCTTCTCTCTATCTATCGCTGGCTGCACCTGCAATTTGGAACACCCTCCCTGATGACCTACGATCGACAACAGACATCAAGGACTTTCGGAAACAGCTCAAGATGACCCTCTTCATCGAACACTACGGTGATGTCACATAACCTGCCCGCCAACCAGAACTACAGACCAACCTCCCCTCCCTTATCATTCATGTACATAGTATTGTAAAATAGTGCACGCTGTAAATAGCCCACCATGAATCAATGCCACCCTACACATACACACATTCACTGGTTATCACTGCATGCACACACAAAAAGTCAGTATTCTTCGATTGTTTGCTGTGTAGACCACCTTGATTACAGGAGAAGGCGGTATAGAAATCCTTTTAAATAAATCTTGTAAACCTTGTTAAGCAGGAGAATAAACTCTAGTGTTAACATTGAGCTTTTCTTTACTGGGTTCTCCTCTGAGGTTCCCGGATCACCGACTCCTCCCCTAAGTGTCACCACCGACTGCCCAGTACCTGAAATGCCAGCAGCAGCATTGCTCTCCGGGGACAAAATGGCCACCATGGGAGACATGTGGGAAAGCTCACGCTGAAGAGAAGCTGATTCTGCTATCCATATCTGATCCACTGGTGAATTTGAAGAACCTGCCATGCTCTCTGCTGACCGGGATCAACCTTCCTAGAGCTGGCAGCTTTCTCTCTCACAGGAGTTGTAGCAACCCACCTGTGAGAGAGAACTCCACCGTATACCACGTGCCTCACAAGTTGCCCTAATGCTCGGCATGATGCACGCACACAGCCCAGGTCGCTGACATGGAGCGGCCCAACAACAGTAGGAGGTTCTGCTTCCAACCGCCTAAGAACCACACAAATGCTGCTAAACACTCCTGCCAAAACAAAGGAACCCTGGATGAAGAATCGATGCGTCAAGACTGAGAAATAACCAAAAAGCTTACCCACCACCATAAGTGATCTTGCTTGGCAGCAAGGCTCACTGACCTGATGAGAGGCCGCCGCAGCTGCTAGGAGCCACTGATGCTGACTGAACGGCTTGTGGTGGCCTCACTGAGGTTTCCTTCCACCCATTTTATGGCTCCAGATGAGACTGCTTTTTTTGTTGTTGTTGTGTGCGATTCCTTTAGCACTGTAGTCTAACCTATGCTTTGGATCAGAGAAATATCCAGGTAAGCAAAATCCAAAAGTAAGACCCTTAACTACAGGGAGACAGGCCTCAGTCAATCCAGACAGAGCTGTCTGGATATCCACCAGCTGCTGGAGACTGACAGTGGGACAGACTCACCTCTTATAGTGTGACATCACTTAGAGATTTGAATAGTCAGTCTCCAGCTGCTGGTGGACAAGCACAACCTGTATGTCTGGACTGGACTGGAGGGACATGGATGAATGACCATTTTCACAATGTCCAAAGCCAGGGACATGGGAGTATGAGCATGACACTATCTTCAGTGCTCACTGCCAAAAGCTCTGTATGGGGACACAGTCTTCTGGTATGTGACAGATATAAGCCACTGCGGGCCAACATGCACTCACAGCCTTTCTCTGGGCCAATTTCCAGTGCTCTTTGCATTGCATTAGCTGTTCCCAAGTTCAAACTAAAAGGGTACACAAATGAGAGCAGAGGATTCTAGGTATTGTGTAAAACAGAGCAATTTGCACTGGATGTATGAAGTTCAATCCAAAAGTATCTAGACATGTACAATAACACAAGAAGTACAACACTGACAGTTATTGCACTCGGTCTCCTTCAAAGTAGTCCCCTTCTGATAAAACACACTTCCTCCAGCATTCCTGATACTGTTGGAAACAATTTTGAAATGACTCGTTTGTTATGCTATGAAGCTGCTGTGTCAAATTTTGCTTAATGGTATCCAAGTCGTTGAATCTCCTTCCTTTCAGTGGTAATTTCAGTTTTGGAAACAAGAAAGTCACAGGGTGCAAGGTCAGATGAGTACGGAGGCTTATGGGCTTGCTTGATTTGGTGTTTGTGCGATAACACTAAAAGTTTTTGGTCTTTCAACAGAGGATTAAACTGCTATATTATAAAATATATCCTCTAATATACTTCCGGGCAGATTATCATCTACTGGTTGTTCAGCCACTACTGAAACCTTTTGTATATACTGCTTATATGTTTTTTCATGAACTAAAGGTCTCAGACTTTCTAGGTACTTTATCTGGAACTTCTTCTTATGTAGTACCAGTTTTGCATCAATGACCTCAGTTCACATACAATTTCAAACAGGTATCAAATTTTCTGATTTTTGAATCAAAAAAAGTGCTTATCTTATTCTTCTGTATTCCCCAACGCTATTATCCAGCACCTTGCTTGCGTTTCACTACAATGAGTTTCATCAGGGGGTTCGTTCTAGCACTTTAGTATGATTATTTTAATTTTTAATTGAGGATGCAGCTCCGTCTTTCATGAGCTGTATCCTCAATTAAAAATTAAAGTAATCATACTGTTTCCTCATTGTAGTGAAACGCAAGCAAGGTGCCGGATAATAGCGTTGGGGAATACAGAAGAATAAGATAAACACTTTTTTTGATTCAAAAATCAGAAAATTTGATACCTGTTTGAAATTGTATGTGAACTGAGGTCATTGATGCAAAACTGGTACTACAGAAGAAGAAGTTCCAGATAAAGTACCTAGAAAGTCTGAGACCTTTAGTTCATGAAAAAACATATAAGCAGTATATACAAAAGGTTTCAGTAGTGGCTGAACAACCAGTAGATGATAATCTGCCCGGAAGTATATTAGAGGATATAGTTTATAATATAGTGATTTGGTGTTTGGCCAAGAACTCCTGGATAAGATGTGATGCGTGAGCTGAGGCATTATCATGATAAAGCAACCATTCACCATTACTGTGCAACTCTGGCCTCTTACGATGAACTGCACCTCTCAAATGAGTTAGAACTTGGACATAGTACTTGTATTACTAATTAAAGATTTATTTGGATTTTTGGATCAGCGAAGAATATTGTACTCTTGAGCCATGCTGAATTAGGAATTAGCCTGCTAGCCCAGGAGCTGATAGCTGAGCCTGGGGTTACTTTAGGTCAAAATCTCTGAGCAGGCAGGCTGGATAAAACTGGATGAGTGACTCATACAGTGACTCAGCAGCTGACATTTTTTTTTTCAGCTGCTGGTCACGAGCTCAAAGTTAACCCTGACCAATCCTGGTATGAGCCATGAGCACAACATTAACTCTAACCAATCCTGATTTGAGCATGCAATATGTTAACCTATGAATTACCAGATCATGCAGCAGGCATGAATCTGAATTGAGTACTTAGCAGGGGGATTTTCAGCAGGTCTCCGGGACTGACTTCTTCAAGCTCTGTAGTCTCCCGGATCCCTCTAGGCGATCGCTGGTCCCCCGACTGCTAGAGTGATGAGCTACAATAATCCGGTGATGTATTGATGCTTAACTTTGTGCTTATTATTATTCTAAAAGGACTCAATCTAATAAAAGCATATTGTATTTGTTAAAGTGTCTGTGCCTAGTCTATGAGCTAGTGAATGACAGGGTTAACTCATATTGTATTTGATGCATAGTCTGTGAGCTAGTGAGTGACAGAGTTAACTCATATTGTATTTGCCAGAGTGCTTATGCCTAGTCTGTGAGCTAGTGAGTGACAGGGTTAAAGGAAGTGTAAAATTTGGCAATACAGTACTCCTTATTGATGATTTGGCCTTTTGGAGCATACTCATGATGACCAATACCCTGGCAATCAAAGAAAACTGTGAGCATACACCTTGACATTGCTCCTCACCTGACGGGCTTTCTTGGGTCTGGGAGAGTCTGAAGTCTTCCATTGTGATGACTGAGCCTTAATGTCTGGGTCATAGCCATAAATCCATGATTCATCACCAGTAATAATCTTTTCGATGAAATCAGAGTCATGTTCAACGCATTCCAACAATTCCCTGGCTGCAGTTCTTTTTGGTCAGGGGACAGGAGTTTCGGCAGAAATTTTGCAGACACATGTCTCATCCCCAGATCAACAGTAAGAATGGACTATACTGACCTGAAACTGATGTCCATGTCCTCAGCAAGCTCCCTGATAGTCAATTAATGATTTGAGTGTATTGTGGCACCCACTGCAATTTTGTCTTCATTCCTGCTCGTGGATGGCCTTCAGAACATTCGTCATTGTCAACACTTTGGCAGCCCTCTTGAAAACGTTTGTACCAGTCATAAACTTGAGTGCGACTCATGCATTCATCATCATGCACTTGCTGTAACGTGCCATAAGTCTCTTTGCACAAATCTCCAAGTTTCTGGCAGAATGTAATGCAAATTTGCTATTCAATTTTTTCACTCATCGTAAATTTGACAAACTGCTTTTACATGATACCAAACATAACGTGATTTTAAAAAGTAGAGCTGTGCTACAGCTACGCTATATTCTGCACATGCAGAGCACATAACTAGGTCACAACATGCTTAATAGCATTGTGGTGTGATATATTGTTATATTGCTACACAACAAGTCTCGATACTTTTTGATCACACCTCATACATGAGTCAGAAGTTAGGTAAATGGCTGGGCTATCTTAAAATGGATCTGACCGAGCTGTGACCACGTCATGGCTATGTAGTCACATAGTGCTATCTAAGATCAAGCTACAATGATATGGGCACTGTTTCCTTATGGTAGTCCAGCAACTAGCCAAGTTCTGGATGTCTATGCTATTTGTATGAAGCCATCTTCATGGTGTCTATGTGTACATGCAGTGGGTGATGACTAGCGGACATGGCACAGATGTTATGTGAGTGGCTGACATAGCCCAGTGTCACACAACGCCTGAATGCTGACTGTGATGGATCTAGCTGAATAGATGTCTCAGAAAGAGAGGCAAACAGCTTTTCTGGGTCTGCCTCTAACCTGCTGGTGACTATGGTTTTGGCAAGTGATGTTGGTTGGTGTCAGCATCCCCTCCTCCCTCCTCCCTTCCTTACTTCCTTGGCACCACTCACTGCATTTAAGATCTTTGGAAACAGATGCCTGAGCCCTAGAGCATGATATAAGATGTTTCATGAGAATCCCTGGCCAATGAGTACAGGATATAAAAACCAGATGAGACATACCACTTCAACATGCTGCAGTTGTACAGAGTATAAAGTTGCTACCATGACATACCACATGCAACACCTGCAGCAGTCTAGCAGTGGAACAAATCTACTTCAGAACCTGGAAAAAACATTTTTTTGCAGTGCTTGGTCTGGGGACCAGGTGATGTGTGCCCTTCCTCACATTTGGGGTAGCCGTGAAAAAGGACACTTGTACATGTGGCGGCTGTTATGTCCATTAAGCATATATTGTGCCTGCATATTACAGAGCTCATGTGATGAATTGCTGAGTTCTCCACAGGGGCAAAAGTAATGTATAGGTGTTCAGACTGTGAGGTGCATTCTGGGAAATATAGAAATTACACTTACCTGGTAATTGTTGTTCCTTGTGAACTATTGACAAAGCAAACTCAAAGGAGCAACAAATAAGTAGCTAACATGTTAATTTCAACCTTAAACTTCAACTAACACATAACGCATAACTTGATTGACAACTAACCCCTCCTCCAAACTTGAGGGGCTGCTTCCTGCACTTTTTCCTTCGCCCCCTATATCGAACCAGAGATAAGAGAAAGACAGAAATAGGAAGGATCAAGATAATTATGATCCTGTAAAGAAGCCTACTCAACTGAAAGCTTTGCACTTCTCCCAACCGATCCATCACTGCAAACGTAACCACACCCCAGGCAAGAATGAGGACTGAACTGGAGTTCCTCAAGGAACAACAATTACCAGGTAAGTGTAATTTCTATTTCCTTATCGGTCCTCCAGTTCAGTCCTCCACCTCTGGGATGTAACAGAGCAGTAAATATTGGGAGGGGCCTTTCCCGCCGGAACGCAATACCGCCAACCCGAAACAGGCATCGTTCACCACCAGAACATCGAGACGGTAGTGCTTACTGAAGGTATGAAGAGAGGACCAAGTGGCCGCTCTACAAATTTTTGCTGGTGGAACCAAACTGTGTTCTGCACAGGAGGTCGCTTGTGCTCTAGTAGAGTGAGCTCTTAAGCCCACAGGCGCTGGGCGTCCTTGTAGAAGATATGCTGACGCAATTGCCTCTTTAATCCATCTGGAAATGGATGCTTTCGCCGCAGCTTCCCCTTTGTGGGGACCTCCATACAAAATGAATAAATGGTCTGATTTACGAAAAGTTTCCGAAAACTTTAGATAGCACCGCAGCACCCTCTTTATGTCCAATCGGTGTAAACTACGGTCCGAAATGTCCCCTTCTGCCAAATCCAGAACTGGAAGGGACACCGTCTGATTCATATGAAATGGAGAAATCACCTTTGGCAAAAACAATGGAACTGTACGCAGTACAACATTCTCCCTAGAAAAGCACAAAAACGGCTTTCTGCATGACAACGCCTGTAACTCCGAAATTCACCTCGCCGAACAAATGGCCACCAAAAACACCATCTTTAATGTTAAATCCTTAATTGATGCCTGGACTAAAGGCTCAAATGGTTCCTTAGCTAGAGCTCCCAAAACAAAGTTGAGATCCCATGGTGGCACCGTAATTCTATGAGAGGGCCACAGCCTGGTAACCGCTTTAAGAAAACGCCCCGCATCGTCATGAGAACCCAGAGAGACTCCCTGGACCTTTCTTCTATAACAAGACAGGGCTGATAGCTGAACTCTTAAGGAACTGGCCGCCAGTCCCTTATCAAACCCGTTTTGCAGGAAACTCAACACCAAAGGCACAGATACTGTCGCCACGTGTACTTGTTGCCTTGAACACCAGTCCTCAAAAATCCGCCAGATGCGCACATACGCCAGCGAAGTGGACTTTTTCCTCGCTCGAAGTAAAGCTGCAATGAATGCTGCAGAATAACCTTTTTACCTTAACCTTGCCCTTTCAATGGCCAAATCGTAAGCGAGAACCAATCCACCTGAGGCATTCGAAGCGACCCCTGTAACAACAGATTCTCCGACGTTGGCAACCTCCAGGGATCCCCGTCGAGTAACCACATGAGGTCAGCGTACCACGGTCATCTTGGCCAGTCTGGGGCTACCAACAGAACTCTTCCTCGATGCACCTTGATATGCTGAGCCACGCACCCTATGAGCGCCCATGGAGGAAATACATAGAGGAGACCTGATGACGGCCAAGGCTGTATCAGGGCATTGATTCCTTCCGACATCCTCTCTCACTGTCTGCTGAAGAAACGGCCCGTTTTTGCTGACTGAAAGGTCGCCATAAGATCCATGATTGGCAACCCCCATCTGCGAACTATTTGCGCAAATACTTTTAGATGCAACTCCCATTCCCCAGCATCCACTTGGACCCTGCTGAGGAAATCCACCATCACGTTGTCCTTCCCTGCAATGTGTGCCGCCGAGATCGCTGGTAGCCGAGTCTCAACCCAAGAGAACAGAGCCTCTGCCTCCTCTTCCATGGCGGCACTTCCCGTACCACCCTGTTGATTGATGTAGGCTACTGTCGCTGAATTGTCGGACAGCACTCGTACCACTTGACCTGTCACCGTGGATTCGAACTTCTGTAGCGCTAACCAGACTGCTCTCAACTCTAGCCTGTTGATTGACCAATTGCTCTCTTGCAGAGACCAAGTGCCTTGCACAAACAAATCTCCGCAATGTGCTCCCCAACCTGCAAGGCTCGCGTCCGTCAAAAATGGAAGTCACTCTGGCTGCTCCAAAGGCATTCCTGTCTCCAGAGATCCGGGAAGCAGCCACCACTGAAGAGACTGCCTGACCCGAAGAGGACAGGGAAGGCATTTGCTCAGCGAGTCAGACTGGTGAGACCAATGGCGCAGCAGCGCCCTCTGTAAAGGCCTCATATAAAATCTGGCCCATGGAACCACTTCCAAGGTCGCTGCCATTGTTCCCAGCACCTGAAGATAACTCCACGCTGAGGGTGCTGGAGCAGACCCGAACTTGCGCCCTAGCTGCCGCAAGTACTTGAATTTGATGATTCGTTAGGAACACCGCTCCTCTCCAAGTGTCAAACTGTTCTCCCAGATATTCGAGATCCTGAGAGGGAACTAAGCGGCTCTTGGTCAGATTGACCACCCAGCCGAGCCACTGCAGAAACTTCACTACCTTGTCTGTAACTTGAATACTCTCTGCCTTGGACTTTGCTCGAATCAATCAATCGTCGAGATAAGGGTGAACCAGAACTCCTTCCTTTCGCAGCGCCGCCGCCACAACCACTATGATCTTGGTGAATATCTGCGGAGCTGTTGCCAGACCGAAGGGCAATGCTTGAAACTGATAATGCCCCCAAGGAAGAGCAAACTGCAGGAACGTTTGATGAGATGCTCTGATTGGGACGTGTAAATACGCCTCTGTGAGGTCGAGGGAAGTCAAATACTCTCCCTGGCGTACCGCCACAATGACTGACCTTAATGTTTCCATTCTGAAATGCAGAACTCGTAGGCAGCGATTTACCCCTTTTAGATCCAGTGTAGGGCAGAGAGATCCGTCTTTCTTGGGCACCACGAAATAAGTGGAATAGCGTCCTGCGCCGTCACCTGCCGTCAGGACCGGCACGACGACTCCCAACTACAAGAGCTGATCTAGGGTACGGCAAACCGCAAAAGTCTTTTGTTGACCTCTGCAGGGAGACATCACAAAGGAGTCCAGAACTGGCCTTGCCAATTCCAGTGCGTAACCGTCGCAAATTATCTCCAACACCCACTTATGGGATGTTATTTGGGTCCAGGTAGGAAGAAATCCCCGAAGCCGCCCTCCTATCGGTTGGCTTCCCACCAGGACCCGCCGTCTTTCATTGCGATTTTCGAGTGGCCCCTGCGGAAGCCACTGAGAAGCCTCTACTCGCTCCACGAAACCCACGAAGCCCCTGGGCCCTTGAAGCAAATCTCCCACGTTGGGAACTACCCAAATGAGAAGTACAAAATCTCCTGAAGTCTCTAAACTGACCCCGAAAGGTCGGCAAGGACCTCCCTTGCTTAAGTTTATCCTCTGGGAGCCTTCCACCCTTGGACTCTCCTAAATCTTTAACCAGTTTGTCAAGATCTTCTCCAAACAACAACTTACCTGTGAACGGAAGCTTACTGAGATGCGACTTAGACGACTCGTCAGCCGCCCAATTCCTGAACTACAGGGATCTCCGGGCGGCCACTAATGAAGCCATACTATTTGCTAAAACTCTGATCAAGTCGTAGTGCACATCCGCCAGATATGCTGATCCAGACTCTAGATGCTCTAGCTCCCTTACACTTTCCTGCTCCAGGAGATCAGACTGCCGTACGCGTTGAGACCACCTGAGACAAGCTCTCGCCACCCAAGCTCCACAAATGGAAGCCTGCAAAGATACCGCGTTAGCTTCAAACGATTGCTTCAACAAGCCATCTACTTTCCTATCCTGAGCATTCTTTAAGACCGCGCTACCTTCCACTGGGATAGTGGTCTTCTTTGTAACCACTGATACCGCCGCATCAATCCGTGGAGAACAAAACTTCTCTTTGTCCTTATCCGCCAGGGGATAGAGTCTGTTCATAGTCCTGATCCCTCTTAGGCCTGCTCCTGGCTGATTCCACTCCTCTTGGATCATCCGATCTACCACCCGGTAAACGGGAAACACTACCTGGGCTTGCCGCACCACTTCAATGAGAGGATCCTCCACATCCTCTTCTTCGAAAGGCTGTGCCATAGCTAGATTTAAGGGGAGGTGGTGTTCTAGCCATCACCAAATCTGACCTTCATTTCAACCTTAAAGAAGCAACAAGCTCATCACTCCTAGATACTTTTACAATAGCAAATAAATGTTGTTCTTTCACTTTACTATACCGCTCTCCTTCTTCCAATTCTGATTCTCTATCTATGATAATTGACTTGGCCTCCAATACACAAAACCCCCACATAGCAAGTTGGGTGCTAGGAGACTTTAATCTCCCTTCTCTCCAAGACTCCCATGTAACAGCTTTTCTTGAAGCTCTACAAGTTTTGGGGTATAATCAATTAATTAAAGATCCAACCCATATTAAAGGTGGTATATTAGATCTAATATTTACAACTGAAACAACCGCCAATTTACCATCTATCTTGGATCTATCAATCAACCCAGTTCCATGGTCAGATCACAAACTAATTATATTCAAGGCTAGATGTAACCAAAAGGATGAAAGAGGAATAAACGACCATCCTAGTACCCCTCTGAGAAGATTCAAGCCATTTGACAAAGACCTAATCCTAAAATCAACACTTCCACTAACCAACTTACCAGAGTGCAGCATTGATGATTTAGTTTCTAATTGGAATAGTACTTTCAGTTCGATTGCCACATGTCCGTCGACCAACAAAGTACAAAGCAAGCGACACTCTGCTATATGGTACTCATCTGAGCTGAACCCTAAGGAAACTTGAAAGACGATGGCGACACTCACACTCTGAAGTTGACAGAGCTGTATATATCCAACATCTCACATCTCATCGCATGGCAGTTACTGAATCAATGAGACGTCACCATGCAGTCACTTTAAAAAGATCTCTGAACAAACCTCATGACCTGTTTGCCATAGTTAAGCGTTTGACAAATGAACCTGCCTCACAACTTAAATATGAAATCCACCCTCAAATATTTGCTAACTATCTACAATCCAAACTCTGCCAAATTGACAATAACTCGGCTCCTAACATAGTCCTAGTTCCAGTAGATCAAACTCTACTCACTATCTTCTCAATACCATCTAAACGACAAATCGAAGACACCATTGCTTGCATAAACATGACCACCGCTCATACTGATCCTTGCCCTGCGTTCTGGATCAAAGATCTACGAGCTGATCTCAGTCCCATCATATCCAGACTCATGATTCAATCATTTACAACAGGAACTTTCCCTCGTACCCTTAAGCAAACATCCATAAGGCCATTACTAAAAAACAACAAACTTGACCCTCTTAAACCAGAATCATATAGACCTATTTCAAGTATTCCATTACTAGCAAAAATTTTGGAAAAAGAAGTACAAAAACAAATTCAGGATCATATAGATCTTAACGCCCCACTGGACTCATGCCAGCACGGTTTCAGAGAATTCCACGGTGTGGAAACGCTTCTAACTACTCTGTTCAGCAGCTTATTATCAGGAATTGATAACATCCGCCAAGGGTTCGTCCTTGTTTTTCTTGATATCGCAGCCGCTTTTGATTCTGTTAGCCATGAACGCCTCCTTGAGCGTCTCAAAGGGAAGGGAATTACTGATAAAGCACTTGAGTGGTGTAGATCCTACCTTTCTGACAGATGGCAACAAGTACGATCCAACGATACTTCATCAGATCAGTTTCATCAAAAACAAGGGGTCCCTCAAGGCTCATCCCTTTCCGCCCTTATGTTTAATATATACATGCAGCCTATCTGTAACCTGATTCGATCCTTTAGAGTTAACTGCATGATATACGCGGATGATGTACTTTTATATTTTCCTTTTACAACTGAGAACCCTGATCTCAATCCATTAACTAACTGCATAAATGAAGTATCCAACTGGCTACAATCCCAAAATCTAAGGATCCAACACAAGAAAACGGAGGTGTTATTTATTACACGTAACCAAAATTTCACTGCTCCATCCTTTTTGAAAGTGAATGATGCTAACCTCCAGACCAAGACCACCATCAGATACCTCGGTGTCACTTTAGACCAGAAATTAGATATGAAAGCACATATTAGTAATATTGTAAGAGCAGTATATCACAAAATACGCTCCCTTAGACACCTTCGATCCTTGCTAGAGCCAGACGATTTTAGAACCATCTATCAGGCGCTAATCATACCTCATTTTGATTATGCAAACTCAATTTTACAAGGTCTTCCACAAACCACCTTACACCCACTTCAAACGGCTATGAATGCTGCAGCTAGAGTCCTTCATGGAGCTTCCCGGAAAGACCATATCTCACCTATTCTAAAACATCTTCATTGGCTCCCAATTCAAAGTAGACTCACTTTCAAAATTTTACTAATTACATTCAAAGCTTTCAAAGAACTCTCATCTTCATCAATATCAGACTTGATCCAAACACCACCCCTCAATAGAGACAGAAGGTCAGTAACACTCAATACTCTGTTAGTCCCTAAATCAATATCACAGTGTACCAAAACTACTTCAGACAGGGCCTTTTTATTCTGTGCACCAAGATGTTGGAATAGCCTCCCTCAAAACATCCGAGCAATACCAGACCTTTTGCAGTTTCGCAAAGCTTTGAAACACTACCTCTTCCTTTTATCTTATCCAGTAAACAATAAAGACATCTCAACCAACCCACAGACCTTCCACTCATACACATACAATACAGATACCCCACAGACCACATACACACAAAACTGAAGCCATGATGATATTATGACTATGTTTATTAATTATATACCCTGTTATCCGAGTTATATTCTCCTGTTTTCTGTAAACACAAATACTGTTGAATTGTGTATCTCACTGTTTTTTGAGAACCGCGCTGATGCCTAATAGTGCGGTATATAAGAGTCTATAAATAAATAAAATAAATAAATAAGTGCCGTTAGTTCATCCTTCCGGAACATCCGAATGATTTTTGCTTGATCCTCGGGTTCCAGTATTTCTCCTTCTTCCAATTCATCCGTACCTGTCTCGAGTTCTAAGTCGGCGTCCTCTGTCTCACGCCACCCTAACTCGGAGGAAGACAGATCAACCGGTCAGGGTTTCTTTGGAGGTCTCGGGGAAACATTACCAACTGCCCCTATCCCAGACTGCTGAATAGCAGTGGGAAGAGCCAAGGGCTCAGGTAATTTACCTTGATGCCTTAAACAGAATGCCTGATGCATTATCAAAATGAAGTCTGGAGAGAAATCCCCCAGTTGCGGACCGGGAGCCAGTTCCGGCAGTGCACTAGGCGGGCCCGTTGGGACATCCAAACCAGGTAACAGTGTAGGGATCAACAACGCCTCTCCTTTGGTCCCCACAGACGTCCCCTTGGTTCCGGAAACTACTGTGCCTTCCATCTGCTGCTCCACGCTCAAAGAAATAGCTGCACAGCCCGACAGATGCCGGTGTCATCGACTGTGCCTCTGCGTGTACCGCAGACCACACACTGTAGATGCGCACACATGAAAATGACAGCCACCAAGCTCTTAACAAGAGGGAAGCACAGCCAATCACGTTGCTGTCCCCTCAGCTGATTGTTTTTTTTTTTTTTTATCCGGGGCAAAAGCAAAAAAAAAAAAAATCGAAGCACTATTCTCACAGGGAATCCCCGATAAACGGAACTAGAAACCCCCTGAAAATAAATCAAACTAAATTAAAACTAAATAAAAATGCTGGTTACAGAGCCGAGGCCTGATGCGATCCCCAAGAGAACTGCTGCTCTAAGCCCCAACGCAGCGAAAACTGTGTGCACAAAATGGCCGCGAAGCGTGTCTGCCGATTTTGGCGCCAATATACTAGCCGAGGTCTCCTCACCAAGCGCCCTTCTGTTCTCCCACACTGCGCCATGAAACGGGTCAGGTAAAGCGGGCTTACCGTGCAGAAGGACACAGCCCTTCCAGTCGTGACGTCGCTCAGCACTGCCACGAGCGAAGCCCACGGCGAGGGCAGCCCTGCTGAAATAAAGCGGCTTCTTGATGTCGGCGATCAGATGCTCCAGAGCCTCAAAGTTGTGCGGGCGGCCTCGGAGGAGCTCTCCCCCATGCCGTCCAGGGGCAGAGATCTTGGGCACTGATCTGTTTCGGCATGACCAAAAGAAAGAAAGAGCTTAGGCTTTTTTATTTTTTAAAGAGATATTACCGAATAAATTAAAGAACTCAAATTTCATAGAAATTCAATTGAAATTTGATTGAAATTTAAGGTAAATGAGCCAATTAGAATTGAAAGTTTGAAAACCTGTTCCTAACACTGTCCTACACTGCTCCTTATCTGTTCCTCTAGTGAGCCCAGCACCTAGGCTCACTACGTCCTCCTGCTGCATGGAGACTGGACACACTGGGGCTGATGGGAGAGACCAGCAGGCTACATCCAGTGATGTCACGAGTTTGACAAGCCCAGTCTCCAAGCTGCAGGAGGAGGTGCACAATCAGAGGTGGAGGACTGAACTGGAGGACCAATAAAGAAAAAGGGACTAGCCAATATGGGCACACATAGCCCACATTGCAGCTATAGTGGCGACCCTGATCACTGGAGAATTGCCCAATACTGCATGTCATGTATGACAAACGAGTAAGTGTGCATGGCCCTTTGGAGAGAGCAGAATGGTCTGGGATGGATCTCATGGGTCATAAATGTGGTTTGAGTTTGGTGTGTATGCAAAAGTAATTATCTTGTAGTGTACAGCAGGTCACAAGGGAATGCATGCCCTGCACATGTGCTGCCTCATGGATTAGTGCCACACTGCAGCTCAGTGGACCTCTGTGTGTGAATGTTGTTTGGCTTAGGAGGGATAGTGGAGGGAAGGGCATCTTGCCTTCACATGTGGCTTGGTCTTTGGACAGGAGATTATTAATGCTGCCGTGTGTCTGTTATGCAGATGCAATACTGAGTGCTCAATGCCGTCCAGTACTGCAGGTGTACCACCAAAACTGACCTCCTTAGCTTTCCCCCTAAACCCATATCCCCCCTTCCTCCCTTCTCTATTTCTGTGGATAACACTCTGCCCTGTTTCCTTAACTCGCAACCTTGGGGGTCATCTTTGACACTAATTCTCTCTTTCTCTGCACATATCCAATAGATAGCTAAAACCGGTCACTTCTTTATCTATAGAAGCTTTTACAGCTCTACCCTTAAACCATGAGTTCAGATTTTAATGATCCAAGTGCACAAAATACACACCGTTGCAACGAGGTCTCAGACTATAATAATTTGTTTTTCAGCAAATAATTTTAAAATAATGTTGAATTGAGATAAAGTCTGATTACCAGCATAAATATCTGGTTCACTGAGCAACATTCTTGGGACTGTTAAATAAGTTAAAACATTGAAACAAGTTAAAACATTGAAATTGAAGTTAAAATATTGAAAAAGAAAAAAACCACTAAGTTGACAACGGAGTAAGGTCGTTGATGCCAATAAAGGCAGTTCATTCCGGCAAGTCCGGTCTGAACAGTAGCCTGATAGTAGTCTGAGACCTCGTTGCAACGGTGTGTGTTTTGTGCACTTGGATCATTAAAATCTGAACTCATGGTTTAAGGGTAGAGCTGTAAAAGCTTCTGTTATTACTTGCAGTAATTTAGGCTCTATAAGGTAACCACACACGTTATTGTTAGACTTCTTTTTCTATAACAATGGCAAAATTCATCCCTTCCTTTCTACACAAACTACTAAGACCCTCATCCATTCACTAGTCACCTCCTGTCTTGATTATTGTAACCTGCTCCTCACTAGTCTCCATCTGAATCATCTTTCTCCCCTTCAATTTGTTCAAAATTCAGCTGCACAATTTATCTTCCACCAGTTTTGCTATGCTCATGTAACCCCTCTTCACAAGTCACTTCAATGGCTCCCTATCCATTTCCACATCCAGTTCAAATTTCTCCTACTGACCTACAACTGCATTCATTCTGCACCTCCTCACTACCTTTCCTCTCTTATCTCAATCTACACTCCTCTTTGGGAACTCCACTCCTCTGGCAGATCCCTTTTATCTGTGTCCTTCTCTGCCACTGCCAACTCCAGACTTCGTCCATTCCACCTTGTTACTCCATATGCCTGGAACAAACTACCTGAGTCAGTGTGTTGAACTCCTACTCTGGCCCTATTGAAATCTAGGCTAAAAACCCACCTCTTTGAGGTTGCTTTTGGATCCAGATGTCCCTCACTCTCTCATTCACTACTTATGTGTATCTTACCATATTCTAGTCCCCAATTTTATGATGTTTTTCATCTTGATTAGATTGTAAGCCCTGATGAGCAGGGACTGTGTCTTACATCTTTATGTATAGTGCTGCGTAGACCTTGTAGCGCTATACAAATGATTAGCAGTAGTAATAGTAGGCAGGCCCTAGGTGTGGTTTACAACTGTCTCAGACTGTGCCTGCCAGGTTGTTTGAAGTCCTGGAATTAGGCCATTGGAGGCAGGACCTGTAGTCTGGTTTATTCTAGAGAGTGCAACAGCAAAAGGTGTGGGGGTGTAGCTGAATGGTTAGAGCGCTGGTTCAGTAAAGAACAGACCAGCATTCAAATCCCACTTGTGGCCTTGGAAAAGTCACTTCACTGTCCAATGCCTTGGAAGAAAGGCCTGGCAACATATCTCCAGTCACACTGCCCAGAAAACCCAGGTCCTGCTGGATCACCAGGAAACAGCATAAACTTGAAGGCACACATCATTGCTATCCTTTTTTATTTGTTATGATTGCACATTGGGTTTGCAAGCATGAACTTTGCAATCATTCCCATCTGACAGCATGACGTTATTGGCTCTGCTGCAGCACATTGCAAAGGGTCAGATAACTTCACCCTGTAGATGCATGACACATGAACTGTACATGAGTGGAAAGTTTTGTAATAACTATGAATGAACATCTTTTGCTCCATCATATATACTGTATGCAGTACATGCAGGCATATATATAGCTATATGTATATAGCTCAAACAAATCAAGCACCCAACACATCCCTCACACAACTAAGTTTTATCCTCACTGCATGTACAACACACACACTTTACCTGATTGCTTGCTGTGATACCACCTTGATTATTAAGATAAGGCGGTTTAGAAATACTGTTAAATAAATAAATAAATAAATAAATGTCACACTCCTGGGATGGCCATCTGCACAGATCATCACACGTTCTTACTTGCTTCATATGGCCAATAAGAGAGACACATCAGTTCAGAAACATGAGTGCATGCCAGGTGTGTAACATCATGCGAGTGGCCTTGTTCCACCAGACAGTATGAATGTAGACCTTATTTGTACAAGAGCACTTTGCGTTTACATGCAGCTTGTGCAGATGTATGGCTGTTATGTCCTTGGATCATTGCTTACTTACTTGTCCAGTTGTTAAATGCATATGTGTCAGGAAGATTGTTTGGTGGTCAGAGCAGCTAAGACAACAGTGAAACCCTTATAGATGGTATTAGATCTTCCCTGTGGCACACAACACTGAGGTTTCATCGGGCAGCAAGGCCATACACAGGGTCAGCCCAACCACTAGGCAAACCAGGCAGTCACCTAGGGTGGCAACTTCTGGAAAGCAGAAAAAGCAGGGTATTCAAAGCTAAATAGATTTTGATAGCCTAGGGTGCCAACACCTTGGACCAATTCTAGGGCCGGCCCTAGCCATACATAACTCTCATCTACCCCCATCCATCAGCATATATCCATGTATTCTTGTACCAGCTGCTGTACCCAAGCCCACACTGTGGCATTTTATTAGGTCGTATAACTTACACCTCACTGCAGCTGATATGCAGGTCACCACTGCCACCCAGGCATTCTTTCTATGCCCCAGTCAAGAAGGTCACTTCCAGAGTGAAACAGATAACTCATCAATACATGCAAAAATCACTGTAGTCTGCAGACTCTTTTCATATGCCATTCTTAATCTTCAAAACAGCAGGAGAAAAAGGGTCTCAGAACCATATGAGGCCAGAGTGTAGACACTTGGAAAATATTATTCTGGTCTCAACTCATCCTCAGCACATCAGCGACCCAGAAAAAATTACTTCCTGTATATTATCTCTTAAACATAAATCTCGTTGTACATAAAAACCTGAACATGGAGTTCTGATCTGAACAGACATTTCTGAAGATTGAGTATAGTCATCCAAGTTTCCTGAGGAACATGTTAAAGAAAAAACCCTTTTGAACCAAGTGAAGAATCTCACCCAGTAACAACTTGGATGTCTATACTCAGTCTTCAGAAACTTTGAAAAAAAAAGTAAAGCAAAAGCATGGGCTCTTGCAACTCTGGCATGTTAAGACGTCAGAGGGGGACGGAAGCAACAGGGACTTAGAAGCGTGCCAGAGTCTTGAAGACTCCACGCTTTTGCTTTCATTTTTTCTTTTTCTCCTCTTTTTTTTTAAGTCACCACTTCCACCAATATTGACAGAGGCATCAGTGGCGGAAGCAGGAAGGGAGGTAGAGGTAGATGGCAGATGCTGGACAACGGGAGGGGGCAGAAGGACAAATGCTGGACAACTGGAGAGAGCAGAAGGACAAATGCTGGGCAATTGGAGGGGAAGCAAGAAAACAAATGCTGGACTTGTGGGGGAAGCAGGAAGAGAAATGCTGGACATTGCTTGGGGAGCAGGAGGACAAATGCTGGACAAGGTCTGGCGCTGCCTGATAAGCTTGGTAAGTGTGGCAGGGAGGTGCTGATGTCAGGAGGGTGCTGTCACTAGCCACCTGCCCCCCACTCCCCATTCAGGATGGCCTTTGGAGTGCCAATGGCCCAGTGGAGAGTCTGCCCATGGGACATGCTGCTCCCACAGGCAGAAGGCTGTGAGAGGCCACGATAGCTACTCATAGCCTTCTGCTCATGGGAGCAGTGTGTTCCATGGACAGGCTCTCCACTAGGCCACTGGTTCTCCACTAGGCCCCCTACGCTCCACAGGTCATCCTGAATAGGGGGTGGGGATGGCGGCTAGCGATGACGCCCCCCTGATGTTGGCTCCCGTGGGCAGGTTCTGGTTCTATGGACTGTAGTCACTGCTTTCAGAGCCCCTGCCCACAGGACATGCTGCTCCTGCAGGCAGAAGGGTGTGAGAGGCAGCAAATGTGGTCCAGAGAAGCAGAGCCAGCCCACAGGAGCAGCATGTCAATGGGCTGGAGCTGTGCAAGGCCAATTGCCCTGTTTCTTTGGGCTGGGATCATGGCTTACACAGCCCCTGCATATGGGACATACTGCTCCGTGGGCAGACTCTGCCCCTTGTACATACAAGAGGTGGACATAGGGGGCACTGGGAAGGGGGGAATGGACATAAGGGGGCATTGGGAGGTGATTGTGGATGGGCACAGGGAGTCAGAACAGAAAAGCTGGATGCAGGGGGGTGGGGAATAGGGAGGCAGTGGGGATAAGACTGAGGTGGGGGCAAAGGAGATAAAGGGAGATACTGGACATGGGAAGGGCATAGGGAGAAGCAAGGAGGAGAGATGGAGTGGTGATGTTGGCCAAGGGGTTATAGGGAGACTATGGGAAAATGATGGACTTGGGGATGGGGGAAGACAGAGGGGAGATGCTGAACAGGGGTAATAAAGGGAGAAGGAAATGCAGGACATGGGGGTAATAGGGAGAGAGAGGGCAGAAGGACATGGGATAAATAGGTAAAAAAAGAGGCACAGAGATGCTAGACAAGGAAGCAATAGTGATGGTATGGTATGGTATGGAGATGGGATAGATGCTGATTGCAGGGGGATAGGAAGGGAGAGGGCAGACTTGGAAGGATAGGAGGATAGAGAGTGGAGGAACTGAATGGAGGGAAAGAGAGAGTCAGAGAGAGACACACAATGGATGGGGGAAGTGATGTTAGACATGGAAAGATAGAGAGTGGGCAAAAGACTGGGGAATAATGGACTAGGGAAGAAGAGCTGGGGAATGGAAGGACAGGGGTGAATGTTGGAAAACAGTAGATAGATGGTGTAAAAAAGAGGGAGATTGAGAACTGCATAGTAAGAAGTAGTGAAATTCAAGATGGAAAGAAGTGAAGAAAACAAAGGATAGACAAGAAATGGGAGATGGACTAGAGACCGTAGAAAGAGAGCTAAGAAAAGAAAGAGGAAAGCAGAAGTCTCAGATCAGAGCCAGCATGATCAGAGAATAAATTGGTGAGACAACAAAGGTAAAAAATATAATTTTATTTTCACTTTGGAGATTGGACTTTGCGCTATCTTTATCTTTGACGAAGTATGGGGAACTGCATCTTCTTTATATCCCTGGTGTTACACTGCATGCAGATTCTGGCTTCTTGGGGGTTCATTTTAATTTTTGTCTACATATTTTTATTTTTACTTAAGGTTGTGGTCACTTATTCTGTACTTGGTGAGGGTCTGTGGTCTGTGTGACCGAGGCCAGGTGTTCTGTTAACATGGAGTTTGTACGTTATCTGTACTATAGTAATTTGCCTTGTTCAGCTTTTCAAATAGGTGCATGGATGTTCTAGGGCCCATTGCAGTATTTATAGTGCTGCTTTATTCTGGGTAGGCCCCTTGTTGTATGATTTTTGGAAGTTTATGCTGATATGGTAGTTTTGGCCTTTCAGATCTTTGGTGACTTTTGTAGTTCACCTATATGCCTGGTACTGGAGAATGTATATGTTACTGTTAGTGAGATGACCAGAATCAGATTTTTTTTTTAATCTATTGAGTTCGGTGGGTGAATGTCCTACTTCTGCTCTGAAGCCATTGTCGAGGGAGAGGTTTCTGTGGATGCAGAATATATATTCAAAAAGTGAAAGCAAGAACCATAATGCAGTTTAACAACTAAAGGGTATGTTTACTAAACGGTCCTAATGTTCCCGGCACTAGTTGCGGCGATAACGCGAGGAATGCCATATAAGGTGGTGGGCGTTCCGGCGTAAAGGAAGCAATAGCAGGTTATCACATGATAGAGGGCACCCTGGCCAACATCGTGCGATAGACACGCCGTGGCACATCATCGCGCGATAACCCTAAGTTTGCGCGCTGAGCTGTGATCCAAGGACTAGAGGAGTAGCACACTGGTTAATACAATGACTGCTGGTACAGCAGTCATGAGTTCAATTCCACAGTGGTGATATGTGATTAGACTACCAATCCCTTTTCCTACCTGAACAGTCAGACACATCTCAACGATCTGCAGTGTCCCCCCAAAAAATACTCATCCCTGTGCCCTAACCTAAAGCACCTTTTAGGACGCACCATAAGGCACATCATTAAGTGCCACGGCAACCAAGGCGGGTCAGAATGAGGCCCAGAGGGCAGCACGAATGGGTGGTACCCTCCAAGGCATCACATAAGGCACCCCAGAAGCTGTCCAAACCCAAGGTGTTGCAAAAGATGCCCCAAGGATGTTAAGGTGGCCTAAGAAACATTGGCTAAGGGCAGTAAGTTGCACCAACCTCACAAGCATGAAATGTATGGGTCAAACACAGATGTAACCCTAACACTGCATAGAGCAGTAACGAAAGCCAATGAAGAAGTGATTTAAGGAAATAGATGTCTGAGGTGATGGACCTGCCATATCTGCGAGCAGCCTATGTGGCAGCTGGTATAGTGGACAAATATATCAGGGGCAGCTGTACCGATGCACAGGGTGATGGTACTGTAAAGTGCAACAATGACAGTGTGTGGCAGAGGACGGGAATACGTGTCCAGCAGAGGAATCAGAGGTGGCAGGAGAAGTGCAATGACAGGAGGACAGAGGAGTAGCAGTGCCATGCAGAGCAGACACAGGAGAGGCAAGAATGAAGAGCCACAATGCAGAAAAGGGTGCCAGTGTAGGACATGGGGTAGCAGCCTGCACAGTAGGGCAGGATGCCACAGAGCTTGCAGACACAGATTGACAGAAGGATGTTTGGCAACAGTGATGAGGGTATAATGTGCCAGCAGCACAGATCGTCACAGACAGGACTGTAACAGGAATACAAAGTACGTGTGGACGAGAGGCATAAAATAATTAGAACAGAGAGGAGTCAAACAAGAACACTGGAGGGCACCACACCAAAACAGAGCTGGTTGCCAGGATAGGGCAACCCCAACAGTAACGAAGATGCAATGCACATGTAGAACCGGTGTGTACAGCTCATATCACAGTCAGTAATTTGGACGACAGACACATATGAACACATACACACACACAATGAAATGTTATGCAGTGGACACAGCATGCAAAAGAGCAAAGAACCTAAACTCAATGGGTGACAGGGGATGCTCTGTGGGTCAGGGCAAAATGGGGGACAGAATGGAAAAGGAGCATGTGAGACATGAACCTACAAACAGACATAAACCAGATCAGATCAATAACAGCAATGCCAATCCCCCAAGCCGACATGGACAGTACAAAGAAAGAACTAATGTAACAGCTAATATGCGACGGATAGGCTGCATCGAGGGCATACTGTGGTGTAAAGCGAAGAGATGGAAGGGTGTGTGGAGAGGTGACTAATTGTCAGGCAGCTCCTGGTCAGGTTAGCACAAAACAAGGACAAAAAGAAGGAACATGTGGGACTTGAACCTGCAACCTATGGTGTGCCAACACATGTCCGCAACCACTATCCCAAACAACCACAGCAAGCCCAACCCAAATATGTCCCCTCAAAGGGAATGCCAGTATAGAAACCCTTAGCACCCTGTGATGTGTCAGACGGTTGCCACATAGCCAGCTGCCACCGTACAAGGATGTGAGCACAGGTGGGCCATGTACATTACCAGAACATAACGAAAGACATGTGCCAGTGTGGTCAAGCAGCAGCAGAGAGAAATGTGGGTCAGACACATACTTTTATTGTGGTCAATCAGTAGACATACCGTATATACCGCCTGTCATCATATCAAGGTGGTTGGTTTACAGTGAACAAACTGAAAACACATTGAGCATGCCAGCTACCCACATGTCACCCCAAAGTCACTGGCACGTCTACAGATGATGGGCAGGAGAGATAATGTGCCGTAGCTGCATGGTGTTCACTATGCAGTATCCACCCACCCCCCACAGGTTTCTGCCCGTCCCAGATGCCCTAGTCGCATGTAGACACTAGGCGGTGCATGATGAAGGACCAACACACATCAGTCATGAATTGTCCCCAAAAACATATCCGTCTGCCAAGACAGGTGGCAAAAGCCTGAAAAAGCATAAGTTGAGTGAATCTTCAAGTGACTGACACCTTTAACAATTACTATTTTTTTTTTGGAAGTTTTTGCCTTGAGAGATTACTCCCTCCTGAAGCGTAACTTCCCTTTTAATCAATTATGTGGTAACCTAACCACCGTGTAAAATATTGTGAAAGTAATCGCATTTAACTTTAATGCTATCTCACAATAACCCAAATCTGCAGATCATATTGATATGATCTTCAGATTTGGGTTATTGTGAGATAGCATTAAAGTTAAATGCGATTACTTTCACAATATTTTACACGGTGGTTAGGTTACCACATAATTGATTAAAAGGGAAGTTACGCTTCAGGAGGGAGTAATCTCTCAAGGCAAAAACTTCCAAAAAAAAAAAAGTAATTGTTAAAGGTGTCAGTCACTTGAAGATTCACTCAACGAGTGGGGAATGGTTATAGATTAGCGTGAAGGGTTTTGAGGTTAGTATAGTTGAAAAAGCATAAGTAGCAACATGTAAGCAAGTGTACACACAGATATATGTCACAGCTGCCCCAGAATGCATGATATAGCAATGAAAGCGTCACCAATGTAACCCAAAACAAAGGCCAAATGCAAAATGAGGATAAGATAACAGGTACAAGAGGCACATGATCCCAGAGAAGACCAAAAAAGGAACCTCATAGACATGCAGAGATATCACCATGCAGCAGGTCCCCTGCAATGGGTCTTGTGGATAAATGAACCATACACATAGATCACGGTACATGGGATGCATAAATGGAGGACGAAAATGGACAATCACACTGCCACACTGCAAATGTCATGGGCGAAGGTGAGTGGCGGAACGTCAGGGGATAAAGAGGACTGTGCAGACATGCAATGCTATGTTTGTAAATTTATTTATTTATTTATTAACATTTCTTATATACCGTGCTATTATAATCAGTGCGGTTCACAGAAGAACAGAAACACACTACAATGCAGTATGGTACATTGAGTTTACATGGAACAGGTGGTCAAAAACTTGGATGAACTGGGGAGAACTATATACAAATTATACAGTAGTAAGTATTCACATGGGGCATGTAGGATTCGTAGTGGATGCGAGAGCTCTTGGGATGGGGGGAGACGGAGGTGGTGGTTGATTATCCATTGTCGACCGGGGGCTGTTCAATGGGATGTGGTAGTCAGGGGGTCAATGTAGAGGTTGTGTGTTTTTCAGGCTTGGTATCGGGGTAGTGCTGAAGGAACAAGTGGTGTTTGAGGGCTTTTCTGAACAACATTAAGTTCGGGATGGCACAGATTTCTGCAGGGAGGGCGTTCCAGGCCATGGGTGCGAAGATGGAGAAGGCTCTACTTGCTGTTAACTTTGTACATTTTGTCAAAGATTTAGGGACTTCAAGTGTATTCGACTGTGTGGATCTCCTGGCCCTGTTTGCTGGTGTGTGATGGAGAAGAGTGCTGATAGGCGTGGGTGGTAATTTCCTGATGGCTTTAAATGCCAGAACTAGCGTCTTATAGGTAATTCTAGCAGGTAGCGGTAGCCAGTGTAGGTTTTTCAGGACTGGCGTTATGTGGTTGGACCTTGAGGATCCGACTAAAACCCTTGCCGCCGAGTTCATGGCAAGTCGGAGTGGATTCAGGGTTGATTGTGGTAGTCCGTGGAGGATGACGTTTGCAAAGTCAAGGTGCGGGATGACAAGGCTTGAAAGATGATTCGGTAGTCGGAGAAGTCGAGTAATGGGCGGAGATGGCGTAGTGACTGGATCTTGTAATAGATGGATCAATGTACAGCAGCACGTCTGTACAGTAGCCAAACACAATGACCTGTAGATGGAGTGTGAAAGAAAGGTCAAACATGGGCCAGTACCCCGCACAGAAGCCACACTGCCACGTGCTCTTGTGTACCATAAGAACATAAGATATGCCATACTGGGTCAGACCAAGGTCCATCAAGCCCAGTATTCTGTTTCCAACAGTGGCCAATCTAGGTCATATGTACCGAGCAGTTTCCCCAAGAGACACAAGTTCCACAATGCTTGTACTGGGTCAAGCATTGAAATCTTCGGTCACTTCTTAATAATGGTTTATGGACCTTTCCTCCAGGAACTTGTCCAAACCTTTTTTAAACCCAGCTACACTAACAGCCTTTACTACATCCTCCGGTAACAAATTCCAGAGTTTGATTACACGTTGAGTGAAAAAATATTTTCTTTTATTAGTCTTAAATAGTTTACCCTGTAGCTTCATTGCATGTCCCCTAGTCTTTCTATATTCTGATAATGTAAACATACCAACATACTCAGTCACATGTACATGCACCATGTACAGTGAACCATGACACAGTGATGCCCCACATGCACTGTAACTCCCTTCATGAGGGCAAACATCAATTCAAAATGTTGGTGGCCATTAAACTGGTGTGGTGGTAACAACTGTGTCATGTCCAAGTGCAGGGTAGACCGACATATACCAGAGTATGTATACAATGTTGCCCCTGTGCCACACGCATGGCTGTATGCCCCCGTGACCTCAACAGATGAGGATATCGTGCGGTGCATGTTACACACATGGCCAACACACACTAACAAAATGTCAGATGGATGTAGAACATACAGTGACTATTCTAGTCCGTGATGCACACATATAGACCAGTACATGGTGTCCACAGTGCAAAGGGCGTCTGCAATCCCACATGTCCCGTTAAGACTGTCCGTGAATCACTGGGCATGCATAGTCAAGTGTGATATCTCAATGTGCCACAGTACCCGAACAGCCATGTGTGTCTTGCGAAATCAGCAGGATACCCAGCCAGCCCACCATAGCAACAGTGTGTTGGTCAGGCCTGTTATACGGAAAGTAGCAGTGTAACAGTAATGTTCATCATAGGCATGTGTCCCACTCGCAGAGGTCAAACATCCTATGGTACCATCTCCCAGGGATAGCTGAATGGTGTTGTTGTGTCCTCCAACAGGTGGGTGATGTCGCACGCAGATGCACGTAAGTAGATGTGCTGTGTGTGTCCACTGCCCTGTGTCAGAATAAGGACAAACTCTGTCTTGGTATGCTGGACACAACAGCAGGGCACATTGCAGGGAGTCAAACATCAGTACCGATGTAATTAAATGTCACACAGGCAAACATAACATGATCACAACACAGAACAATGTGCATGTTGTGGACATTTGGAAATGCAACTGCAGACGAGCGTGTCCCATGGATATAGTCATATCCATGCCCAAGTAACACAGGCGTATCACAGCTGCACCCCATGTCCATCAGCGTTGGTGCACAGAGACCCAACAGGAAAGGTCCATGAAACAAACAGCAAAACACAAACATATAAAGGCTGATGTCACATCCAAACGATCCAAGGTGCTACCTACTGTGTGTCTTCAGCAAATGTCTGCTTGGGATCCTCACGGGCAGGCAAAGTCCACAGCACGTCTCAGTAAAGGCTGAAGATGTCATCAAAATGTGCCGAATAACTATGTCCCCATGTCCAGCCGCCATTGCCGCATGTCCAAATTATGGTGATATCTGGGATACATAAATGCTGTTGTGCAGTGGTCTGTCAACACACATGAGATAGGTCAACCCACAACACACAACACACGCTCACACTGTGCACACGGTTAACACCAGTAAGGTAGAGATAGCACACTCACCACTGCTCCACAGGTGTGCAGACCCCGCCTACCAGATGTTAATGCAAACGGCATGCACGTTGTATCAAAACAGAGTCACCCACAAACACACACACACAGTATGAGAAGGTGAGCGTGCCATCAGTAACATACGGCCTGTATGTGCCCAATTGGAGAATAGTGGAGATAAAGGTCTTGCAAATGCCATGATACACTGCTGTTGGCCGATGCTACAATGTCAGGGAAGGGTGTATGTGCGGCCCACTACCATAACACCTAGGACCTGTATCTTTATCTTTATTTATCTTTATTTAAAAACTTGATAGACCGCCTGGACCAGCAGGCATGAGGCGGTTTACATTAAAACAACAGGAGGCTGTGGAGAAAAGGAAATAGAAAGGAACGCCATTTAATGATAGGAAAGGGACAGCGTCAGGAGAGGAAACAATAAAAGACAGCAGGAAAAGGAGAAATATCATTAATTATCGGAAGGAGGGGGGGGGGGAAGGAAGATCGAAGGCTATGTTGAAAAGATGGGTCTTTAGCTTAGCTTTGAAAGAAGGATAAGAAAGTTCCAGACACATGCAGCCCTGTTGGATGTGTCCCAGAGACAGTGCTGGAGAAGACAAACTGGGCACGAACACATGTGGATATGTGTGGCCAACATCAACATATGGGGTATGGGGGAGCAGCTAAATAGGTCACCTACAGCATATGTGCAATAGACAGATAACCTCTGACATGTGCTGCTCCTGACTGTCCACACAGACAAATTACCTGAATATCCACCTACCCCAGTGTCCTGCACGTTGAATGAGGTACACATAGCTGCCACTGCACTACAGCACCAGGAACGTCACCAAGCATGTCCTGTGGATTGAGAAACACAAGGGAAACATACATATGTCATGTCTGAGCTGTGCAATAAACACACCAGCTTCATATCCTCATCTCTCATAACCCCCTTGATCTGTCACAGTCTGGCAGTTCGTCATGACACTGTACCTAATTGTCCCCACCCAAACCCACCACTGACGCGTTCCTGGCCAGGTCCAAGGGCTTGTAGCCTGTCCATCCCCTTTATGACCTCTCTGCTGCCCTCAAGACCGTTGACCACAACCATCACCGCACTACCCTGTACGTGCTCGGCCCAAAGGTCCCGGTATAATCCTGCGTCCCCCATAGCACCTTCAGTGTGTGTTTCTGTGGGTCCACCTCCCCTGCTAACCCACTCCCAGGTGCTGTACGAAAGGGAAATATGCAGGGGCTGATACAGTCCCATGGCCCCATACCCAGTTCCCTGGTGCAGCAGGCACATCCCCTGGCTATCAGTAGCAGCTGTACGCTGATGTGTCCCAAAAAATATCTCTCCACGCATGAACTATGTTTGGCAATCCACACCCTGACCTCAGCTTGCCCCCTGACATTGCTGGCTGCAGGTTCCCCCGCTGCATGAATTGAGCATGGCCAAGACCAGACATCTGTGCATCGCCCCTAAACCCTCTCCAACCTTTACAGTGTCTGTGTATAGGTTGGATACACCATCTGTCAATGTGGTCATCAAGGTAGCAGGTCTCTATGACCCCTCGCTCCCCTTCCCCACACACACCCATCATGTAGCTAAGGCCTGCGGTGTCCCCTAGATAACATCAGCAAGATTCATGCTGTCACCCCAGAACACACAAATAAAACGCTAATGCCCCACTTCATCACCTGCCATCCTGGTCACTGTAACCTACACCTTGCTGGTCTGCCTTGAAATTATCTCTGTCTGCTGCAATGTATGCAACACTGCGCTGCATGGCTAATCTACGACAGCCTCAGTATGACAATATCACTCCACCTGTCACGACACCTCACAGGCTCCAGGCGAGGTCAAGATGCACCTGCTGATTTATACATGCAGTCACACTGTGGTTGCCCTGTACCATGACTCGCATAACAATACTACTACTACTGAGCATGTAAACAGTGCTAACACCTGTATGCATTGCCATACCGAAACATGTAACACACAGTCCCTGCTCATCAGAGTATACAATCCAATCAATCCCCTCATATCCCCCAAATGTCACCCCCACACGTCAAGCCAACTGGTCCTATCTATGGGCCGCTCCCCCACTGTTAACGCGGGACCACACACCTGTCACCTTGCAGCATCTAATGCCTGGAACTAACTACCTGTGGCTGCAGGGCAGCCACCCTCACCAACCATTTAAAAACCCTGTGTGACAGCCTACCACATCGCCTAAGCCTAATAATCCTGACTACATTAATTACCTCCACCCGCTGTTGTCCCCTGCCCATACCTTCTGTGTTAGCGGTTGGACTACATCGTAAGCTCAGATGGCCAGTCATTGTGTCAGCAATGTCAGTGCAGTGCTGCGTATGACTGGTAATGCGATACCAATGCTCAGTAGTAGTAGTAATAGTACATATATCTATCCAAATGTTATTCCCAAAGCATCAGTACTCACATAAAAATAGCTCCTCAATCAGCTGCCCCCTGAGTGCTGCGCCCTCACATGTGTCACCACGGGCATGTACAGGAGGGTATGTTGGAGCGTCTTCCATATCCTTATTAATTTCGACATCGATATCGTGCCTGAGAGCAATGTTGTGCAGAATGCAATAGGCAATAATGACCTCTGCCACTGACACGGGTTGGTATTGTAAGGCCCCGCTGGTCCTATCCAGACACCCGAAGTGACTTTTCAAAACACCAAAGGTGCGCTCAATGAGGGAGCGACTGGAGGCATGGGCCTCATTGCACCTCATCTCTGCATGTGTCCGTGGTAGCCGCACAGGGGTTAGCAACCAGGGCCGACACCCATATCCTGCGTTACCTGCAGAAAGAAATGTTGAACGTTAAACCAGGAGCTGATGTCCACACACATGCACACATGAATGTACATGCAAACCCACAGCACCTACAGGTCATACAGAAACATAGGGGAACACATGATGGGACACAACAACTAAGTGCCAGTGTCCAGAGGTGTGAGATACAGAGCACGGGGGAGGTAGAAGGAGTGCAAACAACATTATCCAGAACCACAGCAGACACATGGGCAGACACCAGAGGCCTAAAGGTAGTAGCGCCAGCCCTGAACACATCAGAGACACACATGCAATGCACCCTGGACAAGGGCAGAGATGCACACATGTGCAAGCATGTGACGGTCATGCTATTGCCCACTCACAGATGGTGCGACAGAAACAGGTACCCCACTGTGGCAGGCAGGATGGCATAGAAAACACCACAAGCATACATGTATGCCGTACCGTGCTAACCTAAACACACAATGTCAAATGGTGTGTAACGTCAAATGTCAGTTTGCCACCAACACAGCACCACAGAACAGAAGACCTGGAGTCATCCCCCCCCCCCCCCGCATCAGCTCCCATACACACAGATGACACACACACACAACTCGGGACACATGTCACAGACAGACATGTGTGCAGACGGCTAGCAGGGGTATATGATGTGCATGTCAGAGATGACAGATACCCACCCAGCAGTATACAGTCCTCAAATTGACTGGCCTCAAATTCTCTGTACAGTGCCGAGTGACACAGGATATAGGAGTCATGGGTGGACCCTGCAAACCGTGGGACCACATTCAGAATACTCATACCTGCATCACATACAACCTGAACATTCAGGGAGTGGTAGTGTTTGCAGTTGCGGAACACTGCCTCCCTGTCTCTGGGTGGGACCATGGCAACATGTGTGCAATCAATAGCTCCCATCACGTGTGGTAACCCGGCAAATGCCTCAAAAGCCTGGGTCAGGGTCCCCCACTATTGCCTAGTGTTGGGAAATGCAATGTAATTCCCAACCCGGCTGACCATGGCACGTAGTACTTGGTGGAGACAGTGTGAGAAGGTGGGGTGGTTCATGCCACCCACTGCAGCCACAGATGACTGGAAACAGCCAGTGGCAAAGAAATGTAGGGCACCAAGGAGCTTAACCAAACCTGGTATGGCCTGTGACTGACCAGTCAGGGGCTCGAGGTCAGGTTTCAGATCCTCATAGAGCTCCCTAATAGCCCCTGTGCTCAGGCGGTAGAGGGAGATGACCTGGTCCTCATGTATGTCCTGGAGCTGGCCCCTGGGCCTATAGAGGCAAAGCTGGCGAGCCTGCAACTTGGCACGCTGCCTGCACTGTGTCGGCACAGTCCCTGCCTGGCCTGCCCCCACAGCTGCCGGTCGGTGTTGTAGCAGGCCTGCACCCCCGCCCTGTGCCCCAGCCCCATGGACACCATCTCCCTCGTCAGGCAACTGCAAGCCCTGCACATCCCCCAGTGTACATGAAGCAACCACAAAAGCCGCCATAGCAGACACTAGAAACCCAGCCCCCCTCACCTCACCACCTCACGCTAACCCTGCCACTCACCTCCCCCACCACACACCAACCCTGCCGCACACCTCACCCACCACTCACGAACCCAGCCACACACCATGACCACTGACCAACCTTGTCACACACCACACCCACCACACACCAACTGTGCCACTGACCTCCCCCACCACACACCAACCCTGCCACCTACCTCACCCACCAACCGTGTCATCTACCTCCCCCACCACTCACCAACCCAGCCACTCACCTCCCCCAGCACTCACCAAGCCTGCCTCTCTCCTCTCCTACCACTCACTAACCAAGCCACCTACCTCCCCCACTGCTCACCAAACCTGCCACTCTCCACGCCTAACCTGCCTCTGACACTCCATTCACTTCACCACCAATAACGCTCGCCTTCAACCTCACTCGCCTGCACTAACCCCTCAGCATGTACCAGGTGTGCACATTCATATATGGTATGTTTAGACGTCTGCGCATGTGTACACGCATTGTGTATGCGCAGAGGCAATGCGTAGAGTGTGTACACAGAACCGTGTGTCGCACATGTGCAAGACATGTATGTGTCTGTGCATATGCTGCGCCTGGATACGTGCAAGCTGTAACAAATGGTATGGTGTGAGCTGCCGCCGCACATGCATACGCCCCCCCCATGCAAATACGTCACCTGCATGCGCATGTGCATCGCCTGGTTCCGCGGCCGTCCCACAGGTGACAGGGGTCAGTGGAACCATGTACCACACATGCGCAGACACGTACATGTCTTGCGCATGTATGGCATATGGTTCCACGTATGCACTCTACGCATCGCCTCTGTGCATGCACAACGCACGCACACACGCGCAGACATCCAAACATACCATAAATGAACGTGCAAACCTGGTACACGATGAGGGGTTAGTGCTGGCGAGCGAGGTGGAAGGCGTGCGTTATTGGTGGTGAAGCGAACGGAGGGTCAGAAGCAAGTTAGGTGTGGAGAGTGGCAGGTTTGGTAAGCGGTGGGGGAGGTAGGTGGCTTGGTTGTTGAGTGGTGGGAGAGGTGAGCAGTGGGCTTGGTGAGTGCTGGGGGAGGTGGGTGGCTGGGTTGGTGAGTGGTGGGAGAGATGAGTGGCAAGGGTGGTCGGCGATGGTGGAAAGTGGCTGGGTTGGTGCGTGGTGGGAGTGACAGGAGGCATGGCTGGTGAGTGGCTAAGGTGGTGAGGGCTGGTGAAGGTGACAAGGACCACAGGAGGTCAGACAGGTCCGGGATGCAGAGGGAGGACAGGGAGAGCAGGGACATGCTGCGGCTGCACATGATAGGTGGGGTGTCCGGTGAAACGTCAGGGCCGCAGTCCCCAGGAATGGGAGGGATGGGTCATCCTGAGTCCGAGGTTGTGGGCCCATCGGGTATGTTTGACCCCACCCAGGAGCAGCCTGAGGGGCATAACACAGGCAAGTGTAGGCAGACACCTGTGCCGGATGGGGAGAGGAAGAGGGCCATATGATTCAGCCAGCAGGAAAACCACAACCTGCTGGCAAGTGTCCTAGAACACTATGAGGAGCTGTATGGGCGCATGAGCTCACGCATAACTGTTAGCGTAAGGATCCAGGTATGGGAGGAGGTGCAGGGGACCATGGCACAGGCTAGGGGGCCACCAAGGGACCTTGACAGCCTCCGTAAGAGGTTCAACGATATCAGGTGGGGGTTCCGTGCACACATGACTGCAGAACGCCGACATGCTAACGGCACTGGTGGGGGCGGGCCCTTCATCCCAAGCCTCACGCCCCTGGAGCAGCAGCTTGCTGAGCGCCTAGGCCCGATCTACATACATGGCCTCTCTCCGGCGTTGGACATGACTGACTCACAAGCAGGTATGTTCGAGACATGCAGCATACATACCGCTATCTACCATGCACATGCTGGGCATGCCACGGGCTGTTGCGGGCCCATGTCCTGGGAGCAGGTGTGGCCAAACCTAGAAAAATAGAATCCTGAGTCCGCATTTCCCGTTAGTGATTTTTCGTGGAACATATATGGGCTAGAATCTAACCTCCTTCTCAACACCTTCCAGATATTTGTCTGACAACAAGAGCTATTTCCTACTACCTATTCATGCCCTGAGCAGATGTAGGCTGGGATACAGCTCAGGACGTCCTCGGCATATCTGAAATCTGGTGAGGACATCCAAGTTCTGGGTGTACCCCACACATGCTCACTCCATGCTCCCAGTCAGACATGGATGTCCTCACCCCAGATGTGGGTTACAAAATGGGGCAATCTCCTCAGATGGGTTAGTTTTGTGCATACCCTGTGTGGTGGAGGAAGGACTGGGGGTATAGAAGCGGCAAGCAGCAGAGTTCCTGTCCCTAGGGCTGACCAAGTAAGAGAGACAGAGGAAAGCAAGGTGTATATAAACAAATATGTGTCCACGTTACAATGTGCTCTCCATCTGTCATCTGTGTCTATGAAACCCCATATCTACTGTGTACCATGCTCCACTCCCCCCCCACCCCAGGTAACATCCAGGCCATCGAGGCAGCCGAGGAGGACAATGGCAGGGAGCCCAAGCCAGCAGAGGTCAAGGAGGCGCCTCATGCAGAGGCTGCCATCAGTGACACCCCAGACACCCCATGGGCCGATGTGCTGCCTGAGGAGGTGGCCATCCAAGAGGAGGAACAGTCACCCCAGCGGAGTGAATACACAGGCACCACAGTGGCTGGCGAGGGGCCCGAGGATGTGGGGGTCAGCCCCACACTGCTACCATCAGGGCCATCAACTGCAACAATGGGCACAATGCATGTCGTCCTCCAGGAGCTGCAGGCACATATGGCATAGGCACACAGGGATGCTGCAGGTAGGCAACTGGCAGGATGATTGCATTTGCTGGTGTGGCACACCAACTGCCAGACACAGTGGTGGGGCCACACACATGCATGACATCCGCAGCAGACCATGTGCCTCGGCACACATGGTCTACCGCTTCTGACCCCTCTCACCAACAGGAAGCTGAAGCACATGGCCCTCTGTGGGCTGCTGCTACCACCTCACCGAGCTGAGCCACCCTCCGACTGTCCCTACAAACAGAATTGGTGGCAGCAGGGGGCTCAGCATGGGGAAGTGGTGTGGTGCAGTGCGACTCAGCTTGGGAGGGGGAGGGGTGGATCTGGGGGGGGGGCAGAATAGCCGGGGCACCTACCTGGGGGGGCAGAAACCTTTGCACCGGCCTTGGAGATGCTTCTAATATAACTCTCAGAATCTAGTTTATTTAGGACAACAGTGATGCCATCATTGCCTTTGAGTTTGCTAATAGTGTTAAGGTATCTAGTTACTGCCAAATAAGATTTAGCAGAACTTTGGTGGTGGAAGTCTCGGTCCATTTTAATTTCAGTTGAGTAACATGTCTTTATTGATAATTGAGCTATATAATTTGGTATTATTATGTTACTACTATCACCTTTTGTTATGTCTTTATCTTTTATTCTTTGTCTCAGAACTCCACTAATTCTTTCACTATAATGCCACGTCATATTAACCATAAGGATGAATAAGAAATTGAGTCACTCTGGTTTTCTTTCATTATTTGTCAGTGAGAAAATGCCTTGATGAATTGAGTTGTTTGTCAAACAATGCTCTCTATATACAATTTTGTCAAAGGGCAGGAATGTTTGTTTTCAGCAAATGTTTCAGCATTTATTGTGTATGATTTAAATGGACTTTTTCAGAGAGTTGAATTTCTGCACACCTTTTCAATTTATATCATTGATGCACTGGATTTTTCACAGGTTATGGTATCTATTATTGGGCCAAGAAGAATGATCAAATGATGCTTGTTCTTAGGATATAAACAGTCCCAACTAAATCACTAATATCTTATTTATCCTGGAATGTAAATGGACTTGACCGTTGAATGAAAAGCAAAAGTCATAAACCACATCAAGAAACTTCAAGGGGTTATTGTATTTTTCCAGGAGGCACACCTCTCTATGCTTCAGACATCACAAAACCCGAAAGAGATTGGGCGGCGGAGGTGATATTTTCATCTTATCAATGAAAGAAAGGAGTCACCATTATACTGGAACATACAAAATGTCTCTTTCATCTTAGCTTAGGCAAGAAGAAATAATAGAAAAACTGTGGACATTCTGGTAGTAATGAAGCAGAAAACATAAAAACCCTGGTTAAGAAAATTATTTCTGTATTTTTAAACAAGGAAATTCTGGAAAAATAAGAGCTCATTAATCTCTTGGGCCCAAATCTTAAAATGTGAGATTCCTATGGTATTCAGCCAGAGCTCATTTCACAGTCAGTATGGGAAAAAAAGTTGTGTCTATAAAGAAATAAGAAAATATTTTTTTCAAGATTTGGCAATATTATTATTATTATTATTACTAAACATTTATTAAGCGCTACAAGGCATACGCAGCACTATACAATAGGTGTGCTTTTGCAGAGAGATAAGCTTTAGGAAGAAATTTCTTATTCAGAGAGATACCTGTGTTGTGGATTGCCAACAGAGTCCATAACGTAGGAGGATGGAACTTCCCCCTCTGTTCGCCCAATTGTCAAAGCAAACACTTATTATCTCTGACAAGAACTCAGACAATGCCTCATATGTGGGAATAATTGGCCCAGCCAGCTTTATTGTCACCAAAGAATGTATGGGCTAGAGTACCTGCCTTTACACCCGAGCCGATGTGAAGCAAACATGTCTGCTGTACTGTCTTGCCTGCAATGCAGTCTTGCGGGGCACAGTGGAGGACCTGCCTTGCCATGCTGAGCTACGCTTGCACCATGCCGGCTCTTCCTCCATGCAGTTTGATATCTGCCTTTTCTGAAGGGGCTGGTCACCCTAGCCGGGCTACCCCACCTTGCTGCCAGCTAGAGTGACCAGCCCCTTCCTTTTCGGGATCCCTGCATAACTGGTATTCAGCTAAGGTACCTGCCACAGACCCAGAGAAGCCCAGCTTGTCCAGGACCCCATTCGAAAGGACCCCACCCCAGTGTCAGTTAGCCATCTGCTAGCCAGTGGTACCGAATCATTGAGGGCAATGGTCATGATAGTCAGATGGAGTATGAACTATGTTTGGGTCAACTAGCCATACTATGATTGCTGCTCTTGGAGTTTAGTACCAACACCTCCCTGTACAATAGTACAAACTGGAGAGGTGTCCAACTAGTGCTACTGCATGTTTGTCATGTTACAGGAGCAAAGTGCAGCATAGTGTCAGTCTCCAGAGTGTGTGTGCCTCTGACAACCCCTTGAGATTCCTCAAAGTGCAGCGAGGTGTCAACTTTGCCTCTGCATTCTAAGATGAGCAGCTGGTAATTGCATTGGGCACCCTTACAACTGCCCAGCAGGAGCCAGTGCTGAAGCTCCACCCACATGGCACTTCCACCCCCAAGTCAATTCATTATTGCTAGCCCTGATGAGGCCAGTATGGCAGTCCTCATCCACTGGTATTTTGGGGGGAGAACAACTGATGGTAGTCTGTTGCTTACTAGTAGTACCATAGTGGATTAGGGCAAATGGATGACTCACTAGACTTGGGTGATCTAGCGGCTCAGCAGCCCTGAATGGAAAAAAAAGTGCACTTGGCTTACAGTATGGGATGTGTCATGCTGCATAGAAATGCTGACTAATTCCGGTCAGTTCCTAAGATGTGCGACTGTTGCTCCTGTCAACTGTCACACTGTTATGCAACTGGAACAGGGACCCATCAGGGCAGGCCACTTATCCAGCCCCTTGGGTTCGATCTCGGTCCTGCTCTATCCTCTAGTTCAGGTGAGAATGCCCAGAGGCACCCTACCATGTGACTAGCTATGTTGGCCTACGATTACTAGTGCCCTACTACTCGAATGCCAGGCGGACCAGACACACCTTACAGCTTGTCCATTAGCTCACTGGAGCACAGGTTCAGCTATGTCATTCGGTATACACAGATACCCACTGGGGCCCCCTGCCTTGTCGCAAGATGAGGGGAGGCATCACTCAATCATGCACCCTGCCCCTTGCTCACTGCAAAAGCAATACCAAGGGCCGCCATGCCAAGCCCTTCAGCTCTTAATAGAGATTCATTGGCGCATGGCCTGTTTCCCTTGTCTTGTCTTAACAGGGACTGATTGCGGCATCTTGCCTGTAACCCCTAGGGTGTCCCACACCATGTGTCCCATGCATGTTTTTTTATTTTTGGTTGGCCCATTCAACCCAAAAGAAAGATTGCTTTGGTGCATAGCAGTTAGTTGGCTGCGTGTGGTCTGCCCTCACATCCTTGGACAAGGGGGGTACTGCCCCAATCTGTATCTCCTGCTAATTGATTGGGAGACCATCAGCCAGTGCCCTAGATTGCACAGTGCTGTGCAGCACGGCCTACCTTAGCTCTCCATGGTGTCAGACTACATGTACGACCTGACCTGCAAGTTCAAACGGAGTATCCCTCCTCGAATCAGCAGAGCCAGCACGTGGTGATGGAATATCCAGCTACAGGAAACTGCAATACAATTGCGATGGCAGATAGCTAGAATGGCATGAAGCCATGAACAAGTATCAGGTGCTGTTTGTTAAATCCAAACTGGCTGAAGTTTAGCATCTCCGCTGTGGCATGTAGACTTCACTGCTGTCTGCGCACCAGAGTTGACATCTGCTGCAATGGAGGAGAGTTGGACTGCTGTTTAACACTACTGAAATACCAGTGCTCAGAGGGAGTAGGGAGTGGGGGAAACAACCCAGATAGAGACTTACATGTGCCATTGCTTTTGCCGGGTCCATCTGTGAGCCTGGCCATAACTGTACCAAAAATAGCCAGCAGAATTCACATCCAGGTGTACCCCCTTCACCAGATGAATTATGGCACTAAGTAAAATTATATCTGCAGACAAAGACCAAACCATGGTTGCGGCACGAGTCCAGAGCTTTGTGCTTTATAGCTTTCAGCTTCCGGCTTGGCTTCCACAGGGGATCCCTGAGCACTGCCAATGTGGAACCCAATGACCATGGAGAGTACTAATGCTCATACTGAAAGTAGAGAGGTGACCTACTGTTTTTTCTTTTTGTTCGTTTTGTTTATTTGCCCATCTCCCACGTAACTAATCTCTTGCAGTTGCAAGCCACAGTGTGACTCTACTGCTCAGTTGGGGTAGAGGGCCTGTTGTGCCCCTAACTAATCCTGTGGCTCCTTCCCTGCCACTTGCATATAAGTCGGCATGAAAAAGGAGCAAGTTCAAGAACAGTTTGACTAAATTGCCCGTGTATCCCTTCCCCACCCTGTGAAGTGGCATGGTGAAGAGGCTATGCGGTCAACGAAGCAGGTGAAGCGGGCAGGTTATTTATTTATTTATTTATTTACAGTTTCTTTTATACCGCACTATTCGACATCAGCGCGGTTTACAATGAACAGAAACTACACTTACCAAATATTGATCAGTGCTTACAATGAACAGCTGGGTATACATTAAACAGGTTTACATTCAACAGGTTTCATAAACAGAGGAACATAATAACTATGTACAAAAAGCAACTATGTACAGAACAACTAGGTTATCCCGCTTTCCACCCATGCCATAATAGTGATTTCAATATCTCCCCACCCCCCTTTTTTTTAAAACCTCAAGTATATATTGTAATGGCATGGCTCCAGAAAGAAACCAAGACGGTGATCAAACAAACTTTATCAGTCTTTACAGTGAATATGTTCTAACTGCTAGTTATCTTGCGCATTTACCCATATCTTAGGCAACAATAATGTGGACCCTGAAAACCGGTCACCTTGTAAGAGGGAAGGAAACTGCCCAGAAGGCAGGCTGGCAATAAATGCACAGGTACATCTGGGCAGATTTACTGTAAATTACTAACTTGCACGTAGAGAATGTTTTTGCGTAGATTGTGTCCTTGCCATGCTTGATCCTCTGAGTCCTAAGTACGGGCACTATGTGCTAACCAGTGTGCATACCCAGAGATAGTGGAGAAGCTAAATACTTAGTTATGCCATGTGTGCCAGTGCCTTAAAGATTCAAAATCTACCCAGTCATCCCTTTCAGATCTCAGCTTTCAGATAATCAAATGACCAATAAGTGAATGGGCAAAATGGATGCCTTCAGGCTAGGATACCATTAGATAGCAGCCAACGAGACCAACGTGAATGCAGAAGTCCAATGGATAAGTTAAGTTAATGCCGTGTTGCTGCATCTACTAACAGAGGGGACCAGCTGGGGATACTGGCACCACAGGCCCAACCTCCACCAGAAGTCTGACCCAGAAGCCGCCAAGGCATATTTGCATCCACAAAGACTGCCATGCTCACCCATCATCATGATACAGTCATGTATGTGGAACTGCAGCAAGGTATATGGAATACACTGAAACATGGTCATCTGGCAGTGAAGAAAAAGCCATAATGCCCATCCGGACTGCCCTTCCAGGCAGCTGAACATATTGCTTACCCACCTTCACAAGGAGCAGGGAACAGTGACGACAGACCGACAGGGCACCGGCCACACATGGCACGATTACACTCATAATAAATCCCTGCCTACCTTCAGCATCCATACTGAGACAGAGAATTGTGTATAAGTTCTGTGTAATGGTAGCATGCTTATCTGCATCAGCCCATTAATCAGGCCCTTATGATCTGTAAGTCAGAGGCAGCAAATCCACTAATCCCACCAAAAGAAATGGCAGCAGCGGGGGGCTCAGTGCAGAGACAGTGGTGTAGTGCGGAGCGACTCGGCTTGGGGGGGCAAAGTGGCTCATTGGGGGTGGGCAACATGGCCGGGCTTCTTCCTGGGGTGGCAGAAACCTTTGAGCCGGCCCTGAGGATGCTTCTAATATAACTCCCATAATCTAGTTTATTGAGGACAATAGTGATACCATCATTGCCTTTTGAGTTTTTCTAATAGTGTTAAGGTATCTACAGTAGTTACTGCCAAATAAGATTTAGCAGGTCTTTGGTGGTGGAAGTCTCGGTCCATTTTAATTTCCATTTCGGTTCAAAAATATGTCTATTGATAATTGAGCTATATAGTTTGGTATTATTCTTCTATTATTTTACTACTATCACGTTTTGTTATGTCTTTATCTTTTATTCTTTGTCTCAGAACTCCACTAATTCTCTCACTATAATGCCACATCATATTAACCATAAGGATGGATAAGAAAGTGAGTCACTCTGGTTTTCTCTCATTATTTGTCAGTAAGAAAATGCCTTGATGAATTGAGTTGTTTGTCAAACAATGCTTTCTATATACAACTTTGTCAAAGGGAAGGAATGTTTGTTTTCAGCAAATGTTTCAGCATTTATTGTGTGTGAATTTAGATGGACTTTTTCAGATATCAGGTTGTGATATCTATTATTGAGCCAAGAAGAATGATCAAATGATGCTTGTTCTTAAGATATAAACAGTCCCAACTAAATTACTAATATCTTATTTATCTTGGAATGTAGATGGACTTGACCATTGAATGAAAAGCAAAAATCATAAACCACATCAAGAAACCTCAAGGGGTTATTGTATTTTTCCAGGAGGCACACCTCTCTATGCTTCAGACATCATAAAACTCAAAAGAGATTGGGTGGGGGAGGTGATATTTTCATCTATTTTCATCTTTTTTGAATATTGTTTATCAAGCATTCATAACAACATTGGGGCAGTGTGGGTACACTTACACCCCGCCCCGGATTATAACAGTTGAACGGCAACATTTTAGATTTTTACATTTTTCAGTTTATTCCCTTCCCCCCTCCTCCCCCTTTCCTCCATACCCATCCCTCCCTCTCTATCCCTACTGTAGTACAGAAGTGGTTTTCTACTTATACACATGAGTATCGTGGTGGGTCCACTGTCCCTAACTGTTTGTGTCCCTGCGCACTGCCTTAGTCTGTGGGTCAGCAACCCTCTCTGCCCTTCTTAATACTGCCTTCTCTACACCCTCATGGTCTAAAGAGTCAAAAGTTCATTGCACACCTGAGTTGTCAGAGTACTGATGTAAAACTAACAGATGGCCAGGAAAACCTCTCGTTTTTTAGCATCCCCCCGGTCTGACCAGCGCTCCAGGCACATCAGCTGATGGAAGCAATTCCTCTATTCCCAAAATGTGGGTGGGTGGGGCGTTCTCCATTGGCACAGCAAATGCTGCTTCCCCACCACACAGGCCTTCCGAATCAACAGTTGAGCCCACCTCCCCCTGGGAAGGTGGGGAGAGCAGTTGATCAAAAAACACCAATGTCCCTGTCCACTCCACACATTGCCCCACCAGCATACTGAAACAGTGTTCAATCTGGTGCCAGTAATGCGAACCTTCCTGCATCCCCACCACATATGGCCCAAATCCTCTCGGGGGGCCGCATACCAGGGACATCCCCCTTCCTCCGTCATGCGACTCTGCTTTGTTTGCCAGGGGGAGAAATGAGCACAACAAACCACACAAAGTTGCATCTCCCATAGTCTGGCCCCACAAATCAAATCTAGGATATGCCATATTGTTCCCACCACCATACTTGACTCAACTGTACTCCCCAGCTCCTCCTCCCACTTCCGCTCCAAGCCTGAATAGTCCGGAGGTGGAGTCCAACACTCTAACCAGCGTGCATATATCAATATCAATGGGCATGCCGCCTCTCCCAGCTGAAAAAACTGTAACAATCTTTCAGATGTCTCTGACTTAAGAGAATCTCTTGAGAGAGAGCCAATATAGTGGCCTCCTCTAACGCCTTTGGCGTTAACACCTCCGTGTAGCCCAACCAATCATAAAGATGACGAAGCTGACACGGCTGTGCATACCTGAGAGCATTTGGAAGTCCCAGCCCATCATGGCACCGAGAGGCCTTTAGGCGTGCCCAGATATCCGCATTGGGTGTCCTTGCCAAAGAAACCGCCACACCTCTTTTTCCACCTGCACTACATCTTTGCATAATAACTGGAGTGGTAAGGTTTGTAGCAAGTATAATAATTTGAAAAACATTACATTCAATAGGCCGCCACTCTCCCAAGTAATGTTAATGGCAATGGACCTCAGTGTTGTAGCTTTGAGCGCATCTGCTGTAGTATCCTATTACAGTTCCTCCTATATAGCAAACGAGGGTTGCCAGTCAATTGAATCCCCAAGTATGTAAAGGCGGAGTCTGCCCACTGCAGGGGAAACCCCGCCCCCAATGAGGCCCGCAAGTGTCCCAGCACATCCAGTACCTCAGATTTATCATAGTTAATTTGCAAGCCCACAAATTCCCCCAAATCGTGAAACTCTTGTAATACCCTAGGTAGGGCAGACTGCAGAGAAGTAAGATGTATTAACAAATCATCCACAAAGGCTGATACTCTGAATTCCGAGTGCTGTATCTAGACCCCAGGGGCCTCTCAGCAATCAACCAACCTCTGCACCACAGGGTCAATTGATAGAACAAATAACAAAGGGGAGAGGGAGCAACCCTGCCGCGTCCCCCTGCCCAAGCTAAACGTCTCTGACAGCCACCCATTAGCTACCACCACCACTGTAGGATTGGTGTATAGCAGCCTCACCATAGAAATTGTTCTCCCAGGCAATAGTGAGGTAAAAGATGGAAGAGAGAATTTTTATTTAACAGGTTTTATATACCACTTTATCATTTCAATCAAAGTGGTTTACATTGAAACTTAAACTTGGTAATGTACATTAAACAGGGACATTGATAACTTGGATTTTTCTGAGGCAATGGAAGGTTAAGTGGCTTGCCCAAGGCCACAAGGAGTACTAGTGGGAATTGAACTCTGGGTTCTCAAGCCAGTGTTCTTAACCATTAGGTTACTCCTCCACTCCACTGTATTTCCCACCGTATTTTATCAAAGGCCTTCTCAGCATCAAAACTGATCAGCAGAGATAGTAACATAGTAACATAGTAAATGACGGCAGATAAAGACCAGCATGGTCCATCTAGTCTGCCCAGCAAGATGGCAAGAGTAGGTGCACCTGTCGCTCTGTGCAGGCTACCCCTCCCCATGTCTTTGTTTAGGGGTAAACACACCACTCCATGTAGGACACCCCTATTTGTTGAGACATTATATATTTGTTGAGACATTATATGGTTCAGAAGTTAGATGGTACCGTTTATTTTGTTTTTATCCTGTTGCTGTAAAGGGATCCTCTGTGTTTGTCCCATGCCTTTTTGAATTCCGTCACCGTGTTCGCCCCTACCACTTCCATCGGGAGGGCATTCCAAGCATCCACCACCCTTTCAGTGAAAAAAATATTTACTGACATTGCCTTTCAATTTACCCCCTTGCAACTTCATGTTATGCCCTCTAGTTTTACAGGTTCCCCGTCTTTGGAAGAGGTTTGTTTGTTCATCATTTCTCTTTAAGTATTTAAAGGTCTGAATCATATCTCCCCTGTCCCTCCTCTCCTCCAAAGTGTACATATTTAGGTCTTCAAGTCTCTTCTCATAAGGCTTCTGATGCAGGCTCCAAATCATTTTGGTCGCCTTCCTCTGAACAGTTTCCAGTCTTTTTACATCTTTTGCAAGATATGGTCTCCAAAACTGAACACAGTATTCCAAGTGAGGCCTCACCAGTGACTTATACAGTGGCATAAGTACTTCTTCTTTTCTGCTGGTAATCCCTCTTTGTATGCAGCCCAACATCCTCCTGGCTTTTGCCACTGCCTTGTCGCACTGTTTCGCCACCTTGAGATCATCAGAGATAATCACACCAAGGTCTTTCTCCTAAACCGTGCATACCAACCTCTCGCCCCCAATCGCGTACATTTCTCTTGGATTTCTGCTACCCAAATGCATGACACTGCACTTTTTCGCATTAAATCGTAGTTGCCAAGCATTAGACCAGTCTTCCAGCTTTTGTAGATCTTTCTTCATGTTAACCACTCCCTCGGGGGAGTCCACTCTGTTGCAAATTTTTGTGTCATCTGCAAAAAGACAGACTTTTCCATTTAGTCCTTCAGCAATATCACTCACAAATACATTGAACAGTGCCGGGCCCAGGACCGAACCTTGGGGCACCCTGCTAATCACTTTCCTCTCATCCGAGTGAGCTCCATGCACAATCACCTTCTGTTGTCTGTCAGTCAACCAATTTCTAATCCAGTTTACCATCTTGGGACCCATCCCCAAGCTACTGAGTTTGTTGACAAGCCTCCTATAAGGAACAGTATCAAAGGCTTTGCTGAAATCCAGGTAGATGACATCCATCGCATGCCCCTGATCTAGTTCCCTGGTCACCCAGTCAAAGAACTCAATCAGATTTGTTTGGCAAGATCGTCCTTCGGTAAAACCATGTTGCCTCAGGTCTTGGAACCTGTTGGTTTTGAGAAAGTTCACTATTCACTCTTTCAGGAGCGCCTCCATTACTTTTCCCACCACCGAGGTAAGGCTCACGGGCCTGTAGTTTGACACTTCTTCCCTGGCACCACTTTTGTGTAGAGGTACGACATCAGCCATTCTCCAGTCCTGAGGAACCTCTCCTGTTTCCAAGGATCTGCTGAAGACATCCTTTAACGGTCCTGCAAGATGGAATTTGATATTTGTGCACTCACTTCAATGATGCTATGATTTTACGTAGATTGTGTGACACATATCAGCCCCTCAGAAATCCCACCTGGGATTCTTGGATTAAACTAGGCAACCTAGGTGCCAGCTAATCTGCCAAAGGTTTGGCCAACAGCTTCAGGTCAAACTTTATCAGCAAAATCGGCCAATATGATGAAGCCTGCTGGGGATCTTTCCCCAATTTGGGTAAAAGAATTATGTGAGTGTGTTTATTACCCCAATTAAAACTTCCCCTCTATATCCGATCTTGATAAGTGGCTACTATCGAGGGAACAACTATATCCTGTACCAATTTGTAGAATTCAGCGGTAAATCCATCTGGGCCTGGGGATTTACAAAGTTGGACCTGCTGAATATCTCTTTGAACTTCTGAAGCTGAAATTGCCTCTTCCAAAAGTTTCCTCTGCTGTTCCGAAACCTTAGGTAGGATCAGGCCCTCTAAATACGCTGCCACTTGTGAAGGCGACACAGAGTCCCCTGTGTATAAAGCTTGATAAAAGGCACGGAATAAGTGTGCAATTCCCAGTGCATCTATATGGAGCTTACCAGTTTCATCTCTCAAACCGGCTACCGGGTATGTCCCCCTACTGCCCTTGAGGGAGGAACAAACGGAGCAAGAGACGTAGGTTGGTAACAGACTGCTTTATTGATGATAGTCCCTACGCGTTTCGGCAAACGCTTTCCTCGGGGGACATACAGCTACCATAAAATGAACAAACAATGTTAAAACAAAATAACCGAGGTATCCGGAGGCCCTACTCGGCCTGGATCCCCAACCCGCCATCGCCCCCCCCCCCCCACCCATTGACAAAGCAAGCGGACGTCAAGTGATGGTGTTAATGCATGGTCGCAGCTTTTATTAACAGTAAGCAAACCGGCCCCAACATGGGCCAACACAGCAACTCAAACCATAACAGACAAGAGCCCCCCCCCCCCCACCCGTCATCCGGATGATGCCCCCCCACCAGCCGTATAGCAAAGTGGAGCACCATCCAAGCCACCCCCCCCCCCAGCTGCCCCTTCCCGCCCGCCTCGCCATGATAGCAAAGGCCGGCTGAAGGGGTTGCCTAATTCCGGGCGGAGACCCCAACCGGGACGTCTCCCCCCAACCGCATACCCGGGCCGCTCACAAGGAAAGCGGCCTCCAGCTGAAATGATCCACCGGGTCAACGAGCACCAGCTCGCCACCCGCTCGCGGGTGCCACATAACCCCCGACACCCTACCCCCCCCCCACCAGCTGCGACAAGATCCAACCCGCCACCCAACCAACCGAAAACGAGGGCGGGAGGGCGGGAATCCGACCCGATCGCGAGCAAGGAGGGAAAGAAGGAATCGCCTGCAGGCGTTCCCTCCTTGCTCGCGCTGACTCCGCCCCCCCTCCGTGGCCCAAAGGACCAATCAGTGGGCTCCCTCCGGGAGCCAGGAGACTGCCGGGTGCGCGCCTAGCCGCGCGTCACCCCCCCCTCCCCCCCCCCGACAATGACCTGCCTCGTGGCCGGGCCCCGGGAACCCGGTTACTAGGCTGCCGCGGGACCGGGGCCCAGCGGCTAGGCCGGCACTAACCGAGGTATCCGGAGGCCCTACTCGGCCTGGATCCCCAACCCGCCATCGCCCCCCCCCCCCACCCATTGACAAAGCAAGTGGACGTCAAGTGATGGTGTTAATGCATGGTCGCAGCTTTTATTAACAGTAAGCAAACCGGCCCCAACATGGGCCAACACAGCAACTCAAACCATAACAGACAAGAGCCCCCCCACCCGTCATCCGGATGATGCCCCCCCACCAGCTGTATAGCAAAGTGGAGCACCATCCAAGCCACCCCCCCCCCCAGCTGCCCCTTCCCGCCCGCCTCGCCATGATAGGAAATGCCGGCTGAAGGGGTTGCCTAATTTCGGGCGGAGACCCCCACCGGGACGTCTCCACCCAACCGCATACCCGGGCCGCTCACAAGGAAAGCGGCCTCCAGCTGAAATGATCCACCGGGTCAACGAGCACCAGCTCGCCACCCCGCCACCGGCGCTAGGTAGTGAACTATCCTAGCGCCGCCCCCCCAAGGGGAAGCTGCGACCAGCACCACGACTCGAGCGCCTCCTGCCAGTCGTTCAGAAGAAGATCCTGCCCCACCGGGGCAAGATGGACCCCATCAAGCCGGTACAAACCAGCGCAAGCAACCTCCGCCCAAGGGTGCCGGACCTGAACCCCCCCGTCTGCTGGACCCAGCGCCCGATCTGCCGATTAACTTTGCACAGGCCCCTTGACCAACGCCGCTGGGTCCAGCAAGCAGGGCGGGGTATAATGTCCGACCACACAATAACCACCCCAGGGAGGACCCCCCGCAACAATGCAATGTCTCTTTGAACAGTCCCAATAAGTTGCCGGCAAGCCCAACCGGCAACGTCGTTGCCACCCAGGTGGAGCAGCAGCCCGACCGGCCGCCGACGCCGTCCGAGTTCCGCGTGCACGCAGTCCAGGAGCTGGTCCCAACGCATGCCGCGGCGGCCCATCCAACACAACCGCACTCCAGCTCCGGCAAGACCCAGGTGGACACCCAGCGGCCGCACCGCCGCGCGCCGCTCCGCCCAGTAAACAAAAGAGTGCCCGATGATCCACCAATCGCCGGGCACCGCACCATCTGAAAGAAGAAAGAGTGGACCACCACCAGCAAACAGCTCTGCAAGAGGAAAGAAAGGATTAGTGCCCCCCCCTGACCCCCCACCCCACCGCGGGCAGCCCTCCACCGCGGCAGCACCCCGCTCTACTCCGCACCGCCGCCAGCCGTCGGGCGAACGTACCCGGCATACGCACCCGATCGCCAGCGGCCAATACGCCGAATAACCAGAGGGTCCAACCCAGCAGCCGCCGCGCTGGAAGCCGCTCCGATCCGGAACGAGTGCGACGTGTAACCCCGCTCATCGCAACCCAAGGCCCGCAGGGCCAGGCGAAGCACAGCCGTGAACTGAAACTGCGTCACCGGCCGGCCATCCGCATGAATAAAAAACGGGCCGGGCGCTACCGGGCGCCGCCGGGCGTATGCACCGAGAGCCCTGACAGGACAGGACAGCAAGGGCGAGATAGCGCTCAGCAGGACCCAGCCCCCTTTCCCGGACTGGTCCGTCTTAGAACGGGATAGAAAAATGCGAACTCGCGCAGGCTTGACCCGGACGTGCCCCGCCGCCAGCCCCCCAAAAGCCCCCCACCGCGCCGACCGAGGAACTAACTCGGACACCCGGAAGGCGCCGAAAAAAGCCGTGGTGAACAACGCATGAAACAACACCGCCTCGAAGCCCAAGGCGGCTACCCTCGGCAGAACCTCACACACCTGCAGCAGAAGCTCGTGGGACACCGGGCGCCGCCTATCCGGTAGCTTCGGCTGAGCGCGGGCCCACCCAGCGAGCAACCGCCCAACCAAGAAGGAGACACGTGGATTCCCCCAACCCGCCGCTTTAGCAAAGAAGGAAAAGCCCGCAAGCGCTCCGGCGGCCGCCGACCGCGCCCATCCCGCCTCCTTTGCCCAAAGCACGAAGCGGCCAACCAGGTCATCAGGCACCGCCCCCCCAACCCACCCACGCGCACTCAAAAAGGCACTCACCTTCACATAGCCCCTACGGTAAGCCATCCAGGTACTGCAGGCCACCGACGCGGCCAAGAGATCCATCAGGTCAGGGTCCCAATCGTCCAGAGATGCTCCGGAACCCGCGAGGGCAGCTCGTCCGCCCCCGGAGCCAGGCGCCGAAACTGTTCCCACTGAAAACGTGACAGAGCGTCAGCGATAGAGTTCTTAGCACCCGGAACGTGCCGCGCCCTCGCGGTGACATTCAGGCGCAAGCACGCCAGCACAAACACCCTCATCAAGGCCGCCACCCTGGGGCATCGGGGGCATGGCGATTCAAAACCTCAACAACCGCCGAGTTGTCGCACCAGAAAACAACCCGCCGATCCCGTAACCGGTCAGGCCAGACCCAGAAGGAAACCACAATCGGGAACAGCTCCAGGAAGGTGATGTTGCGGGTCAGGCCGGAGCGCGCCCAGGCTGCCGGCCAAGGCTCCGCGCACCAGGCACCGTGACAGAAGGCCCCGAAACCGACGCCGCCCGCCGCGTCAGTAAACAACTGAAGGTCGCCATTCGACGCCTCCGGCCACTGAAGCACAGAGCTCCCGTCAAAGCCAGCCAGAAACGAGTCCCAAACCCGCAAATCTTCCCGCATCCCCGAAGACACCCGGATCCGATGGTGGGGCAGCCGCGCCCCCGCCATTGACAAAGACAGGCGCCTCGAAAAGGGGCGGCCCATGGGGAGGACACGGCAAGCAAAGTTCAGGTGCCCGACCAACGACTGCATAACGCGAAGGGAAGTCTTCGCGACGGCGCAGACCGAGGCCACCAGCTCGCAGAGGCGCTGCACCTTCGCCGCCGGCAAGCGGACCACCATAGCCATCGTGTCTATCTCGATACCAAGAAAGGTGAGGCAAGTGACCGGACCCACTGTCTTGTTCGCCGCCACGGGGACGCCAAACGCGGCAGCCGCACGCAGGAAGGTGCGCAACAGATCGGAACAAGTTGCAGCCTGCTCCGGCCCAACAAACAAGAAATCATCGAGATAGTGAACAATGCTGGAGACCCCCGACTGGCGTTCCACCACCCAATGCAAGAAGGTACTGAAGGCCTCGAAATAAGCACAGGAGATCGCGCAGCCCATGGGCATACACATATCAAAGTAATACCGTGCCTCAAAATGGAAGCCGAGCAACGGGAAAGCAGAGGGGTGGACCGGCAGCAAGCGGAACGCCGATTCAATGTCCACCTTAGCCAGCAGGGCCCCCCGACCGCACTGACGCACTAAGGCGACGGCGGCATCGAAGGACGAGTAGTGAACCGTACAGAGCTCGCGAGGGATGTGATCGTTAACGGAGTCGCCCGGAGGGCAGGAGAGGTTGTGTATCAGCCGGAACTTGCCCGGCTCCTTCTTCGGAACCACCCCCAACGGCGACACCGTGAACGGGGAAAAAGGGGGGGTCCAAGAAGGGACCCGCCACCCGGCCCAGAGCACACTCCTCGGAGATCTTGCAGCGCACAAACTCGGCGTGAAGCCGCGCAGAGGCGGCATTGCGGGTACCGCCCAGAGCGGAGGGCCCCCGGACGGGAATGCGAAAACCCCGCGTGAAACCCCCCAGAAGCAAACCGGCCGCCCCTACCCCGGCGGGAACGCCCGTAGTCGAGGAGCCACGGTCGCATCGCCGCCACGCGCACCGGGGTAGCGGCCAGCGCGCGCGACACCTCACTTCCCCCCCGCCGGGGCCCCTGCGACCCCCTTCCTGCTGCACTTCGTAGCTGGGTGCGCACCGCCGCACAAGGAGCAAGCGTGCTTAAACTTGCAGTCCGGGAAAGGACAAGACGCTTTGTTAAAGCGCCAACAGACGTCCCCCCCGGCAACCGCCGCCTTTGGCTGTGGCAAGGCGGGGGCACGAAAGGACCGGCCCCCCTGCGAAAGCGGAGACGCGCCCGCCTTCGCCCCCGTTGTACCGGTTCCGGCACCCCGACCCCTCGAGGACATCTGGGTCAACCACAGGTTGATGTCCTTGGTCCCCCACTGCAGGAGACTGTTCTCCTCCATCTGGTCCCGAAACTCCTCGTCGTAGTTCAACCAGGCCCAACCTTCGTGGGCCTGGGAGGCAGCCAGAATGTTGTCGGCGTATGCCAACAACGCCCCATATTGGTTCGGGAAGTAACGCCCCCACACACTCGCCAGACGCAGAAAAGCGCGGGTCCAATTGAGCGTGTTGCGAGAGACCTTGCGCACGCGGCCCGCCTTCTCGTCGTCCTTGCGCTTCTTCCTGCTCTCCCCCGAGCGCTTCCGACCGTCGAGCAAACGGAAGATGTCGATGTACCGGCGACGCCGGATCCGCCGGCGCAACTTCCGCGGAACCGACTCCCACAGCTCGGCGCAGCGTACGACAGGAGCCCCATTGGGGCCCCCGCCATCCGCCGCCCCCGGGACAGAGCAGCAGGACGAGGCCGAGGAGGACGACGAGGAGGAGGAGGACGAGGACGCCCGCCGGCAACAACGAGCGCGCTTGCGCTTCCCCTTCCCTTTGCCCGCCTCCCCGGAGCCGGGAGCCGAGTCGGGAACCCCGCCCCCCGCCCCGCCCGTATACTCACCACTCCCCGCTGAGGAGACAGCCGTAGCGCCCCCAGTGGGCGCCGCCAGAACCGGAACCAGCGCGGCTGTCGTAGAACCAGAAGGGCAAGCTCCCGCCAGCTGGTTGGAAGCAGCCATAGCAGCGGCACTCGTCGAGCCCGGCGGAACCTGCGGAGACAAAGGAGAGAAGCCAGCAGCCCGGGCCCCCGGGGAACTGAGCACTGCCGGGGGCCCAGCCCCCCATGAGCGCGACGAAGGCCCCAAGCCCCCGGCCTCCCACGCCGCCGCACCCCCGGCCCCCCCTTGTCCCCCCCGAACCACCCCCCCCCAACCACCTCCCCAAGGCCCTAGGCCCCCCCAGGGGACCGCACCATACGCCCAAGGGGCCGGGGGGCCGAGGAACCCAGGAGGGGCAGGAGAGACCGGGGAGGGAGGCGAAATCCACCCGCTCGCCGTTCCGGGAGGCGGAGCGGGCACCAGAGCACGCGGGGCGACCGGCCCGGGGGAGACCGAGGAACCCCGCTCTAACGTCCCCGGGAGCAGCGCCCGATCACCGTCCCCGCCAGGGCTTCCCGCCGGAGACGCCAAATCGACCGCAGCAGCGCCCACAGCCGCCGGAGCAGGCAGGGGGCGCCCCCCGGAGGCCCCCCCCCCCCGGCTCCCCCCCGGCCTACTGCGCCCCTGCCGGGCAGTAGCCCGGGTACGGACAGCCGCACCAACAGGGAGGGCCCCCCTACCGCGGCCCACTGTAGCGGGCCCGGGGCGCGCCGTACCCCGCCCACGCGCGCCCCCCCGCCGCCCCTTAGCGGTGCTGCGCGCCGAGGCCTGTTTAGCCATGGGCTCTATCCCCCGGCCCAAGGGCTGCAGCAGCCTGATAGCTGGCTGGGCCCACGTGAGGAAGGGGCCTCCCTTCTCTCCTTACTGTTGATCCCCCTTTTTTCGTTTTTGGTTTGTTTTTTTTTTTTTTTTTTTTGTGTACGTTATTTTATTTTATTATGTATTTATTATTATTATTTTTTTTTTTTTTTTTGTTTGTTGTCCCTTCCTCGGTTAGGGGGCCACCCACAGACCCTCCCCAACGCAGGCCCGCCGTTCCCGCGGGCACAGGAGGCGGCGACAGGCAAGGCAGCACTTCACACGAGGCAGGAGACAGACCTGCTCTCCCACGTGCGCCGAAGCGGCGCGCACAAGCACCGCCACGAGATGCCGGCGCCGCAACACTCGACGGCCGAAGGGAGCCCACGACCCGGCTCAACCCCCACTAACGGGACCCGCAGGAGGACCAACCTGGAACCGGTGAGCCAGAGCAATCCGACCCGATCGCGAGCAAGGAGGGAAAGAAGGAATCGCCTGCAGGCGTTCCCTCCTTGCTCGCGCTGACTCCGCCCCCCCTCCGTGGCCCAAAGGACCAATCAGTGGGCTCCCTCCGGGAGCCAGGAGACTGCCGGGTGCGCGCCTAGCCGCGCGTCACCCCCCCCTCCCCCCCCCCCGACAATGACCTGCCTCGTGGCCGGGCCCCGGGAACCCGGTTACTAGGCTGCCGCGGGACCGGGGCCCAGCGGCTAGGCCGGCACTAATATAAAACAACGTATCTTAATAATACACATCATAAAAATAATAAATAATAAATAATAAGGAGATGAAAATTAATAAATAAATAAATAAATAATTAATAAGGGACATTCAGGGAAGTAAAAGAATAAGAAGGGCCGAGACAAGAGACAGACCAATTTATCCAAACGTTGAGGACTGTGTGACCTGATTAAGAGTAGTTATCAGTGTACATATAAAAATGAGAATAATTAAAAATAACTAACAGTCATACATGCATACCCTAGATTATAGAAATAGTAGAGTGAAACAATTGTCACATTAGAACTACAGCAAGAGTGTTAACTGCATAAAGTAAAAGGTAGTCCAAGCAATAAGCTCATACATGTAAAACAAAACCTACCAGTGCTGTGTCAGGTGAAGTGTCTCATTAAGACAGTTTGGTCGGACTATTGTACAATAGCTAAAAATATAAATATATAAAAATATAAAAGAACAAGCTAAAAAACTTAACACACAAAGTATATAATGCCACATATAAACAATAAATAGTGATCAAATATTATAAAATAATGTACAAACAATGCAAATATAAAAAAGAATAAATATAATAATGAAATACATGAGTAATACAATACATGAATACTAATAAAAGGAAACCCATAACAGAAAAAAGGAATGCATATAAAAGAAATGGAGTGTAAGTAAAAAAATATATATATGTAAAAAGAACGTGACATGATGCTAGCTATTAAAATTTTTTATTTTCAGAAGGATACTACGGTACTCATAGACAGATAAAAGACCAATTGAAGATTTATGGTTTATGCAGAGAACTATAAACAAAAACACGTCTCTTGTCTCGGCCCTTCTTATTCTTTTACTTCCCTGAATGTCCCTTATTAATTATTTATTTAATTATTTATTAATTTTCATCTCCTTATTATTTATTATTTTTTATTTTTTATGATGTGTATTATTAAGATACGTTGTTTTATATTATTTTGTTTTAACATTGTTTGTTCATTTTATGGTAGCTGTATGTCGCTCCTCCTCTTGTACCTCCCTCTTTGGAGCCATGTTCTCTCCTTGGCAAGAGGTCTTGAGCTACAAAGAAGATGATCTTAAAGGTTTGCTCCCCGAGGACCCCTTCTACATGGAAGAGGAAGCGGTCCCGGATTTAGAAGACGAATGGAGAGAACTGGTTTGGTTGACGCAGAAGTATGTAAGAGAAGAATTACATGCAGCTTCCTTACTTGAGTACTGTAGAAAAAAGACTATTCCCAGAGGACTTAGGGTGCAGAAGGCACCCGGAATGTTTAAAGATGATGAGGTTTTTATGACTAACTGGATAAAAATTTTAAATAAATGTTCATTGGATCTGATGATCCTTTTAATTAATACTTTTAAACGAAGGGCCGAGACACTCAAACCACAGATAGATTCTAAGATCGATAATCTTAAGAAGAAGGGTGCTCAGTTCGAATCGGAGAAAAGAAAATTTGATAAAAATAACCTAGATTATAGACAATCCATTAAAGAGTCCAAGATCAAGAAACTTAAAAGGGATGATGAGGACTATAAACAAAACACTGTGTACTACTGGACTTATAGTAAGTCCGATCACAGAGATAGAAAAAGGAGTACTTTAGGAGACCATATAGATCACCCAGACCACATAATTCTCCCAGATCACCCCGTAATATATCAAAGACTAATATAAAGGATAAACAATCAACAAGACGCAGATCCATATCAGTCACTCCAGAAATAGAAAGAAGCAATAAAAGGTCACGGCATCATTCAAAAGATAACATTGAAGCATCAGCTCCTCTTTTTCCTACACAACCACGTTCTCCTACTGTACATCATCATAGGCATAATCATAAGCGGGATTTTCATATGGATTCCCTTTGGGCAAAAGGCAGAAGAAATGCATCTCCAAGATCACCACCACCTCGTCCACCGAGATACAGAAATCAACAACCAAGACAGTACTCGCCGCGGGAAAGAAGGCACAGTCAGGGAATGATGTCAAAAAGACATTGAATTGGGACTTGTAAATGTAGTCATTAATTTATCCACATACTCATTAACAGACCTTGAACTCCAGGTTTTAAATAAGGGTCTTTCTTTTGTTCCCACTAAACGTCATGATAAGTTTTTAACACATGTGGAACTTTACAAGTTTTTTCATAAGCTTAGAATCATAGATTACTTCGAAAAAAAACCCTCGTCCTCCGTTGATCCTTCTGTAGTTAAGAAACCATCTACTTGGCTCCCTCCGTCTATTCCAGATCCCATGATTACTGCCTATGAAAATATGGTCCTTTTCAGAGTTAATGCATTATATAAAACTAAACAGAAGCATTCATATCACAATCTTACAGCCTTACAAAAATCAGCATTAAAAGGCCTTCAGTTGAATCAGGCCATAATAATAAAGCCCGCGGATAAAGGCGGAGCAATTGTAGTACAGGACAGAACCGCATATATAGCAGAGGTCAACCGTCAACTGAACGACACCACTTTTTATCAAAAGATTTTTGATGATCCCACGAGTACATTACAACGGAAAGTAGACAATTTACTATATATTGGTAAAGAAGCTGGGTACCTAACACATAAAGAAATTACCTTTCTCACTGTCATCCATCCTATAACACCCATGATCTACATGCTTCCAAAAATACACAAATCTATGCAAAATCCTCCAGGCCGACCAATCGTCTCAGCCAATGGCTCACTTTTCGAACCTCTTTCCAAATTTTTGGATCTGTTTTTGCGTCCATTTGTCTCTCTAGCACCCTCTTATGTCAAGGACTCTACCCATATCATTAATATTCTCAATGATTTTCAAGGTTATCATGATGGTCTCATTTTATTAACATTGGACATCAATTCCTTATACACGAATATTCCGCAAAAAGCAGCTTTAGAAGTGCTAGCAAATGTATTAATTAAAAGACCAAAACCGGTTCGCATACCTACCTTTTTTCTCACACAGTTAGCCTCCTTAGTTATGTCCAAAAATTATTTCATCTTTAAAGGTCTTTTTTATAAACAGGTCAAAGGGGTCGCCATGGGTTCGCCCATGGCTCCTGACGTAGCAAATCTTTACGTATCTGAATTTGAGAATAAATTTTTGTCTTTTCATCCATACAAGAAATACATCCGACTCTGGAAACGTTATATCGACGAAGTACTTGTAATTTGGGATGGTCCAGAAGACACCTTGCACTCCTTTCATATTTGGCTCAACACATTGGATTCTAATCTACAATTTGAGGGAACATACAGCTTAGAATCCATTCCATATCTTGACATCATGATCAAGAAATCAGATGAGGGTTTTGTCACTGATTTATACAGGAAACCAACTGACAGAAATACTTTTCTTACATATGACAGTTGTCATAATACTGCCTTTAAGGAAAATCTCCCTGTCAGCCAATTCCTTAGAATTAAAAGGTTATGTACTAACAATATGGACTTTGAGAAACATGCCACGGATTTATACCGGCGTTTTGAACAACGGGGATATCCTAATAAATGCATTCATAGAGCATATCAGAGAGCATCAGCTACAGATCGCCCCACACTCCTACAGAATACAGCACGTTTACAAACAGATAGGGTCACCTGTCCTCTCACCTTTTCATCATATTCCAAGACTATCACGGACATCTTGAAACAAGAATGGGATCTTATATCCTTTTTACCTGCCTTTCAAACAAAACGTTTAATGGTATCATATAAACGGGCGCCAAATTTAAGTCATTTTTTAGTCCCCTCTGCTCTTACTGCCCCTCGGCCCACTCTCAAAGTTAGAGGTCACTACAGTTGCGGCAATTGCTCTGTCTGTCTTCACGCCATCACAACGAAAAAATTTTCATACATAAATCCACGGGTCACAAAATAATCATAAATCATTATTCAAATTGTAAGACCATCAATGTTATTTACCTGATCTTATGCCCCTGTGATATGATTTATATAGGCAAAACTTTACGACAAATAAGGACACGTATCATTGAACACAGGAGCAATATTCAGAGACAACTCACTGAAAAACCATTAGTCTCGCATTGGTTGGAGAAGGGCCACATGGTTAGTGACATCAAATTCTTGGTCATCAAGACTGCTATTCCACACTGGCGCAGAGGCGATATCAACAATACTTTACTCAAGTTAGAACAACGGTTCATTTTTGAACTGAATAGCCTGGAACCGTTCGGGCTTAACCAAGAGAGTGATCTTTCGGGTTTTTTATGAATCAGCTTATAATTTTTTCTAAATATATTTTTACCATCCTCACTGGACCAATTCCCCTTGTGTTCCCTCTTCTTTTTACATACATTGTTTTTTTATAATCAATTTCATGCTTTTTATATATATTCTTATTATTTTTTCAGTACATATTTATGGTACTCATGTCTCACCAATGCTCATTTGCAATTCATTGTATTTTATTATAATTCTACAGGCAGTTCACACTGTACCTTGACAAGATTTGGGTTCTTATCATCATCACTACCTCACTCAGTTTCTATTTTGTATATATTATTTATGGTTTTATCTTTTGCCCTTTTTGAGTTATAGTGTATTGTACTTGATTTTGTCTATTTTATTCCCCCTTTTTAACTCCTGATTGTTTTACTAATTGGCACATTGGTTTAACTTCCCCTTGCTGTTTCATTTTAATTCTACCTACCTGCCAAATGATTTCTTATGAAGGAACTTAGTTTGCATTTTTACTTACTGTTTCATTTTAATTCTACCTACCTGCCAAATGATTTCTTATGAAGAAACTTAGTTTGCATTTTTACTTACTTTTCTTCCTTGTATTGTTGATATTAAGGTTCTGCACCCTTTCATTTTTCGCTATTATCGCGGCCGGTATTTGACTCCGCCCATTTTGTCATGTCATCTTGGAAGGCGCGAATATTGACGTTTACATAATACTCCTGTTCTCCCCAGGTTACTTCTCATTATTATTACGCTGTTTTTAGTCTTAGCACATTGTTGGATTTCTACACGATCAGCATAGGATTAATCATTGATTAATGTAAGATTATGTTTGATTGGATAGTTTGCTTTACCCTTATATTTCTTTACACTGTTGTGGTTCTAGTGGTTCGATTAGTTAGCTTCGTCCCCTCTTATGTTTACTTATGAAAAGGCTCTTTTTGAATTTATATTTTACTTTCCTTCCTATATGTTTTGTGATTTACGATTTATGCTTTTTTCATTCACTCGTTTTTTCACAGCTACATTTGACTCCGCCCACTTTTGCTGACGTCATCTTCGAAGGCGCGAAAAATGGCGTCTACATAAACCGCTTGTTCCTCTTAGGTTTCTTCTTACTGGCATCGCGCCTTTCTTAGATTCAGCACATTGGTGTCATTTTGATATTTCTATACGATCTGCACAGGTCTACTCATCAATCAATGTAAGACCATGCTCATTTGAGTGCATGCCTTTTCTCCACACTGTCACTGCTCTAGCGGCATGATCAGTTTACTAGCTATCCTAACACTTTTTTACACTGGTATTATCTTCACTCTTAGCACTATTCCACATTTTTATTTCATGTCTAGTCGGTTCATATATATTTTTTGCATTAAATACTCTTGAGATTACTCAGTTGTTATGTCCCGCTCACCGGCCATGCCAAATCAATTTTCCTTTTTACACGTCTGTCCTTTTATATTCACCTGCTTCTGGTTTTAAGATTATATATGCACATCTTCATTCACATCACAATTTATCCCTGAACAGAGATACGTAATGCATGTGATCACCTTTATTACACTGATGTTACATTCTCCTTTGTGTGTTTCTTCCTCAGCATAAGTTTTGTTGACAGTTCTCTGCACCTATCCACCATATGATCTCCTAGCTATACGATTAGCACAGGATTAATCATCGGTAAATGTAAGATTATTTATTATTTTCTATTTTCTATTGTCAAGTTTACTTTGTCCTCATGTCTCCGCATATCTTTCACATTGTTATGGCTTTAGCGGTTTGATCAGTCAACTCTGCCCCCTCTCATGGTTACTTATGCAAGGACTTGTTTTGAATTTTTAGTCCACTTTCTTATATGATTTGACATTTATGTTTTTCTTATCTTTTTTCATTCACTTGACATTTTTCACGTTCGCATTTGACTCCGCCCAATTTCGTCACGTCTTCTTAGAAGGCGCGAAAAATGGCGTCTACATAAACTGTTTGTTTTTCTTATGTTTCCTTTCACTGGTCACACGCCGTTCTGAGTTTCAGTACAGGATTGTCATTTTGGTATCTCTATAATGATTTGCACAGGTCTACTCATCGTTGAATGTAAGACTATGCTCATTTGGTTGCATGCTTTTTCTCCACACTTGTCACTGTTTAGCGGTTTGATCAGATTAATAGGATCTTAACATTATTTTACACCAGTATAATTGTCTCTTCCAGTACTTTGCAATAATTTTTTATTTTAACGTCTAGCTGGTCCATACTTTTGCATCAAATCTTCTTGAGTTTACCCAGTTGTTCTGCTCTGCTCACCATTTTTCTTCACGTTTGTCCTTATTTTATATTCATATACATTCACTCGTTTCTGGTTTGTAGATTAAATATGTACACCTTATTCCCAGCACACTTTATCCCTGCACAGTGTTATGCAATCTATGTGCTCACCTTTAGTTCACTAACATTTATATTTACCTTAGTAATTTTGCAATTTTTTAATTTCTTCCTCAGTACGAGTTTTGTTGAAGGTTCTCTGCACCTATCCACTATATGACTTCCTTTTGCCCCCCTTTTTATCAATTAATAGTTCCTTCCACACGTGTTTTTGTTTATAGTTCTCTGCATAAACCATAAATCTTCAATTGGTCTTTTATCTGTCTATGAGTACCGTAGTATCCTTCTGAAAATAAAAAATTTTAATAGCTAGCATCATGTCACGTTCTTTTTACATATATATATATTTTTACTTACACTCCATTTCTTTTATATGCATTCCTTTTTTCTGTTATGGGTTTCCTTTTATTAGTATTCATGTATTGTATTACTCATGTATTTCATTATTATATTTATTCTTTTTTATATTTGCATTGTTTGTACATTATTTTATAATATTTGATCACTATTTATTGTTTTTATGTGGCATTATATACTTTGTGTGTTAAGTTTTTTAGCTTGTTCTTTTATATTTTTATATATTTATATTTTTAGCTATTGTATAATAGTCCGACCAAACTGTCTTAATGAGACACTTCACCTGACACAGCACTGGTAGGTTTTGTTTTACATGTATGAGCTTATTGCTTGGACTACCTTTTACTTTATGCAGTTAACACTCTTGCTGTAGTTCTAATGTGACAATTGTTTCACTCTCTACTATTTCTATAATCTAGGGTATGCATGTATGACTGTTAGTTATTTTTAATTATTCTCATTTTTATATGTACACTGATAACTACTCTTAATCAGGTCACACAGTCCTCAACGTTTGGATAAATTGGTCTGTCTCTTGTCTCGGCCCTTCTTATTCTTTTACTTCCCTGAATGTCCCTTATTAATTATTTATTTATTTTCATCTCCTTATTATTTATTATTTATTATTTTTTATGATGTGTATTATTAAGATACGTTGTTTTATATTATTTTGTTTTAACATTGTTTGTTCATTTTATGGTAGCTGTATGTCCCCCGAGGAAGGCGTTTGCCGAAACGCGTAGGGACTATCATCAATAAAGCAGTCTGTTACCAACCTACGTCTCTTGCTCCGTTTGTTCCTCCCTTGTTCTGCAAGAGCGTCGCTCCTCCTCTTGTAACACCCCTACTGCCCTTGAGGCAGCAAGCCAGCATCCGACCTGGTTTATCCCTATAACAATAGAGTTGGTATTTATATTACATCAGCGACTTCTTAGCTCACTGGTGTAGAGTTTCATTTAAAGCTGCTTGTATTTCAAGTAACCGAGTCCGTGTCTCTGCAGAGGGATGTGATGCATGCAGCCTTCTATCCGAGACCACCTGTTTCTCTAAGCGAATCACTCGGGCATTAATTAACCGGCGCTTCTGCTCAGCATAGGCAATAATATCTCCCCACAGCACAACCTTTGCAATTTCCCAGAATAATTCTGGTGTCTCTGTATGCTGTATGTTATTCTGCATGTAAGACTGCCAGCATTCCCGGATGTAAACCTGGAACCCCTCATCCCTATAAAGATCCAGTGGAAAATGCCAAATCCTTGATTGGGGTATAGAGGCCTGCCAGACTACATCCAGCCATTCTGGAGCGTGATCTGAGAGTTCATCTGGCCCTATTTTGGCTTCTTCCACATGATAAAACAAAAGTTCCAAAACTAGCAAGTAATCAATATGAGCATTTGATGCATGGGCCTGTGATTGGTGGGTATAGTCCCAGACATCAGGGTGCAGTAAGTGCCAGGGGTTGAACAGCCCCAGATGATGCTGAAAGCCCCGTAAGAGACATGTTTAGGCCCCTATTTGCTCCCCCCCCCCCTGGGTTGGATGTATCCATAATCGAGTCAAGAACTCCATTGAGATCACCCCCCACCACCAGTGGATCTTCTGGAAGCTGCTCCAGTCTAGAAGCCACCTGGGCATAGAAGGAAGCCTCTGGCACATTGGGTCCATACAGATTATAAAGGATGATGGGTTTCCTTTCAAGTTCTCCTTTTAAGATAAGATATTGACCTGCTACATCAAGGAGTGCCACAAAGCAGATAAATTGAACCCTCTTGTGTATTAGAATAACTACCCCCACTTTTCTCCCCTGCGCAGGCACACCAAACACTTGCCCTACCCAGTCTCTTTGGAGTTTGGCTTGTTCCTCACCCATTTGATAGGTTTCTTGGAAAAAGACTATATTATACTGATGTTGCACTAGGACGCGCAATACCTTACATCGCTTTATGAGGTTACCAAGCATACAGACATTCCATGACAATAATCTCACTGTAGGGATCATATAAAGTCCTTCAAAACAGTATTATCATAAAATTTAAATAGCTTAGGAAAGCTCCCCCATCCTAGAACTCTCCCCATTTTTACCTTTAACCCACCAAACTCACCCAGCAAACAAAGGGGCATGGGTGACTGAGCCCAACGTGCGGCTTCACCCATGTCATGGGTAGGGGTGTGGGTAGGTTGGTGATGGGCCCAGGAGGGGGATGGGAGGTGTCTTCGGGTACAATGACGTGGCCGTGGCGTTCGTCTGTGGGTATGGGTATGGGTGTCTCAGCACGGAAGTGAGGGGTGCTTGTATATGTGCCCTTGTGCGTGATGTTTGGACCCCTATTGCGGATGCAATATACTGCCATGGGCCAGTGCCGGGGGGGGGGGGGGGTGAGGTAGGATGATATGACCAACGTGGCCGGGGCGGGTGTTGGTACGTGATGCTGTCTGTTGATTGTGTTGGTGTCTACCAACATGTGTGTGTGGACCGCCAGATGGTACTCATTAGTGGGACACAGGACGAGGGATGATGTGTGTGAGCGTGTGAGTGGTGTGAGCATGGGGGTGTGGCACATGGAGGGGTGGCACAGGATTCACAGGGATGGAGGTGGGACATATTAGTGACATTGGGGATGTGACCATGAACGGTGGGGTTCATTGTCACAGGGACATCGAGATACTGGTTGGAGGGGCCAAAATGACAGGGGGGACTGGCATGGTACTGAGCCAGCTGGGGGAGGGGGGCATGGAGGGTGCTGAATGCATGGGTATGCCATTACGCAGGTGATCACAGTTGGTAGTGAGCCAGCTTGACCCAGAGTGGTCACACATGTTCAGGGGAGTGGGTCAGGATAGGAGGGGGGGGGGGTAAGGTGTGGGGTGACATACCCATCTGCATTGGGGATGGCTGGCTTCAGGACTGCAGGAATGGTTGGGCCAGAGGCACTGGGAATACATTGTGCATGAGGGGGGACAACACAGAGCCATGTGTTACACACCCCTGTGGGGGTGGATGGTCAGAAGGGCCACCCAACATGGTGCGTGAGGGGGCAGGGAATGAATGGGTGTGGGGATAGGTATGGAACCATCGGTTGTCTGTGCCCCAGAGGCCAGCGTCACTTCAATGGTGCCCACGTGTTGGTGCATTTGGGGATGCGCCACATTGTCAGGTATGTTTGTGAGGACGGGGTGATGAGTGACGGGCCTACTGTCGGCAGGGATAGGTGTGTCATGGGAGGGGGTCTTGGGGATTGGGCACAGAGATGCATGCTTCCAGGGAGGTGGGAGGGTCCCGGCGCCGTGACTGGAGCTGGTCATAGTGTGGGTGAGTGGTGAGTGTGCAGCGGAGGGTGTATGACTTCATGGGTAGGTGTTGGTCCAGGTGTGCCAGTTGGCCTGCCAGGTGTGGGAACGGCCTCATTGGCCACTGCTATGGGGAGTGGATGGACAGTTGTCCAGCAGTGTGGGGATGAGGGTGGGAGGTGGCGGATAAGGGGGGATGGTGGTGGGGGGAGGTGGTGGTTAAGGTGGGGGGCAATGGGGGTGAGGTACAGGGATATGTGATCCTATCCTATATGGCCGATGGCAACTGACTGTTGGGGGCCCTGGTAGTGGGTCAGATAGGTCCTCCAATGTTTGCTGTACCTGTCTCTCTGCTATGTGCAGGGCGCGGTCTCGCTGCTCATGCGCAGGGCATGTAGACTGTGCCCTGCACATGCGCAATGCGTGCAAGAACGCTCATGTTGCGCATGCGCTGTGCAGTGGGACTATGCCCTACGCATGCGGAATGAATATGGAACCGTGCCAGGTGCATGCGTAAGTGGCATGGTTAACAGGATGCGCTAATGGCATGTGTGTTACGTGCCCATCTCGACATGCGCTATGCATGCTATGTGTGCTACGCGCGCTATGCTGATGTAGCATGTGTTAAGCACACAGGGCGCGGAACGCATTGATATGCTGCTGCTGGTGTGCAGTGCTGCATGTACAGGTGTGTTGTGTTTGTTCAGATCATTTGCCACTCCCCAAACCATATTTAGCAATGTGTCTTTTCTCTATCTGATGTCCATGATGGCTCACATTGTGTTTGCTGCTTGTGCGATCCTGGTGTTGGATGGTGGGATGGAGCTGCAGTTGCCTGAAGAGGGAGATGGTGTCCATGGGGGTGTGGCACAGGGCATAGGTGCAGTTCTGCTGCAACACAGACCTGCAGATGTGGAGGTTCCACAGGCCGGGGTTGTGCCAGCACAATGCCAGAGGTTTACAGAGGTGCGCCCTCACCAGCCTTGCCTCTACAGGCCCAGGGCCATGCTCCAGGGCATGCGGGAGGAACAGGTCATCTCCCTCTACTGTCTGAGCACAGGGGCTATTAGGGAGCTCCTTTGAGGATCTGAGACCTGACCTTGAGCCCCAGACTAGCCGGTCACATGCCATACCGAGTTTAGTCAAGCTCCTGGGTGCCCTACATTTCTTTGCCTCTGGCTGTTTCCAGTCATTGGTGGCCACAGTGGGTGGGATGAGCTGGCCCATCTTCTCACGCTGTCTCCACCAGGTACTGCAGGCCATGGTCAGCCGGGTAAGGAATTACATTGTAATTCCTAACAATAGGAAACAGTGGGGGGAACGGGGGACCCTGAACCTGGCCTTTGAGCAAATTGCAGGGATACCACACGTGATGGGAGCTATTGATTGCACACATGTTGCCCTGGTCCCGCCCAGAGACAGGTAGGCAGTGTTCTGCAACTGCAAACACTACCATTCCCTGAATGTGCAGGTTGCATGTAATGCAAATATGCGTATTCTGAATGTGGTTCCCAGGTTTCCAGAGTCCACCCATGACTTCTATATCCTGCATCACTCGGCACTATTCAACCAATTTGAGAGTGGACAATATGCGGACTGTGTCCTGCTGGGTGGGTATTTCTCATCTCTAATGTGCACATGGTGTAGTGTGTCCTGGGGTGCTTGTCAGTTATAACGGATGGGCCAGGGTCACCTGTGCTTTGCTGTGAGACCTTTCTGACTGCATATCCCCTGTGACACACATGACATGCCCTGATGCAGATCTGACTCATTTTCTGGGAACATTCAGGACACTGGCCGTCAGGCAGTGGCATATCACTGCCCAGCCATTGTGTGATTTACTGGGTCCCATGTGCAATTATTACCTCTACATTCCTTGCTTTGTGTTGTGGTGGTGAAGCGCTGACCATGTTTGGAGTTGTGCTTGCTATCACAACATGTCACTGTCTCCGGGGGCATGTTCACATACCTTTGTGGGTTTCTACAATGACATATGCCTACCATATGTGTGTCATGGGTCTTCGGGGTGTCTCTGCACACATGCAGTTTCCATTGGTGTTTGGTACTGCTGCTCTGTTGCATGGGCCTTTTAGACAGAGAATATATGGGCACATATGGTGTGTTCATTATATGGTGGTGTACAACACCTTTTGATTGACACATATGGCTCTCAGCCTCAGACTAACCGTATATGCACATGTACATCTGTCTGCCTTTGTGGTGTGTCCCTAGTTGTGTGTGTGCAATCTGTGTGTGTGTGTGTGTGATAACTTGGGGGGTTAGATTAGCTTTCTAATTGTTTTCTGCAGTACTGTGTTGGGAGCCCATTCACCTTTCACCATTTTGACCAATTTACGTTGTTAGATTTGTGTTGACACTTTACAACACACATGTATGCTTCATGTATATCAACAGTGTTTTGTTGCTTCTGCCATCTTGACTGGACTCCTCAGGTATATGTTACTGTAACACCTGCTGTGTGTGAACAGTATCTTGGCCGTCACATGCTTGCACACGTCTGCATCTCTGCCCTTGTCTAAGGTGCATTGGCGTGTGCCTGCCTGATGTGTTCACGACTGCCGCTAATGCCTTTCGGGTACAGGTGGTTGGTCATGTGTTTGGTGTGGACACAGATGATGTATGTTGCCATCATTACCCTTCCCCAGTGTTCTGTGTCTCAAACCTCCAGACACTGGCGCATAGCTGTTCTGTGCCATCATGTACCATCATATGTTGTGTCATCCTTCATTCTGTTGTTGGTTTACACCTACATGCTTGTGTGCATGTGTGTGAACATCGGTTCCTGATTGACCTTTCCACATTTCTTTCTGCAGATTATACTGGATATGGGTGTTGTGCCTGGTTGCTGACCCCTGTGCATCTTCCATGGACACATGCAGAGATGAGGTACAATGAAGCCCATGTCTCCAGTCGCTCGGTCATCGAGCGCACTTTTGGCGTTTTGAAGAGTCACTTCAGGTGTCTGGATAAGACCGGCGGGCCTTACAATACCGACCTATGACTGTGGCACACATCATTCTGGCCTGTTGCATCCTACACAACATTGCTGTCAGGCACAATATCCCAGTCAAAATTAATCCGGATCTGGAAGATGATCCTACGTGCCGTCCTGTACGTGCCTGTGGTGACACACTTGTGGGCACGGCGATCAGGCAACATCTGATTAATGAGCTCTTCTCATGTAAGTCCTGCATATGTAGGGAAATGCATATGGGTATACATTATCATGACATATGTATGTTTCACTTGTGTTTGTGACTCCACAGAATATGCTGTTGGACCTGCCTGGTGCTGTGGTGCAGTGAAAAATGTGTATACGTCATTCAACATGCAGGAGACTGGGGTAGGTAGACATACAGGTAACTGTACTGTAGGGACAGTGCAGCATAGCACATGTATGATGTTATCTGTCCACTGCACATATGTTGTTGTACACCTCTTTGATATGCACCCCCATACCCCATATGTTCATGTTGGCATACATATGCCCATGTGTTCCTCACCAGTTCATGTTTTTCACCACTGTATTTGTTACCCATCCAATCGAGCTGGGTGTGTCTACAGGTCCTAGGTGTTGTGGTGGTGAATGGCATGTACACCCTTCCCTGACATTATGGCATTAACCAACATCAGTGTGTCATTTCATGGACTGTTATAATTATTTCCACTGAGTTCAGATTGTGGACAGACAGGCCATATGCTACTGGAGGCATGCTTACCTTGTCATACTGTATGTGTATGTTTTGGGCATGTCTATGTAACGATATACTGTACAGCTATATAGCATTATCCTGTGATGGGATGTGTCTGGACACTTGTGGAGTGGTGATCAATGTGCTATTGTACCTTTCTGATGTTGACCTTGTGAACATTGTGCGCATGTGTTCTGTGTTGTTGACTGACCTATCTCTTGTGTGCTGACAGACCACTATGCATCAACATTTCAGTTTCACACATGTCTTTTGACATATGGCAATGATAGCTGCACATGCAGACATGGTTATTCAACACATTTCAATGACATATTCTGTGTTTACTATGACGTGTTGTAGACTTTGACTGCCTCTGACAGTCGCTATCAGACGCTTGCTACACATAGACGGTAGGTTGCACCTTGGATAATCTGTGACTGACATCAACCTTTACATGTTTGTGTTTCGCTGTTTGTTTCGTTGTGCTGTTTTGTGGGGTCTATGTGCAACAACACTAATGGACATGATGTTGATCTCTGAGATGCCTATGGGACATGGACATAGACATGACCATGTTGAGATGACAACCTGGTCTGCAGTGCCATTTCCTAATGTCCTCAACATGCAATGTGCTCTGTGTTGTGATCATGTAATGTTTGCATGTGTGACGTTTCATTATGTACATACTGAAGTTTCACTCCCTGCAATGTGACCTAATGTTGTGTGACGCATACCATAACGGTGTTTCCCTTCCTTTTACCACAGGGCACAGGCAATACACACAGCACATCTACTACACTGCATTTGCAGTCACCATCTCCCACTTGTTGGAGGATACAGCAACACCATGCAACGATCCCTGGGAGATGGTGCCATATGGTGATGGACCTATGCGAGTGGGACACATGCCTATGATGGACATTATTGTTGGACTGGTACTTTGTGCATCATGAGGATGACAAACACACCGTTGCTGCCCTGCTCTTGCTGGGTGTCGTGTTCATCACAGGAGACACACGTCACCTTTGATATACTGTGGCACCTTGAGATGTCACACGTGACTATGTATGCACAGGGATTCAAGGACTTTCTTAACGGGACATGTACGGTTGCAGACGCAATTTGTGCTGTGGACACTGTGTACTGATCCATACATGTGCAGCAGGGACTCACTCACTGTATATTATAAATCCATTTGACATTGTGTTTGTGTGTGTGGCCCATGTGTGTGACTTGCATCGCTGGATATCCTCATGTGTTTGGATCAACAGGAGCATACAGCCATATGTGTGGCACAGAAGGTACATTGTGTAGGTCCTCTTTTATTTGTCTGGCTACCTTACACTTGGACATGACACGCTGTTTGCCACCACACCACTGCGATGCGCGCCAACATCTTGGATTGCTGTTTGACCCTCGCTAGGGGTGTTACTGTGCATCTGGGGAAGCACTCTGTCAAGTTTCAACATACATGGTGCATGTGCATGTGACTGAATATGTTGCTACACCAGTGCATGTGCCGATATGGATTTTGGGTTAGTGCACCATTGTTGACCTTTCTTTCTACCTCCACATATGTGTTATTGTGTTTGGTTACTGTACAGATGTGACGCTCTACATTGATTTACAAACAAATCATTGCATGTCTACACAGTCATATTTATCGCATGACATTGCACCACTCACATTGCACAGGTACCTTTGTAGTGTGGCAGTAGGTGTGTCCATTTCCTACTTGCATTTGTGCATTCCATGTACATTGACATAGGTGTGATGCTCCTGTATCCACAGCACCCATTGCAGCAGGGCTTCTGCATAGTGCTATCTCTGCATGTCTGTGAGGTTCTGCTTTGTATGTTCTTTGGCAACATGTGCCTCTTGTACCTGTGTCCATGTCCTCATTTTGCATTGTGTCACTGTTTTTGGACCCATTTGTGCATTAAAGGTGTGTATTTGCCTGGGTACCTGACTTCTGCTCTTTCTCGGCACATCCTATACTGTTTTCAGGCCATCTACACTGCTGTATGACCCACTGATACACACACATATGGTCTACACAGCTGAGGGGTTGTGCTGGGGCATTGGGACATGACATCATTGTCATGTTTGTGCATTTGTATGTGCACTGCAAATCCACATCTCTGCATGGCATTACATCTCTGTAACTTCTTTTCCTACCTTATCGCCTTGTGGTTGTGGGATCAGCTTGGTGTACCTGCCTAGACCATGCTCCCTGTCAATTGTGTGGCTTGACACATATTTCATGGCTGACACACCTCTCAGAGCACTCACATGGCCATGGTACAGTTGGTGGACATGGGACACATGTAGACATCACTTTGTCCTGTCCATCTTACGATGACTCGTGCACAGGTATTTGACACTGACAGCTATACATGTGCAGACATTCTGGCCAGGTATGTTGGAACGTCAACCATGCACCATGTGTTCTCTTGCTATTGCAGTGATGATGCAGATGATGTACTTCGATGCCGTCTGGATCACTCACAGCACAATAACCCCAGACCACTTTGTGATCATTGCCCAGTGTGGGAATTTTATCATACACAGGATGTGTGAGGTGTCTCCAACGTTGTGCTGCTGCATTCCTGTCCATATATGGTTTCACTGATATCCACATAGATATTACATTTTAACATAGCTACATTCTTCATTCCCATGTGCCTGGCCAGTTGCATGTCGTCATGTTAACCATTGTGGCTTCTTTTGGGTGGGTTTTCTACTACTTGGCCACATTCATGGTCAGGCTGGTGCCAGTACATCCCCACCTGGGAGGTGTATCAGGGACATAGCTGGCATTGGTGTTCTTTGGCCCTGGTGCTGACAGTGGCGGCGGGGTGGATTAAAGATGTGCTGCCTCCTTGTCTACACATCATCAACGGCAGAGGTATTCATGTCATGGGGTGGAGGAGTGGCCTAATGGTTTGCACACTGGCTTGGGAACCAGGAGACCAAGGTTCAATTTCCACTAGCACTCCATGTGGCCTTGGGCAAGTCACTTAACCCTCCATTGCTCAGACAGGATCCAGGTTTTCAATGTCCCTCTTTAATGTACATTACCTGGTTTAAGTTACAATGAAAACTGCTTTGAGTGATATGATAAAGCAGTATAGGAAAACTGTTAAATAACTAGTTACAGAAATATGTCTGTACACGTGCAGACATTTTGTTGTGTTTGCTTTTTGAGGTTTGTGTGTCCTGTATTGAAGGGCAGGTATGTTCTTGTGGACATTTCAGAACTGATGTGTGTTGGGTCCTCATCATACACCACCTACTGTCTACATGCACACATATGCAACTGTGGCACTCAGAGCATGCAGCTGCATGGGGGGGGGGGCTACTGAGCAGTACACACGATGCAGCTCCTGGACATGATCTGTCCTGCTCATCATCTGTGGACAGGCCAGAGACTGTGTGTATGACATGTTGGACACACATTTGTCTCTGCTGCTGCATCAGTACACCAGCCAATGTATTTAATGGTATACTGATGATGTACATGGCCCACTTGAGCTCACATCCCTGTACGGTGGCAGCTATATGTGTGCCAGTCCTACGCCACCTCATGGGGAGCTACGGGTTTCCGTACATACATTCCCTTTGGTGGAACATATTTTCTTTGTGCTTGTTGTGGTTGTTTATCAATCATCAAAACCCAAAAACCAAACCCAAAAGTAAATATCCCCCAGCTGATGATGGACCTCTTTGCGAGCCCAGACAATCACCAGTTCCCCTGCTTTGGTAGCTTGGTAACAACCCCCATACCCCTGGGGTCCGCCCCGACTCCTTTCCTAGGAGGGGGGATCTTTCCTGCATCTCAACCTCGGGTCCCTTTCGCTGATGGCGTGGCTGCTGAGAGGGTGACTCTAGCCCCACTCCTTCTTCCTAGGCCTATGCCTCTAAGTAATGCAGATTCGCACTTTGATGCACTGAGTGGGGGGCCGACCCCTTCTCTTGTCTGGTGGTCATGGTGTTGCAACACCTGTTCCACATCTCTCATGCGGGGCTCAAGTCTAACTCTGTTAGGGTACACCTCAGTGTGGCGAACCACCATCAGGTAGATGGGAAGCCCCTCTCGGCCCATCCAGTGGTGTCCTATTTCCTATGGGGCCTACTCCTGTCAGTCCCCGGTTCGCCCCGTGGCAACCAAATGGGATCTCGATGTGGTGTTGGGGCAGCTCACCATGCCACCATTCGAGCCCCTGGCTACTTGCCACCTTCTCTATCTCTCCTGGAAGATGGTTTTCCTGGTCGCACTCACTTCTGCCCATATGGTAAGTGAGCTCCAGGCCCTCGTGGCTGAGGCGCCTTACACCAGGTTTTACAAGAATAGGGGTGGTGCTTCGCACGCATCCTAAATTCCTTCCGAAGGTGGTATGCTCTTTCCACCTCCACTAGGAGGTGGTCCTCCCAACCTTCTTTTCCAGACCACCCACCAGTAGGGCAGAGATGGTCCTCCATACCTTGGACTGTAAGAGGGCCTTGTCCTTCTATATCCAACACACTCAAGCCACCGAAAAGTCTCTCAGCTTTTCGTTTCTTACGACCCCAGTAAGCTGGGGGAGGTGGTGTCCAAGCATATGCTCTCCACATGGGTGGTGGACTGTATTGCCCGGGCCTGTGAGGAGGCGAGGTTTCCGTTGGAAGGCCGGGTCACGGCACACTGGGTCAGGGCTATGGCAACCTCAGTAGCTAACCTGCGTTCAGTCCCGCTAGCAGACATCTGCTGGGACGCCACCTGGTCTTCAGTCCATACCTTCGCATCTCATTACTGTCAGGATAGAGAGTCCCAACGGGACAGTGCCTTTGGCCAGACCATGCTCTGTAACCTTTTCGGGGTCTAGGCAACTCCTACTCTCCGATCCTTCTTTGTTCAAGCTACCAAAGTGCTAGTTCCATCGGACACAGGGGTCCTGTTTGATCCGTCTGTACGGACTTCATTGCTGCTGCTGCTTGTGGCTCTCCGTGAGGTAGCCCTTTTTTGGCTATAGGTTTTGGTAGCTTGTAGCTGGGGAGTCCCATATGTGAGGACTGACTTCCTGCTTGTTCCCGGAGAAAGTGTAGTTACTCACCTGTAACAGGTGTTCTCCAGGGACAGCAGGAATCAGTCCTCACAACTCTCTCTCCTCCCCTTGGAGTTGCAGTCATATCATCTTATTTGTTTTTGCCATCTTTTAGCTGTCATTTCACTGAGCAAGATGGCACCCTTGGGCGGGAAGGGGACCACGCATGTATGGTAGCAATCCCAAAGGCTTTCTTTGAAAGATGGGGATTTGCTCTGTGCGGGCTCCGTCAGCGCCGACGTCACCCATATGTGAGGACTGATTCCTACTGTCCCCGGAGAACACCTGTTACAGGTGAGTAACTACGCTTTCAGGAATCGGAGAAGAATTTTGTCCAATTTCAGTGTTAACTGAGAGGCTACAGCAAGCAAAATCCTAAAGCTGTAATTTTAAGCCCAGATCTTAATACTTCCAGTTAAGGTGAATTCTTCTAAAAAAACCCCAAAACAAAACAGTTAACTCTGCAACTCAGATTTAAAATTTCAGAGCAATTGCAGCTTTTCCAAAGCCAGTAAAAGTCATGAGCTGCACATTCTCAGCCAGAATTTTTCTTTGGAGGCTTTAATAAATATTAGCTCTTCTCACAGCTCTAAGGCTTTTTCCAGAATCAGAATGATATAGTATCTGGCTGTCAGAAGATTATCTCAGTAAACAATCTCTGAGATAAGTTTGTCAGTCTTCCTCAAAAGGAAGACTTCCAGGGTTCTCTAAGTCTGCTCACATACAGCTCAATGAAGGCAGAATAGTTCCATTCAAATCCAGTGAAACCAAATACCACACATCCAAACTTTCAGCATTTTCTTTGTAAGTCAGTTAAAAACGGACCATTTTTTCTAAAGAACATCCAAATTCAGAAAAAGGGAGGGGAGAGGGGGGGATCTTTTCATCAGACTTCCTATACAGCCAAGCATTATTTTCCAAAATTTGTTCAGAAAATTTAGGAAAGCTTTTCAGCTCACTGAAAACAAGGAAATGAGCTGGAATACAAGCACAGAGTTGCTTCTCAGACTTAAACAAGTTGCAGGCTGCTAATAAAATAGCCAGTTATCTCCAACAGCACACTGGCAAAGCATTTTTTTAAAAAACTCAAATGAGCCTGAAGAAATTCTTTTAGTCAAGAGCTTTAACATAAAATTTTAAATAACCTTAGGGCCTGATACTGACTCTGTCTCTCAGGAGAATCAATTTAAATTTTCTCTTTTTAAATCACCAGAAAAAAAATCCAGATCAGCTTCCCAGCTATCACTCTCACTTACCCTCACTTCAGATAGCTCACCATATCTAATTTACTCTAAAACCCTCTTTAAAATGCATCCTCTCACAGCACTTACTCAGCACACATCCACCCATCTTCACTTCAGGTCCCAAAGACCATTTGGAACACTGTACATGCACACAACCAACTCAAAGAATTTTGTGCTACTCCACAGAAAAAGAGTTCCTCTGACCACTCCGTCTGACCTCAATCAGCCCCTGCAGGAACTTTTTTCCTTATGGCAACTTTAAAGAACCAACACAAAAAAATATTACATTTATAATAAACAGCTATGTCTCAATATGGGAATTCAAAATGCATAATACATTTAGTCTTCCCAAGGGCTTCTCGTGCTCAGTACCTGTTTACATCTGCAGCAGGTTCACATGCTTTCATCAAGGGAGGAGGAAGAGGAGAGGGAGGCAGAGGACCAGAACCGCAGCCACTGTCTGGACCAAAGACAGCCAAAGACTCCAGCAGCCTCTCTGTTACATGGCCACCCCGGAGTCCCCCATTGGACTGATGGTCCTGGAAGCATTAACTGCACAGCACCTGCATCAAGGGTCCACAGAGGGACTGCTGCGTATAGGGGAGGGTGGATGGGATGGTACATTGGTGGTGAGGGGGCGGGAGAGGGAAAGGGAGGGGCAGGTGGGGAAGGGAGGGAAGGTAGGGGTAAAGGTGAAGGTTAGGGGGGGTCAGGCCAGGGGGTTGGGCTGGAGGGGAGGAGGGGGTGAAAGGAGGGTCAGTAGAATTAAGAGGAGTTGTGAGTATGGAGGTGTCGGGCACAGACAGCACAGCTGTGTTACAGCAGCCAGACTTTGTTGCACAGCAGCAGTTGTCTGTGCCTGGCCTCTAGATGCCTCTGGATGAGGCAGCCCTGAGTCAGGCAGAGCCTGAACTCCTGCTGCACCTGCAGGCTCTCAGGTGTGAGACACACCAGGGCTTTGGAGCTGTCACCTGAGCCCAAGACCTCACGGTGGGTCATCTGGAGGCCATTAGTGCAGAGTTACATGCCCTGACACAAGCCGCCCCGAGCTACAGACATGTGTCTCTGCCCTAACGCCACCCGCATCCAGGGATCCAGGTAGGGCGGAGAGTATGTCTGTGTATGATCACGTGTCTGTGATATGTTAATAAATGGTGTGTAGTTATTGGAACATCACCTGTCTGTGTTTTTTCAGCATCCCCAGATGCAGCTGTTCCTGTTGTGAGTGATGGAGGAGGCGCCACAGATAGTGACATGCAGGACACTGGTACACATTACAACTAGGTAGCGGGGTCCCGGGTTCTAGTTCACAAGCAGTATTAATGCTGACTATACAGAGGGCAGAGGGTGGCAGCTACTGTATCAACAATGCAACTCCACGTACTGTACCCCCTGTGGACCCTGGCTATACGCCAGCAGTTACACATCGAGCCCATCCATGTGCAAGTCCTGTATTATACAGGGAAGGTCTTCACTGCAACCTTGGGCCCTGGCTTATGTAGCCGCAAATGCAGGCACCATCTAGTGGCAGCCTGTGGAGAGTCTAACAATATGCTTCCCTGATGACTTGGTGACAAAGCACACTTCCTGCAGAGCAGAGGTTGCACGTTCAAGTCTGGCCTTTGCCAATGACCAGGAAAGAGCATTACTTTTGGTATTCTGTCACAGCACTAAATGTCAATATCCAGTACCAGCATCGTGCCAGTGACTCCATAATTGATACTGTGCTGACAGTGGCATCCACTCAAGCCAGAGGGTGCTGCAGCCTGCTGCACATACAGTAAACATATACCAAATGCTGATAACTGAGGGCAGCTGTGGCCACCTATGTCTGAGGCAGCCGTTGTGGTTGCTCAGTAGATAAACTCTCAAATCATATTTCATTGTCTACTCTAGACCATATTTTCTTCAGGGAAATCCCCAAGTCTGACAAACTGTGGCTTAGCAAAGACCACATATTTAGGAAGACACCGAAAATAATGTTTTCTAATCACACTTCCCTACTTCCTCCTCCTATCCTTCTCTGTCAGTCAGCCCCACCTTCCAGATTTGGCTGTTGTTTCTCCCCTTCTCTTTTCCTTCTCAACTCCAGCTGTCTGTGTAGCTCTACACAGGTAGTTTAGCTACTGGAGCTTCTTTCCTGTCTTGCCATTCACTGATCTGTCTGAGCTACGCTTTGTACCTATTGAGTCCCATGCTGTTCAAAATCATTAATGAACCGCATGGGAGGGAGCAGAGGGGGAGCTAGAAGCTATTTAGGCTGCAGCCAGACAGAAAAGGAGAGAAAAAGGATGCCATACCCAGCGATACCCTTCGGTTGTGCATCAGGGGCAAGGCCAACTTACCTTAAAGCCAGGCGGGTTGCCGCACTGTCTCCGGTCCAGACCTGGTGGCTCTTCTCTCCTGGCTGTGGCGCACCCTGGTACCAAGGGGGCTGGGAACACTACTGATACTCCTTTTCTTCCTACTCAGCCATCCACACTTGATTGGGCATTACAGTGTCTGATTACAAGAGGTAACCAGACTCCAGGACCATTCAAAGGGCTGTGCAAGCGGTGCAGCCCTACAGGGCGCAAGTATGGAAGGTTCCCTGACGTCATCACTAGACTTCCAGAAAGCTCCAAAAAAGCAAATTCCTCCAGGCAACTGGTTGGGTAGTGAGGGGGCACCAAATTCACCTGTTGCACAGGATATAATGCTAACTTGGTACAGTCTTGCTGGATACTGTACAACAAATTGATAAACCAGACTATCTGGTCAAAAACTAAGCAGTTGTTCACCCTAACTACAAACACAAATTAATATTCCCCTTTTCCCTTCTGGAAAGCCTAGCTCTAACTAACGTTTCCAAAATTTTCTCTCTAAGTGGGCAAGGCTAAGATGTAGCTGTAGTGAGACTCAGATCCCCTTAGTATGATAGTGTGGGTTCATTAGTCTTAGGTAGGAAGACAGAATCCCACTTCTGTCACAGCATATGAGTTCAAGCACAGTGAATTAGAGGTTCTGGGCCTGTGGTAGGGTACTTCAGACCACTCTGCTCCTCTGGCAGATCCCTTTTATCTGTGCCCTTCTCTGCCCCTGCCAACTTCAGACTTCATTCATTCCATCTCGCTGCTCCATATGCCTGGAACAAACTACCTGAATCTGTGCATCAGACTCCTCCTCTAGTCCTATTCATATCCAGGCTAAAAACTCATCTCTTTGAAGCTGCTTTTGGATCTTGATGCCCCTCGCTCTCTTGTTCACCACTTGTGTATCTTACCATACTCTAGTCCCCAGTTTCGCTATGTGTTTTGTCTTGATTAGATTGCAAGCTCTGATGAGAAGGGACTGTGTCTTACATCTATATGTACAGTGCTGTGTATACCTTGTAGCGTTATACAAATGATTAGTAGTAGCAGTGGGAAGATGATCCAGGTTCAGAGCACAACTCAAGGCTTTATTTAGCTTTAAATCCCATAAAGAATGTCTGGTTTACCTGTCTAGGCTTTGCAGCAGTGCGTCATCCATTCAAGCATAAATCATGTCAACATAGGCTGGAGACCTTTTTTGTCCTGGTCTGTGCCTCCCTGCTTCTCTTTGGTCCTGGGTTTTTAACTTCCTCTCCTGGACCCAGCCCTTGATTCCATATTCTCTAACTAGAGGTTGGGACTGTTGCATCCTTAACGAAAACAAGGATTGCTTCTGTATACACCTTCACACAGGGCTATTTACCAAAGTGCAGTAAGGTGTTGCAGTTAGCACACATTAATTACCAAAATTAACTTACAACAACTGCAAAGCTTCTGTGTTAATTGAGGGGGGAGTGTCCATATATTTAATACAGAGAGGATACACTTCCCAGCCACTGCAGAGAAAGTGGAGACAATTAATGTCACCTACTGAGATGATTATCTGCTCCATATTATCTGTCACAATCACAGTTAACTGTAAGGTGCAGTCCCCCACCCATTTCCTGACAGTTCGCCCCATTCCACATTTGGAAGTTAATGGGGGAATTAGCTGTGTGTGCTGAGGAGGAGGAATCCATTGGTTTCTCCAGTCAGTCCTGGAGTACACCTTAATCAGTCTGTTTTTCAGCATATCCACAGTGACTATCCTGTTCTTCTTCCTGAGTGAATCCTGAAGATTTATTTATTTATTTATTTTATTTATGCTTTTCTTCTATACCGCTTTTTCCCAAGATCAAAGGCGGTTTACAATTAACATAATGAACGGTTTACAATTAACATAATGAACATGGTTTTACATGGAACATCGTATTTTCTTCAAACTATGTACAATTAACATAGCTGAGATCCTGAGATAGTGGAAATCTCCTATCTTTATTGAAGCTGGAGGTGGAGGGGAACTGTTTTTTTGCTTCAGTGTCCTGAGTGAAGAGTGAAGATGACCTTGCAGAGGGGTCATATGAGGGTGCTTCTAGGAATGTTTGTGGTTCTGGATACAGAAGTCTTATGGATTCCAGAGGAGGAGCAATTCAGAGGAGAGCTTAAAGCATGGAGTCTGAGGTACCAAGTGGATAGTCCATTTTATTTTAAAGATGGAGAATCCTTTTGTAAAGGTCCTGTTCCTGATTCGACTGCTAGTGGGAGCTGAAGCCTGCCAAGTTGATAGAATCTGGCCCTTCACCTGAAGTTCTACTGCAGGTAATTCAGTTGTACATTTGGATTTCTAATTATCCAGACACAGCCTCACAGAAAGTATTAATGCCACTGGACCTTCAACACGTGTTCCATGTCAGCTCAAGAGGTTGTAGTTCCCTGAGGCAACTTTTGCCTTTGGACAATCCCCCCCCCCCCCTTGGGTCGAATTTGAAATGCAAGCTCCGCAAACGGGGTAAATTTTCAGCCCACTGGCTTCTTAAATGCAACCCTTTATTTAAACTTAATCTGCATATTATGCGTCACTATCCATATAGAAAGCAGCACTGAATATACACAAAGTGATGTTGTGGTCGTTGTATTATCTGTTTAGGCTAGGCCTGATATACCGTAAGCCTAAACTAAATGTGTAACTTACCTGAATAGTGGCTGAATATTGCCACTATCTGGATAATTTTTTGGCCTACTCTTGCTCCTCATCTAACATGGCCCGCACGTATACAGATCCTATCTGGCCATTTGCAATCTAAATAACCTGATATTTTCCCTAGCCTCATCTATACCTTCTGCTTCTCATCCCTTAGTCAGCCCCGGCTCATATCCCTAGTACTCATCCTCTCTTCGCCTCCAGGCCTTTTCTTATGTCCTACCCCCATCCAGGCTTCCATTTCCCCTTTCCCTTCTCCTACCTTCTTTCACCTCTTTCAAGGAAGACCCATCCTTTCCTGTAGCTCTTCTCCAAAATAATTAACCTTGTCTTTCTTCCTTCTTACCACAGCATGCATCCTTATAGCCCACCCTCTCAACCTTCTCCTGGTCGACTTTGCATGTTCTCCACTCGCCACAATATCTATCCTCCTCTCCATTCTCACTCACCCAGCCTCTCCCTTTTTTTCCCATCCCCAACCCTATCATTTGCCAGCATCAGCCTCCTTTCATCCCAGAACCCCAGCCCTAGAATTAGCTCCCTTCCAGTCCCAGAACCCCACCAACAGTCCCCTTCTAGTCCCATCTCCCCAAACCTAGCCCATTTCCAGTCCCAGCCTCCCTAGCCCAGTAGCTGCCCAGCCCCAATATCAGCCCATTTCCAGTACTAGCCCCAGTTTCAAGCCATTGTCAGTATCAGTCACCCCCCAGCCCTTATAGCAGCCCATTTCCAGTTCCAGCAGAGAGCTTCTAGTTTAAATTTCATACTCAGTCAGGGCCTAGTAGCAGCAAAGAGTTTTCAGTTTAAATTTAAAACAAAGCAGGGAACTTTCTGGTTAAATTTAGAACCCAAGATTCCCTCTATCCAAGAAAGGGCTGTGGGACTCCCCCTGGAAATTGGTCACAGATTACCTTAGAAGCACAAGACAGGGTACCGTGTAGCAGCCAGCTTTTAATACGTCTTTTTCCCTCCCTTCCTCCCCAACACCCACCCACCCACCCCTGGGATAATTGTAGCTTTATAGGTGCATAAACCTCTCAAAGGAAAGAAGGTGCCATATTCACTCTCAGGTGCAGTTGTTTGTCCTCACCAGGCATACATTAAGGACCTGAGATTAATTAAGCTTCAGGTGAAGGAAGTACATTAAACATATTGCAATGCAATGTGTGCCTTCGAGTCAGTCCTGACTCCTGGCGACCCAGAAGCTCCTGGGTTTTCTTGGCAGTGTCACTGGAAGTAGATTGCCTGGCCTTTCTTCCGAGGCAATGGAGGGTTAAGTGAATTGCCCAAGGAGTACTAGTGGGAAACAAACCCTGGTTGCTTGGTTAACAAGCCAGTGTTCTAACCACTAGGCTACTCCTCCACTCCATTAAACATATTAGGTGTAGTTTTATTAGTAGAAGTATTCCTACCAACCCTTAGTAGGTAAAGAACTTAAATACCTAAACACAGCCTTAAAACTAAGATGCAGACAGAGGTTCAGCAGCGAGATGGGGGTTTTCCAGTCTTTTGCATTGAGTGTCACATGTATGATTTTCTCCCAGTTGGTGAGGGGTCTTACATGTGCACTAGATGCAAGGAGCTCTTTGCCCTCAGGAAACGAGACTGATCCCTGGAGGCTAGAGTAGCAGACTTGGAGGGCATAAGGAAGATAGAAAGGTACATAGCCGAGACCTACAGGGATATAGTACTGAAGTCCTACCTCCAGTCTGGCAGTATCCCTGTTGCCATGGAGGAGAGAGAGGTCACGTGACAGGAGAGCATCACACTGGGGTGGCAGAAGTCATCCTGTAGCTCGGACCTATCCTCCAGCTGATGTAAAATCCTCTTGCACCGAAGATAGGAGGATGGACAATGTAATGACAATATTTAAAAAGGGTTCCAGGGGCGATCCAGGAAGCTAAAGACCAGAGAGCCTGATGTAATTACTGGGAAAAATGGTAGAAACCATCATAAAGAAGAAAATTACTGAACATGTAGATAGTCATGGTTTAATGGGAGACAGCCAACATGGCTTTAGACAAGGAAGATCTTGTCTTACTAATCAGTTATGTTATTTTGAAGATGTGAATAAACAGGTAGACAAAGGTGAGTCGGTTGATAGAGTGTATCTGGACTTTCAGAAAGTCTTTGAAAAGGTCCCTCATCAGAGACTTTTGGCAAAACTAAAAAGTCATTGGATAGGAGGCAATGTACTATTGTGGATCAGGAACTGGTTAAAAGATAGAAAGCAGAGGGTAGGACTAAATGGCCAATTTTCCCAATGGAGAAAGGTGAATAGTGGAGTACCCCAGGGATCTGTGCTGGGTCCGCTGCTTTTTGACATATTCATAAATGACCTGGAAAAGGGAATAATGAGTGAGGTTATCAAATTTGCAGATGACACAAAACTATTTAAAGTTGTTAAAACCCAAGAGGATTGTGGAAAATTGCAAGAGGATCTTGATAAATTGAAAGGCTGGACATCCAGATGGCAGAAGAAATTTAATGTAGACCAGTGCAAAGTTATACACCTAGGGAAGAACAACCAAAACTATGGTTACACGATGCAAGGTTCCACTTTAGGAACCACCACCCAGGAAAAAGATTTAGGTGTCATCGTGGATAACATGTTAAAACTCTCCACTCAGTGTGCAGTGGTGGCCAAGAGAGCAAATAGAATGCTAGGTATCATAAGGAATGGAATGGAAAATAAAACAAAGGATATTATAATGCCTATGTATCATTCCATAGTGTGACCGCATCTTGAATATTGTTTGCAGTTCTGGTCGCCATATCTTAAAAAAGATATAGCATTTTTAGAAAAGGTAAAGAGAAGAGCCACCAAAATGGTAAAGGGGGATGGAAGGATACCCCTATGAAGAAAGGCTAAAAAAGTTAGGGCTCTTCAACCTGGAAAAGAGACGGCTGAGGGGAGATATGATAGAGGTCTATAAATTAATGAATGTAGTGGAATGGGTAAACAGAGATCGATTGTTACATCATCAGAATAAAGAAAGACTAGGGGCCTTGCAATGAAGCTACAGGGTAACCTATTTAATACTGATAAGAGAAAATATTTTTTCACTCAACGAGTAATCAAACTCTGGAATTTGTTACCTGAGGATGTAGTAAAAGCTGTTAATGTAGCTTGGTTTAAAAAAGGTTTGGACAAGTTCCTAGAGGAAAGGTCCATAAACCATTAAAATGGACCCAGTATATCACTGCTTGACCCAATACAAGCATTGTGGAACCTGTGTATTTTGGGGAAAGTGCTAGGTACTTGTGATCTTGATTGGCCACTGTTGGAAATAGGATATTGGGGTTGATGGACCTTGGTCTCACCCAGTATAGCATATCTTATGATCTTATGTTCTTATGTTCAAGCAGCGGCACCGGGAGAGCCAGGCACATTGTAAATAGAAACCGCGGTAGGCTGCGGCAAAAGCAGACCTGGGAGATGGCTGTCTTTATCTTTATCTTTATTTGCATTATTTGATATACCGCCTTAACCAAGGTATCATGGTGGTATACAATAAGATAAAATCAAAACTGCTAGAAGTAAAAGATGAAAAGGAACACCAGTAAATCGATAGGAAAGGAAATAGAAAAGGCAGAGAGAAGGATAGCAAAGGACAGCAATGGACAAGAAACACCATGAATATTAGACACAACAAGGGACCAATGGTGGGAGAGGGAAGGGGCTCTGTGAAGATTGTGAACTACGTTGGGTCATGAAATTTCCGCAGGTGGGGGATCTATCTGGGGTGGTGTGGAGGAGTCGGGCGGAGTAGGGAGATCATAAGCCGGACAGTAAAGGTGGGTCTTGAGGAGAGACTTGAACCGAGGAAAGGACAGTTCGGTGCGGAGGGAAAGCGGGAGGGAATTCCAAAGGGCGGAACTCAAAAAGAAGAAAGCGGCATGACGAGTTAGTTCAAGGCGAGCTTGGACAGGAGAAGGGAGAAAGAGACGGTTGCCGTGAGCAGAATGAAGTAGACGGGGAGTGGGCTGAAGATAGATGATGTCGGCCAGATACTGGGGTGTGCTAGTATGAAGAACCTTGTGTGTGATAGTGAGAAGCTTGTATATAAATCTAACATTGACATTGTCCATGGGAGTTTCATAGTGCTCAGGACTGCAGCAGCTTTAAAAAATAATAGAGGAACTGGGAGGACCGAAGGAGGTGTCAGCCCTGATTCGCAGCTGTCAGTCTGTGAAGGGAGCCTGATCAGCGTCTGGGAGAATGGAATCATGATGGTAAGAAGGCAGCCATTCCCAGCCATACCATTCTGTGGAAAGCAGTTCTACATTAGCAGTAAATCCAACTTTGAAATTTAAAGGGGCTCAGCACAATTTTTAAGTAAAGTTAAACATGGGTAGGAAAACTGCTGTATCTCCAGGAACAAGCAGGAATGTAGTCTTCACATATGGGTATCGTCGGTACCGACGGAGCCTGCGCGGGAACGCTCCCCAGCGTCCAATGGGAACACTTTTGGGAGCATCCCTCAGCACGTGCACGCTGCCTTCCTGCCTTTCCAACTGTCCCTCTTCAGTTCTTCGTTTTCCGCGGAGCCAACAGGACACATACCCTGTCACTGCAGAAAATTTCTTCTTTAAACTTGTTTTCTTGTGGTTGCGCCTGCCTCCGCACAACACCTACTGGTACTGCCAGTTCTTTCTTTCTTCTTTTCTAAAAAAAAAAAAAAAATCTATTTTAACTGTTTTTCTACAGAAACTTTTTCTTTTGGTGCTAGGCACCATTTTTGGCATTAGGCCCCATTTTTCCCAAAAGATGGAAAATCCAGCTAGTGGTTTTAAAAAAATGTACTAAATGTGGCAGTACCATCTCTGTCACTGACACCCATGACTGGTGTCTAAAATGTTTAGGCCCTGACCATTCTCCATCTGAGTGTTCCTCCTGTATGGGGATGACTAAAAGAGGAAGACAGAACCGAGCTGCAAAGCTCGGTGCCCTCTTTTCTTCAGATACCAGGTCCATTGCATCAACTTCTTCAAGAGCCTCGTCTTCCTCCCATGGATCTCAAGTAACTAAACATAAAAGCCAGTCCTCCAAGGGTAGCTCTCCTTCAAAGCATCGAGAGGCTATTGGCATTGCCCTTGAGGAAACTACACCGGCAAAACAGCCCCGGTGGGAGGCTTTGGCCTCCAAAGCATCAATGGGGTTCCAGGATGTTCTCGAGGCTTCGACCTCAGTAGAACTACTGGTGCCATGCTCAGGGGTTCCGGATGCTTTTACCGGTACCGATACCCAGGCATCGGCAGCATCGACAGACCAGAGATTTCTCGCTATCGAACGCAGTCTTGCAGCTCTCCTTACAGCTGCGGTACCATTGACACCAGTGTTTCAATGGGCACAGGTACTGATGCCGGTACCAGCACTGGTTCAGATACCGGTACCAGCACCGATGGTACCGGCCCCGGTGGGAATCCTTCCCATGGAGACTTTTTCTGGCATCAACAGATCGGTACCGAACCAATTTGGTACCAACTTCGATCGATACCGAGACCGTGCTTTGCATGAACATCGGAATCAGAGATATTTCGAATCCTCCCATTCTGATGACTCTGATACTTCTGCCGGTACCAGAGTGTTTCTCCAGGAAGACTCCTCTTCTCCCCAATGCAGAATGTCTCCGGAAGACATGTCTTTTCAGGATTTTATTTGTGATGTGGCCCGAGGCCTTTCAATCTTCTCCAATACCCTAAGGCTTCCAAGGAGGCAGCCACTCTGCCCATTCATGAAATTCTTCATGATTTGATGCTCAGAATGTGGGAGACACCTTTGACCACATCTCCTCATTCTAAGAGACTCGATACATTCCACCATGTCCTGGTTTTCAAAAGACTCAGCTGCCACACCATTCAATGGTAGTGGAGTTAGCCATGTGTAGGATGAAAAGTGCAAAGAGACATGCATCCAGTCCTCCAGGTCGTGAATGCAGGACTCTTGACGCTTTTGGGCGTCAAACGTTTCAGGCTTCCATGCTTTCAGCTAGAATCAGCTCATATATTTTATATATGGGACTGTTCCTCAAAGAGGTCACAGGAGATTTGGAGCTTATGAGCCCCCTTCTCCCTGAAGACAAACGAAAGGACTTTCTCACTCTTGTCAAGCATGCTCAAGATGTCTCCAAGTTTGTAAGCCATGCAGCCTTTGACTGCTTTGAATGCATCAGCAGAACCTCTACTATTGCCATTGGTGCACGTCGGATTGCCTGGCTTCAGGCATCAGACTTGGAGATTTGGGTACCGGATAAATTGGGAAACATCCCTTGCACAGGATAAAACCTCTTTGGCAAGAATTGGCAGGAGAAGGCTAATGAGATAGATGCTGACAATATCACTTTAGATAGATTATCAAAATCTACAGCCACTCCAGCCAAAAAGAAACCCTATAAAAAACCCTTTTTCAGCAAAAAGAGGAAGTTTTATCCATCCTATACCCAGCAAGGGCAAGCTCAGGGTGAAGTTGCCCAGAAGGGTCAACAACAACAATCCAGAAAAAAGAAGCCAAAAGGCCTTAGAGCTCAACCAGCTCCACAGGCCCAGCCCCCTCAAGGGCTTTGACTCTTTCATAGAGAACTTAACCTTCCTGACTCTGAAAGGTCCAGAACCCCTAAACATTCTAGGCAGGTTGTGTCATTTTGCCAACAGATGGCACCAAATAACAGCAGAAAACTGGACTCTGTCCATTGTGGGAGAGAGGTTCAAGCTTCATTTTCACAGTATGCCCCCTCCTACAATCGTAAGACAGTTCAATTCCCAAACCTCTACAGGCAATCTACTGGATCAAGAGGTCTCAATGCTCTTTGCTCAAGGAGCAATAGAGAAGGAGCCCATTCTTCAACAAGGTGCAGGGTTCTACTCCCCCTATTTTCTTATTCCAAAGAAAACAAGAGGGCACAGACCCATTCTAGACCTCAGAGAATTGAACAAATATCTGTTCCGAGAAAAGTTCAAAATGATTTCTCTGGGAAATCTTCTGCCATACCTTCAAAGTCAGGATTGGCTTTGTTCTCTAGATCTAAAGGATGCATATACTCACATTCTGATCCATCCAGATCACATGAAATTCTTACGATTCCTTTTCAAGGGAAAACATTTCCAATACAGGGTTTTTCCCTTTGGTCTGGCTTCGCCACCAAGCGTGTTCATGAAATGCATGGCAGTAGTAGCTGCATTTCTGCAAACCCTGGGGATATTCGTCTTCCCTTTCTTGGACGATTGTCTTGTCTTCACATAAACCTCCTGAAATTCAGAGCAATCTATCTAGCTCTTTGAGTATTCCATGTCCAGCTCAGCTACAAGACAGTCCTAGTCCAAACGGACAATCAAGTAGCTATGTTCTACGTGAACAAGCAGGGGGAACAGGCCCTCTGTCATTACGCAATGAAGCTTTATGACTATGGGCCCTCACCAGACATCATCAAATTCACCTTCTCGTGGTATATCTTCCAGGCATTCAAAACCTTTGGGCAGACAAACTCAGCCGAGTACTGCTGCCTCACGAATGGTCTCTCCACCGAGACCAGGTGGCCAAGATATTTCAGATCTGGGGAACACCAGACATAGACCTATTTACAAGTCCACTGAATGCAAAACTTCCCCGGTTCTGTTCCAGGATTCTGGCTCAAAATTGTCAGGCAAGGGATGCCTTCCTTCTTCACTGGGGTCACAACTTCCTCTATGCCTTCCCACCCATTCCCCTCATCCCCATAACACTCTTCAAACTTCAGAGAGACAGAGGTCATATGATCCTCATAGCGCCACGGTGGCCACGCCAAACGTGGTATCCTCTGCTCCTACATCTCTCTCAAGCTGCACCTCTGGAGTTAGGCTATGCTCCAGATCTCCTCTCCCAAGAGAATGGGCTGCTATGGTACCCAAATCTCCAGTCCCTGCATCTCAGGGCCTGGTTGCTGAAAGCTTAGACCTTCAGGACCTCAATCTTTCTCAACAGGTAAAGGATATCCTTCAAGCTTCTAGAAAACCTTCCACAAGACACTCTTATGCCTTCAAGTGGAAACGTTTTACTATATGGTGTTCACAGAAAGGGTTAAACCCTTTATGATACCTTTGGAATCGATACTAGAGTATCTACTTCATTTATCAAATTCTGGTCTAAAGACCAATTCAGTAAGAGTCCATCTTAGTGCAATTGCAGCTTCCTATAAGCCTCTAAATGGACAACCAATTTCCTCTCATCCACTCATATCAAGATTTATGAGAGGTCTTCTATTAACAAAGCCACCCATTAGGCCACCACCGGTGGCATGGGATTTAAACCTAGTTCTCGGGCAGCTCATGAAACTGCCTTTTGAACCTTTAGCCACTACAACCCTAAAGCTTTTTTCCTGGAAGGTCTTCTTCCTGATTGCAATCACCTCTGCACATTGCATTAGTGAACTGCAAGCTTTAGTGGCTGATCCTCCTTATACTAGGTTTCACCATGATAAGGTTGTTCTCAGAACTCATCCACACTTTATGCCAAATTGGTTTCGCCTTTTCATTTAAATCAATCAATTTATCTTCCTGCATTCTTTCTGAGGGCTCTTGCCTCTAATGCAGAAAGGAACCTTCATACTTTGGATTGTAAAAGAGCCTTAGCTTTTTACCTAGAAAGAACACAACAACATAGAAAGTCTTCTCAACTTTTTATTGCTTTTGATTCTAGTCATTTGGGACTTCCAGTCTCCAAGAGAACTCTATCCAAATGGATTGCGCAATGCATATCCTTTGCTTATGAGAGTAAGACTCTTCCTCTTCAAAGCCATGTCACAGCTCACAATCTTGAGAGCCATGGCAGCCTCTATGGCTAACCTTCACTCTGTGTCTATTCATGACATTTGTCGAGCAGCCACCTGGGCTTTGGTACACAGCTTTACAGCCCACTACTGCCTAGATAAAGCCTCCCATCGGGATGCCTTCTTTGGCCAAGCTATTCTTCAAAATCTCTTTCAGACCTAATTCAACTCCTACCCACCAACCCTGGTGGGATGCCAGAGATCCATGGGAGGAAGCATGCCCACCTTACTATAGGTGGCAGCTTCCTGGGGCTATCTCCCTGGCATCTTCAGCTAAGGAGTCCCCATATGTGAAGACTACATTCCTGCTTGTTCCTGGAGATAGCGTAGTTACTCACCTGTAACAGGTGATCTCCAGGAACAGCAGTAATTTAGTCTTCACAACCCACCCACCTCCCCTAGGAGTTGTCTCTCTATCTCTCTGTCTCTTTCCTCTTTCCTCTCTCCCTCTATCCTTTCACTCAGCTACAAACTTAACTGAAGAGGGACAGTTGGAAAGGCGGGAGGGCAGCATGCATGTGCTGAGGGATGCTCCCAAAAGTGTTCCTATTCGATGCTGGGGAGCGTTCCCACTCAGGCTCCGTCGGTACCAACGATACCCATATGTGAAGACTAAATTCCTGCTGTTCCCGGAGATCACCTGTTACAGGTGAGTAACTATGCTTTACATACATAGAACAAGTGAGGGACTTGGGCACACTTGCGCTCAGCTCTTAGTCTTAAATTTAAAGGGACCACACCCCCAGAAATTGTAAAGATTTGTTGGGGTTCAGTCTGGAGCCGAGCTGGATGTCTGAGTGTGAGTGGGGAACTGAATATTTATTTATTTAACTGTTTTTATATCCCGCTTTATCTCAAAGTCAAAGTGGGTTACAGGAAACATGTAACATGATCCTAACATTAGAGTATTACGTTAAGATTTACATTGAATGATGCAAGAAATATAACATAGTGAACATTACATAGTGGAACTTGTTCACCTAATATTGAAAGGAATAGGGTCTTGGTGGTCTTCCCAAAAATGTAAAAGGACAGCATCCTAAAATTTAAACATGCATGACGCTGTTTAAAGCAGGAAATGGGCCCTGGTTTGTTTAAGGGGATGTAGCTAGCAACAGTGAAAATAATCATATACAAAGCAAGCTGGCAATACTCAGAGAAAAAGTACAAAATAGGAAAGGACAATGGAATGGGGTAGCATAGTATAAAAAAGGATCTTATTAGGAAAGATGTGGAGCCCGATCCCTGAAGGGGCACATCTGGGCTGTCTGGATGCCCCTGGGCAGGACAGGCCTGTTAGCAGGACCGACCCGTCCATTGAGCAAGAATGTTGTTTGCACAGGGCCCCTCGTTTCAGGGGGCCCACGTAAACAACATCCTTCATTGAAAATCAGCAGGCAGGGCGGCTTTAGAGGGAGCCGGAGAGGCCCCAACTCTCTCTAACAGCTGCTGAAGTGAAGAGAATCTTTTCCCTTCACTTCAGCAGCTGTACTGACATTTAGAATGCTGATCGCGGGAAACAGGAAGTCACCTTTGACTTCAGCGTGGCAGCATTCTAAATGTCAGTACAGCCGCCGCAGTAAAGAGAAAAGGCGCGCTTCACTTCAGCAGCTGTAGAGGTGAGCCAGGGCCTTCAGGAGGAGAGGGGAGGCGGGGTTGGGGTTCTTGGACTGAAAATGGGCTGGGGGGGGGATTCCTAGGACTGAAAATGGGCTGTGGGGGTTCCTAGGACTGGGAATGGACTGGGGGGGGGGTCCTAGGGCTGGAAATGGGCTGTGGGGGGTTGCTAGGACAGAAAATGGGCTGGGGAGGGTTACTAGGACTGGAAATGGGCTGGGAGGTTGCTAGGACTGGAAATGGACTGTGGGGGTTGCTAGGACTGGAAATGGGCTGTGAGGGGAGAGAGCTAGGACTGGAAATGGACTGTGGAGGGAAGGCTTGAATTGGAAATAGCTGATGGGGAGGGGAGCTTGGAATGGAAATGGGCTGATGGTGGAGCTAGGATAGGATTGGAAATGGGCTGATGGGAGGCTAGGACTGGAAATGGGCTGATGAGGGGGCTAGAAGGGAGAGGATGCTGGGTGGGGCTAGAACTAGAAGGGAGCTGATGCTGGGGGAGGATTCAAATGGGATGGGGCTGGGAGAGTGAAATGGAGAGGGGAAAAATATTTTGTGTGGGAGGGAAAAAAATCTACAATTGGCCGGGTATTGGGAGAGTAAGTGGGGATTGAGGATGGAGGGGTAAAATTTGAGTGGATGAAAAAGGAATAAAGAAAGATGGAGGAAAGAGCAAAAGGAGAAAGATTATTATGTTAAAGCAGAAGTAGAGAGAGAATGGAAAAAAACTAGAAGAGAGAAGAAAGAACAAATTGACAGCAGACGATGGAGAGTTAGCAGAAGACACGAAGAAACCAGAAGAAAGTGGCCGGAGCAATTGCAACTGAAAAAAAAGGCACAAAAGGTAGACAACTATCTCTTTATTTTGAATTTATTAACTGGAATATGTCATCTCTGGGAATGTGCATCATTGATGTCTGAGCTTTGTTTAGTACAAAAGGAAATTAATTTATAGTTTTATTTCTACAGTGTTGTTGTACATTCCAAGTTTGGCTTTTGGGATTCCCAGTTTTTGTCTTCCTATTTCTAAATAATGATTCCTTGTTCTTTGTTTGGCGACGGTCTATATTCTGCATGTGTAACTGAGCTGAGATATTCTGTTTATGTAGTTTCTATTTGGCATTGCCACTTGTTCTCTTTCCCCAGTAGGTCATGTATTGTTATTCTCTGAAATGTATTGGTTTGATATTTGCAGTGTTGCCTTTTGATAGGTAAAGAATAGTGCTTTGTGAGTCCTGGTAGTGCTGTTACAATACGGCGGTTTTGCTATGGGTTCTAAATGCTATAAAGAACAATCCCTACTACCAGTGAGAAAACTAAATCACTGCAAAAAAGTTACCAATAAAGTCCCCGAAAAATTCTAAACAATGTTTAGAATTTTTTGGGGACTTTATTGGTGACTTTTTTGCAGTGATGGGTTCTAGATGGGCAGTGTTTGTAGTAGTTCCTAATGTGCCCAGCGGTTGGCACTGGATTATAGTAATGTAGAAATCTTTTAGTCTTTCTTAATCCATACACTAATTAAGAGGCATGTTTACTAAAGGTTAGTGTATGCTAACATTATGCAAATATTTACGCAAATGAGGCCTCTTATGCAAACGAGGCCCGCACCAAGTCTCCACACATGGCCCTGCACCCCTCTTGGGCTGCCCCTGCTTGTTATGACCCGATTCTGCACCATGAGAGCAAGACAGCCCTCTGGATGCAGGATCGGGCCCTTGGATTGCCCAACATGCCCCTGCATCGTCGCAGGACATCCTCCCCATGGCATAACCTGCCTGCTGACCCCCAATTCCCTGCCATCCAACCCTGACGGAGGTCGCTGGGGTCTGGATCGGGCGGCGGGGACTCTCTGTCAGTGTCCCATTGCTCTGGAGGGTGGACTGCTGCATTATGGGGGAGCTGCCAGCCAGGATCAGAGGGGTGTCCCGCTCTTATTCCACCTTGGAGGAGGAATAAGCAGGGCATCTCCCCAGTGATCCCCAGACATACAGAGCTGTCGCTGGAATTGACTCTGTACGTCTGGGGTTCAGTCCCACCCAAGCTTCGCCTACTTTCTGCCCCCATGCCATTCCCATTCCTCTCAGCATGCACAGCGGCTCTGTATGTGCAGTGGCACTGGGACGCAGCATAAGCTGAGGGCGGATAGCGGGACTGGAGGTCCCATCGGGACGTCCAGCCCTGCTATTCACCTTCGTGGATCGGGCCCTAAGTGAATTATTGTTTTAGGGGAGAATTTAATAAAAACTGTTGTCTGTGGTAATTTTGGAGAGGTCTCATAGAAAATTTTGGAGTGCATTAAAGTCTATGGCTGTTTCCCTGATAACAGCTGAAAATGTCAAACATTCCATGGTAGACAGTTGCAGAATCCCAAGCTAAAGAAGACTCTTTTACTTGAGGCCCCATTGGCTAATCCATGACAATGCTATGGAAATATCAATAGTAGCACAATGGAATTCTACAGATTACACAGGTAACCTGAGGATGTTAGTGGAGATCACTAAAGGCTGTCATTGAGTGCAGACCTGCTTTTAAAAACTGGTACAGCTGGGGCAAGTGAAAAGTGTTGATTGCAAAAAAAACTTTGACTGAGAGAGAGAATGTTTTAAAAATAATGATTGGCAGCTTGTGTTCTAGTACTGCCGTAAGAGAGAGTATGGTGCTTGAAAGAAGTGTTTAAGAAAAAGTTCAGGAGTAGTTGAGATGCTACACTGACTGCTTTCATTGGCTAGCTATTACTATAACCATGATCCATTGGTGAGGTGAAAGCAAATATTTGTACCAGAGATCTCAAAGATAGACTCATGTAAAATGAGTTAGTAGGTGGTTTTCTTCAGCTGCACTGTGTTCCAGGATGACAGCATCACATATGGAGCAAATCAAAAGGAGCAACACGGATTGAAGAGCATGAACTGATCAGAGCTGAGATAAGTGTATACAAACAGACATTGTGTTCTTTTTTGCTCTGGCCAGAGGTAGTTTTGAGGAGTGGAAGCAAACAAGACTAAAACAGGAACGATTTATTTCATATATTAAATGGTTTTTTTTTTTGTTACAGAAAGACAGACGTAAGACAGATAAATATACTTACCTGATTGGTGAAGAGCAAAACAGTAAAAAAAAAAAGCAATACCAAGTATCAGTCTTTAGGTTACATCATTTATGAAAAATGTTAAATAGAAAAGTTTCAGTCAAGAGAGAATGATAGATACTTATCTGAGGTGAGCTGAGCACATTCAGAAGAAGTATAACTGTGGAAGAAAAACAGAAACATAATTGTTATGCACTGCTGTACTAGAAAAAATTGTTGTCAAGGGTGAACAATAGTTACTTCTGTCTGGCTAAAATAAAAATCTGTTTAATTTAATTTCATTTAAACTCTAAGGGGTATGTTTACTAAATTGTGGTAAGGTAGCAAGTGTAACGTTAGCGCACGCTAATGTTACATATGTGACATTAGCATGCGATAAATGGCGTGTTAGCATGTGCTAACGTTACCCACATCATTAAGCGCACTATGGACGAGAGAGGGCAGAGAGAGGGTGGAGAGTAAGGGTCAATGGGTGGGGAGTGGGTGGGAACAAGGCCCGGCTCCCTTATCACTGTCATCTTAATACCAGAAACATCACCGCGAGTGAAAACCTGTCGGTAAGGGTGCACTTTGAGGAGAGAGAGCCTATTTAAACATCTGCAATGTGCTGCACAGACAGGTGAGCCCAATAAAGTGATAGTAGTGCATTATTTGTAGCAATAGCATAGTGCCCAGGTATGAAAGGGCACTTTGTTGATGGTCCAAATGGGGCATAGAAGGGTGCATGTGGAGGGTGCATGCAGGGGGGCTGAATGGGCACAGGGCAGACCAGGTGGCTGCCTAGGCAGCAGATACAAACAGAAGACTGGTAAATATGCAAGACTGTGTATGACCAAGGTCCATCATGACCAGTATCCTGTGACCAACAGTGTATGAACTATGGCACAGGTACCAGTAGGTACCCCAAAAACACACACATGATCCACAATGCCTGCAATGGGGCATGCAGTGCAAATCTGTGGTCCTCATTAACAGTGCTGTAGGGACCCTCCCCAGGAACCTGGCCAAACATACATGAAACCCAGTACACTAGCAGCCTTTACTACATCCTCTGGTAATGTCGTGCAGGGTGTAACGATGGGTGGAAGGACAACATATGTTCACATAGTGGTCCGGAATGGCCAACACAGCAGCTGCAGTGCATGTCCCCTAGTCCTACAGTAGTCAGATGGTACAGACAATTGAACTCACCCATTGCAGACAATATTCCCAATACCTCAAACCCAACACCACACAGCTGTCCCATCTCCAGGTCAAAGAAACATAACATTGCCATGTGCTGATGGGGACCCTGGAGAGGCAGATTGGGAGGGGAGTGATGTGTGTCTGTCCAGGTATGTCTCTGCCCCACACAGAGCTCACACTCTAGCTACTCACCTATCTGCAAGTTGGAAGGCCTGGGACCAGGCACCACCAACACTGATGGCACATGGGCATGTCAGTATGGCATGGGGGGTAAGGCAGGAGGGAGTGTCACTTGCATGCAGCTGACAAGTCATGGCCAGATCCAGTGCACCATGTGCAATTCAATATCTGCCAAGGTCTGTCTGATGGGAAGCATGCAATCACCATGGACCGTGGTAGCAATGTGGCAGCACTGTGGTACATCACACACAGTTGGTGTATAGAGAAGCAGAGGGTCATAGGTTTGGGTCCTGGCAGTGAATTTTGTTTTCCATGTCCCTGTGGCAAAATGATAGCCCACAGTATAACACCATCCTGTTCGGCTGACAAAATCCATGGCCAGATCCAGTGCGCCATGTGCAATACAATATCTGCCAAGGTCTGTCTGATGGAAAGCATGCAATCACTGTGGAGAAGTAGAGGGTCACGGGTTCAGGTCCTGGCTGTGGATCATGTCCCTTTGGCTAAATTTTCTCCCACAGTGCAGGTATAATACCACAACATGCCACATAATGGTTTGTCACCCACCTGCGAGGTCTTCATGCATTGTTGCCGTGTACTCATGCAGCTCATCCATCATGTCCCTCAGCAGCTCAGAGGATGACCTGGCGGATGTGCTGCCCTCAGGCATCCCTGCTACAGGGCCTGGTCCACTCTCCTGCTCCATTCACACTGGTGTGGTGTGGGTGCTTGCTACATCTCCCTCACTGCTGCTGGCCATCAGATGGAGGTGGATGTCATCCTCCTGCTTTTCACCTGCATACTCTGTCTCAGACATCCACTGGGCAACTGCTGCATACACCTTGGCCCCATCTGGGCTCATGATCCCTGTGTGCGCAGTCATTGGTGACTCACCCACAGTGCCTTGGCCCCCTGCAGCAATGTCATCATGCCACCCTCTACCATGGCACCATCGTCCACATCTGCCACCTCCTCCAGTGTCATCTGTGTGTCATCTGGGAAAAGACAACAAACAGACATTACAGGTCACATCCTGGTCGATGTCCATCTCCAGATAGTTGGACAATGTACTGTGCCATGCTAATGTGTATACCTCCACTGTATGTGGGCTGTTATGTTGCAGCACATACACAATGGATTGAAGATGCAGGGTCATTTAGATGTTTGGTCTTGTGCCCACCAATATTGGTCAAATTGTGGGGGTGTGACAACAATGATGCACCTTGTTGATATGAAGTACACACATCAATAATGAATGTGTGTGTGTGTGTGTGTGTGTGTGTGTGCGTGCAACTGTTTCCATCCCTGGTGTGTGTGAACCTGAACATAGGATCTGACCCCACATATTGGCCACAAACACCACCTACTGAGCTGATGAGTCCACCTGTGTGCAAGCTATATCACCTGACCTGTGCATGTCCCATAAGGCCTGTGACAGGGCAACAGCACCAAGCAGGCAACATGAACCCCAAGGGCCACTCAGGACAGGTCAGATACAAGATTGAAGGGATATATAGATCACAGTGGTGCTGCAACAGATCTCCCCATTTGGTGATGAGACTACTAAGCACCCTCGCAGACATTGTGGCAACACGGGGAGAATGTGGCACCCCTACGATCCTGACAGGAGAGGCTGCCCACCCAAACCCAAAATTCAGCCAAGGAGGTCAATGACCAGATATGCTAGAAAGACATTATGGATAGCACTGAGGGAGCTGCACAGGTCCACAGTGGAGATGGGGATATGTGTCTTTGGGACTACCATAGGGCAGACACTCCACAGAGTGGGACCAAATGGAACAGAGGCCCAGAGAGAGCCATTGCTCACAAAGAGACATAGGACAACATGTTTCATATGTACAAATGGGCATATGCAGACCACCCCCAACACATGACTGTTGGTCATGTTGGCAGATGAGATGGAACCCTAAACCCTTGGCCCATCATGGGCAGCACCATGTTTTTGGCAATGTAAGTATTTACCATCACCCCTGGGCAACCATTTCCACAGTGAAACATGGTAATGGCAGCCCCATGCTGTGCTGATGCTATCATTGTCAAGGGCAGAAAAGGTTGGCAGTTGTTCTGGATTGATGATTGACATCAAAGATACTATGTTCATCATGGATGTCCTGTGACAGTCTGTCTGAGATTGGGGAGCAGGACAATGACTCAACATATACTGCCAATACCTCCCTAACCTGACCAGATGAATGGCATGGTTTGGTGTTGGCAAAGGGCACAACGTGGTCTAACTGGTATCCATGGCATCACTGCAGGTGTGCTGTGTTGCAACTCATACCAGAAATGGATTGATGTTGGGCAGGGTGGCCTGGGGAATGTGGTCGCATCCCAATGCCCAGATGTGCATGCCTATCAGTGCCGGTCCCCAGGATAGTTTCAACTGTAAGTGCAGCAAACAGTACCTCCACATTGTATAGACATTGGTGTTTGCATGTATCGCCACAGTCCTGCCATCATGTATTCACACGCCTAATTACTTTTCAGTGTCCCAATGATGGCTGTCTCACTCCTCAACACATCTTGGGATGTTGTGTACAACACATGGTATCAACCCCCCCTTCCCGCCCATGCTGATTCCGGGTTGTACTGTGACATGTCATGACTGACACACAGGGGACGGATACCTTAGCACTGCACTGTACATACAAGTTGCCTATGTGCATGACACTGATGCATCATCTGCTGGGCACTCCACATTGGTGCATACAAGGACACAGGTGTGTGGTGACACACACTAGCTGTACAATGTGACATGGGTGGTATATGAAGAACCAAAATCCCGATAACAAAAAGACTCCCTGTGTTAGAAAAAATATTTTTGTCGGAGAAATTCAGCTCAGTGCTACGTATTCCAACAGAGCACCACTGTGATATCTCCCTTTTATTAATTATTAAAATGTTACTTAACTTCAGTAATGTGTATCGCCAATATAGCCAAAAAAAACTGCAAAGGACTGTCGACGCAGCGCTCGTTTCGGGTTCATTACATTTGTTAGAAACCCTGCTTCAGGTCCGTCCATGCGCAAGAGTTGGCAACGATATGTAGACTGACAATTGGGAATGTAGTTAGCTGTTTTAGTCTTCAGCGTCTGACGTCAGAGTCACATGTGGAACTAGAGTACCAATGAAAACAGACCCAGTGTGGAGAGGGAACACCCACCTTCAGGGAATCCCTCAATGGGTACAAATGCTAAACTATAGTATGCCAATCGATTTGTTGATTTAGTCCCCCAGGGGTGACGGAATTGAGCTTATAAATCCATCGTTGTTCCTGATTTTGCAATCTTTGTTCACGATCTCCTCCACGAGGGTCATGCGGTATATAATCCATTACCCGCCAGCGTAGAGAATCAAACGAATGGTCATAACCCATTTCAAGATCTTGCGATCTATTTTTGCAACCAGTGGCGTCAGGTGTTCAGTCATTCATCAGGGACACTGGAGATTTTCTGCAACAATTAAGTACCTGCTCTGATATTAAATCTTACAACTTTTTGGTGTCTTTAGATGTACAAGCATTGTACACTAATATTGATCAGAATGAGGCCTTAAATTGTTTGCGTGACTACCCCTTGAATCTTCCAGCTCGAATTCCTAAATCATTTTTGCTTGAATTACTTCAATTGGTCTTACAAAATAACTTCTTCTTGCATCAACAACAATTTTATAAGCAGATACATGGGATCGCCATGGGGGCCACGGTGGCCCCTTCTATTGCCACCTTATATATGGCAGCCTTTGAAACAGTATACGTCTACACTGACCCTGCTTTTCGGTTGGTTCCGTTTTGGAAGCGGTTTTTGGACGATGTTTTCTTCCTATGGTCAGGTACTCGTGATGAATTGGATGCTTTTATTAACCAATTAAATGTTCATTTGCCTAGGATACAGTTTACAGCACATGTATCTTCTCAAGGCTTGGATTTTTTGGATATCACCCATTTGTTGACGGCTGAGGGTTTTCAGACAACTCTCTACCGCAAACCAGTACAACGTAATACATTACTTCACTATGACAGTTTCCATCCTAGGGCTTTGAAACAAGGGCTCCCCTATGGACAATTTCTACGGTTGAAGCGCAATTGCTCCTCTATAATTGAATTCAAGAAACATTCAGCAGATCTGTCAACACGTCTTCTCCAAAGAGGATACCCTAGTTGGGTTATCAGTCGGGCTTATAAAAGAGCACGCTATACACATGTTGAATGGCTAGGCTCCCGATCTACAGTCCCAGTTTTGGATCAAGAATTAAAGATTACAGGGGTTCTCCCTTATGTTAGGGGCATTCATAAGATCACTAAGCTTCTTCAATGTTTCTGGCCAATATTGAGTGTACACACATGTTTTCGAGAGAAGAATTTACAGATAGCTTATTCAAGGGGTTCTAATTTCCGAGATCTCCTTATGAAGACAACAGCCCTCCAAGATCGCCCAGAAACCTGCCACACTGATCATGGTCATTTTACATGTGGTTCTTGTGTTTATTGTACATCATCTATAGTAGGGTCTGAATGGATGGATTCCCATACAGATCGTATTTATTCTACTAAGTGGCATACTGATTGCTCCTCCCAATTCGTGGTATATTTGATAATATGCCCTTGTTCACTATACTATGTGGGTCGCACCAAACGTGCCATTCGACTTCGTCTTTCGGAGCATGCGTCCAGATTAAGGACGAAATCCTCCTCGGCCCCTATGGTTGACCACTGTTTATCTTATGATCATTCGTTTGATTCTCTACGCTGGCGGGTAATGGATTATATACCGCATGACCCTCGTGGAGGAGATCGTGAACAAAGATTGCAAAATCAGGAACAACGATGGATTTATAAGCTCAATTCCGTCACCCCTGGGGGACTAAATCAACAAATCGATTGGCATACTATAGTTTAGCATTTGTACCCATTGAGGGATTCCCTGAAGGTGGGTGTTCCCTCTCCACACTGGGTCTGATTTCATTGGTACTCTAGTTCCACATGTGACTCTGACGTCAGATGCTGAAGACTAAAACAGCTAACTACATTCCCAATTGTCAGTCTACATATCGTTGCCAACTCTTGCGCATGGACGGACCTGAAGCAGGGTTTCTAACAAATGTAATGAACCCGAAACGAGCGCTGCGTCGACAGTCCTTTGCAGTTTTTTTTTTTTGGCGATATTGGTGATACACATTACTGAAGTTAAGTAACATTTTAATAATTAATAAAAGGGAGATATCACAGTGGTGCTCTGTTGGAATACGTAGCACTGAGCTGAATTTCTCCGACAAAAATATTTTTTCTAACACAGGGAGTCTTTTTGTTATCGGGATTTTGGTTCTTGATTTTCTGGTGATTCCGATAGGGTTCAGTTTGGATTTACTTTAATGGGTGGTATATGGCCATTCTACATGATAATAATGCCACCATGTCCGACTGGGTCCTCCCACACAACCAATGTGCATGCCTGATGCCATAAATCCACATGTTCCCTGCTGCAACAGCATACATGCACTATAGCCCACCGCAAACATGTGGGATACATGTGCTGCCATTCATACAATGTGCTATAGCACATGTTCATCAGAACACCACACAGTTCAGGACACAGTACCCAGCTTCATGTACATGGTTCTGTCAAAGAAGGCCACCAAGCACTGACTGAACTGCCCAATTTATTTTTTTACATGACAGTTCACTCCACAATGTATCCTTGATATTCCTGTCAGACCATCTCACCCAGTGCAGATTTGGTGCTGTCCTCACTACTCTCCCATGCTCCATGCATGCAACAATCACACAGGCCATTGGGTCACACACATATGTACCTACATACATTCATGGTATATGTGTGGCCATATGGCCATCCTTATCTACAGGATGTGCCACTTGCTTGCACAGGACAGCATGTGTAAGGGATGAACAGGGTTGCGTTGGCCAGATTGGTCACATGTTAATGTTTATGTTTGTTTTTATGTTTATTGAGGCTCTTGCTATACCGCACCTTCATTACACCAGGGTAGTTTACAAATAACAATATACAAAGGGGGAATGGGCAAAGACCAAGAAAGGAAATGTAATCCAATACATGATAGGGGAGCAGCAGAACAGGCTAGAGGCAAAAGGTAAAGAGGAGAAAGAGACAGGAGAACATAACTATTAGGTACATGGGGGGGCATCAGAGGTTGGGAGGTAAATCAAATATCAGTTGGAAGAGGTGGGTTTCAGGAGAATATTGAAACTGGTATAGGAGGGTTCTTGATGCAACTCAGGAGGGAGGGAATTCCAAAGTGAGGGGGCAAGATAAAAGGCTGACTTGCGGGTAGACTGAAGGTGAGCATGAGAGGACGAAAGTAGTATGAACTGATTAATATGAACCAAGCGGAGACTACGGGTGGGAACAATGAACTGGACAAGATCTGCCAGATACTGGGGAGAGTCTGTGTATATGACATGATGGGACAGATTGAGAATTTATAGTGGATTTGGTATGCAAGAGGAAGCCAGTGGAGTTGAATGAGAATTGGCATAATAGGTTCTCTGTGGGATGTATATGTGATAATCCTAGCAGCAATAGTCTGTATTAATGTAGCCAATGCAATTGTGTCTGAGTTATACCGGCAAAAGCGTGATTACAGAGGTCAAGACATGACATTACTAAGGATAAGAAGAGGGCGGTCAGTGCCTGGGAAGTACAAAATGTGTGGGTAACTCTAATTTGGCATAAGTAGTAGAGGGAGTGACGAGAGAGGATAGAGATGTGTTCATGGAAAGTGAGTGAGGGATCCAGGGTCTCACCAGGTTAACAGATTGTAGGCACCAGGGGGATAGGAGTGTTGGCAAGGACAGGAGCAGACGTGTGTCTGGTATGTAGTTTGCAGCCATTGTGCACATGGGATGGGTCCATGGGATAGCACTCATTGGCAGAGCTGTGCACTGCATGGAGGGTGGGGTGGTCAGTGCCCTTGGGTGTCGGTGATGCCTGACATGTGCCATTTCAGCATTATGTGTCTACATGTGACTTTGGGGGCTACATGCAGGCCCAGGTGCCTACAATGATGGGTAGCAGGAGGTGGCTGTGAGGGGAACCTACAGGGGTGTGGGACCTGGAATGGTTGCAGTGTGTGGCTAGTTGGGATCACCCCCACCACCTATGACCAATGTGTCCAACACCTGTTTGCAGTGATTGTACACCACTGATACACCTTGGCCTGGGCAGCACATCCAGATATTGCATGGACATAGACATAAACATACTCATAAATGCAACCATGGGAGCTCAACACCTAGACACGTTTCAACACCTACTGGCACGTGGGTGGGCCATGTCCAGCTCTGGGGGCAGTCCATGGATGTAGATGGGTCCTAATCTCTTTGCAAGCTGTTGTTCCAGGGCAGAAAGATTGGCCCCACTGGGTCCGCCACCACCAGTGCCCATTGCATGCTGATGCTCAGCTTTGATGTGTGCTCTGACAGAATGTTTTATGTCATTGAACCTCTTGCATAAGCTCTCACAGTTCCGGTTTGGTCCATCGACCGCAGGAACAGCTTGCCGGATACGTTCCCATAGCATATTTCTTCTGCTGACAGGGGTCTGTGTGCTCATAAGAACATAATATATGCCATACTGGGTCAGACCAAGGTCCATCAAGCCCAGTATCCTGTTTCCAACAGTGGCCAATCTAGGTCATACGTACCTAGCAGTTTCCCCAAAAGACACAGTTTCCACAATGCTTGTACTGGGTCAAGCATTGATATCCTGGGTCCCTTCTTAATAATGGTTTATGGACCTTTCCTCCAGGAACTTGTCCAAACCTTTTTTAAACCCAGCTACACTAACAGCCTTTACTACATCCTCCGGTAACAAATTCCAGAGTTTGATTACATGTTGAGTGAAAAATATTTTCTTTTAAATAGTTTACCCTGTAGCTTCATTGCATGTCCCCTAGTCTTTCTATATTCTGATAATGTAAACAATCGATCTACGTTTACCCGTTCCACTCCATTCATTAATTTATAGACTTCTATCATATCACCCCTCTGCCGTCTCTTTTCCAGGTTAAAGAGCCCTAACCTTTTTAGCCTTTCTTCATAGGAGTACCCTTCCATCCCTTTACCATTTTGGTGGCTCTTCTCTGAACCTTTTCTAATAACGCTATATCCTTTTTTAGATACGGTGACCAGAATTGCACACAATATTCAAGGTGCGGTCTCACCATGGAACGATATAGAGGCATTATATCTTTTGTTTTATTTTCCATTCCTTTCCTTATGATACCTAGCATTCTAATTGCTCTCTTGGCCGCTGCTGCACACTGGGCCGAGAGTTTTAACATATTATCCACAATGATGCCTAAATCTTTTTCCTGGGTGGTGGTTCCTAATGTGGAACCTTGCATCGTGTAACCATTGTTTGGGTTGTTCTTCCCAGGGTGCATAACTTTGCACTTGTCCACGTAGAGCATCTCAGAGTGCTCAAGCACATTTGCAAGGAGAACATCATTCTCCTCTTGTGAGAAGCACACTGCCCTTTTGCACACCTCCTCAGGCACAGACTTCCTCTTGCGTTTGCCAGCACTGGGCTTGGGAAGCTGTTGTTGCTGCTGTATCACTCTAGATGGACCAGCTTGTTCCTCTTCCGGAGCCACGACTATCAGCATCTCTGCACCAGGCTGCTCCTGTGGCACCTGCTCCAGCTCTTCTCCCTGTGTTTCTCGTCTGACAGAAGCCTGCTGTTCTTTGCCATTGTCCCCATGTGCATTTTCTTTTTCCATTTTGTCAATGCTTGATAGCAATGGCACAGCTCTTGCTGTTATCCCAACACGAATCTCTCATTGTGTTTTGCAAGCACCACCGCGTGGCACATGTACAAGGCGCCTAACCCCATTTCCGCATAAACAGGTCACCTGATGTTTACATTCCATGCCTTATTCATGCGCAGGGTGCCTGACATTTACGTTCTACACCTTGCACATGTGCAGGGCACCTGACGTTTATATTCTGCACCTTGCGCATGCTCAGGGCACATGATGTTTACGTTCCATGCCTTCCGCATGCGCAGGGCACATGAAATTTACATTACGTGCCTTCTGCATGTGCAAGGCATCTCACATTTATGTTCCACACCTTCCGCATGCACAGGGCGCAGAGGGTGCCTTCACAACATTAGCGCTGCTGTTCATGTGCGGTAACTGATGCTCAGGTGTGTGGTGTTTGTTCTCATCAATTGCCCATCCCCTCCCTTTCTCCCACAGTCCCTATTTGAGGCAGAGTGAATTTGCTGATCCTGTCATCCAAGATGACTCACTTTTGCTTTGCTGCGAGTGCTGTCCATTGGTTGCATGATGAGGGAGAACAGCGGTTACTTGATGAGGGAGATGGTGTCCAAGGGAGAGTGGCAATGGGCAGGGGTCCAGTCCTGCAGCAACACAGACCTGCAGCTGTGGAGGGATCTCAGGCCAGGTATGGGGCACCATGGCGCCGTAGGCGTGCAGCGGTCTGCCCCAGACAGCTTCACCTCTACAGGCCCAGGGCCATGCTCCAGGGCATGCACGAGGACCAGGTCATCTCCCTCTATCGTCTGAGCACAGGAGCTATTAGAGAGCTCTATGAGGATCTAAGATCTGACCTCGAGCCTCTGACTGACTGGTCTCATGCCATACCATGGTTGGTGAAGCCCCTAAGTGCCCTACATTTCTTTGCCTCTGACTGCTTCCAGACATCAATGTCTGCAGTTGGTGGAATGAGCCGGCACACCTTCTCATGCTGTCTCCACCAGTACTGTATTTCCTGAACCCGGCATTTGAGCAGATTGCAGGGCTATCCTCTGTGATGGGAGCTATTGATTGCACAAATGTTGCCCTGGCATCACCCAGAGACAGGGAGGCAGTGTTCCGCAACTGCAAGCACTACCATTCCCTGAATGTGCAGGTTTTTTGTGATGCAAATATGTGTATTCTGAATGTGGTTCTTAGGTTTCCAGGGTCTACCCATGACTCCTCTATCCTGCATCACTCAGCACTATTCCAACAATTTGATAATGGACAGTATGAGGACTGTGTCCTGCTGGGTGAGTAGTTTTTCTATCTATTATGCGCATACTGTTAATGTGATACTTGGGGTCCAATGCAATAAATCATGATTTTATTAATGCAGCACAACTGGTGACACATTTATGGCAGTAGAGGATAAGACATCAAAGTTAGTCTTTAATTGATCCCATCGTCAACTATCTTTAGCTGAAATATCGGTATTAAATCATGGTTTATCCTTTGTTCCCACTACCCCTGTAGATGATTTTGCCATACAAGTAAGTCTGCAGGTGTTTTTACGAAAGTTGCAAATTGCCTTGTTTTTTTCGATGCAGTCAGATTCAGCACAATTACCTACTAGAGAGAAGGTATTGTTTCAGCCTAAATCCACTTGCGTTCCTCTGGGAGTGATTGACCCGTGTATAATAGCTTTTGAACAGGTTATCTTAGAAGGATTGAAATCATTGCCATCTCCTAGAGTTAAACATAATTTGACAAAAGCGAATGGGAAGCTTTGAGATCTTTACAAGACGATACATCTATTGTTATTAAGCCTGCGGATAAGGGAGGAGGTGTTGTTTTGGACAGTGGTGTGTATGAGAAGGAGGTTATGTCACAGTTGAAAAATAAAGCATTTTATCGGTTATTAGAAGATGATCCTACACAGGCAATACAATCTGAAGTGCTGGAGATGTTAGAGTTGGCATTGCAGAAAGGACTTATATCTGAACGATTAATGAAATTCTTATGTGAAATATCCATGTGTACCATCATTTTATGTAGTTCCAAAGATTCATAAATCTTTGACAAATCCACCTGGTCGTCCAATAGTTTCGGGTATTGGTTCGGTCTTGGAACCTTTATCTCAATATATGGATTCTTTTTTGAATCCGTTAGTTAAACAAGCATTTTCTTATATTAAGGATTCTAGTGATTTATTGACATATTTGGATTCTTGTCAAAATGAAAGGGGCCCATATGTTTTGGTCACTATGGACATTTCTGCACTTTATACTAATATTCCGCAATGTAGGGGTCTTGAAATCTCGATGCATTATTTGGCAGTACTACAACTATTGGATTGCCAAATTTCTTTTTTTCATAATATATTAATACTAATTTTATATAGAAATTATTTTGAATTTCATGGTCATTATTACCATCAAATAGAGGGTGTATCTATGGGTGCTGTGGTGGCGCCTTCTGTTGCTGGCCTATACGTATGTTATTTTGAGGAACAAATATTGTTGGTTAAGTGGGTTAGATTCATTGACATTTTCTTTATTGGGCAAGGTTCTGAAAATTGTCATAGAAATGTGGTCTTTTTCTGTCATCATATTTCTATGTTTCTATGTTTACAGGAGTTTTTGGAATGGCTGAATAGTCAGGATAAATATCTGCAGTTTACTCCAGAAGTGTCAAAAAAGGAGGTTCATTTTTTAGACATCAAAATCACTTTGGAAGATTTTGGTTTTCAAACTTCTATTTTTTCAAAGCCCACTGATCAGAACAGTTTATTGTAATTTGGCAGTTTTCATCCTCGACATGTACAGGACAATATACCTGTAGGACAGTTTTTACGCCTTCGAAAACTATGCTTGTCTCGACAAGAGTATACTGTTTAGGCACGAAAAATGTCTAATAAATTTTATGAGTGAGGTTATCCTAGTAGTGCTATTCATAGGGCTAATAAACGTGAATGCAATGTATATTGGGAATGTTTTTTTTCTACAGTCACACAACAAGCAAGAGCCGAACTTTACTTGCATTTTACTCTACTCCACCCAGGTTCGTTATGTGAGGGATTTAATATTATCCCATTGGGATATATTGAAGGTATATTCAAAATTTTTTTTTTTAAGTTTAAATTCCGTTTATTGAGAAACTTCAAAGAAAATACAGATATTCCACCAATATCATCATATAAAATACAAAGGAAAAACAAAACAGGATATCCGTAATAAAGTCCACGTCAAGAGGAGCATGCAAGTAGACAGAGGACGCTAACTCAAAATATAAACTCTTTTTATACCTATCCACTACTGATACACTCTAGAGTTCTAAGAAATCAGCGGATCCTTAGATCGGAGGAAGGACTCTAATGCCGATGTCTCCAGAAAAACATACTTGGTGCTATGAAAGGTAACTAAGCACTTACAAGGGAATTTAAGGAAAAAAGTGGCCCCAAGGGCTAAAACGTGTGGCTTCAACAACAAAAAAGCCCTGTGTCATAGCTGAGTTTTCCCGGAGACATCGGGAAAGATACTAACCCTCCCCCCACAAAAAACTGATGTCAGTAGTATAATGGGTACACTACTTCTCAAACTGATTGACAGGTGAGATAAGGATGGCGGGAGCCAATCAGCGTTCACTTCCAGTGTATGTCCCACCTTAGGCCACGCCCCCTCCCATAGGAGTGAATGGTGAGTTAGCCCCGCCCACTCCCGCCCCCAAAATGTTGACAGGTACCAATCAGCGCCCACTTCCGGTGTATGTCCTGCCTTAGGCCACGCCCCCTCCCATAGAAGTGAATGGTGAGTTAGCCCCGCCCAGCCCCACCCACCCCCACCCACCCCCACCCCCAAAATGTTGACAGGTACCAATCAGCGTTCACTTCCGGTGTATGTCCCGCCTTAGGCCATGCCCCCTCCCATAGAAGTGAATGGTGAGTTAGCCCCGCCCAGTCCCGCCCCCAGGCATGGCCACCGCCCCCCCCACTTGACACACCCCTGCCCCCGCCCCAAGGATGACATCATCCAATCAGCATACAATTCCGGGGGTGTGTCACACCCACGCCACGCCCCACAATAAGACATTAGCCAATCAGCACCCACTTACGGGGTTTGTGCTACGCCCACCGCCACCCACCCTCCTCCACGCCCCCTGCCTAAATCATCGGAAATGACATCACCGGAAAACAGGGCGTCATCAGAAGAGGGACTGTCCCTTTTTTGCTGACATCAGCGGAAACAGTATGGCTGACTCCGGAAATGACAGTATGGCTGACTCCGGAAATGTGTTTTTGCTTCTGCTTAATACTGAAAAACAAAAATGCTTTTCTCTCTCTCTCCCACACAGACTCAGTTGTTTTTTCTCACACAAAAACTGATTCCTAGCACAGAGAGACAGGCAAGCTAGAATCTTTTTTCTTTCCAAATGCAATTAGCACATCTTTGTTAGAGGGATCACCCTCTCACCCTCAACCACGCCCCTGCCTACATCATCGGAAATGGACTGTCCCTTTTTGCTGACATCAGCGGGGAGCAGTGTGACTGACTCTGGAAATGTGTTTTTTGCTTCTGGTTAATGTTTACACCTGCAAAAAAGCAGGAACCCTGGAAAAATAAAATGCTTTTCTCTCTCCCACTGCCCCAGTTCTTATTTCTCACAAAAGATTCACAGCACAGAGAAACACAATTTTCTTTACAAATGCAATTACAAATGCAAATGTTAGAGAAACCAGTGCTGTCCATGTGATAGAATTTTACTTTTAAGACCTCACTGTTAGAAGTATTCTGACAGACCTGTAGAGTTCAGACTGAAATACAGAGACCTGAGTTCAAATCCCCCTAATACAGCTATTTTTGTTTTTGAGAGAGAGCTGAGTTCAAATCCAAATACTAATACAGCTATTTTTTAGTGGCTTTGAAAAAACCAATACAGAGAGACAAGCCTGGACATGTCTCTCTAGGGTGTGGTAACACGTGATTGGTTGAAACAAGAGGTCTGTTCTGAGCATGCTCCTGATGTAAGGCTTTGTGTAAGGGGAACATTTTAACACAGAGTTTCAGAAAGGAAAAATGGCTCTTTTTGGAACACCAAGCAGAATTTCCAGCAGGGCACACAACATTAATTACTTCCTTAAGGACCATGATGCCGTTGCAGAGGGGTATCCACCGATTGAAAATCCATTTGAACTACAGGAGAGTCTGGCAGAGCCTGAGCAAGAAATAGCAGCTTTTGTGGATTATCCAGATGCCCAAATATTTTTCAACTCTCAAGAACCCTGCGATTCTGGCACCGAACTTGGCTTAACATCTGACAACACAATGGACCCGGAGGATATAGAATTATATCATGCCGCTGTAGATGCAGAAACAAACTGTTTATTGGAAGACCTAGGATCAGCAGAGGTAAGAGAAGTTTTTTTATTTAGAAAAGTGTTATAGAAGAAACAGCGGTTCACAATGACATTATTTTGGGTTTTTTTGTAGGGAAGTGACGAATCTCCACTCCTACAGGAGCACATACAGGCTGCCAATCTACGCTGTTTGTGCTTTCTCTATACATATCAAAGGGAGGCATTTGATGTCATAGCCAGTCAAAGGGACTACACAAAACCTGATGAAATAAACACATTTAAATCTGTTATACAAACAACGGTGGCTTGTATTATCAAGAAATGCTGGCAGGGCATTATGCATAGAGACTGTGCAGCGTGTGTAATACATGCTCCAGGCCAAAGACATCATGACTGTTTAAAGTGGGGGCGCAATGAAATACATCAGAAAATCCATAAAACTTGTAACAGGTTGTGTCTAGCACCTATTTTAAATGTTGCCATGATTGCGGGTCATAAAATGAAAGCAACTGTCCTAGTTTATGAAAATTTGAATTTTTTGTTTGAACTCGTCAGAGATTTTAACACCAGTAGAAATCCAGGACAACTGCTCAATATTTTGCTTAATTCTGTGGTAGACGGCCAAATAGAAATAGTGGAAGGCTTAATCTGTGACAGAGATTATAGATCGTTCTTTAAAAAACACCAAGTTCTGTAAAAATTGACTTTTTATGAAAATGTATGTATTTCCAGAATCTATTAGTTGAACATACAGATGAACAAAAATTATATGTATGCCTTTTATTTTTTTAAAACTTGTAATGCTCAAATGAATTTCACAAGATGAAAACATTTTATTTGAAATAAAATATTTTGAACCTATGTGTGGTGTGTTTTAGGAATGCTTAGTTAATTAAACCTACAATGGTTTGAATGGAAAAAAAATGGGGCCTCTAGGTGTGTCCTAAACAATAGGCCATAAGATAAGAATGTGCAGAACTCTGTCGTATAAGTAAAATCCACTTAAGACGTCTGGGAAATGGGTGGGAATGTGTATTAGCCACATACACAGATATATAGCATCTATTACAATGTACTGTCTGCGAAAAAAAAGGTATGTGAATTAGCCAGGTCATATGATAAGCTTATGAGATCCAGAGATATTTCAGTTAATGAGTCTGGGTGCTGTAAGCCCCATCAAAGAATTTCATTTAAAAAGGTGCAGTACATTTCAACAGCCAGAAAAGATCACATAGTCACTATAGCTTGTATCACCTGCAACTTTTTTTTTCTTTCTTTCTTTTCTTTTCTTTTTTTATTTATAAATTTTTCATCAATATTACAACGTAATATGAAAGGAAAAAACTTCAATACAAAGAATTACAAATAAGAAAATAATACCAAAACAAAAACCAGAAAAAGAAGCACAAGCCCACATCATGGGGGAGCATACCCAGCATACAATATAAATTAAACAAAGCTAAGAAACATCAAAAAGAAAGAGCGAGACATTACCCTCTTAAATTCTCTTAATCCCTTTTTAAATCTAACTAGCCAAGATTGAACCTAAATATCATTCCCCACCACAGGACTTCAGAAATTCTTCTAATTGGATTGGTTCAAAAAACACGTAAGAGGATTTCCCTGAGGTAATCAAACACTTGCAAGGGAATTTTAAAAAGAATGTAGCACCACTTGCAAGGACTCTGGACTTAAGAGCTAAAAAGCTTTTCCTCCGAGTCTGAGTTTGTTTAGAAACATCAGGGAATATATTAACTTTTTGCCCACAGAATAATTCATTCTTTTTAGTAAAGAAACATCTCAAAATCTCATTCCTAATACTTTCAGAATGGAAAGAGACCAATAAGGTTGCTCTCACTGAAATTTCATCCAATGAGGATTCAATAAACTGTGAAATATTCAAGGATTCCACTGAACCAAGTACATCCAAATCTCCTTCCCCTTTAACAACTTTTTCTTCAGACATGGTGAGTAGATATGAGTCTTACTTTTTAAAAATATTGTTGGCTATGTAATGTTTCTATCTCTTATGATTGTCTTTAAAAAATAGGAGCAGAAAAAGGGGGTTACAAATAAACTTTCTCTTACAAAAAGAAGGCAGCAAAGAAATTTAAAAGGTATGTCCTGTGGTGTTTTAATTTTCCAACAGCTATGCTCTTTATAATGTGTCTCACAGTGTTTCAGAGGACAGCCTCAACCTGTAATCTTTTTTTATTTTAGACCAAGAAGATGCTACAAAACAAGATGGCCAGTCTAACCAACAGACGGTACCTTAAAGAAAGCCAAAAGACAAGCAGAATCGTGAGTATTCCAGTTTTATCCAGCACCTAGATTTTAAGGTCTCTGTAAAAGTATTAGCCCCTACGTTTTCTTTTTCAGACCGAGAAAATGTTAGAAATCCAGAGGCTGGGGGTGAGAAGTCTAAAGGGAAAAGATCACGCAGCGATAGTTTATAATGATACAAATATCATAACCATTGAACACACATTCAAACAGGCGAGTGGGAGACTCACACATCAGCTGTATGAGAAGTTACAACAACCTCAACATCACTCACTTCCCTGGCCTCCAAGAAAGCTAACAACTGCTTGGGCTCAAAAAACAAATACATCTTTTGTTTAAAATTAACATAACATTTCACAGGAAATTTAAGTTGGAAGGAAGCGCCCAAGGCTAAAGTCCTAGGGCGAAGAGACAAAAACTCCTTCCTTCTTAGTTGTGAAATTCGTGCTAAATCAGGAAATACTCTTACTCTTGAGCCCATAAAAGCTTCATTAGCATTCCTAAAATTCATTTTAAGAATAAACACCTTATCCGTCTCCAAAGCAAAAGTAGCAAGGAGGGTAGTTCTTTCCGTAACAATCTCCAGAGAACTCTCAAGGAGACCTGTGAGATCCCCCAACCCCGGGTGAGAGGGGGGGGCCCCGTCTACTCCACCTCTACTACCCAAGGTTAAGTACTGGGCCCTAGTCAAAGGGGGATACTGCTCCGAGGGGAGTTTTAACACCTCCCGAAAGTACTTCCGCAGCATCTCAACCGCTGATAAAACTGGAGGCCTAGGAAAACCCAGGAACCGGAGATTGCAACGCCGGGCCTGGTTTTCCAGGTACTCCATTTTCCTAGCAGCCACAGTACTCTCCTTTAGCTGAGCATGAACCAGACCCCGCACCTCCCCCATCTCCTTTTCCAGGGTGGTAACCCTACTAACTTGCACTTCATGAGCCTTAGAAAGAGAAACTCCAGAATCTCTAACCACATTAAGTTCCAATTGAAACGTCCCACAAAGTCTATTCATGGAGTGATTCAGGGATGCTATTCCTTCCCATAGCGTTTCCATCGTAATTACCGCGGGTCTCTCCAAAACTGGAACCACAGGAAGCTCTTCCCCCATCGCTGGGACTGCAGGCGCAGGTCGCTCCGCTGACACCCCCATCTCACAGCTCCGACCCCAACCTGCATCCACCGAAGGGGAGATCACCGCTGTAGCTGCTCCTCCTATGCCCTCCAAAGTTGGTGTACTTGTTGCTACCAACTCCGGGGTCAAAGCAGCACCAGAGGATAAGCTTCCGGGACGCGGCGGCGGTGTCCATTCCTCAGGCGAGAGCCAGACACCCGACACGCTCTGGAGCGACACTCCTCCCTCTGCCCCAGCCAAAGACGCCGCTCCTACGCGGGGCTCAAAGCCACACTGCCCCAGCGTACGCTGACCCACGGAGCTCACTGGTATCTCACCCGGAGGTAAGGCAACTTGCTTCCGCTTTCTCTGACCCATCTCGCGGTCGCTGCTCCACCGAATCAGGAAACTCAAGGCAGGCTCTCACCGCTCCGCGTTACACATCCGCCATCTTAGTTACTCCCCGTGGCAGACAATCCAGCACATAGATTTTAAGGTCGCTGTAAAAGAAAAAAAGTATTAGCCCCTACGTTTTCTTTTTTCAGATCAAGAAAATGTTAGAAATCCAGAGTCTGTGGGTGAGAAGTCTAACAGGAAAAGATCACGCAGCGAAAGTTTTTCTGACGGTGAATCTACATACGCCGGTACAGAATACGGAGGGCATGGTGAAAGCCGTGTCTTTGATCACGGTGTTTCAGAGGACAGCGCAAATAATCATGCATTAGGCCCCGCTGCAGAATCAGAACCAGTTAGCTATGTCCAGTTTGTGAAAAGGTGGGATCATAAATTGGACAAGTTTAATGGTGTAATTTATTCAGAGGAATTTCGGTTTACTAATTTAGACAGGATAACATCATTATCTGAGGCTCAATTCGCCATTCGGCAAGGTATTCAACATATTCTGGATGAGGTTAGCAGCAGGGTTTCACCCGGTGATTATGTACAGGTGCATCTACACACATCTCTTTTTCATAATTCCTTGTATTCTGGAAAGTTAAACCCCGAAGCATTAGACGCTGATGATTTCTTAAATCAGATCGCTAAACTCCTTCAGAGTCACAGAGAAATCCAGGTTTGTGATATATTCCGTGTTGTTGTACTTGTCATAAGATATCGGGGTGGGGGTGCTCGTAGGGTCTTAAAGACTATACCGTTTAACCATATTATTCATAAGAAAAGGATGTATTTGATAGACTTGAACAACACTGATAATAGCCTGTGTTTTGCAGGTAGATGATAGACTTGAACAACACTGATAATAGCCTGTGTTTTGCAGGTAGCCTCACAGCCTCATGTCACAGGTAAAAATGACAGATGTCGAATTGTTAGAAGGTGCTAAAAAACTACATAATGAATTGGGGTGGCCGGTACATAGAAAAGTCATGCTCGATGATGTAGCAATATTTGAACAGCATTTAAAGATAAACATACGTGTTGTGCTTTTACACAAATTCATGGGTTTGTTTTAAGACATCAGACAGACCTGTGTTCCCTAAGACTGTGTTCTTGTTGCTACACGATGACCATTTCTATGGTATAACCGATGTCAAAAATTCTATGGGGAGCGCAACTTCTGTAGTTACTGTCAGAAACCGTACAGTCACGATCATAATTGCACATTATGGTGCCGTCTTTGTTTGACACTAACGTGTGCGAATAATGTTGGTGTACAACAGAGATGCCCTAATTGCAAACTCTTTTGTCATTCTAAAGAGTGTTTAGATAGACACGCGGATCTGGCTCTGAAAAAAGAAGTGGCATGTTTATCTAAGATACTGTGCCAGAAATGTGAGTCTTATGTGGACAAGAAACATAAGTGCAAGGGCCGTCATTGTAAACTATGTCGTGAGCCCCTAACCGGGGATGGCGTCCACTTATGTTTTATGACCCCTATTGGTAAAACTGAAACATCTGAAAAGTATATTTTTTATGATTGTGAATGTATGCAAGAAACAGGCTGGCATATCCCTAATTACATATATGCGACGGACTTAAATGATGATAGAAACTGGGAATTCAAGGGTCTCGAATGTATTTCTGCCTTTATACAGATTTTTTGTGACAAAAATTTAAAGGTTACACCTTCATAGCCCATAATTCCAAAGGTTATGATGGATATTTTGTTCTTAAACAACTGCTTAAGGAAAAGATGGACACGGGGCTGTTGGTTTAAGGTGCTAAACTTTTACTAATTACCACTGAACCTCTGACTATCCGTTTTATAGACTCTCTAAATTTCCTGCCTATGAAACTTAGCAAACTTCCACAAGCCATGGGTTTTACAGGCAGCAAGGGGTACTTTCCACACTTTTTTAATACGCTGGAAAATCAAAATTATGTGGGCCCCATGCCGGGTGTTGAACATTACGGTGTGAGTAACATGTTGCCTGAAGAAAAAGATGAATTTTTGCAATGGTACAAGGACAATCAGCATAAAACTTTTAATTTGCAAAAAGAGCTAAGAACATAAGAACATAAGACATGCCATACTGGGTCAGACCGAGGTCCATCAAGCCCAGTATCCTGTTTCCAACAGTGGCCAATCTAGGTCATACGTACCTAGCAATATCCCCAAAAGACACAGGTTCCACAATGTTTGTACTGGGTCAAGCATTGATATCCTGGGTCCCTTTTTAATAGTGGTTTATGGACCTTTCCTCCAGGAACTTGTCCAAACCTTTTTTAAACCCAGCTATACTAACAGCCCTTACTACATCCTCCGGTAACAGATTCCAGAGTTTGATTACACGTTGAGTGAAAAAATATTTTCTCTTATTTGTCTAAAATAGTTTACCCTGTAGCTTCATTACATGTCCCCTTGTCTTTCTATATTCTGATAAGGTAAACAATTGATCTACGTTTACCCGTTCCACTCCGTTCATTAATTTATAGACCTCTATCATATCTCCCCTCAGCCGTCTCTTTTCCAGGTTAAAGAGCCCTAACCTTTTTAGCCTCTCTTCATAGGAGTAGCCTTCCATCCCCTTCACCAATTTGGTGACTCTTCTCTGTACTTTTTCTAATAACGCTATGTCCTTTTTAAGATACGGTGACCAGAATTGCACACAATATTCAAGGTGCGGTCGTACCATGGAGAAATACAGAGGCATTATAATATCCTTTGTTTTATTCTCCATCCCTTTCCTTATGATACCTAGCATTCTATTTGCTTTCTTGGCCGCCGCTGCACACTGGGCGGAGGGTTTTAACATGTTATCCACGATGACTCCTAAATCTTTTTCCTGGGTGGTGGTTTCTAATGTGGAGCCTTGCATCGTGTAACTATAGTGTGGGTTGTTCTTTCCTAGGTGCATAACTTTGCACTTGTCCACATTAAATTTCATCTGCCATTTGGATGCCCAGTCTTCCAATTTATCCAGATCCTCCTGCAGTTTTCCACAATCCTCTTGGGTTTTAACAACTTTAAACAGTTTTGTGTCATCTGCAAATTTGATAACCTCACTAGTTATTCCCTTTTCCAGGTCATTTATGAATATGTCAAAAAGTAGCGGACCCAGTACAGATCCCTGGGGTACTCCATTATTCACCTTTTTCCATTGGGAATATTGGCCATTTAGCCCTACCCTCTGCTTTCCATCTTTTAACCAGTTCCCGATCCACAATAGTACACTGCCTCCTATCCCATGACTTTTTAGCTTTGCCAAAAGTCTCTGATGGGGGACCTTGTCAAAAGCTTTCTGAAAGTCCAGATATACTATATCAACCGACTCACCTTTGTCTACCTGTTTATGCACACCTTCAAAAAAACATATCAGATTAGTAAGACAAGATCTTCCTTGTCTAAAGCCATGTTGGCTGTCTCCCATTAGGCCATGACTATCTACATGCTGTGTAATTTTGTTCTTTATGATGGTTTCTACCATTTTCCCTGGTACTGACGTCAGGCTCACCGGTCTGTAATTTCCCGGGTCACCCCTGGAACCCTTTTTAAAAATTGTTGTTACGTTGGCGACCCTCCAATCTTCAGGTATTACAGATGATTTTAATGAAAGTTCACAGATTACCAATAGCAGGTCTGCAATCTCATATTTCAGTTCTTTCAACACTCTGGGATGTATACCATCTGGTCCAGGTGATTTGCTACTATTCAGTTTATCAAATAGTTCTAATATATCTTCCCGGTGTAGCGATATTTCTCTCAATTCCTCTGCAGTATCACCTTTAAATACCACTTCAGTCTTGGGTAACATCCCTACATCTTCCTCAGTAAAGACCGAAGCAAAGAATTCATTCAGTCTCTCTGCTATAGCCTTGTCTCCTCTTACTGCCCCTTTTACCCCTCTATCATCTAATGGTCCAATTGACTCTCTCACAGGCCTTTTGCTACGAATGTACTTGAAAAAGTCTTTGTTTCGTGTTTTTGCTTCTGTAGCAAGTTTCTTCTCAAATTCCCGCTTTGCCTGCCTTATCAATGCTTTGCATTTAACTTGCCAGTGCTTGTGCTGTTTCCAGTTTTCATCATTTGGCTCTTTTTTCCATTTCCTGAAGGTTGCTTTTTTGGCAGCAACAGCCTCTCTGACCTCACCTTTAAACCATGCTGGTAGTTTTTTGGACTTTCTTCCACTTTTCTTAATGCGTGGAATACAGCTGGTCTGGGCTTCGAGGATAGTATTTTTAAATAACACCCAAGCTTGCTGTAAGTCTTTAACCTTTGGAACCGCTCCTTTTAGTTTTTTCCTAATTATATTCCTCATTCTATCATAGTCTCCCTTTTGAAAGTTAAAAGGTAGTACTGTGGATTCCTTTACTATCTGTCCTCCACTAATTAAATCAAACATGATCATACTATGGTCACTATTGCCAAGTGGTCCCAACACCCTTATTTCTTGCACCAGATCTGGCATTCCACTAAGGACTAGGTCCAGTATGGCTTCCCCTCTGGTCGGTTCATGAACCAGCTGCTCCAAGAAGCAGTCATTTATTCCATCTAGAATCTTTATCTCTTTAGCTTGTCCTGCTGTGACACTGACCCAGTCGATACCGGGGTAATTGAAATCACCCATTATTACTACTCTGTTGTGACTTTTGTTAGCTTCCTTGATTTCTTTGAGCATTTCATCATCCATTTGTTCATTCTGGCCAGGCGGTCGATATATACTCCCACTGCCATAACCTTCCCCTTCATAAATGGAATTTCAATCCATAGAGATTCTACAGCAAATTTTGTTCCCTGCAAAACTTTAATCCTTTCTGACTCAATGCCCTCTCTAACATAGAGCGCAACCCCTCCACCAATTTGATCAGCTCTATCATTACGATATAGTTTGTATCCAGGTATCACAGTGTCCCACTGGTTATCCTCCTTCCACCATGTCTCTGAGAGTGCAATCATATCTAATCTCTCATTTAGTGCTATATATTCTAACTCTCCCATCTTATTGTTTAGACTTCTAGCATTGGCATACAAGCATTTTAGAGACTGTATTTTATTAATATTAATCTGGCTATTGGTAGGCATGGGTAATTTGGAATCTTTATGCTCTGTCTGCTCCTTACTCAAGGGCATTTGGGCTACTATACTCCCTTTTGGAACCTCACTGCTTTTGGTAGTATCCTTCAAGGATACCTTTGTCCGAACCATGCGCTCCTGGGTGACTGTCGGCTTTCCCCTATTTTCTAGTTTAAAAGCTTCTCTATCTCTTTTTTAAAGGTTAATGCCAGCAGTCTGGTCCCATCCTGATTAAGGTGAAGCCCATCCCTTCGGAAGAGCCCCCCCTTTCCCCAGAATGTTCCCCAGTTCCTAACAAATCCAAAACCCTCATCCTTGCACCATTGTCTCATCCACGCATTGAGACTCCGGAGCTCTGCCTGTCTTTTGGGTCCTGCACGTGGAACAGGAAGCATTTCGGAGAATGCTATCCTGGAAGTTCTGGATTTCAACTTCCTACCTAAAAGCTTAAATTTAGCCTCCAGAACTTCCCTACCACATTTTCCTATGTCATTGGTACCAACATGTACCAAGACAGCAGACTCCTCCCCAGCACTATCTATGATCCTATCTAGGCGGTGCGTGAGGTCCGCTACCTTCGCACCAGGCAGGCATGTTACCAGGTGATCCTCACGTCCACCAGCCACCCAGCTATCTACATTCCTAATGATTGAATCACCAACTATAACAGCTGTCCTGACCCTCCATTCATGGGGACATGGCCCTGGAGAAACGTCCTCGGTGCGAGAGGGTTTTACATCACCTGGAGGACAGGTCCTAGTTACAGGATCACTTCCTGCCACACCAGGGTGATGCTTTCCTGTCACGTGACCTCTCTCCTCCATGGCAACAGGGATGCTGCCAGACTGGAGGTGGGACTTCAGGACAATATCCCTGTAGGTCTCGTCCATGTATTTCTCTGTCTTTCTTATGTCTTCCAGGTCTGCTACTCTAGCCTCTAGAGAACGGACTCGTTCCCTGAGAGCAAAGAGCTCCTTGCACTTAGTGCATACGTAAGACCTCTCACCAACTGGGAGAAAATCATACATGTGACACTCAATGCAAAAGACCGGAGAACCCCCATCTCGTTGCTGGACTTCTGTCTGCATCTTAGTTTAAAGCTTGTGTTTAGGTCTTTTAAATTCTGTATATAATAAGGATTGGTGTAGATGCTTATACTAATAAAAGTGTATCTAATACCCCTAATACACCCTGTGTACCTGAAGCTTAATTAATTAATCTCAGGTCCTCCGTGTATGACTGATTTGGAAAAGGAGCTGCACCTGAGTGCAGCCCCTTTCCTCTAAGATGTGCAAGTACCTATAAAACTACAATTACCCCAGGGGTGGGTGGATGCTGGGGAGGGAGGGAGGGAGCTGGCTTATTACTGCCAGCAGGATGTATCTATTTTGCGTCAGGCCTGTGTTCTCTACCGAGCTGAAATCATGAAAATGACAGAGAAAGAAGTGATTGTAGAGCAGGGTGACATCTCAGAAATTCAAACAAGGTGTTTAGACCCTTTCCAATATATAACCCTTGCATCTGTATGTATGGCCCCAGGTTGTAGTCCAAAACTAGATCTTTCAAACTAGTGAATGCTTGTGGTAGGCAGGTTTGTTCTTTGACCAAATTTACCCCCCCCCCAGGGAATTTAAGAAAAGTTTTGCTATTTGACGCTTAGCAGGGTTTACATTAATCTGGTCTGCACGCAAACACACCCCCCCTCTTTTCTAAAGAAATCAGCTATGTACACATTTTGTTTTTCAGTATCATTGCACCATCGAGGGTAGCCAGAAGCCTCTTGTTTTTGACGGAGGTGCATTTTGATGTATTCGGAAAAGAGATGATCAGATTTTTGCTCGAAATGCCAGATTTCATAGATTTCAACAACCACATACCCTTTTGCAATGGCTAAATTCATCTCCACCGTACACCAAGTCCCCACAAAAGCTCTGTCCTCGTCCATGTGGGCACACATTTCCTGTTGCCGTGTGTCAGCACACGTGTGACACAGTGGAAACATAAGCTTACCGCCTAACCGAATGGGTAACACCGGGAAAAAGAGCTTTCGTGGGGGATATACTTTTGCTTTTATAAAACCAAAGTACTTTGTAGGGGGACCAAATTTGTCATAAATGATTTTTGGATGGCCTATTGGATATTCCTTTGTTTTATTGACAAAAGGGTATAGGCTGGTAAAATCATAGTAGTGTATTTTTTCCCCAGGCCTTGTTTTGTGGTACAGACAAATGGCATTTGTTCTACCCCCGAAAAGGGCATCTCGTCAGAGGTTGTGGTAATGCGGAGTCAGCCAGGAAATCTGCGCAGCCCCCGTTATTTTCTTTTACCATCAGCTTCCACTCGTGCCCCCATAGACTTATGACCTTGAACCCACGGCTTTCCAGGAATGCAGCTTTTAGCTGTGTTTGTAATAAAGAAAACCATAGGTCGTGGCTGCTACAGGATTATGGTCTTTATCGTTATAACAGCTCAGACAGCCGTGGTGAAAACAACCATTAAATTCAAAAGCTGTTTCTACCCCACCGATCATGGCATAGCCATCAAGAAAATAAGCCCCCACCTTTTTTTCACCACCTTTCAGAGCATGTGTGATCTGTATATTTTCTTTGGCCTCCACATACATCAGCCATTGAATAGAGGGGGATGAATATCTCTTTGTCTGCCGGTGATAGTTATCTGGTGGGATGAGTGCCACAGTCTTGGGTTCTAAAAACATGAATCTGAACATAGCCATACATACAGATGCAAGGGTTATATATTGGAAAGGGTCTAAACACCTTGTTTGAATTTCTGCGATGTCACCCTGCTCTACAATCACTTCTTTCTCTGTCATTTTCATGATTTCAGCTCGGTAGAGAACACAGGCCTGACGCAAAATAGATACATCCTGCTGGCAGTAATAAGCCAGCTCTTTTTGCAAATTAAAAGTTTTATGCTGATTGTCCTTGTACCATTGCAAAAATTCATCTTTTTCTTCAGGCAACATGTTACTCACACCGTAATGTTCAACACCCAGCATGGGGCCCACATAATTTTGATTTTCCAGCGTATTAAAAAAGTGTGGAAAGTACCCCTTGCTGCCTGTAAAACCCATGGCTTGTGGAAGTTTGCTAAGTTTCATAGGCAGGAAATTTAGAGAGTCTATAAAACGGATAGTCAGAGGTTCAGTGGTAATTAGTAAAAGTTTAGCACCTTAAACCAACAGCCCCGTGTCCATCTTTTCCTTAAGCAGTTGTTTAAGAACAAAATATCCGTCATAACCTTTGGAATTATGGGCTATGAAGGTGTAACCTTTAAATTTTTTGTCACAAAAAATCTGTATAAAGGCAGAAATACATTCGAGACCCTTGAATTCCCAGTTTCTATCATCATTTAAGTCCGTCGCATATATGTAATTAGGGACATGCCAGCCTGTTTCTTGCATACATTCACAATCATAAAAAATATACTTTTCAGATGTTTCAGTTTTACCAATAGGGGTCATAAAACATAAGTGGACGCCATCCCCGGTTAGGGGCTCGCGACATAGTTTACAATGACGGCCCTTGCACTTATGTTTCTTGTCCACATAAGACTCACATTTCTGGCACAGTATCTTAGATAAACATGCCACTTCTTTTTTCAGAGCCAGATCCGCGTGTCTATCTAAACACTCTTTAGAATGACAAAAGAGTTTGCAATTAGGGCATCTCTGTTGTACACCAACATTATTCGCACACGTTAGTGTCAAACAAAGACGGCACCATAATGTGCAATTATGATCGTGACTGTACGGTTTCTGACAGTAACTACAGAAGTTGCGCTCCCCATAGAATTTTTTGACATCGGTTATACCATAGAAATGGTCATCGTGTAGCAACAAGAACACAGTCTTAGGGAACACAGGTCTGTCTGATGTCTTAAAACAAACCCATGAATTTGTGTAAAAGCACAACATGTATGTTTATCTTTAAATGCTGTTCAAATATTGCTACATCATCGAGCATGACTTTTCTATGTACCGGCCACCCCAATTCATTATGTAGTTTTTTAGCACCGTCTAACAATTCGACATCTGTCATTTTTACCTGTGACATGAGGGCTGTGAGGCTACCTGCAAAACACAGGCTATTATCAGTGTTGTTCAAGTCTATCATCTACCTGCAAAACAAAGGCTATTATCAGTGTTGTTCAAGTCTATCAAATACATCCTTTTCTTATGAATAATATGGTTAAACGGTATAGTCTTTAAGACCCTACGAGCACCCCCACCCCGATATCTTATGACAAGTACAACAACACGGAATATATCACAAACCTGGATTTCTCTGTGACTCTGAAGGAGTTTAGCGATCTGATTTAAGAAATCGTCAGCGTCTAATGCTTCAGGGTTTAACTTTCCAGAACACAAGGAATTGTGAAAAAGAGATGTGTGTAGATGCACCTGTACATAATCACCGGGTGAAACCCTGCTGCTAACCTCATCCAGAATATGTTGAATACCTTGCCGAATGGCAAATTGAGCCTCAGATAATGATGTTATCCTGTCTAAATTAATAAACTGAAATTCCTCTGAATAAATTACACCATTAAACTTGTCCAATTTACGATCCCACCTTTTCACAAACTGGACATAGCTAACTGGTTCTGATTCTGCAGCGGGGCCTAATGCATGATTATTTGCACTGTCCTCTGAAACACCGTGATCAAAGACACGGCTTTCACCATGCCCTCCGTATTCTGTACCGGCGTATGTAGATTCACCATCAGAAAAACTTTCGCTGCGTGATCTTTTCCTGTTAGACTTCTCACCCACAGCCTCTGGATTTCTAACATTTTCTCGATCTGAAAAAAGAAAACGTAGGGGCTAATACTTTTTTTCTTTTACAGCGACCTTAAAATCTATGTGCTGGCTTGTCTGCCACGGGGAGTAACTAAGATGGCGGATGTGTAACGCGGAGCGGTGAGAGCCTGCCTTGAGTTTCCTGATTCGGTGGAGTAGCAACCGCGAGATGGGTCGGAGAAAGCGGAAGCAAGTTGCCTTACCTCCGGGCGAGATACCAGTGAGCTCCGCGGGTCAGTGTACGCTGGAGCAGTGTGGCTTTGAGCCCCACGTAGGAGCAGCGTCTTTGGCTGGGGCAGAGGGAGGAGTGTCGCCCCAGAGCATGTCGGGTGTCTGGCTCTCGCCTGAGGAACGGACACCGCCGCCACGTCCCGGAAGCTTATCCTCTGGTGCTGCTTTGACCCCGCAGTTGGTAGCAACAAGTACGCTGACTTTGGAGGGCATAGGAGGTGCAGCTACAGCGGTGATCTCCCCTTCGGTGGATGCAGGTTGGGGTCGGAGCTGTGAGATGGGGGTGTCAGCGGAGCGACCTGCGCCTGCACTCCCAGCGATGGGGGAAGAGCTTCCTGTGGTTCCAGTTTTGGAGAGACCCGCGGTAATTACGATGGAAATGCTATGGGAAGGAATAGCATCCCTGAATCACTCCATGAATAGACTTTGTGGGACGTTTCAAATGGAACTTAATGTGGTTAGAGATTCTGGAGTTTCTCTTTCTAAGGCTCATGAAGTGCAAGTTAGTAGGGTTACCACCCTGGAAAAGGAGATGGGGGAGGTGCGGGGTCTGGTTCATGCTCAGCTAAAGGAGAGTACTGTGGCTGCTAGGAAAATGGAGTACCTGGAAAACCAGGCCCGGCGTTGCAATCTTCGGTTGCTGGGTTTTCCTAGGTCTCCAGTTTTATCAGCGGTTGAGAAGCTGCGGAAGTACTTTGGGGAGGTGTTAAAACTCCCCTCGGAGCAGTATCCCCCTTTGACTAGGGCCCAGTACTTAACCTTGGGTAGTAGAGGTGGAGTAGACGGGGCCCCCCCTCTCACCCGGGGTTGGGGGATCTCACAGGTCTCCTTGAGAGTTCTCTGGAGATTGTTATGGAAAGAACTACCCTCCTTGCTACTTTTGCTTTGGAGACGGATAAGGTGTTTATTCTTAAATGTATTTTAGGAATGCTAATGAAGCTTTTATGGGCTCAAGAGTAAGAGTATTTCCTGATTTAGCACGAATTACACAACTAAGAAGGAAGGAGTTTTTGGCTCTTCGCCCTAGGACTTTAGCCTTGGGCGCTTCCTTCCAACTTAAATTTCCTGTGAAATGTTATGTTAATTTTAAACAAAAGATGTATTTGTTTTTTGAGCCCAAGCAGTTGTTAGCTTTCTTGGAGGCCAGGGAAGTGAGTGATGTTGAGGTTGTTGTAACTTCTCATACAGCTGATGTGTGAGTCTCCCACTCGCCTGTTTGAATGTGTGTTCAATGGTTATGATATTTGTATCATTATATTGTTTGATTGTTGCCTAGTACTCTCCTATTTTCCTTTTTTCTTTTGTGGTCTGACAAGGGGAAAATGAGTATGTTATGGCAGTATTTATTTCCTATTGTATTTGAAGTTTAAGTTTTTCCATTTTTCCATTTCATTCATGGATATTGTGTGTATGTAAAAATTTGTTAAACCTATAAATATAAAATAAAATAAAAAAAATCTATGGCCTGGATAAAACCAGAATACTCACTATTCTGCTTATCTTTTGGTTTTCGGTATGGAGCTGTTTGCTCTTCTGTACCGGCGTGTGTAGATTCACCGTCAGAAAAACTATCGCTGCGTGATCTTTTCCTGTTAGACTTCTCACCCACAGCCTCTGGATTTCTAACATTTTCTCGGTCTGAAAAAGAAAACGTAGGGGCTAATACTTTTACAGAGACCTTAAAATCTAGGTGCTGGATAAAACTGGAATACTCACGATTCTGCTTGTCTTTTGGCTTTCTGTAAGGTACCGTCTGTTGGTTAGACTGGCCATCTTGTTTTGTAGCATCTTCTTGGTCTAAAATAAAAAAGATTACAGGTTGAGGCTGTCCTCTGAAACACTGTGAGACACATTATAAAGAGCATAGCTGTTGGAAAATTAAAACACCACAGGACATACCTTTTAAATTTCTTTGCTGCCTTCTTTTTGTAAGAGAAAGTTTATTTGTAACCCCCTTTTTCTGCTCCTATTTTTTAAAGACAATCATAAGAGACAGAAACATTACATAGCCAACAATATTTTTAAAAAGTAAGACTCATATCTACTCACCATGTCTGAAGAAAAAGTTGCAGATGATACAAGCTATAGAGACTATGTGATCTTTTCTGGCTGTTGAAATGTACTGCACCTTTTTAAATGAAATTCTTTGATGGGGCTTACAGCACCCAGACTCATTAACCGAAATATCTCTGGATCTCATAAGCTTATCATACGACCTGGCTAATTCACATACCTTTTTTTTTCGCAGACAGTACATTGTAATAGATGCTATATATCTGTGTATGTGGCTAATACACATTCCCACCCATTTCCCAGACGTCTTAAGTGGATTTTACTTATACGACAGAGTTCTGCACATTCTTATCTTATGGCCTATTGTTTAGGACACACCTAGAGGCCCCATTTTTTTTCCATTCAAACCATTGTAGGTTTAATTAACTAAGCATTCCTAAAACACACCACACATAGGTTCAAAATATTTTATTTCAAATAAAATGTTTTCATCTTGTGAAATTCATTTGAGCATTACAAGTTTTAAAAAAATAAAAGGCATACATATAATTTTTGTTCATCTGTATGTTCAACTAATAGATTCTGGAAATACATACATTTTCATAAAAAGTCAATTTTTACAGAACTTGGTGTTTTTTAAAGAACGATCTATAATCTCTGTCACAGATTAAGCCTTCCACTATTTCTATTTCGCCGTCTGCCACAGAATTAAGCAAAATATTGAGCAGTTGTCCTGGATTTCTACTGGTGTTAAAATCTCTGACGAGTTCAAACAAAAAATTCAAATTTTCATAAACTAGGACAGTTGCTTTCATTTTATGACCCGCAATCATGGCAACATTTAAAATAGGTGCTAGACACAACCTGTTACAAGTTTTAAGGGTTTTCTGATGTATTTCATTGCGTCCCCACTTTAAACAGTCATGATGTCTTTGGCCTGGAGCATGTATTACACACGCTGCACAGTCTCTATGCATAACGCCCTACCAGCATTTCTTGATAATACAGGCCACCGTTGTTTGTATAACAGATTTAAATGTGTTTATTTCATCAGGTTTTGTGTAGTCCCTTTGACTGGCTATGACATCAAATGCCTCCCTTTGATATGTACAGAGAAAGCACAAACAGCGTAGATTGGCAGCCTGTATGTGCTCCTGTAGGAGCGGAGATTCGTCACTTCCCTACAAAAAAAAACAAAATAATGTCATTGTGAACCGCTGTTTCTTCTATAACACTTTTCTAAATAAAAAAACTTCTCTTACCTCTGCTGATCCTAGGTCTTCCAATAAACAGTTTGTTTCTGCATCTACAGCGGCGTGATATAATTCTGTATCCTCCGGGTCCATTGTGTTGTCAGATGTTAAGCCAAGTTCGGTGCCAGAATCGCAGGGTTCTTGAGAGTTGAAAAATATTTGGGCATCTGGATAATCCACAAAAGCTGCTATTTCTTGCTCAGGCTCTGCCAGACTCTCCTGTAGTTCAAATGGATTTTCAATCGGTGGATACCCCTCTGCAACGGCATCATGGTCCTTAAGGAAGTAATTAATTTTGTGTGCCCTGCTGGAAATTCTGCTTGGTGTTCCAAAAAGAGCCATTTTTTCCTTTCTGAATTTCTGTGTTAAAATGTTCCCCTTACACAAAGCCTTACACCAGGAGCATGCTCAGAACAGACCTCTTGTTTCAACCAATCACGTGTTACCACACCCTAGAGAGACATGTCCAGGCTTGTCTCTCTGTATTGGTTTTTTCAAAGCCACTAAAAAATAGCTGTATTAGTATTTGGATTTGAACTCAGCTCTCTCTCAAAAAAAAATAGCTGTATTAGGGGGATTTGAACTCAGGTCTCTGTATTTCAGTCTGAACTCTACAGGTCTGTCAGAATACTTCTAACAGTGAGGTCTTAAAAGTAAAATTATATCACATGGACAGCACTGGTTTCTCTAACATTTGCATTTGTAATTGCATTTGTAAAGAAAATTGTGTCTCTCTGTGCTGTGAATCTTTTGTGAGAGATAAGAACTGGGGCAGTGGGAGAGAGAAAAGCATTTTATTTTTCCTGGTTTCCTGCTTTTTTGCAGGTGTAAACATTAACCAGAAGCAAAAAACACATTTCCGGAGTCAGTCACACTGCTCCCCGCTGATGTCAGCAAAAAGGGACAGTCCATTTCCGATGATGTAGGCAGGGGCGTGGTTGAGGGTGAGAGGGTGATCCCTCTAACAAAGATGTGCTAATTGCATTTGGAAAGAAAAAAGATTCTAGCTTGCCTGTCTCTCTGTGCTAGGAATCAGTTTTTGTGTGAGAAGAAACAACTGAGTCTGTGTGGGAGAGAGAGAGAAAAGCATTTTTGTTTTTCAGTATTAAGCAGAAGCAAAAACACATTTCCGGAGTCAGCCATACTGTCATTTCCGGAGTCAGCCATACTGTTTCCGCTGATGTCAGCAAAAAAGGGACAGTCCCTCTTCTGATGACGCCCTGTTTCCAGTGATGTCATTTCCGATGATGTAGGCAGGGGGCGTGGAGGAGGGTGGGAGGCTGTGGGCGTAGCACAAACCCGGAAGTGGGTGCTGATTGGCTAATGCCATATTGTGGGGCATGGCGTGGGTGTGACACCCCCCCGGAAGTGTACACTGATTGGATGATGTCATCCTTGGGGCGGGGGCAGGGGTGTGTCAAGTGGGGGCGGTGGCCATGCCTGGGGGTGGGACTGGGCGGGGCTAACTCACCATTCACTTCTATGGGAGGGGGCGTGGCCTAAGGCGGGACACACACCGGAAGTGGGCGCTGATTGGTACCTGTCAACATTTTGTGGGCGGAAGTGGGCGGGGCTAACTCACCATTCACTTCTATGGGAGGGGGCATGGCCTAAGGCGGGACATACACCGGAAGTGAACGCTGATTGTCTCCCGCCATCCTTATCTCACCTGTCAATCAGTTTGACAAGTAGTGTACCCATTATACTACTGATGTCTTATTCAAGAAATATAAACGCATCACAGCATTTTTATCAACTTCTGAGGCGAAAGACACCAGAAGGGTAGCCCGAGTGGAAATTTTATCTTGAGAAGACTGAATAAACTCCGAAATATTGAGGGACTCCTGCAACCGAGGTGGAGCAGACTCAGAGCCCCCCACCTCGGAAGCCTCTTTAGAAGGAATATAGAACACTTTAGTCACAGACGGTTTATTATCTTCTCGATATCCCAAAATATCTATCAAATACTTATCTAATAATATCTGAGGAGATAAAAACCGAGTACAAGGAAAATTTATACAACGCAAATTCAAAGCACGCAAACTATTCTCCAATAACTCATGCTGACCATGGAGAATAAGACTATCTTTCATAGAAGACAATGAGGAATTTTGTGATACAATACATTGAGCTTCCAACTTCTGACATCTTTCCCCCAGCACATCAATCTGAGAATCATGCTGAGCAAATTTAGCTACAGAGTCTTTAGTAAAGTCCGACATTTGTACAACGACGGAATTCAACGAAGACTCTATCCTAATGAGAATAGACCACACATCCAAAAGGGAAACATCCTTAGGGTCCGCAGACGAAGAAACACCGTCCCGTTGCGTCAATGCAGGACTCTCAGGAACTGATAGGATCCGGGGTAAGGGAACTCTCCCGGCAACCAAAACAGATCCAGAGGCAGATAAAGCAGATGTTAAGTCCGATTGCGAAGGCGCAACCCTCCTCATTGGAGAGGAAGTAACAGGGACAGCACTTGAAACAGCAGCAGAGGGGGAAGAGATACTAACCCCCAAAAATGATGAGGAGTCAAAACTAGGGAGCTGAGTCGGGATTGCAGCAACGGCCTCTCCCTCCTTACCACTCAGAGCCACAAGATGACGATCCATAGGGCCAGAGATTTTAACAGCCTTAGTGGGATTCTCACTACTCACATTTAGAGGTCGTTTTCTCCGTCTACCCATGCTGCACAGCCACAAGCCAGCTCCTGAGCTCCTCGAGCGCCTAAGGAGCGCATAACGAGCAAGCCCCTTAATAACGCGCCCCTTTAGAACACGACCGCTTCCGCGTACCTCTTAGCAATCAAACTTTAAACCCCCGTTGATGACGTCAGGGGTAGGCACTGCCAAGGTGGACCGTGCACTCCAACTCCGAGAAGAAGAACACAAGCGGGGCACAATGGTGAGCAACAGCCTCCTCTCCTCACACGCTCCCACAGTAAGCAGCAAGGCTCCAGGCTTTAAACCCCCGTTGATGATGTCAGGGGTAGGTGCCGCCAAGGTGGACCATGCACTCCAACGCCGAGAAGAAGAACACAAGCGGGGCACAATGGTGAGCAACAGCCTCCTCTCCTCACACGCTCTCCGGTACATTCAATTTTTAAAACACCTCCGTTTTTTTTGTTTCATAGGGGTAGGAATTTGAGGGATTTGTTGGTACATTCTCGTTCTAAACAGGTTTCTGTTTCAAACTACAGAGGACATAGGAAATATAATTGTTGTGTAGTTTGTGCAGTAACACTTGAGGTAGAAATTTTTAAGCATCCCTGTTTGGGGTTTACTTACCAGTTGCATGGAGATACAACATGTCAGTCTAGTGGAGTAATTTATGTTATTCTATGTCCCTCTCAGTTACTCTACATTGGTCAGACTTCCTGTTAATTTAAGACATGGATAATAATTATTGAACATCTGTCAGCTATTCGGCGTGGGGTAGAATCTGCACCTTTAGTGACACATTGGAAGTTAAAAAATCATACATTGGAAGAGCTTCATTGTTTTGTTTTGGAACAAGTAAGGGGTGGAGAGGGTGGTGACTATCATCGGCTATTGTGTCAGAGAGAACAACAGTTCATCTTTCGTTGGAGGAGTGTGGAGCCTAATGGGTTAAATTCTCAGATTGAATGGCATTGGTTCTACTGATTGTGGTAAATTTGAATTTAGAATATAAGTGTGCGTGCGCTAGCATTTTTTCCTGCATTGCTCTTCGGTGGCATATGAGATCAGACTTATGAAAAGAAACGGAAGACTGAAGGTCAGTGAGGTTTGTTGAATAGAGATGGAGTGCTTATGTGTGATTTTTCAGGGATTATTTTTAAATTGTGTGGTGTTTTTTGTTTTTGTAGAGTGGAGGCAAGGTATTTGATGTTTCACTGATGAAGCCGGTGATCGGCGAAACTGTGGTCCATGTTTGGAAATTTGGAGGGAGTTTTTGGAGATTTGGAGATCTTTGAGTTGTGCTGTCAATGTCCTTGGTGTATTCTTGGGCTATCATATAAGATATAGTGGATTTGAATTTACACCCGATGTGTTTACACAGACATGATTGAAGCAGTTTCATCAATTTATTTATTTATTTATTTAACAAATTTTATATACCATCTTTCTACAAGTCAAGACGGTTTACATAGAACATATTTAGCAGTATGTTTCAACTGTTTACATGGAACAAGATAATGATGAATAAATATGGTAACGAGAAGAACTAATTACAAAGATCAAAGATCAACTATTTACATATGAATTTACAATGAGCCATATGGTTGTGTAAAAGAATTTGAGAATTGCAGAAGGAATATGGAGGAAGGTGTAAAGGTTATGAGCTAAGGTGGAAGGGAAAAATGTTCAAGGAAAAGATGGGTTTTTAACTTTTTCGGAACTCAGAGTGGTTTGAACAGTTCCGAAGTTCGTGAGGAAGGGAATTCCATAAGGATGGAGCATAGAGGGAGAAGGCCTTGTTACTTGTAGATTGTTTGCAGTGTCTCTTGTTTATAGGGATGGTCAGTAAGTTTTTGGTAATAGGGCGGCGTGATCTTGTGCTGTTGGGGGAGAGAAGGAGAGGGGAGAGGCATGGAGCTGACTCATTGGAAATGATTTTATGTATGAGAGTGAGGACCTTGAATTGAACTCTGTATTGGATGGGGAGCCAGTGGAGATGATAGAGGACAGGTGTAATGTGGGAACGTCTAGGGTTGTTAGTTATAAACCGCGCTATCGTGTTCTGGGCAAGTTGGAGCGGTTGAATAGAGTTCGTGGGGAGGCCATGATAGATATGGTTACAGTAATCAAGAAAAGGGATTGTGAGGGCCTGGCAGACAGTACGAAAGGAGTTAGGGCTTAGGAGGGGTTTGAGGTTGCGGAGGGTACGGATCTTTGCGTATATTATATTAGTGGTTCTCTTTATTTGGTCAGTGAAGGAAAGGTTCTGATCCAGGATAATACCAAGATATTTCACTTGTTTTTTTATAGTAAGTGTGAGATCACCGATAGTAAGAGTGGGAGGTGGTGTGTATGTAGGATTAGAAAATACCTGGAGAACCTCTGTTTTGGATTGGTTGATTAAGAGGTTATGTTGGGAGAGCCAAGTTTTTAGGTTAGTTAGGCATTCATTCAGTTTAGAAAAGTCAGGGTTAGAAAGGTTAAAAGGGGTGAAGCACATCATGTCATCTGCATATAGCATTGGGATATGGATGGCGATATTCATCAGTTAATACAGCGAGACAGTTCAACATGATAAGATTGATTTAAACATTGAATGCTACATTTCTGTTTAGGTGAAGAGAAAAACAAGTACTTTATGATTAAGTGTTTATATAAAAGCAACATTAATTTAGCTAATACGTTTGGTCTTGTTGTTGATCAAGATTATTTTGCATGAAATAGGCGTCCATATTTCTTCCCATATCACCTGGGGGTATTTCTTGTATGATAGACATGTTTTATATGGGGAGGGGATTAAGACATGTATAGTATATGTATTATATTATTTATGATTATAAAGAATATGATGAATGTAAAAGTATTGTGATAGTTTTTGAAATTTTGTAACATTCCATATTAATTACATAAATTATATCTTAATTTTATTAAAGAAAAAATTGTTTGAATCGCATATATTGGCACTTTGGGAGGTTAAGTATATTAATGTGATTACATAGCTATATGTTAAGGTGAAAGACTCATGAAGTCTTGGATTGCATTGTAGTGATATTCATGTTTTCATTATTTGCAATTTTTTGGTGATTTGTTTGAAATGTGATACTGGGTACATGACCACTATCACAGATGGGTTCGGTTCAGATGTGGTTTTGGGTAGAACCTTTATGTCAGGATATCTCATGCTGTGAACAACACATGGGCTACTGCAGGAATTCTGTTTTTATCTCTGACATGCTACATACTGGTGTTTCTGCTATGGCACATCAAAGCACAGCCAGGGCATTCATGCCTTTCTGTAGCTGCATTACAACTGCACATGGTACTCCCTTGTTTCATATATCTGTTATTTGGGTTGTGGGAATCTGCAAACTCTGGTACCTGTAGCTGCAATCTCAGCATGTCACTGTCTCCAGACTGATGTGCATGTCAGTGTTTGTATTCTCACAATGACGTGTATGTGATTTCTTTTGACTATATGGTTTGTGGGACCATGCAGCCATGAGGTTTAGATCACTATTCCAGGCTCCTGTTCCATTTGAAAGTTATTTGAGCCTCTGCAGGTATCTGAACATGTGATATGGTCATCATGTGTTATTCTGCAGCATGTGCTGGGCAGCAGATCTGCTAGTTACACCTCTCATGACCTGGATATCCACATTTCTATCTGCCAGCCTTTGTGGTGTATCCCTATTTCTATCTCTTGCCAATCACTGCCTGTAGAGTGACTTGCTGAGCTGGTATTTGTTGCCCTTGGTGAGCAGTTGACCTCTGCTTGCTGACACCTGCAGCACATTGCATAGTGTTCTCCTGTGGTCAGGGAGGCTGTGTAGGGTGCTTCTTGGCATTTGGTCTACTGCCTGAGACACTTACCTAACATTGTTCTCATCCCAGTGGTGTTCTACATTTCTGATTTTGTTTTTTGGGTAACCACTTTCATTGTTGTCTTTCAGTTTGCACATTCTGATAGCTGCATATTGGTTTGCTGATGGACTATGATTAGCATGTTTAACACAGCTGAGGTGGGCTGTTCATGTTGTTAATGTGACAATGGTATTTGTTTTTTTTCACCAGTAGTTGATGTGTTTTTGTTTTCAGAGATGTGTAGCTTTAATATTTGCAGAGTTGTGTTCTGCTAGGTAGGGTTCGGTTCTCCATAAATGGTGTTACTGCATTTTGTATATGGCAGGTTTTTAATGTGTTTGACACGGGTATGGATATTTGTGGTAACATATTGACAGAAGATCATTGGTATGCCTCTCATTAGTCTGAGATTCTGAGGCTAAGGGACACATGCCCTCAAAAGATGCTGTGTATTTATTACAATATCGTATATGCTAGATGTTATAGAAACATTATTTGTGTGTGTGATGGTGAAGGGCAGGCTGCAATGGAGAGGTACAGGCATGTACATCCAGACATTGTGTGTGCACATATGTTACTTGGTGAACTGTTTCATTTTCTTTCTGCAGGTGATGCTGGATATGGGTGTCGGGCATCGTTGCTGACCCCTGTGTGTTTTCCATGATCACCTGCAGAGATGAGGTACAATGAGGCCCATGCCTCCCCCCGCTTTGTCATCGAGCATACCTTTGGCATGTTAGAGTCACTTCAGGTGTCTGGATAAGACCGGTGGGGCCTTACAATACCGACCCATGACTGTGGCACAGATAATTCTGGCCTGCTGCATCCTGCTCTCAGGCACAATATTTATTTATTTAGGTTTATACCACACTATTACCCAGTCAACATTAATCTGGATCTGGAAGATGATCCTGTGTGCCCTTCTGTACGTGGCCTTGGATACATATGTGTGGACACAGCATTCCAGCAACATCTAATCAAGCAGTTCTTCTCATGTAAGTACTCTGTATGTGAGGAAATGCATATGTGTACAAATGCTATCCTGTGTGCTTCAGGTTTACAACCTAACATATGTGTGTCTGCTGTGTTTGTGACTGTACAGAATCTGTTTGGCAGGCTATCACTCCTGCTGGTGTGGTGAGGTACCTAATTGGGCCAAGAGGATCTACATGCAGCCAACTGTGGTACAGCTTCATACACATGACAAGATGGCAGTGATTTGGGACTGGTGCATCATACACAGTGGCATCAGAGTTATGAATTTTACATCATATATCTGCATATGTTCCACAAACATAACTGTCTGCTGTGCTGATGCTGTTGTGTCAATTACCCTGCCTACACTGAGGGCACAGAACAGCATTTGACATGGGTGTTGTTCCTTAGTATTCCCAAATATATTGCTCTAACCCTATCTTGCATGCATACATATACCCCATGTCTATGATTTACCATCTCTATGGCCATCTTGATTTCAGCAGTTGTTAATTGGACACCATAGTGTTGCTGACATTCCCAAATATGATGGTGTACACAGGCAATAAGAGTGGGAGTGTTGCACATTGCATTTATCTTTTTCTTATCATTGTTCAAAAAGCCAACATGAATGTAGCCTTGGATAGACTCATGGCATTGCTCCTAGTAGCCTCATCTTTGAACCAGACAGGGGACATGCTACCAGGTGCACATGTGTTATATATTGCAGTGTGTGTGGAGTGTGAGTCGCATCATACAGATACACTGTGCAGGCATATGTTCACTATTTGTTCCTGGTGTGAGGTGTGATTGGCCCTTTACATATCACAGCAGTAATGATGCTACATTTCAGATGCCACCCTGTGACTGATGTGATCATGTCATGCATTGTGATCCTTGTGGAAAATGTCTTACATTTTGTCTGATGGTAAATCTGAATGCTTCATCATTGCCACATGACAGAATAGTTTAGACAACAGCCAATGATGTTTTAACATGTGCACAGACTAATCTCACACTTTCCAACCACCACTTCTGGGTCTGGGATGATAGCTTGCACACAATGACATCTCCAGGCAGTCCCTGTCAACCACATGCACCACACACCAGATTTCCTCCACATTAGATAATGTTTGCCTAACATCATCAAACATCTTGTATGTAATTTGCTTGTTTGGTACTCAGAGTTCATTGAGAGGTCATTGTCCTGCAGCATTGATAGACATGATGGGGACCTATGACACACATGGCCATGGACATGTCTATGTGCCTGTGCAGATGTGAACATAATCTTTACTGATCGGTTTGAATGTCTTATACCTTCAATGGCAGCTGGGTTATGGCACTGTAATGGTTTAATATTAAGACGTTTCCTACTTGACATGTTAAACTTGCAGGCACTGGGATGGCACCTCATGATATATGATGAATGGCATACCTATCTTTCTATTATCTTTTTCACAGAGCATGACCCACCCACAGTGGAAGAGACCAACAGTGCATCTGTGGTCACTATCACCTACATGTTGGAGGAGACAGCAATAACAGGAGATGATGCCTGAGAAGAGGTGGCATACAGTCATGGAGCTTATATTGAGAGCGCATGCCAATGCTGGATGTTGATATCCAAGTAGTGGATCGGTGATATAGTCCACTGCTTGGGTAGAGTGGCTCCTTGGCACACCCTAGTTGTCACCGACCCTTACTATGGATTTTCCCAGCATCATCAGCAAACCTCACGCCTCAATGTAGACACCCATGGCTGCAGAAAATGACTTGGAGAGAGCTGTAATGCTCCACACACCATTACAGCCTGGGAGACGGACTAGAGGCAGCAAACAATCCAGCAGCACCAACACTGACAACTGTGGTCTGCTACTCCTGACTGTCATTTACATTTTGTTTGTTTTACCATTTCACTGCCATGGCTCTATGGGTGACATCAAATGTTTAGACTAGACGAGGATCAAACTGAGTATGTAGCAGCAGAGGAACTTTGTACATGAAGTGTGTTATTTCCTTGTCACCCTTGCGCTTTGTATATGGAGTGTGTTATTTCCTTGTCACCCTTGCGCTGGCCAATTTGGCCATGACAAGCTGTTGCACATCCTCACAAGATGCACCACGACAACATGTGTCATCTCTGTTTGGCCACATCCAGGAGTGATACTCTGCATACAGGGTGTCACTGTGTCATTTGGTGATTTACAGTGTGCATATGCATGTGCATGAATATGTTGTGACACAGTGACATCTGATGATATGCATTTTGAGAAGTTTACTGTACCATACTGTTCATCTTTTGCCACTTCACAGACTGTGTTGACCTGTTGTTTCCTAATAAAGACTTGTAATTATTGATTTGCTTATTGCTTCCACAGTCACATGTGTGCTTCATCCTATGTCTCTCATGACAATGTGCCACACACCTGGCAAGGGCCATTTTCTGATGTGCCTATATGCATTTTCACAGATAGTTTGGATTGTGTATTGCATGTACATTTTCATACCTGTACACCTCATGGATGTAGGGCCTACTGTGACACCCCAGAGCTGTTGTATTCTGCTGAGTCTACACCTGTGAGAGACATGTTTTTTTTACTGTGGCAAAATATGTGCTTCTCATAACTACCTCCATCTCAGCATTGTAGTTCGTGGCCTGGATTTTGGAAGGCATTTATACAGGTAACTGCTCTAGTTACCTGTGTAAATGGCTTCTTGGTGATTTTGGCATGCCACCTACTCAGGTGCTGGCCCTCTACAATGCTATGTACCTCCCTAACATGCCCATATGCTATGTGATTGCCATTAGGGTGTGTTAGGGGCATTCTGTGGTAGGCATGGGCAGATAAACATGGTTGGCACGTGGCTACACTTTTCTATGCAACACACATAGCCATCTGTGCATGACAGCTTAGCACTGATTTTCCCGAGCTATCTTTCAGGCGTAAGGTCTGGGTGGTTAGCCAGTTAATTTTTCCCTACCTGGCTAGCTCCTGCTCCCTCTCGTTTGTGTGTGCAGACCCTGATTTTCAAGGGGCGAGCCACATATGACCACAGCTTTCACATTAGGGTTAGACAGTTGGCGGTCATGCAATACACCGACACATCACTTTGCACCACCTAGATGAAAATCTGGTAACCAAATATTTCAGCACAAAGCATTCATACATGTGCACACATTCACTGGAACTATGTTAGAACATCAACCATGTTCCATATGTGATATGGGAATTCCAGGGATGATGCAGGACACATCATTGCATACCCTCCAACTCATTCGCCCATTGACATCCCAAGATCACTGATGTCATCAATGGCCAGTGTGGAGATATTTATAACAGACATTTCTGAGAGCAGCAAGGTTTGCCAAATATGTTATGCATGGTTCAGTCCTCTGTGAGACAGTACATGTACATAAAGGTGCACACCACTGATGTTCAGACGTGTCAGCAATGTGTTTGTTCACAGAGTCCCAGCCATTGGGGAGGTACACCATTTGTCTTTCAGCTGGTCATTTCTCAGAGGTAGCTGTGAGGCGCATATACAGTATTTGCACACATCATATACCAACAGAGCTTGTGGTTCACTCAGACATCCCTTGCTAAAATGTAAATGTTGCCAGCTAAGTAACACAGAGTCTGAGGCATAGATGATGTGTACATTATGCTCAAATTTAGCTGGGCCAACCTATTTCTTGCACATAATCCGTAGCTCCTGTGGGATTGTCAGTAGCACCCCTGGTGCACATGGGCAGCACATGTATTCATGCATTATCTTTACCCATACAATAGACTCTTGAGCAATATGCCAGATGTCATGGAGGGGCAATGGAGGCATATTCTACATATTTGCTTACCAACATTACTGCAGAAATTTGTTGTTCATGCTGCCCTCACATTGTGTTTGAATCACACATAGCGATTCAGTGCATGCTACTCATCCAGACCCTGTACAGCTGCTCTTCATCATAACATATTGTAAAAGATGCAATAGTGATACAACAGGTGTACGTTGTGTGCACATGTACAGAATGAGGTCTTACAGATGCAAAATGCATTCCATAGCACAATTTGCATGAGGTCCACAGCATGCAGATTCACAGCTGATGCAGCAGGGCCCCATAATGTCAAAGGATATTGCATGGGGTTGTGTCTCCATGTCTGTGTAGCTCCATTATGGGGCTCAGATCCCAGCCCAGCAAACAACATTTATTTATTTTATTTATTTATAGTTCTTTTATACCGCACTCTTTTTCATCAGCGCGGTTTACATTAAACAGGAATACTCATTGCAAGCAACAGACTGTGATGAGTTTACATATAACAGGAGAATTCAACTGGGATTTTAACTTTGGGAAACTTTGTACATTTTTGTAAAAACTTTGTAAAAAACTTAGTACATATTTGTAAAGAACCTATATACTTTGAGAAACTCTATACATATTTGAAAGAACCTATATACAACAAATAGAATTTCTTAGTAACATCTTGAGTAAATATGGTATTTACAATTTATACTGTGCCTGTTAGAGGGATGATGATGTGCTTTGGAAATGCAGAATGAAGAGGTGGTGCTTTATGGCTTTTCTGAAATGCTTGAGGTCAGTAATAGCTCTTATGTTGGGGGGTAGGTTGTTCCAACATCTGGGAGCATAGTATGCAAAGGCCCTGTCTGTTGTTGAACGTTTGCATTTTGTGGCCTCAGGTGGTGTAGCTAGGGTATTTGCCGCTGCTGACCTCCTGGATCTGATGTTGGGAGTGGGATGGAGGAGTTTTGAAATTGATGAAGGAGCTATAGTATTTGTCGCTTTAAAGGTCATGAGCAGAGCTTTATATGCTATTCTGCAGTATATAGGGAGCCAGTGAAGCTCCATTAGGATGGGTGTTATATGTTCGCTCTTTGAAGCACCGTATAGTACCCGGGCTGCGGCATTCATGGCTAGTTGTAATGTATTTAGGGTGTTTTTTGGGAGACCATGGAGTATTATGTTCGCATAGTCGAAGTGGGGTGTGACTATGGTTTGGAATATAGTTCTGAAGCTGTCTGGTTCAAGCATATTTTTGAGATGGTGCAGGGTCCTTATCTTGAAATAAATGGTTTTCACCATGCGGTTGATATGTTCTTTAAAATCCAGTCGCTGGTCCAGTGTTACTCCAAGGTATTTTATGGAGGGTTTGATTGGGAGGTCTGCGTCTCGTACTTTTAGGGTCTCAGGGGGTGAGAATTCTCTGTTTTTCGTGACTATCGGTACTTCGGTTTTTTTGTAGTTTATTCGCATATTCTGGGTGAGGAGCCAGTCTGCTATTGCATTAAAGCAATCTATTAGTGTTGTGTAATCTGGGAGCTTGACGTTGATTGGTGTGAATATTAGCACATCATCTGCATAGATCAATGAGGATATGCCAAAGGAGTGAGTGATGTCACATATAGGCTGCATATAAATATTAAATAGCAGCGCGGATAGGGATGAGCCCTGAGGTACTCCTTGTTTTAACTGGAAAGGTTGTGAGGTACCTGTAACAGTCCTGACGTGTTGCAAGCGATCTTCCAGGTATGATTTGCACCATTCCCATGCCAGCCCATGGATTCCCTTGTCGTATAGACGGGTTAGCAGTATATCATGGTCCACAGAGTCAAATGCTGCAGATATGTCGAGGAATATTAGGGCAAAGCCTTTTTTGATGTCGTCTAATCCACTGATGAGTGTGTTGGTTAATGTTGTCAGCAGTGTCTCTACTCCGTGGGCTTCCCTGAATCCGTGCTGACTGGGGTCGAGGAGGGAGGAGGTGTCTATGTGTTGTTGTATCTGATTGTTGGTTACTTTCTCAATTATTTTGGATAGCAGCGGTATACTAGATATTGGGTGGTATGATTCTTCCTTTGTTGGGTCTAGTTGATTGTTCTTTAGCAGCGGTCTTATGGAAGTCTGTTTTAGTGCAGATGGGAAGATGCCTGTTGAGAAGGACATCTTTATTATATCTGCTATTACTGGGCTAAAGTCGGACCGCATAGCTCTTATCCAGTGTGCTGGGCAAGGGTCGTTAGGTGCTGTGGTGGTATTCATTTTGATTATAATGTCTTCAACGTATTTAGCTGAGGGCGATGAGAGCTTAAGTAGTGGGAAAACTCATACGTGTTGTTGGGGGGGACTTGGAGATGAAGATGTTGTTGTTCTGATAGCTTTAGATTGTATAAAGTTGGCATACTTCTGCGGGTGTATGGGTTCCTGTTGAGGTGGTGATGGTTCTGTAGTTAGTGACTTTACTAGATTGAAGAGTTCCCGAGGTTTGTTTAGGGAGCGGTTGAGGAGTTCAGAGTGGAAGGTTTTTCTCGTGTTCCATATTGCTTCATGATGGGTTCGCAGGTGGGTCAAGTATGTGTGTTGAATTGTTGAGTTATGAGATTTATGCCACTTTCTTTCGAGCTTCCTCAAGATAGTAAGAGACTTCCTTAGTTCTTGGGAGAACCATGGTGCAGATGGTCTTTTCTCTACATTGTTCTTTGTTGTTGGGTTTTTACGGGCTGGTGGTAGTATGGTGTATTGGTTGATGGTTTCATTCCATGTAGTGACCATGTCATTGATGTTGGTAGCAGGTTGATTGAGTATTGGAAGTATGTGTTTCTTGATTTCTTCTTCGTTGAGAGGTTTGAAGCGGGTTGAGTTTGTTGGAGACCGTTTTGCTGTATCAGTTGATGGGTCCTGATGTGCTGGTATTGTGAGTGTTACCAGACTATGATCTGTCCATGGGACCGGAGTGATGGATAGGTCGAAGTCATCATTCGTGGACGCGTAGGTGGGTGGAGCGAAGACAAGGTCAAGTACATTGCCACGTTGATGAGTGGGTTGATGTATGAGTTGGTTGTAGTTGAGGCTTTTCATTGCATCTAAGAATGAATTAGAAAGGGCCGCTTGTATGGAAGGGAGGTTGAAGTCGCCCATTAACCAGTTAGGTTTCTTTGGGTGTACTGGGTTGCAGGCTAAGTCAATTACGCTGGATAGTTCTTCGGATGTTGAGTTCGGTGTAATATATATAAGGTTGATGGTATTGTAGTTGTTGTATATTGAGATAATGTCTAATTGTTTTGTGCTCTTGGTTGTGATTGTACGATATTGGAGGTCAGTTTTTGCTATAATGGCAACACCTCCTCCTCTTTTATTTGCTCTGTTACATGTGTAGGTGGAGTAATTAGGTGGTGTGAGTTGGTTTATTATAACGGAGTCGGAGTCTGAGAACCATGTTTCTGTGACCATCAAAATGTCTAGATTTCTTTTGATTATTAAGTCTGAGATGGCTGGCCATTTCTTGCGTGCAGATCTAGCGTTTATGAGGGCACATCTGAGTCCTTCTTGTTGAGGAACAGGTCGGTTGCGTTTTGTGTTGGGTGTTTGGTCTATTGCTATATGTAGAAGGTGCGAGTGTCTCTTATGGTAGGGGTTTTGTGGATATTGGTGAAAGCTATGGAAGTGTTTTTTTGTTTGTGCTGTGTAGTGTAGTGATATGGTGGTGATCTTGGGAGAGTGAATTAGCTTCGTAAAATACACTGAAGAGTAGGCAAACTAATGTTATGGCTGTTGTGGTCATTGTTGCTGAAATGTGGGGTTTTTATAGGTACGTTTGTGGAGTGATATTAGTACGGTAGGCAGAAGATAATTAAGCAGCAGCAGCACTTTAACAATTTTTTTTTAGTTGGAACGTTGGACAAGCAGCAGTAACAATGTAACAATCTTTTAAGTTAGAGTAACAGCAACAATGTAACAATCTTTTAAGTTAGATTATTGAACAAACTGTAGCATATTTTGTCTAGGTGTCTCTAGCCACAAGCAACCATTTGTTATCTAATGCAGTAAGCAATAACATATGGGAAAGACTGACCAAGTAGTTAATTCTAGGTGGTTTGAGTCATTTATAGTCTTATGTATTAAACACAGGGTTGATATGGTTTAGCAAACCTGGTTGCAGCGGGAGGGTTGCTCCGTGTTGGATGAAGGAGATGGCTTGGAGGATAGACGGACTCAAATTTTTGCAGGCGCGTGGTTCTCCTATGATGCTCAGTGGAGGTGCTGTTACTGTTGTAGGGCGAGCTTAGCGTCAGGTTGCGTGATTGACATCGGTATTGATTTCTTTGGAGCGTTGAAGATCCGTGTGGGTGCATCGGTGTGGGCCAATGCCTAAGGGCCATGCCAAAGGGCCCTCTGGCGAGGCCCTCAGGCGCGGGCCCGACCAAGCGCGGGCCCGCCTGGCGGCAGCTCTCTTTTGTGCCGGCCTGCTGCTCCTCCCCCTCCCACAGCCCCGATTGGGCCGGAGTTACTGGCATGCTGCCAAAAGCCACATTATGGCAGCCCATAGGCAAGATTCAACTGCATGTCAGCTCCTGCATCCCTTCCTGTCTTGTTTTCATGTTGTCCACAAATAGTACGCCACAGCCAGGTTGACCTGAGGCAACTTGTTGGTAGCATAACATCCCCATCTGAGAGGCCTATCAAGGACATAGATGGTCTATGACATATTCAGCACTGGACATCCAGGTTGACGAGCGACAGACAGCCCCCACTTGTGCCTCCTTGTACACACACCACACACCATCCCAACTGCATTTGAGGCTCTCTATACACCTCCACTGTTATTGCAGGGCATGCATGTGCTGGATTGTCATGCTTACACTAACAGGTAGGAATGTGATATAGGGCATGGCATAGATACTAAGTGTTGGTGACTCATAATAAACCACATGCTGTCTACACACACGCTTATGAGAATCAGGCCTGCAAACTGTAGGACTGCAATGAGAGGTATACTGCACAATGCACATAATCCAGCTCCTACACGAGATCTGTCCTGGGGATGACCTGTGAACACAGCAATGAATATACATGGGACCTGTTGGAGACATACCTCTCTAACCTGGTATGTCTCCACATTCCCCAATGTATACTCAGGCATAATCATGTTGACCGTATGTCTCTCCCCCCCTCCCTCCCTCACACATGTGGAAATCCACCCAAAACTCTGCCTCCTTTATCTTTTATCTTTATTTAAAACTTGATAGACTCTTCTTCCTCGGCCCAAAACTCTGGAATTCCCTCCTCCCAGACCTTCAGCTGGGACTCTCCTTGAACAGGTTTAAATCTTTATTACAGACCCACCTCTTTTGCACTGCTTTTGACCTCCCTGTCCCCTCTGCCCCCAGCTGAGGTATCTCTTCCCCAATTTTTCTCTCTTGTCCTGTCTCCTCTCTGCTAATCTCTCCTTCTGTCTCTTTCCTGTCGTGATTATGGCATTCTTTTCCTTTTTCTGGCAGTGTGGTTTGAATCAATGTAAACCACTCTAGTGTATTTTTGAAGGGCGGTATATCACGATTCTAAATAAACATACACATAAATATCAACATAACTTGTGTCCTTCCCACATCTTCTCTACACACCAGCCCATGAACTGCTGACATGGGGTGGTGCCTACATATACACACATTGCAGTCAGGCACATGCTGTTGCATTTTTTGCTGATTTTCCATAGTTAATTATTGTAGGGCCTTGCATCAGGGTTCTTGCGCTGTCCTTGTACATAGCACCACCCAGTGGAAATTACAGTTGTTGATATGCATCTGTATGTACCTGCCAACAAAAGTCATTTCCCATGATATCTTTCATAACATGCAGAGGGCACAGACATGCATTTGCAGCCATTTCAGTTTTGGGTGAGGTTTTGGAGATTGCACAGGGTTGTTGGTGTGAGGGCAGCAGATGTCTGACTCGTGCATTTAACATGAGTCATGTGCGATACCCAAACCTTGATCGCAAATACTTTAAACCACGGCAGATATGTGCACAACACACAGGTCAATCACAGTCCAGTGAGGATGAGCTGCGAACCTGCTGATACATTGCAGGCAGATACAAACATACATACATACATACAGTACATACATATGTTCCTTTTACTGGTAAATATTTCCATTGCAGTTGCTGTGCAAGTTTAGCATAGTGGTTCAATTCCCACAGGTTGTTTTCTGTTGATTTTGCTTTGTACAGGAGACTGGGATACTATCTGAGACCAAAAAAACCCACAAATATCTAGCAATGTAACTACTCTAAACCCACTGGGCTGGTGCAAATACCATCCAAAAGGGGTGCAGGTTCAGCACAAACCCAGACACCCTTGCATCTATTCAGTGTGTGCCGACAGGCAGAGTGTGCAGCCTCAGCTGTGGCCCATTGGAGAGTGTTGGGAATGTGACCACAGCAAATGCATAACCCACACAGTGACAGCTTTGGGAGACTGCACCGTGACTGTGGTTGTCGGTCTGGGCCTCCATCACATATATACTGGACGTGCAACCACACCCTACAGGGGTGATGTGGATCTATCAACCTGCTTCTATATTGCAGGCAGATACATACGATCCCTTTCTTGGTAATTCCTGCCACAGCAGATGCCTTGAGGCTTTAGCATAGTTGTTCATGCACTGTGTTTGGACACCCCAGAAGGTTGGTTTGATGCCCACAGGTTCTTTTTCTGTTCATTTTGTTCTGGGCTGGTGCACATACCATCCAAAAGGGTGCGAGTTCAGCCCAGTCCCGGGCACCCTTGCATATATTCAGTGTGAGCTATTTTATGCATGCATGCTATTTTATGCATCCAAGCTATCAGGCAGGCAGGGTGCGTGGCCTCAACTGTGGCCTGCATCCTGCTTACTGACTACAATATCAGATGGCAAAGGACTATCAACTACCACCTGTCCATCCATCCATCTTAACTTTATGCACCTTAACCCTTCAGAGGTGTCTTAGCTTCATGCGCCTTGGCCCCTCAGGGTGCCTTGATTTCATGCGCCTTAACCTCTCAGGGTGCCTTACATTCAGGCGCCTTAGGTTGAAGAACCTTAAACCCCTTGGGCACCTTAACGCTTGTCACCTTAACTTGAGATGTGCCGTTACTGTGAGTTAGATGATCAGGGTGCCCTGTTCCACATGGTACGTGGCCAGGATGCCCTGTTCCATGTGGTACATGGCCCATGGCTCCCTTTACGCCAGCCTGCCCACACCCACCCATAGCCTTATATGGTGTCGGTAACATTAGCGCTGAGCTTACCGCTGGTGACTTTACTGCAGTTTAGTAAACATACACCTAAGTTGCATCATTGCATGTTAGACTTCAAGGTTCAACATTTTATTTCTTTATGAAAGCAAACTGGTGTCATCTATTGAATCCATTTTGATCTGACCCACTCAGCCACTGTCACAAACAAAGCGGGAGGGGTTCAAAACCAGGCATGCTTACACAAGAAATGGCATCACGGACTGGATAGAACTGATTTAAATTTTTGGAGTAGTTACATTGCTAGACATTTGTGGTTTTTTTGGTCTCAAATAGTATCCTGGTCTCCTGTAGCGGTCAAGCTCTTTCCCTGCCATCATAATGGAAGACTGGCGAGCAGAGAGTAGGCTCTTCAGCCCAAGCTGGATGCAGAAGAACAGAACGTTAAGAGGCAAGAAAAAGAATTACGATGAGCACAAAAAGAGAAGCACAGGGATAGAGTCGCATTGTGATATATGGAGGGCCCTAGAATGACAGCCATGTACATCCCCAGAGATAAAAGGATTCCAGATTTTGCTGGTCTTCCAAGCAAACATAGTGACTTGTCAGTAGAGGAGTGGATAGAGAGGATGCATGCAGCTCTAAAGGTCTTGCAGGTCCCAGCTGAAGACCAACTAGAAATCATAAAAATCATTTGATAGAACAAGCCAAAGATACAGCCAGATTTGTGTCACCAGGCACCCAAAGAGACATGGAAGACCTATCTGAACTACTATGAACAGTTTATGGTGATCAGTAAGGTCCCCATGAGCATTCATCTGAAGGAGTTTTATGACAAGAAACAATTTGAAGACATGAGAACTTACACTTACAGCAGATTGCTTGAATAACCCAGAGTGTTGAAAGAACACTTTGTGTTGAGTTTGAGAGATGATAACCTACTCAGGGAGATGAAAAAGAGAAACTTGAAGTATCCAGATCTGACCTTTCCTGAACTATTGCGAGCTGCTATAATGTGGTCAGAAGAAGATGAGGCGACGTTGCCAGAGGAAAGGCCAAAACTTATGCTCAGGAGCAGGAATGAAGCAGTGGTTAGGGGAACAGCGGCAGAACACAGTCTAGCCACCAATATTGAGAACCCTAGCCATATGATGACCAGTTTATGCAAGCAACAAGAGAAATTCAATGAGCAACAGGAGAGATTGAGACATCAGCAACGAGACCTCTATTAGATGTTTCAGTGTGGAGCTGCAATAGGAGAAGCTGAGAGTAGAGCAGTTCTAGTGACTGAAGTTGGATATGCTAACAGAGCTGGGTGCAGCTTTAATGAAGGAAGGTGCTTTGAGAGAAGAACTGTCTCATTAAGAAATGATCAGGGCAATTAATTTGCTATTGGTGTCAAAAGACTGGGCCAGAAACTATTAGTGAAAAGACAACTATGGGAACAAGAGAGATGGGTACCTATATGAAATGAACTGAGCCTAAAAGGTTGGCAGAATTGAGCCTAGAAGGTGCAGCAGTGAATGAAGCTGAAGTAGAAAAGACTGAAAAGGTGGCAATAATCTCAACACCAGAAGTGACACCCTTTATCCTTATTTGTGGTATGTAAGCAGGAAGGAGGAATGAAAATGACTCACTTTAAGGAAAGAAAAGTGCCTTTGGGAAAAGTGCCTTTGGAAAGCCTTTCAACCGATTACACATAATCAATTGCTTCAGACAATCTCCAAACTGAATACTACAACATCACTGTTGGACCCTTGCCCAGTGGCATGGATAAAGGCAACAAAAACAGAACTTGCTCCAGATTTACTGAACATAGTGAATCAATCACTTCAACAGGGATACATATCTGAAGCCCTTAAAAGGTCAGCAATATGTCCACTACTAAAGAACAAAGCATTAGACAGCAATGACCCAACTTCTTACCGTCCCATTGCAAGTATTCCATTTCTTGCTAAAATTATTGAAAAGGTTGTACAGATTCAACTGCAGGACTACATAGATTCATCTGCACCATTAGATGAACATCAATATGGATTCCGCCCTCACCACGGTGTGGAAACCCTTCTATTAGCACTATTTGACACTATTATCAGAGGTATCGATAACACAAAACAAGCCTTTATTCTCATATTCCTTGATATCTCCTCTGCATTTGACAATGTAAACCATGCCACCCTTATCTCTAGACTCGCTCAAATTGGCATTAAAGATAAAACTCTTGATTGGTTTAAATCATATTTCTCTAGCAGAACCCAATATGTTCAAATAGATCAAGTTGCATCAGCACCATTCCCTCAAGAACAGGGCATCCCTCAAGGTTCTGCCCTCTCAGCTCTATTGTTCAATCTGTACCTGCAACCCATCTGTAAGATTTTCAAATGCCACAAGATAAATTACCACATCTATGCAGACGATATCATGTTATATTCACCTTTCAATGTGTCCAACCCTGACTATAACAATATATATCAATGCCTATCTGAAGTGGAATTATGGCTGAAGTCAATGAACTTGAATATTAACTTTAAGAAAACAGAAGCAATATTTGTAACTAGAAACACGAACTTTACCCCACCGTCTGAAATCAACACCGGAAAGACTATCATACCAGTTAAGGAACAGATTAAATATCTAGGAATCACACTTGACAGGACTCTCACCCTTACCCATCACATAAAACAAACTGTTAAGTCCATATACTATAAGTTAAGGACAATCCAACAGTTACGACCACTATTAGATAGTTCCGACTTCAGATCAGTGGTCCAAACTCTAATAACGCCTCATCTAGATTACTGCAATGGCATTCTCCAAGGAAACACTAAAAAGAATCTACACACATTACAATTAGCGCAAAACGTCACAGCAAGAATCATCTACAAAGCGAAAATAACTGACCACATTTCTCCTATTCTCTACTCCCTGCACTGGCTACCCGTATCTTGCAGAATTATCTATAAAACCTTAGTTATCACGTGCAAGATTTTTAATAAAATAGCACCGTCCTTCCTGTCTACACTCGTCAATATCTCACATGAAAACAGATTAAGAAGAAGAGCAAACTTGCACATGCTACTAGTCCTGGATTCTGTTCGAAAAACAAGTCGAAAGACAAGTAATGCTGCTTTTTCATTCTTTGCACCAACGTTGTGGAACAACCTCCCAATCGAGCTCAGAGAAATCAAAGACCTTCAATTATTTAGAAAGGAACTAAAAACTCACCTATTCACCATGCACTATCACAACCTTCAACATGATAATGCACAGATTCCTCAGATTAACACTGAACAACAACCGTACTTTGACCCTACCTAGACCCTCTCCTACATTGCACAGCCATAAATTCATCCCGAACATCTAACTGAATTCTGTCGATCTTTCTCAAATGTATTATAGTCACATTTTAATTTTTCAATGTAAATAGTTCTATGTTACGGCACGTTTATTGCTGCAGTTCTAATTGTTTTGATGTTCAATTGGTTTAAATGTTAAGAATGTTAAAAATGTTATTTATGTTAAAAATGTTCTACAATTGTTCTATGTAAAAATGATAGTTCTCTATTATTTAAGTATTATTGTTCTATGTAAACCGCCACTGATCTCTGGAAGAGGCGGTATAGAAAAATGTATAAATAAATAAATAAATAAAAAGTCCACTTAGAGAAGCCTTAATAGGACAAGTTCAAGTGGGGTGCTATGTAGACACAAGGTCAGATGCCTCAAACATTTCAGCATCTTATTTCAAGATCAACTTTGAAAATTCAATGCAGTCTGAGGATGCTAGCTGGGCAAAGCTCACTGCAGTAAATGGAATGGAGCTATCAGTTACTGGATGCATAGAAGCTGATGTGGTTTGTGTAAGATAGACTGTCTGGCAAAAGTGCATTGTTATAGTCCGAGATAAACAAGAGCAAGGTATAGAAGTGGTGCCTGGCATTCTAGGCATGAATCTGCTGCAAGACCTAGATTTAGCTGTATTCACTGAAGATTGGGCCGGAGGGGGAAAGCCTTCAAGATATGGAAAGAGATAAAAGCCTAAGGGGCTTGTTTACAAAGCTGCGGTAACGGTTCGCGATTGTTATCGGAGCCGCGGCCCCATTGAAATCAATGGGGCCGCGGCTCCGATAACGATCGTGAACCGCTACCGCGGCTTTGTGAACAAGCCCCTAAAAGTCAGGTTGACTGGGTTTTGTAAAATTCATAGGGAAGAAGAAAGTGGCATTACCACCCTTAACCAAGTCCACTTTACTAGGGAAATTCACCTGTTAACAGGAGCTGCCGATATCAAAAGTGGTGGTAATGGACACCAATTCTATGATTCTTCCTTTTACAGTGATGGTTGCAAATACTTTGGTGACACTCCACAATGGAAAGGTATTTGTGTGGTTAATAAATGCAGGCCAGAGAATGGTCTGGTTTATACTGAGGTTGAGGATAGCGGAAGTAATAGCTCCAGCAGATGTTCATGTAATGGTACCAATACAGTTTCAGAGAAATGAGAACAGTGTGTATTGGGAAGTGTTCCTCAGAGATAGCGAGCAATCAACCAGTTGACAAGTCTGAAGAAGACATCCCAGTAAAAGTCATGTGGGAGGAGCTCTCTGATAAACAGAGAAGCAATTTAAAGACTTTATTAATGAAGCACAAGAAGGCATTTTCAGTCAGTGACATTAATATTGAGTTTTCAGAGAAGAATCATCATGAGATAAAAACAGGCAACACTCCATCAATAAAACAGAGGTACAGATGCATCCCTCCACAGGTATATGAAGAATTAAACCAGTATGTAGAGGATCTAGTAGTGCAAGGTGCTGTCACACACCCAGGCATGGCATGCACCTAAGGGAAGGGGAAAGTGTATGTTTGCCACACTGGCTTCAAGGTCCCACATGCTCTGCTGAGATGGGGAGTCCACTCTGCCATCATCTGGAGGGTTTAGGTTGCATCTCTGCTCTGCCATTCCCATAGAACTTCACCAGAAGTAAACCAGTCCATTAACCAAAAGAAAATAAAGGAAGCTCAGCTATTATAGGGGCAGTTTCTAGAGCAACTGGTATAGCCTCAAAGTGAGCTGGCCCAGGTTTTCCTCCTGGTGAAACACCTGGAATTTGCTTGCCACGCAACCCAGGCACCACTCAGGTCTGCCAGGCCCATACCGGTCCAGCCCTGTCTAAAAGACCTCTTGCTGTTGTTCCTTCAGCTGGTGACAGTTCACATTATCCACATCAGTTCATCAATAGTTCATTCCATCCCACAGTTTAAACCACTGTTGCAAACCTGGGTCAACCCTTACTCCTCAATGGCTGGAACAAGGTTTGGGGATGCCTTCCTCCCATATCTCCCCTAGGCATTTCCCGTCCCAGCCAAAGTCACCAGAAAGTAATTCAAGGGACTCACAAGCTTGAGGATCCAGTTTCCTGGTAGTCCATGTTCTTCCAAATAAAATCTCAAGGTTGTGCTTGTTCCAGCTCCATAGATTCTGGCATCTCAGGAAGTGCAGTAAGCTTCCGTGGGAGCTGACTCCAGGATGAAGGAGCCGCTTGATACTGAGGAAGCTGTCCTATATCCTCCTCACCCTGTCAGGGAGGAATATCAGCCCTACCCTATTCCTCAGGTGTTCTCTCTCTAAATGCACCACCTGGGCTTCTCTGTGGCAAGACCTTCCCATCCCTAATCTAAGGGATTATGGGTCATGCAATGCTTGACCCTGTCACACTATACTCAGGGGAAGCACCATCACATGGGTGTCCTAACAGTGATAATATGGAAAAAAGAAGGCTCAATTTGTTTTTGTTGTGATTATAGGAAATTCAATCAGAACACAATCAAAGATACCTAACCACTCTGTTTTCATCGTTATTTTCAAGTTGCAATGAAAGATGAGGATCGACAGAAGACAACGGTTACTACCCCATTCGGATTTTATAAATGGACCAGGATGCCATTTGTAATGCCACAGCTACATTTCAGTGCTTGATAGAATTAGTGCTAAGTGACTACATATATGAAATATTATTACTGTGTTTAGATGACATTCTAATATTTACCAAAGACTTTGACCACCATCTGGAAGGACTAGATCGAGTATTTACAAAGTGAACTTAGAATGGATTGAAATTGAAACCTAAGAAATGCAAACTACTTTATAAGGACATATAGTATCGGAAAAGGGAGTCACAGTTGACACCAGCAAAAAATTGGCAGGTCCCAAAGAATTTTACCTAGCAATGCCAATTCTTAGTTTTTGCAACTATTATATCGGAGATCTGTGCCCTCTTTTGGACAGATAGCTACTCCATTGCATGTATTGACTGGAAAAAGTAAAAAGAATAGTCAGCTACTAACCTTTCACTGGATGACAGCGTGCCAAGATGCCTTTGATGAGTTAATAAAAATTCTTACTTCAGCACCAGTTCTGGCCTACCCAATTTTTTAATTGCCAATTATTCCAACCACTGATGCAAGCCTAAAAGGGTTGGGTGCAGTACTGAGTCACATGCAAGTTGGTCAGGAAAGAGTAATTGCTTTAATGAGCCAGGGACTCAGAAAGTCTGAGAGGAATTATAGACATTATAGCGTGTTCAAATTAGAACTATTGGCACTTAAGTGGTCTGCTACAGAGAAGTTCAAAGACTACCTTATGTATAAAATGTTTACAGTCTGGAAAGACCGTAACCCATTGCGATAGTTAGATACCACAAATGTTCATGCCATCGAGCAGAGATGGATGGCCATGGTAACACCAACTGGCTTAAATCAGGAGCTTGATTGGTGGAGCCTTCTGTGATTATAGTGGTTTTCTGTTTGTCATTGGTTCATCATTCAATGCTGTCATTTTGTGCATATAAAATCAACTGGGAAGCATTCTGAATCATTTGCTTGGGGTTTGTAAACAACAAACAGTATTTCTATTGGAGTTATTTCCAAGGGAGCATTGATACAGCGCTCTGAAAGGTTGTCATCTCTAAACACAGTGCTATGTTCATCGTTGGAAGAGGATAACTCGATATATTGGTGTCAAGCCTAATGTCTAATGAAACCATATGGAACGCTGGTTGCTGCATCAAGCTCACAAAGCTATGCATTCTTCATTTATCTAACTTTGTATGGTTTTGGAAAAACGACAATTTTGGATATTGAGGAACGTTTTTGGAGCTATTGAGCCAAGTATACTTCCTTGGTTTCAGAGCTTTTTAAGCGATAGCCAAATGTTTGGGGTATGTCATGCAACATTGTGTTTGCATACACCTTTTGGTATGGTTCACTGGTTTTCTGGTAAAACTTAAAATGATTAAAAAGGAAAATCAGGAACAGGAAGTGGTATTCCTCAAGACAAATATTTCAACAAAAATTGAGTTCACCAGTTGTAGTCTTTTTTGATCTGCTTTTTTGGACTTGGGATTTAAGGACATAAGAATATAAAATATGCCATACTGGGTCAGACCAAGGTCCATCAAGCCCAGTGTCCTGTTTCCAAAAGTGGCCAATCCAGGTCACAAGTACCTAGCAGTTTCCTCAAAAGACAGAGATTTGACAATGATTGCAGTGGTGAAAGCAGTGGATTTCCCGGGTCCCCTTTTTTATGGACCTTTTCTCCAAGAACTTGTCCAAACCTTTTTAAAACCCAGCTACACTAACAGATTTTACGACATCCTCCAGTAACAAATTCCAGAGTTTGATTATGCATTGAGTGAAAAAATATTTTCTCTTATTAGTCTTAACTAGGTTACACTGTAGCTTTATTGCATGTCCCCTAGTCTTCCTAGGGGATATATAATGATCTACATTTACCCGTTCCACTACATTCATTAATTTATAGACCTCTATCATATCTCCCCTCAGTCGTCTCTTTTCCAGGTTGAAGAGCCCTAACCTTTTAACCTCTCTTCATAGGGGTATCCTTCCATACCCTTTACCATTTTGGTGGCTCTTCTCTGCACCTTTTCTAATAATGTTATATCCTTTTTAAGATACGGCAACCAGAATTGCAAACAATATTCAAGGAGTGGTCGCACCATTGAATGATATATAGGCATTATAATATCCTTTGTTTTATTCTCCATTCCTTTCCTTATGATTCCTAGCATTCTATTTGCTTTCTTGGCTGCCGCTGCACACTGGGTGGAGGGTTTCAACATGTTATCCATGATGACGCCTAAATCTTTCTCCTGGGTGGTGGTTCCTAATGTGGAACCTTGCATCATGTGACCATAGTTTGGGTTGTTCTTTCCTAGGTGTATAAATTTTCACTTGTCTACATTACATTTCATCTGCCATTTGGATGCCCAGTCTTCCAGTTTATCAGGTCCTCTTGCAATTTTTCACAATTCTCATGAGTTTAAACAACTTTGAATAATTTTGAGTCATCTGCAAATTTGATTATCTCACTTGTTATTCCCACTTCTAGGTCATTTAATAATATGTTAAAAAGCAGTGGACCCAGCACAGATCCCTGGGGTACTCCACTATTCACCTTTCTCCATTGGGAAAATTGGCCATTTAGCCCTAACCTCTGCTTTCTGTCTTTTAACCAGTTCCTGATCCACAATAGTACACTGTCTCCTATCCCATGACTTTTTAATTTTGTCAAGAGTCTCTCATGAGAGACCTTGTGAAAGGCTTTCTTAAAATCCAGATACACTATATCAACTCACCTTTGTCTACCTGTTTATTCACACTTTCAAAAAAAAATAACAGATTAGTAAGACAAGACCTTCCATGGCTAAAGGCATGTAGGCTGTCTCCCATTAAGCCATAAATATCTACATGTTCATTAATTTTGTTCTTTATAATGGTTTCTACCATGTTTCCCGGTACTGATGTCAGTCTCACTGGTCTGTAGTTTCCCGGATCACCCCTGGAACATTTTTAAAAAATTGGCATTACATTGGCCATCCTCCAATTTCAGGTATTACAGATGGTTTCAATGATAGTTCACAGATTACTAATAGTAGGTTTGCAATCTCATATTTCAGTTCTTTCAACACCCTTGGATGTATAACATCCAGTCCAGATGATTTGCTACTCTTCAGTTTATCAAATAGTTGTAATACATTTTCGTGGTATATCAATATTTCTTTCAATTCTTCTGCAGCATCACCTTTAAATACCATTTCAGTCATGGATAACATCCCTACATCTTTCTCAGTAAAGACCGAAGCAAAGAATTTATTCAGTCTCTCCACTATGGCCTTGTCCACTCTTAGTGCCCCTTTTACTCCTCTATCATCTAATGGTCCAACTGACTCTCTCACAGGTTTTTTGCTATGAATGTACTTGAAAAAGTCTTTATTACATGTTTTTGCTTTCACAGCAAGCTTCTTCTGAAATTCTCTCTTTACCTACCTTATCAATGCCTTGCATCTAACTTGCCAGTGCTTATGCTATTTCCAGTTTTCGTCATTTGATTCCTTTTTCCATTTCCTGAAAGTTGCATTTTTGGTAAAAACAGCCTCTCTGACCTCTTTAAACCAGTTTTTTGGACTTCCTTCCATTTTTTTTAAAGTGTGGAATACAGCTGGTCTGGCCTTCCAAAATAGTATTTTTAAACAAAACCTATGCTTGATATAAATCTTTAACCTTTGCAACTGCTCCTTTTAGTTTTTTCTTAACTATTTTCTTCATTTTATCATAGTCTCCCTTTTGAAAGTTAAAAGCTAGTACTGTGGATTTCTTTGTGGTCCTTCCTCCATTTTTTAAATCAAACACTATGATCACTATTGCCAAGTGGCCCCAACCAGGGCCGGATTTACCTATACGCCATGTACGCCATGGCGTAGGGCCCACAGCCGGCAGGGGCCCACAAAAAAAGAACCAGGTAATTTTTTTTAAACTCAATTAAAAAAAAAAACCTGGTGGCTGCCGCCGCGGGGCCCACTCTGCTGCCACGGGGGCCCCGTCTACAAGCTGAAGCGGTGCGGTGCGGTCGGGTCGGGTCTCTCTCTCCCTCCCTCCCTCGCTGCAGGCTGCGAGAGACGCGAAGATAGAGCGTCTCCTCGCGTCTGTGTTAAGCCCGCAGGGGCTGATGGGATTTCCCATCAGCCCCTGCCGGCTTAACACAGACGCGAGGAGACGCTCTCCCTTCGCGTCTCTCGCAGCCTGCAGCCTGCAGCGAGGGAGGGAGGGAGGGAGAGAGACCCGACCCGACCCGACCCGACCGCTTCAGCTTGTAGACGGGGCCCCCGCGGCAGCAGAGGGGGCCCCACGGCGGCAGCCACCAGGTTTTTTTTTTAAATTAAATTTTACTTTAGGCCGGGGGGGGGGTAGGACTGGTAATGGGCTATGGGGGGGGGGTAGGACTGGTAATGGGCTATTGGGGGGGCTGGGGCTGGAAATGGACTGGGGGGGGTAGGGCTGGTAATGGGCTATTGGGGGGCTAGGGCTGGAAATGGGCGGGGCGGGGCTGGGCTGGGGGGGGTTAAGGCTAGAGGTGGGCTGATGGGGTTAGGACTGGTAATGGACTGTGGGCTGTTGGGGGGGCTTAGAACTGGCAATGGGCTTTGGGGGGGTTAAGACTGGTAATGGGCTGTGGGCTGATGGGGGCTGTCTGGTAATGGGCTATGGGGGGGGCTAGGACTGGAAATGGGCTGGGGGGTTAAGACTGGAGGTGGGCTGATGGGGTTAGGACTGGAACTGGGCTGAACGGGTGTGTAATAAATGCAAATGGGCTTTGGGGGGGTTAAGACTGGTAATTGGCTGTGGGCTGATGGGGTTGTCTGGTAATGGGCTATGGGGGGCTAGGACTGGAAATGGGCTGGGGGGTTAAAACTGGAGGTGGGATGATGGGGTTAGGACTGGAAGTGGGCTGATGGGGGGTTAGGACTGGTAATGGGTTATAGGGGGGGCTTAAACTGAAAATGGGGTGATGGGGGGTTAAGGACTGAAAATGGGGTGATGGGGGGTTAAGGACTGTAAGTGGAGTGATGGGGGGGCTAGGACTGGTATTGGGTTGGGGGGTTGCTAGGACTGGAAATGGGCTGATGGTTGGCTAGGACTGGAAATGGGCTGATGCAGGGACTAGAAGGGAATGGATGCTGGGTGAGGCTGGAACTAGAAGGGAGCTGATGTTGGGGGAGGTTTAGAATGGGATGGGGCTGGAAGAGTAAAATGGAGAAGGGAAAAATATTTTGTGTGGGAGGGATAAAAAATCTACAATTGGCCGGGTATTGGGAGAGTAAGTGGGGATTGAGTATGGAGGGGTAAAATTTGAGTGGATGAAATAGGAATGAGGAAAGAGCAAAAGGAGAAAGATTAGTATGTTAAAGCAGCTGTAGAGAGAGAATGGAAAAAAATCTAGAAGAGAGAAGAAAGGACAAATGGACAGCAGACGATGGAGAGTTAGCAGAAGACACGAAGAAACCAGAAGAAAGTGGCTGGAGCAATTGCAGCTGAAAAAAATGCACAAAAGGTAGAAAAATATCTCTTTATTTTGAATTTATTAATTGGAATATGTCAGCTCTGGTAAATGTGCATCATTAACATCTGCGCTTTATTTAGTACAAGAGCAAATTAATGTATAGTTTTATTTCTACAGTGTTGTACATTCCAAGTTTGGCTTTTGGGATTCCCAGTTTAATTATTGTCTTCCTATTTCTAAATTGTGATTACTTGTTTGGTGATGGTCTATGTTCTGCATGTGTAACTGAGCTGAGGTGTTCTGTTTATATAATTCCTATTTGACATTGCCACTTGTTCTCTTTCCCCAGTAGGTCATGTATTGTTGTTCTCTGAAATGTATTGGTTTAATATTTGCAGTGTTGCCTTTTGATTGGTAGAGTATGGTGCTTTGTGAGTCCTGGTAGTGCTGTTAGGATACGGCGGGTTTACTATGGGCAGTGTTTGTAGTAGTTCCTAATGTGTCTGGCAGTTGGCACTGGATTATAGTAATGTAGAAATCTTTTAGTCTTTCTTTATCCATACACTCATTAAGAGGCACGTTTACTAAAAGTTAGTATATGGTAACATTATGCAAATATTTATGCAAATGAGGCCCCTTATGCAAATGAGGTCCGCACCCCCCTTGGGCCGCCCCTGCTGGGGGCCCACAATTTTTGTTGGCGTAAGGCCTCACTCAAGGTAAATCCGGCCCTGATTAGGATACTAGATAGAACTCAAGGTTAGTAGATTGAGCTGTAAATTATTATTCTCTTTAGATTATTAGCTATATAGGCTCATAAAAATAGAGTGACCATAGTTAGATTGTAGTGGGGGGCAGCTGAGCTGACCAGGCACACTGCCAGTGGCCCTATCCCAACTGCAGGTCTGCATCAGCTGTCCATTCACCAGCAGGACTGGGGTTGCTGGTCCCACAGTATGTCATCATGTACCTCCACTGCCCCCATTGCAAACGGTGAGAGTGCAGTTCTGTTGGGGGCAGATCATGTCCACCACCCCAACCCAGAGAGGGTGGTTTGCTACATCCATCATTGTCACGTGTGACATGATACACCCCTTCTCCTGAAACAAGTGACCATGGCAAGCACACTGGATATGCACTATGTTGGATGTACCATGGTCCACAAGGACCAGACATGACTGGCAAATACAAATGGACACAGAAAACTCCTAAGGGTGTCTGCAATGAATATCTGTCACACACTGGCACTGATAGAGACCTGCAGCAAAGCCTACCTCGCCCAATGCGGGTACTGCGGAGCTGGTGCTGGCCACCCCACCTCACCCTCAGGGTGAGCACGGAATACGCACAGTGGCATGGCCTGTAGGTACTCTGTCATTCCTCCCTACCAAGCTGACGTGCTGTAGAGATGCATACCCCATCTGCTGAGCAGATGTAGATTGCTGTTCTGCATGTGAATTGCATTATGGGTACTGTCGGTTCGGTCCTATCCTGGTAACCACAGCAGACAGTTTGTTTGGTGACCTGCACTCTTTCAGTAGCCAGCCATTGGTATGATAAAACCCATATTGGTGTAGCACAATGGTTACTACAATGACCTCAGCGGCAGAGATCATGGGTTCAATTTCTCTCTGTTCCCCTTTTTTATGCCTGTCCTACACAACTACATTCCATTCCTGTAATAGTCATATCTGTGCTGCTGGCACATTATGCCCTCATCACAGCTGCTAACCATCCTTCTGTCCGTCTATGTGTGTGTGCCAGCTGTGTGGCATCCTGCCCTACTGTGCAGGCTGCTACCTCATGTCCTGCACTGGTACACATTTCTGCATTGCGGCTCTTCATGCTTGCCTCTCCTGTGTCTGCTCTGCATGGCACTACCACTCCTCTGTTCCCCTGTCATTGCACTTATCCTGCCATCTCTACCTCCTCTGGTAGACACATATTCCCATCCTCTGCCACACACTGTCATTGTTGCACTTTACAGTACCATCACCCTGTGCATCGGTACAGCTGCCCCCAATATGTTTGTCCACTTTACCAGCTGCCACATGGGCTGCAAGCAGATTTGGCGGGTCCATCAACTCCGACATCTACTTCCTTCCATCACTTGTTCATTGCCTTTCCTTGGTGCTCTGTGCAGTGTTAGGGTTACATCTGTGTTTGGCCCATACAGTTCATGCTTGTGAACTTAGGGCACCTTACTGCCCTTGGGCACCACATCTTGTGTCACCTTAGCCTCCTTGGGGCATCTTTAGTGGCACCTTAGGTTCGGCCAGCTTATGGGGTGCCTTATATGCTGCCTTGGAGGGTGCCAACCTTTCGTGCCCCCCTCTGGGGCACATTATGACCCGCATTGCATGACGTGTTGCTTTATGATGTGCATTATGGTGCGCCCTAAAAGGTGCATTAGGTTGCAGCACTGGGGTGAGGCTTCTTTTGGCTAACAGTACAGATTGTTGGGATGTGTCTGACTGTTACAAGCAGCAAAAGGAATTGCCACAGACAGCATTTTAACTGAGCCCACTGAGGGATCAAACTCATGACCACTGTATCAGCAGTCAATGTCCTCACCAGTGTGTTATGCCTCTCTTGCTTTGTTCACAGGTCACCGTGCAAAGTTAAGGTTAATGCGCGATAACGTGCCATGGCTCCCTCTATCACGCGATAATGGACAAGGCGCCCTCTAGCACGCAAAAACCAGCCATTGCAAACCTAATGCCAGAATGCCACTACCTTATATGGCATTTTTCACGTTAACATTGCAGCTAGCGCCGGTAACATTAGGACCATTTGGTAAACATACCCCCTAGTCTTCACATTAGTAAAAATGAACTCAAATAAATATGTAAGAGCATAACCATAATTGTAAAATTTGCCAAATGATCTGTAAGAATGGAGAGGTCAGTAGTATTTACCAGCACTCATAGCTAATAGCAACAAAGCAATAGATGAACCTTCATCAACATTATAAAGATTATCTATGAGAATTCAGAGTGCTGTTTTTCATATTTTAACCCCTCGTAAACCTAGCCTACTATAATCAAAAATACTGGCCATCTCAAAAAAATTAGGCATTTGCAAAATAACTATTCATTTAAAGGGAATTTTAGAAGATCCGTCCTATTGCAATCTGGGACATCTAAGCAGAACGTCTGAAAACAAATGCAGTCATATCCAGGTGCGGACATGCCTGATATGGACATCTGTGGGGGCATCTACCTAGATGTATCCATAATGGTATTACAGAATCCCAGTGTCTAGGACAGCCTAATGATTAGAGTAGTTGGCTAGAAATAGGGCAGCAGGGCTCAAATCATGCTGCTGTTGCCGATGTTGTGCTGAGTACTGTGGATGAGCAAGTGAATTATTTTATAAATCTCTGGATGATTTTCAGCAAAAGAGAGCACTTCTCAGATGCCTGTTTGTGACTCAGAGCATATCTAAGGTTAAATGTGATGCCGGAAGTCCATGATGTTTCTGTGATCAGACAACGACGTCCCAGTTCCTGGGAACGCTGTGGCCGTGCCTCCAGCTCCCAGGAATGCCTTGGCCATGCCTCCTCCACACCCCCATTCAGATTTAGACATCCTCACACTGGGGATGTTCCCAGAGCCGATTTCTATGCTTTAGACATCTCAATGCCCATTTTTCGGATATCCAAAGCACTGATAAGCAGGGCCGGATTTACCTATACGCCATGTACGCCATGGCGTAGGGCCCACAGCTGGCAAGGGCCCACCCGGGGCCGGCCCACACACCGCAGGGCTTCAGAGGGAGCAGAGTAAGCTCGCACAAGGCCCCGGCTCCCTCTGTACAGCCGCCAGCGTGAAGAGCCTTTTCCTTCACGGTGGCGGCTGTATCTGTAAAGCCGCGATTGCTGGGAAAGGTTAAAGGCAATGCCCTTTAATCTTTGCCAGCATTCGCGGCTTCACAGATACAGCCGCCAGCGTGAAGGAAAAGGCTCTTCATGCTGGCGGCTGTACAGAGGGAGCTGGGGCTTCGCGCGAGCTTACCTGGCTCCCTCTGAAGCCTCTCAGACAGCCGTGTTGCTGGTCGGGGGGGCCAAGGACTGCATGGGCTGTGATTGGGGGGGGGACCTGGACCGGACAAGGGCTGTGGGGGGGGGACTTGGACTGGAAAGAAATTGTCTGTGATATGGGGGGGGGAACCTGAACTGTAAAAGGGCTATGGGGGGGGGGGACTTGGACTGGAAATGGGTTGTGATGGGGGGGGGGGGACCTGGACCGGAAAAGGGCTAGGGGGGGGGGGACTTGGACTGGAAAGAAATGGGCTGTGATGGGGGGGATAAAAGGGCTATGGGGGGGGGACTTGGACTGGAAATGGGTTGTGATGGGGGGGGGGGACCTGGACCGTAAAAGGGCTATGGGGGGGGGGACTTGGACTGGAAATGGGTTGTGATGGGGGGGGGGGACCTGGACCGGAAAAGGGCTATGGGGGGGGTAACTTGGACTGCAAATGGGCTGTGATGGTGGGGGGGGGGGAACTAGGACTGCAAATGGACTGTGATGGTGCAGGGGGACTCTGACTGCAAATGGGATGTGATGGAGGGGGCTAGGACTGGAAATAGGCTGTGATGGGGGGGCTAGGACTGGAAATGGCCTGTGATGTGAAGGCTAGCACTGGAAATGGGCTGATGAAGAGCTAGAATAGGACTGGAAATGGGCTGATGTGGGGCATGGGAAAATGGGGCTAGAAGGGAGTGGATGCTGGGTGGGTCTAGAACTATAAGGGAACTGATTTTGGGGGAGGACTAGAATGGATGGGGAATGAGAATGGAGAGGGGAAAAATATTTTGTGTGGAAGAAAAGTCTATGATGGGCTGGGTATTGGGAGAGTAAGAGGGGCTTGAAAATGGAAGGGTGAAATTTAAATGGATGATAAAGGAATAAGGAAAGAATTGGGGGAAAGAGCAAAAGGGAAACATTCAGTATGTTAAAGCAGAAATAGAGAGAGAATGGAAAACATCTAAAAGAGAAGAAAGGACAAATGGATAGCTAGCAGAAGACACGAAGAAACCAGAAGAACGTGACTGGAGCAATTGCAACTGAAAAAATGCCCAAACAGAAGGTAGAAAAATACTTTTTATTTTGAATTTATTAACTGGAATATGTCTTTTTTAATGTATTTCTTGAATTCCGATGCTGATTTTGTCCCTATTGCCTCTTTATGTCAGGCAATTCTATACATCTATTGCCATTTCTGTTTTGGTAAGTTGATCTCGTTTTTATTTTTTCTGGGGGCCCACAATTTTTGTTGGCGTAGGGCCTCACTCAAGGTAAATCCGGCCCTGGCCCCAACACCCTTATATCTTGCACCAGATCTTGTGTTCCACTAAGGACTAGGTCCAAAATGGCTTCCCCTCTGTTCAGTCCATGAACTGGCTGCTCCAAGAAGCAGTCATTTATTTCATCTAGAAACTTTATCTCCCTAGCATGTCCTGCCGTGACACTGACCCAGTCGATACTGGGGTAATTGAAATCACCCATTATTATTACTGTGCTGTAACTTTTGTTAGCTTCCCTGATTTCTTTGAGTATTTCATCTTCCATTTGTTCATTCTGACCAGCTGGTCGATAGTACACCCCCACTGCCATCGCTTTCCCCTTCCCCTTTATACATGGACTCTGAATCCATAGAGATTCTACAGTCCTTTGTGACACAATGCCCTCTCTAACAGAGTGCAACCCCTCTACCAATTTGATCTGCTCTATCATTACGATATACTTTGTACCCAGGTATCACTGGTCCCACTGGTTGTTTTACTTCCACCATGTCTCAGAGATAACAAGCATATCTAACCTCTCATTTAGTGCTATATATTCTAACTCTTCCATCTTATTTTTTAGACTTCTAGCATTTGCATACACGGATTTTAGAGGTCGTATTTTATTCATATTAATCTGACTATTGGTAGACAATAGTAATTTAGAATTTTTAAGCTCTGTCTGCTCTGTACATAAGGGCATTTTGTTACGTTGTCTTTATTGGAACCTATCTGTTGATATGCCATAACTTCAGTCTTTTGCTAGTATCCTTCAAGGAAACATTGTTCAAAACCATGCATTCTTGGGCGGCTGTCGGCTTTCCCCTATTATCTAGTTTAAAAGCTGCTCTATCTCCTGGTTCCATTCTGGTTAAGGTGGAGCCCATCCCTTTGGAAAACCCCCTCCTTTCCCCAGAATGTTCCCCAGTTCCTAACAAATCTAAAACCCTCTTCCTTGCACCATCGTCTCATCCACGCGTTGAGATTCTGGAGCTCTGTCAGCCTTTTGGATCCTGCGTGTAGAACAGCAAGCATTTCAGAGAACCCTGGAAGTTCTGGATTTCAGCTTCCTACCTAAAAACCTAAATTTGGCCTCCAGAACCTCCCCATTACACTTTCCTATGTCATTGGTACCAATATGTACCAAGACAGCAGACTCCTCCCAAGCACTATCTAAGACCTTGTCTAGGTGGCGCGTGAGATCCGTTACCTTTGCACCAGGCAGGCATGTTACCAGGCAATCCTCACGTTCAGCAGCCACCCAGCTATCTACATGCCTAATGATCGATTCATCAACTATAACGGCTGTCCTAACCCTTCCCTCATGGGCACATGTCCCTGGAGAAACCTCCTCAGTGTGAGAGGTTTTACATCACCTGGAGGACAGGTCTTAGCTATAGGATTACTTCCTGCCACATCAGGGTGAGGCTTTCCTGTCACGTGACCTCTCTCCTTCATGTAAAAAGGGGAATGTGATTGTAGTGGGGGTGTACTATTGACAGTCTGGCCCGAATGAACAAATAGATGATGAAATGCTCAAAGAAATCAGGGAAGCTAACAAAAGTTACAGCACCATGATAACAATGGGTGATTTCAATTACTCCGGTATTGACTTAGTCAGTGTCATGGCAGGACATGCTAGGGAGATAAAGTTTCTAGATGAAATAAATGTCTGCTTCTTGGATCAGCTGGTTCGTGAACGGACCAGAGGGGAAGCCATTTTGGACCTAGTCCTTAGTGGAACACCAGATCTGGTGCAAGAGATAAGGATGGGTGGGGCCACTTGGCAATAGTGATCATAGCATGACCGCGTTTGATTTAATTAATGGAGGAGGGATGGTAAAGAAATCCATAGTACTAGCTTTTAACTTTCAAAAGGGAGACTATGATAAAATGAAGAAAATAGTTAAGTAAAAAACTAAAAGATGCCGTTGCAAAGGTTAAAGATTTACATCAAGCTTGGGTGTTGTTTAAAAGTACTATCTTGGAAGCACAGACCAGCTGTATTCCACGCTTTAAGAAAAGTGGAAGGAAGTCCAAAAAACTGCCAGTATGGTTTAAAGGTGAGGTCACAGAGGCTGTTGTTGCCAAAAAAAGCATCTTTCAGGAAATAGAAGAAAGAGCCAAATGACAAAAACTGGAAACAGCACAAGCACTGGCTAGTTAAATGCAAGGCATTGATAACACAGGCAAAGAGAGAATTTGAGAAGAAGCTTGCTGTGGATGCAAAAACGCATAATAAAGACTTTTAAAGTCTGTGAGAGAGTCAGTTGGACCATTAGATGATAGAGGGGTTAAAGGGGCACTAAGAAGTGGCAAGGCCATATCGGAGAGACCGAATGAATTCTTTGCTTCAGTCTTTACATTGAGTTTAGCCTTTCTTCTGCACAGTCTCCTGCATTTGGATAGTTAATTATCTCATTACCATGAATTTCAATGTGCTGTATGCTGCTATCTGCTTAAGATTTTGTGCGGTTAGCTCATGCACAAAGCTGCTTTCTGTATTGGTAGCGCACAAAATTGTGAGCAAAAACTGAGATAACCTTTGGGTAAAGCCCAGTATACTTTACTGCTTTGTCCCAAAAGGGGGACAAAAATGTTTCTCAATCAAGTCTTAATTCACTCAGAAAAGGTTAAATAACAGGATTCACTGGTTAACTCCAAGAGAGTGTATGTATTAGGTTGCAGCACAGGCATGTGTTGGGATATACAGTGTGGCCCAAAAAAAGTGAGAATATCTCGTAAATGAAAAGCTTAAATAGTTTATTTATTTACCTTTTTTAGCTATATAACATCTTTATTTCGACAATTTCCAGTTGCCATCTTTTTTCTTTTAATTTGTCAATCGTTTACATCTGTCTTTTTTGAATTTTTAAATAACTTATATGCTACGAGATGTTCTCACTTTTTTTGGGCCACCCTGTATATTTGTGTGGATGACAGAAAGAGTCCTCAGAAGAGGGGGTACCCTTCTCAGAAGATATACAGTAACAGTGTCTATAAATGGACCCCTCTTTCTTTGGGTCCCCCTGCACTGCAGGGGTGGCTTGATTGGAATTTACGCCACTGGTGGATGAGGAAATGCATTTATTAAATGAGTGTATTAGGAGGAAGACTACGGTTTAGGGCAGAGGTGTCAAATTGCAATTTTACAGGACCACAAGCCAGTTCGGTTTTCAGGTTATCCTTAACAAATATGCATAAGATATGTCTGCATTAATTGGAGGCAGTGCATGTAAACATATTTCATAAATATTCATTAGGGATAAACTGACTGAATGTAAGAGCACTCAAGTGTAAGGAGAATGAATGAGTAAGTGAAAGTGTGTATGTGTTTGTGTGAAAGGAGTATGGGTATTTTCTCATTGCCTGGGAGCGACTGGGTAGGGCAGAGTGTGCATTTGTTGGGGAGAGGCAGAATGCGTGTATATGTGTTTCTTGGCAAAATTCTCCATTTGTGTGCCTGTGTACAGTATGTTTACTTAGGGATTTTTTAAATAGATGATATTTTAATCCCCCCTGCCTTGAGGGTTATAGTGTGTGACATGCAGAGTGTACTGTGTGAGGCAGGACTTCTTTTACCGCGACAATGCAGATATTATTCTGTTGGAAAAGCAAACAATTTCCTCAGCTCCTCCCAGATACAGAATTAATAGATACACCCTGGAGCTTTGTGCAAGAAAACAGATAAAAAGGTGGTTTAACCCTGAATAGAAGAAAAACTTCCCTTTTTGTTAAAGGTTTGTGACAAGCCCACGGGCCACAGAAGATTACCAAAATGAATTTCCTGCCTGTTCCTGAGATGAGTAAGTTTAAAATATTTTAAAACTAATTTGGTCTAATAAATGTTTTCATGTTAATCATTTTATATGTTAGCAGTAAAATCAGAATCTGCCTTGGCCCTTATTTTTTAAACAAGCTTCTTTATACCAAGCAGTGTTTTAAATTCAAAATAAACAGTCCCAAGTGACAATTTCAGAAAGAGACCCCCAATACGAGGTGAAGGGGGTCCACCTCAGAAAATCCAGAAGGGGCTAAAGTGGAACCCCATCGTCCTTGGGCCCCCCTTCACTGGATGGGCTGCTTGGGCAGAATCATGGAGAATAAAAGAGGTCACAAATATCAATGAAGGAGCAGCGTTTCTATTTAAGAGAGAGATTGTGGTTTATTAATGCTGTGAACTAAGGATAAGGTTACCAGATGTCCCTAATTTTTAGGGATTGTCCCCGACTCCCACCTGCTTGGTAGCATCCTGATAATCGGCTTAGTTCTAAGTGGAGGTAGAGGAGATTAAAGTGGCTCCAGGGAAAACAATAAAGGTAGATAAATACAGAAGCAGACGACACTGTCATTTCATATATGTACACACTTAAAAACAATTATTGTGATCTCATGTTTTTCCGACTTCTGTCATAGCAAACTAAGTTGCATTTTTAGAGCCTATGATGTTAATAGAGATGTTGCATGGGATTTAAGCAGTCTGTTGTTGTTTCTTGATGCTTGCAAGTGCCCTAAGCAAATAATGTGCGTTTTCGCACTAGGTAACTGCGTGCTCAGGCCCGCGGTAACTACTACCAAGGGGGCCTGACAGTTGCTGCATGCTCATTCGCCTGCTGTCATTCATGCTTTGGGATGCTGAATGGGTGGAATCGGGGCAGATGGTAGGCATGGATAGCATATTGCAATTAGAGCAGGAGGATGTATTATACACTGTCAATATTCTAGTTTTGTGGAAACTAGAAGCATAGCAGGGTATAGAATATATTGTTGGGCCAACATAAGAATTCTGAAAGATGCATAATACACAAGCCTTAGTGATCAATAGGTCGTATCCTCGGGCAGGGATGTAGGGTCCTTCCTATACCATGATGCTCATGCAAAACTATCTGGAGAAACTGGCTGTCCTGCATGCCCAACCTGAGCCTGTCAGTCCTGATAGCCACACAGACCCCAAGTGCTTCAAAACAGACTCACATTATTATATGAACAAATAAACAGCCGCACCAGGGGTTGCTGTTCAACATGGTTTTATTTATTTATCAGGATCCTTTTGGGGCCATCACTTGCCCAGTATGTTTCTGGCAGCAGTACCATCCTACCTCAGTGTAGCAAGGAGCTGGAAACTATTTTGCTACAGTTCTGTCAAAACTTAAATAAGCAGACGACTCCTAGGTGGCAGTGTGGACATTGCTTCGAATTTTTTGTGACAGTGCTGTGTGTTTCTTTTGACTTGCAGTTTTGTGCCTGTAGTTTTTGTCTTCTGAGGGATTTCCCTTGACTTTTAAGTTTGTGAAGCGCATGTGTGAAGACAGATGTTTTACCCACATCTCTGCCTAACGACAAGCAAGGCGTAAACTGTAAAGCTGAGGAGATTTTAGTTTGAATTACAAGCAAAGGAGCGAATGAGAAGTAAGAGCCTCAGCTTTCAACTAACATAAGGCATAGGGTACTGTGTGGGAAAATCCCAGTTAGGCCCAGTTCAAAGGACTATATTTACCCAGTACCCGGAGAACCATAAATCCTAAAGAATCAAGGAGAAGCAGAGGTCACAAATACAGATGAAGGAGCAGTGTGTTTATTTAAGAGTGAGACAGAAGCTCTTTATTGATGTACAAGTTTGGAATAAAGTTTAGTTGGAGTGCCCCAAAGAGACTATGGGGCTTGTTTATAAAGCCGCGGTAGCGGTTTGCGATCGTTATCGGAGCCGCGGCCACAATGGTGCCGCGGCTCCGATAATGATCGCGAACCGCTACCGCGGCTTTGTAAACAAGCCCCTATGTATGTTATTTTGATAAACTTGGGACTAAACACCTTTGTCTTTGAAGGGAAACAAACCTCTCTCCTTCCCAGGAGCAGCATTACCTTTAAGCAAACTAGGCGGTAACCAAAAGCGCCAGCCCTTCAGGGGTGCCCACTGCCACTGCTGTCACCGCTCTCCAGAATGTACATTGGCGGCAATGGAGGCAAACAGCCCCGTGGCGCTTACCTTTAAGCTTCGGCACTGCGGGGCTGCTTGCTTCCGCCCTCTCTCTGATGCCCGATTCTGAAACATGAAGTAGACATTGGGGCATCAGAGAGGGGGCGGAAGCAAGCAGCCCCGCAGTGCCGAAGCTTAAAGTTAGGTGCTGTGGGACTGTTTGTGGCCATTGCCACTGTTGTACGTATGTCCGGAGAGGGGCAACCGGCAGCATTGGGTGCCGCGGTGGAGGGTGCAACAGATAAGGTGCATCTAGGGCACCTCATCTCCTTGCGCCGGCCCTGCTCCCTCCCCTCCCTCTCCCATCGAAGAATCTGCCCTGGAGGTGAGAGCGCATGTTACCGCATGATTGCGGAGAGAGGACTGGAGGGAATAAATAACTTTTGTGTCCCGTCCCCCCCCCCCCAGGACACAATGTGGTGGCCCCAGACAACGGGTTACTTTGTCATTAGCTTTTATATGACAGGACCAGGATATGGAGCTGCCGGGGAGGAACACCGTGAATTCATAGCTACTAATTCAAGGGCTGAGTTCTGAAGTGGTCTTTAAGGAAACCAGGAATTTGGAGAGCACACTGTATGCTGGGCATGGGGGCAGTGAGTTAAGGGATTCAGAGCACAGAGTATGATGATTGATTCCCGTGAAAATAAACAGTGCTTGTTTCAAGCAATATTCACTCCACATTCATCTGTGGGGTTTAGCTCCATGGAGGAAAACAATAGTGCTGATGAGGTGAAGCAGACGAAAGACAAAGAGAATTGCAACTGAGGACCAGCACAGTCTTTCCCTTGGAAACAGGTGACAAATGTTGTTCACACAGACAAGGTTAGTGGATGTCCCTGATTTTCAAGGATCGTCCCCGATTTTAGATCTGTGTCCCGAATCCCACTTATTCGAGAGCTCCCTGTCCCCAATTCCAGCAATGGGGACAGAAGGGGATGGAAAAATAATTTTCACTTTAGTGATTTGAATATGTCAGATTTTAGAATTTACATCCATTATCTTTATATTTTGCACAGTACAGGGGAAATTCACCACTGTTTCTATTTCTCTGTCGATTTGTCTGCTTGGAAGTGATATTTATTTATTTAACAGCTCTTATATACCGCGCTATTTGACATCAGTGCGGTTTACATTAAACAAAATACACTCAGATTTAGAGAACTTGTCCAAGTTACAGGTAATGGGAATAAAACAAGGATTAACTGGGGAATAGCATATAAATAATTAAATAAAAGCAATTACATCAGACTAGAGATCTTGAGTGGGTATAGAGACATGTCATAAATAACATTTAACAGAGCAGGTATATACAGTGAAATATCATAAGGTGGAACGGTCTAACATCATTTAACTATTATTGCTGAGTTGAGATAATGGGGTGAGAGGGGGGGAAATATTGATGTAAAAGAAGTGTTGTAAAAAAAGGTGGGTTTTTAAAGCTTTTCTAAATTGCGATATATTTTTTATCAATCTGATGTTTAATGGAAGCTTATTCCAGCACCTTGGAGCAAAGGATGAAAATGATCTGTTAATGGTAGTTTGAGTACATTTTACTAATTCATTTGCAATCACTAGAGTATTTTCAGTTGTAGATCTTCTTGATCTGTTGTTTTGGGTATGAATGAGTAGATCAGAGATTGAAGGAGGTGAAATATTATGGAACGCTTTGAAGATCATAAGAAGTGTTTTATAAGATAATCTACAAATTATTGGGAGCCAGTGAAGCTCCATTAGGATGGGGGTTATGTGTTGTCTCCTTGTAATTCCGCATAGTGATCTAGCTGATAGTGATAGTGATTCATAGCAAGCTGTAATGGATTAAGCGTAGATTTATTGTTGCTATCATAGGATGGATGGGGGGACAGGGTCATGAGTCCTCTTCCCTTATCCACATTAAGGTTGCCAACTTTTCGAAAGAGAAAAACCCACACCTCTGACTACTCATGCTCTGCCTCCGCCCCGTCCCGCCCCATACTCCACCCCTTCTCCACCCCTAACAAATAACTGCAGAGGGCAGAAATGCAGGCTTTAGCATCTGCAGGCCATATCGAGAGGGGGGGGAGGGGTGCAAGAGGTTGCATTCTTCAGGACCCATTCAACCACAGTCCTCTCCTCAAGTCTTCCAACGCACCTATGCTCTCCCATATGTTATTAAATTCAAACATATACTCTGCATTCACAAGACTTCCCCCACCCCTTCCATAACAATCTGTGCAGAGCAGAGCTAGCACACTTCCCCATAAAACTCAGCATATTAAAAAAAATCTGAGTACTGGCAATACAAACCCTCTCAGTAGCAGGCTTACTGTGAATTAACACAAGAAAGTCATTCAGGACCCAAAGTAAAACTTCAACACCAGCACTAATTTCTAAAACTCACACAACAAGGACCCTACTTAGGAAAAGGCAGCACTGTAAATATTGCAGTGGGCCCTAGAACATCAGTAAAGCTACCAGGTAAACTGAACAAGCCAGATTACTACACAGTCTGAAATAGAAATCCCATGCTATAGAATACACAGCCTTGGCTGCACATGCAGAACACGGATCTTCACCAACTAAAAGTAAATGAAAAGAGAAAGCAGAAATACGTAGACAAAATTAAACTGAAAGCTTAAAAAGTCAGATGTTCCATGGGCGAGTGTGTGTGTGTGTGTGTGGAGACAAATGTTCCCACTCGTGGCCAGCAGGAGGGCCATACCAAGCGTGAATCACGCCCTGTGCGACTTGCTTGCACAGGGCTAGGTACGGTCCTGGCCAGCAGCAGGTGTAGCCACATCCTTCCCAATCCCAACTAGACAGCAACTCGGGTCACTCTCTCACTCCTTCCCCCCATTGGTTCACAGCAGAGGGTTAGAAATTAGAATCTGCTGCTTACCTTGTTCTATAACCTCTGTGAAATGAACATAAATATAGCTATACCCTAAAGATCATTCACTGTCCCATAAGAATCATCAACACTTGTGTGTAACAGAAGAAGTTACCAAAACTCAAATTTTTGTCGGATCGCCTGTTGCGAGGGTGTACAAACACTCTCATTAAACAGGCCCTCCTTTTATTCAACTTATTTTTTAAAAAGGTCAGTATAACCTTAGGTCCACACAACCTAAATATGCTAAGGGCTACAACAAGCCCAAAAGGACCAGCCCGTGCATAATAAAGATACTAACCTGCATCAAAATGTTTTTAACAGAACAATTCTGTCACCAGCAAACTGAATATATGCGGAAGTAATGGCACTTAGCTGAATAGTGAGGTAAAATGGAGTACTCCAAACTCTCTGTTCTTCGTGTCTGGAGACTGGTGGTCCAAATTCAATGGATCTTCATAGATGCCCCAAAAGAGGTGTTTCGAACTCAATCCAAACTTCAGACAGTAACCCAAAACTTCACTAACAAGCCAGCCAAGAGACTTCCGTAGCAGTCAGACAATGGTTGGGTTATGTTGCGACACAAACCGTTGTGTTTCAAGCCCGCCGTAACTCTGGCTCTTTATCAAGCAAACCCAGCCAACTTCCTGTTCCGTGCAAATGCAAGATGACCTCAGCACCACAATGGAACCTACTGATGACATGTTTGAACATCAAATTTGAAGTTCATCGAATCTTCCACCATTCAATCTCCACATTCAAACCAAATGGAGCAACTGTGTTAAACTTGAATATCCACCGTTGCTCATGATGGTGCAAAACAGCCCGACGATCCCCCCCTCTAGGAAGTGGAGGAACCTTGTCCACAATCGTCCAGCTAAGTTGTTCAAAGCTGTGGGAGGCTGATAAGCAGTGTTGGACAATAGGAGCAGTTACTGTATGTGTATTAAGACGGGAGCGATGCTCCTGTAAACGCTTACGGATAGACCGCGTGGTCATACCCACATATAATAAATGACAAGGGCACATTATTAGGTATACTACATAATCTGATGTGCAATCCGTATTGTGGCGACGAAAGTAGCTAATGTGAGTGTGGGGATCTTCCCATGTGGTGCCCTCCATAGTGTTGAAACACATATCACAAGATCCACAAGCTTGATGATTACCCGAGGACGAGACCAATGTCCTGCTAGATGTGGTGTGTACCACCCGGTCCGCTATATTGGTCCCTCTCCGGTACGCCAATCGTAAAGGTTTTTTAAAGCAGGCATGTTCCGACAAAATATGCCAATGTGATCTTAGAATTCGTGCTATGTTCCCCATGCAAGGCATATAGGGCAATACTCCCACATAAGGTTGAACAGCAGTCTGGTCTTGCGATAACTTCCCCATAGATTCTGAAGTGTCAGTCCACCATTCTGGATGGTTGTTAAGAGCTCGCTTATAAGCCGAATCAATCAATTTCAAGGGATAACCCCGTGCGGCCAATCGGTCCTTCAAGCTCTGAGAATGAAGTTTATACTCTCGCCGAGTGGAACATAAGCGCCGAAGGTGAAGAAATTGGCCAATGGGGAGCGCTTGCCGGAGGGAACGAGGGTGAAAGCTAGTATATTGCAACAATGTGTTGCGCTGGACGGGCTTACGATAAAGGGTAGACTGAAGCTTACCCTCTTCTTTATAGAGTAGCAAATCCAGAAACTCTATTTGGGCAAGATGAAACTTCGCCTCAAATTTTATATGGATATGCAAAGTGTTCATCCAATGTAAAAATTGTTGTAAACTGTCTCCCAATCCTTTCCAGATGAAAAATACGTCATCCAAGAAACGCTTCCACACTAGAACTGAGCAAAATTGTTCAGATGTATAGAGATAAGTATCTTCAAAATGTGCCATATACAGGGCCGCCACCGAAGGAGCCACCGTTGCGCCCATTGCTATGCCAAAACACTGATGATAAAACTGCTGATCATACATAAAGTAGTTGTTATCAAGCACCCAGGACAATAGTCGTAACACAAAGACCTTCGGAAGTCGCGCCAGCAAAATTAATGGTAAAGCTGCCAATATGGAATGTGCTTCTTTTTGATCAATGTTCGTATACAATGCTACGACGTCTAAGGTGACTAAATAATAATGAGATAACACGGGAATATCACGAACTGCTGACAGAAAATAAGAGTCTCGAATATATGATCGAATACCCTCTGTCAACGGTTGAAAAAATTGATCACAGAAAATCGAGAGTGGTTCCAGAACAGACCCCCGGCAAGAGACTATGGGGCGCCCAGGCGGGTGCTCCAAAGATTTATGTATTTTGGGGACCATATAAAGTACTGGAACCTTAGGAAATTGAGGATTCAAAAAAGAATATTCCTTCTTCGTGATCCAATTACTGTGATATGCCTCAGTAGTATATTCCTTGATGGCCGATTGTAGTTGAGGACCAGGATCAGAAGGTAAAACCCTATAATACTTGTCATTTTCCAAGTGTGCCAAGACCACTGCATGATAAGCTCCTCTGTCTTGTAACACCACTGCTCCCCCCTTATCTGCTCGTCGCACCACTAACTGGGGGTTGGAACTCAATTCTTGTAATGCTTTGTAAAGGGGAGCGGATAGATTAGAAAAACGTCGCTGAGGGGTTTCAGCCAATCGATCCACATCCCTAGATTCTAGACGTTGAAAAGTTATTAAGGAAGCATCCGTACTCACTGGAGGTAACCAGGTAGAGACCGGAATACACGTCGAATCTCAGAGTAGTCCAAGAACCTGTGGTCGAATCATCTAAGACCACCGGGCTATCAAAAAGAGAAGGATGCTCCAAAGGTTTGTCAATTGCCGCTTGTGAAAAGGCAAAAGTAGCAGTGTTAGAGGAGTCCATGCTTGCTGCTGACATCATCATGTAGATCAGGGGTCTCAAACTCAAATTGCTTTGAGGGCCAAATGAGGACTTGTAAAGTAACCCGGGGGCCGCACAAGAGGCGGGCCTAATTTGCATAAGGGACCTCATTTGCATAAATATTTGCATAATGTTACCATAAACTAACTTTTAGTAAACATGCCTCTTAATGAGTGTATGGATAAAGAAAGACTAAAAGATTTCTACATTACTATAATCCAGTGCCAACCGCCAGACACATTAGGAACTACTACAAACACTACCCATTTAGAACCCATAGCAAACCCACCGTATCGTAACAGCACTACCAGGACTCACAAAGCACCATACCCTATCAAAAGGCAACACTGCAAATATTAAACCAATACATTTCAGAGAATAACAATACATGACCTACTGGGGAAAGAGAACAAGTGGCAATGTCAAATAGGAATTACATAAACAGAATACCTCAGCTCAGTTACACATGCAGAACATACACCATCACCAAACAAGGAATCACAATTTAGAAACAGGAAGACAATAATTAAACTGGGAACCCCAAAAGCCAAACTTGGAATGTACAACAACACTGTAGAAATAAAACTATAAATTAATTTCCTCTTGTATTAAATAAAGCACAGACGTTAATGATGCACATTTCCCAGAGCTGACATATTCCAGTTAATAAATTCAAAATAAAGAGATATTTTTCTACTTTTTGTGCATTTTTTTTCAGTTGCAATTGTGCCAGCCACTTTCTTCTGGTTTCTTGGTGTCTTCTGCTAACTCTCCATGGTCTGCTGTCCATTTGTCCTTTCTTCTCTCTTCTAGTTTTTTTTCCTTTCTCTCTCTACATCTGTTTTAACATACTAATCTTTTTCCTTTTGCTCTTTCCTCATTCCTATTTCATCCACTCAAATTTTACCCCTCCATCCTCAATCCACACTTACTCACCCAATACCTGGCCAATTGTAGATTTTTCTTCCCTCCCACACAAAATATTTTTCCCCTCTCCATTTTACTCTCCCAGCCCTATCCCATTCTAATCCTCCCCCAACATCAGCTCCCTTGTAGTTTCAGCCCCACCCAGCATCCGCTCCCTTCTAGTCCCCGCATCATCAGCCCATTCCAGTCCTATCCTAGCCCCACCATCAGCCCATTTCCTGTCCTTGCTCCCCCCAACTAAGCCCATTTCCAGTCCTAGCTCCCTCCCCTCACAGCCCATTTCCTTTCCAAGCCCCCTCCCCATCAGCCCATTTCCATTCCAAGCCCCCCTCCCCATCAGCCCATTTCTATTCCAAGCCCCCTTCCACTCAGCCCATTTCCATTCCAAAACCCCGTCCCCATCAGTTATTTGAAGTTCAAGCCCCCCCCTCTACTCAGCCCATTTCCAGTCCTAGCAACCCCCCCCCCAGTCCATTACCAGTTCTAGCCCCCCCATAGCCCATTACCAGTCCTAAGCCCCCCCAACAGCCCACTTCCAGTCCTAATCCTTCCATCACCCCATTTTCATTATTAGCCCCCCCCCATAACCCCATTTTCAGTCTTAGCCCCCCCCCCAATCAGACCACCTCCAGTCCTAACCCCCATCTGCCCATTTCCAGTCCTAGCCCCCCGCCCCCCCCCGCGCGGTGCTCTCCTCCAAGCCTGGAAGCAGTAATGGTAAGGAGGCCTGAGCTCTCCTTCATGCCTGGAAGCAGTAATGGTAAAGAACTCGGTGCTCTCCTCCATGCCTGGAAGCTTTAATGGTAAGGAACCCTTAGCTCTCCTCCATGCCTGGAAGCAGTAATGGGGAGGACTCTAGGAGCTCCTATAGACACTTAGGTCCATTCCCTGGGTAAGGCAGTATGATCTCTTTGGGCCTTAGGCAAACAAGCATGAGATGCTCCTCACCATAATATGACTATAAATACATTTTATAGCCTCACAAATGTATGAGCATTGGCCTATATTTAATGATGTCCCATTTAATATGGAGGTTTGAAAATACCCCAGACCCCATCAAGCACTCAAATGGATGCCGACTGAGTGGACACCCATACATGGCACCTGCTAATGAGAAGAAGCAGCTTAGGTCATCACCTCTTGTCCGTATGGGCTGCAGCATCCATGAATGATGACATCTTTTGTCTATGGGCGATCCATTGCAGAGCAAGAGAAAGCATGGCATATCCGACACAGCCCCCCCAAACCGCCGTGGCAGCGCCAGAATCAGCTGTCCCGCGGCCCCTTACCGTGTGCCCGGCAGAGCCCTCAGCTTCAGCAACATCAGCGGCGGGCTTTTCCAGCTGCGAAGAGAAGAGTAATTTCCCTCTCGCGGCCTGTTAAGCCCGCCGGGGCTGATGGGAATTCCCATCAGCCCCGGCAGGCTTAACAGAGCCGCGAGAGGGAAATACTACTCTCTTCGCGGCCCTGAAAGCTGCCGCTGATGTTGCTGAAGCTGAGGGCTCTGCCGGACACACGGTAAGGGGCCGCGGGACAGCTGATTCTGGCGCTGCCACGGCGGCAGCGGCAGAAGCCAGGGCTTTGGGGGGGTTTTTGTTTCCTCTCCATCGCGGGCCGCAGAAACTTCTCTCGCGGGCCGCATGCGGCCCGCGGGCCGCGTGTTTGAGACCCCTGATGTAGATGGAGGTGACTCCAAAGAAGTAACAATAAACTATAACCTCTGTGAAATGAACATAAATATAGCTATACCCTAAAGATCATTCACTGTCCCATAAGAATCATCAACACTTGTGTGTAACAGAAGAAGTTACCAAAACTCAAATTTTTGTCGGATCGCCTGTTGCGAGGGTGTACAAACACTCTCATTAAACAGGCCCTCCTTTTATTCAACTTATTTTTTTAAAAGGTCAGTATAACCTTAGGTCCACACAACCTAAATATGCTAAGGGCTACAACAAGCCCCCTTTACAAAGCATTACAAGAACTGAGTTCCAACCCCCAGTTAGTGGTGCGACGAGCAGATAAGGGGGGAGCAGTGGTGTTACAAGACAGAGGAGCTTATCATGCAGTGGTCTTGGCACACTTGGAAAATGACAAGTATTATAGGGTTTTACCTTCTGATCCTGGTCCTCAACTACAATCGGCCATCAAGGAATATACTACTGAGGCATATCACAGTAATTGGATCACGAAGAAGGAATATTCTTTTTTGAATCCTCAATTTCCTAAGGTTCCAGTACTTTATATGGTCCCCAAAATACATAAATCTTTGGAGCACCCGCCTGGGCGCCCCGTAGTCTCTTGCCGGGGGTCTGTTCTGGAACCACTCTCGATTTTCTGTGATCAATTTTTTCAACCGTTGACAGAGGGTATTCGATCATATATTCGAGACTCTTATCATTTTCTATCAGCAGTTCGTGATATTCCCGTGTTATCTCATTATTATTTAGTCACCTTAGACGTCGTAGCATTGTATACGAACATTGATCAAAAAGAAGCACATTCCATATTGGCAGCTTTACCATTAATTTTGCCGGCGTGACTTCCGAAGGTCTTTGTGTTACGACTATTGTCCTGGGTGCTTGATAACAACTACTTTATGTATGATCAGCAGTTTTATCATCAGTGTTTTGGCATAGCAATGGGCGCAACGGTGGCTCCTTCGGTGGCGGCCCTGTATATGGCACATTTTGAAGATACTTATCTCTATACATCTGAACAATTTTGCTCAGTTCTAGTGTGGAAGCGTTTCTTGGATGACGTATTTTTCATCTGGAAAGGATCGGGAGACAGTTTACAACAATTTTTACATTGGATGAACACTTTGCATATCCATATAAAATTTGAGGCGAAGTTTCATCTTGCCCAAATAGAGTTTCTGGATTTGCTACTCTATAAAGAAGAGGGTAAGCTTCAGTCTACCCTTTATCGTAAGCCCGTCCAGCGCAACACATTGTTGCAATATACTAGCTTTCACCCTCGTTCCCTCCGGCAAGTGCTCCCCATTGGCCAATTTCTTCGCCTTCGGCGCTTATGTTCCACTCGGCGAGAGTATAAACTTCATTCTCAGAGCTTGAAGGACCGATTGGCCGCACGGGGTTATCCCTTGAAATTGATTGATTCGGCTTATAAGCGAGCTCTTAACAACCATCCAGAATGGTGGACTGACACTTCAGAATCTATGGGGAAGTTATCGCAAGACCAGACTGCTGTTCAACCTTATGTGGGAGTATTGCCCTATATGCCTTGCACGGGGAACATAGCACGAATTCTAAGATCACATTGGCATATTTTGTCGGAACATGCCTGCTTTAAAATCCTTTACGATTGGCGTACCGGAGAGGACCCAATATAGCGGACCGGGTGGTACACACCACGTCTAGCAGGACATTGGTCTCGTCCTCGGGTAATCATCAAGCTTGTGGATCTTGTGATATGTGTTTCAACACTATGGAGGGCACCACATGGGACGATCCCCACACTCACATTAGCTACTTTCATCGCCACAATACGGATTGCACATCAGATTATGTAGTATACCTAATAATGTGCCCTTGTCATTTATTATATGTGGGTATGACCACGCGGTCTATCCGTAAGCGTTTACAGGAGCATCGCTCCCGTCTTAATACACATACAGTAACTGCTCCTATTGTCCAACACTGCTTATCAGCCTCCCACAGCTTTGAACAACTTAGCTGGACGATTGTGGACAAGGTTCCTCCACTTCCTAGAGGGGGGGATCGTCGGGCTGTTTTGCACCATCATGAGCAACGGTGGATATTCAAGCTTAACACAGTTGCTCCATTTGGTTTGAATGCGGAGATTGAATGGTGGAAGATTCGATGAACTTCAAATTTGATGTTCAAGCACGTCATCAGTAGGTTCCATTGTGGTGCTGAGGTCATCTTGCATTTGCACGGAACAGGAAGTTGGCTGGGTTTGCTTGATAAAGAGCCAGAGTTACGGCGGGCTTGAAACACAAAGGTTTGTGTCGCAACATAACCCAACCATTATCTGACTGCTACGGAGGTCTCTTGGCTGGCTTGTTAGTGAAGTTTTGGGTTACTGTCTGAAGTTTGGATTGAGTTCAAAACACCTCTTTTGGGGCATCTATGAAGATCCATTGAATTTGGACCACCAGTCTCCAGACACGAAGGACAGAGAGTTTGGAGTACTCCATTTTACCTCACTATTCAGCTAAGTGCCATTACTTCCGCATATATTCAGTTTGCTGGTGACAGAATTGTTCTGTTAAAAACATTTTGATGCAGGTTAGCATCTTTATTATGCACGGGCTGGTCCTTTTGGGCTTGTTGTAGCCCTTAGCATATTTAGGTTGTGTGGACCTAAGGTTATACTGACCTTTTTAAAAAATAAGTTGAATAAAAGGAGGGCCTGTTTAATGAGAGTGTTTGTACACCCTCGCAACAGGCGATCCGACAAAAATTTGAGTTTTGGTAATTTCTTCTGTTACACACAAGTGTTGATGATTCTTATGGGACAGTGAATGATCTTTAGGGTATAGCTTACCTTGTTCTGGCAAGATTCTTTCTTCCCCACACCCGTGTCAGCGTTTCCTATCACCCTACCCTCCCAGTGTCCAGCATCCCCTCTTAATGTCTAGCATTCCCTTTTTCTGTTCCTTTCCTCCTCTTATGTTCATTATCCCCTTCTATCTTGTTACACCCCCACCCCCCCTGGTCCAGCACCTTCTGCCTTCCTATTCCCCCTGCCATGCCCAGCATTTCCACTGTCACTCAACTCCCTCCCTCCCAGTATCCCTGTGTGTCTTTATCTGTTCTTTGGGCCTCTATATCCTCCCCAGTCCTTCCTCCAAGTACATCTTGTTTTGTCCTTCCATAGTGATCCAGCATCTCCCTTCTCACCATGTCCTAGTATCCAACATCCCCCCTTTTCTCCTCTGAGCAAGTATGTCTTTTGCTTTTTTCCTCTCACTCGATCCAGCATTTCCTCTTGCCCGCCCCTGCACCAATCAGGTATTCTTCTCCTCTCTCTGCTGCCTGTCATGCCACTTCTGCTTCCTGGATGTGCTTCAGCAGCAAAAGAGAGAAGGGCCATTGAGCTTGTGCACACCACACAACCCCTCAAAATAAGGAAATGTTCATCAGAGGGAATGGGACTGACAGAGCCTTAGCGGCGCCTGTGGGCTTGACAGCTCTGCTCTTTTTCTCTCTTTAGCCGCTGCTGCGCATTCAGGAAGGTTTCAGTGGCATTGCAGGCAGCAAAGAGAAATAAAAAATACTTGCAACAATGGTGGAGGAGACAGTGGCAGCCACAGTGGATTCGGCATTCATGCTGATCTCAGGACCGCGCTGCATCCCTTCTTGAACAAAAATATTGACTTTTCTACTGCTGATTTTAAAGGTCTGCTGGAGCCAATCTGACCATATAAAAGCTGGCCAGGCCAGCTGAAAACTGGCTAGTTGGCAACCCTACCTTCACACATTGTTGCCCAAACTTGGAATTAAGTTCTTCTTCTCCCCCCCCCCCCCCCACACACTCCCCTTTGGATAAATGTCTCAGATTTGCCTGCAAAAATCTTAACTCAGAACATATTTGCTTCTCACCACCAAAGAACTATCCTCCAGGATTCATTTGGAAAGCAGCTGTGAAAGTGTTGGTGAATTTATTTGCCCCTTGTGCGCTGGATCAGGTGCTACTGAAGGATGGGAGACCATGCAAGGCCATTCTGAACCTTAAAGAAGAATCCTAATTTACATATATGAGTTTAGCCAGAGCAAAAAGCCTCAGGAGAGAAGATGGCTGACTAAAATAGCAATGAAACATCTGGCAGGTCCCTGCAACTCGAAGTCATATTTGAGGAGAGGCAAGTAGACCAGTTGGTTGCAGGAGTGGCTAGTAAGGAACTGTGAATGAAATTGTTTTCCTGTCATGGTACAGCACTATAGAAGTGGAATAAGTCCTAAGATATGAGCCACTCTTTAGGGTCAAGCCAAACTGATCTCAGGTCATATACACCTATTAAGACAATTTGAAAAGAAGAGGAGCATTTTGTGCCATCAGTCACCAATTTGTTGACATTGGGGAATCTTGTTCTGAGAGCAGAGAGAGAATAGCTTGTTCGTACTCTTGTGGGACACATGACCTCCAAGCTTGCAAAGACCAAGAATTAATGTGTTGATTTTGTAATTGGAGGGGCCACTTCAACAGTGTTTGTCACCACCTAGCCCATAGGTAATTCCAGCAAAAGAAAAAAAGAGCATTTCATCAAAGGAGACAATATCCAGAGAGACGGGGCTGACCCAAGGTTATCTGACACCCTGGACTAACCTTCAGGTGTGCACCCACCCCTCCAGGATGGCTCAAACACATGCGACCCCCCTCCACCCATGTATTTCAAGGCCCTACGAAACCCCCTCCTGGGGCAGCTCAAGATCCTATTTCCTCCCAAGATATCCCTTCCTTTCAGGTATCCAGCATCTGTCCTTCCCTACCCCCACTTTTCATGTGCCTTTGTGTCTTTATAAAATACTAGCACAAATTTATTTAGCTGCATTTATATCCTGCTTTTCACTGGGTCAAAGTGGTTGGGGGATACATTTAACACGAGAGGATTTGAGACACACACTAATACTTACAGGGAACATGGGCAATGGAGAGTTAAGTGGCTTGCCCAAGACCACAAGGAGCACCTGTGGGACTACAAGCCCCAGTCCTTCTGGCCCAAGGTTGCTGTCCTCTAGTGGGATTTGAACCACTGACCTTCCGGCCTGTGGTACCTTGCCCCAACCACTAGGCCACTCCCCCCCCCCACAAATTCTAAACAAATAATGCCTAGATTTAAGGCACAACATTGGAAAGCAGGCATAAATATCTGTGCATAGCGTATACAAGTATGTGCATAGATTAATGTATTTTATAGTGAACACATGTGCTTCATGACTCGGCCTGTGCTCCACCCAGACGGCACCGCTGGCAACGCCTATATTAAAAGTGTACATGTTCATGCTGCTACCTTTCTGTAATGCCTGTTGCAATTTTAGAAGAGCTGTTTTACATGTCTGTTGCCACATCCGCACTAAAATGACTTTCTAAAAATATCCCCAAAGAGTTATTTTATGAAAGCTTATTCACATGTATAGATGTGTTAAAATGACGACACAGAGAGAGCAAATAGAAGCCCTCACAGCAAAAAATAACAATACATCATGAATAATTAAATAAATAAATAAAACTATAAAAAATATAAAACAATACTAATAAATAAATAAATAACCCAAGATGTCTTCATAAAAACACTCAAAGATCCAAATTTAATCATTGAAATCAACAAGGAGACCATGTTAAAACAGACCAAACATTAAAAAACAGACTAATAAATAACTTTAAATCATAACAACAATAGATAGAAAATAAACGAATGTTAATACGTATAAAAGTTAATAAATACTATCGCCTTCAGAGCACATACTTAAAGTTTTTTTTTTTAAATGGGTTATATGTAAATACATGCACAATGAAATATCGTTTTATATTTTTTATCGTTTTATTTATTTTTTTAATTATTCATGATGTATTATTATTTTTTATGTCACACATGTTTAATTGTCTATTACCCTATGTTTTTATTTAAAGATGTGTGCCCCCTGAAGAAGACAATCCTGCCGAAACGCGTTGGGACTATTAATTCAATAAATTGTTGACCTTTTACACCCTCACTTCTTGTGTTTTGTTTAGATGTGTTAAAATGCCTCATATAAAATTATTTGGCACATACAACGTATGTACTAATATGTGACTTTGGAGTAGGTCTGTTGAGAGGTTGGGTGGAGTTGGGTGGAGCATGGGTGGAGTCACAATATACATGTGCACATTTTAGCCACGATTTCTGAAGCTTTCTTGGGGCAATTTTATAAAGATACAAAGATGTCTATATGTTTTTATAAAATAGGCTACAAAGAGGCATCTGCTTGCATTCTCAATCTAGACTGTTATACAATTACTTTCCACAGGCATATATATTGTATGGGGAGGCTTAGACAGGGGTGGGAGGGGGTGTTCCAGAGGTGGAACGAGGGCAGGGCATGGGTGGGCCATGACTGCGGACGTAGATGGCCGATTCTGAGGTCAGCCCTGCATATCTGGGGCCATGAACTTAGGCAGCGGACTTATGCCACTGCAGAGGTGGAATGAGACCCCCTGAACATCCAGGGGATCCTGTTGCCAGGTCGGGAAAAAAAGGTAGGGGTCAAGGATGTTCCCTGCAGAGGGTCCAGCTATGGGAAATGAATGAGATTGGGGGTGGCCAGCATTCTTGGCTCCTGAATGGAGCCGCAGCGCCATGACGATGGGATGTCATGGCACTGCAGCTCCATTTAAGAGCTTGACTGAGGTAGCCGGGGATCTGCTGGCATGCAGGCCGATCAGAATCGAGGACTGGCCTGCACATTCAAGCTGTAGATGCCATTCTAATCCTGTAGGCACATCTAGCCCCCATGGGATCAGAATCGGGTCTACCTCTGGGTATCCCGATTCCGATCGGCCGTACAGGGGCCTGGATGGCCACATTGGAATGTGCCTCTATATGAATGGACATCAGGGCAGAATATTAGGAGCAGAAAGGAAGCTTCTCTTATTTGTAGCTGACCTTGACAAAGTTCTCCTCCTAGAACGTAGTTAGATGGTGTCTCTGGGGTAAGTAGGCTGGAACTCAGTTTGCCTAGTAATAAGGTGACTGATTTGCTTCAGGAATTTTAGAGAGGTGTTTGAGGAGAAAGGAGAGAACTGAAAGGGTTTGAAGGAAATGTGGAGGACAATTTTATGAAGTCCTGTGTAGTTAGTGCACATACAGTTGTGGTCAACGTTATTGGCACTCTTGCAGTTTAAACCCTTAAGGACTCATTCTGTTCCAGATGTAGATCCCCTCTGTACATTCAGTCTGAACTGGTTCAGTCATAGCATGTAAGATGAGTTGGGATTATCCAGTCAGTACCTTTGACTGAATGGGAAACACTTCTGGTATGTGCGTCCAAACCTGATGGCCCTGCTCAACAGTGCACTGACTATAGAATTACAGAATATTCAGTTATTGAGGTAGTCATACCTAGACCACTGGACATATTTACCTAGCTGGAAGGGAGCATGGTGTGTTGAAAGACTGAGCTATGCCAGGTATACCAAAAGATCAAGTTGGCCCCAGAAGCTGCTGGTCATTAATACTCCAACAGAGATCTACCAGTTCACAACAAGACTTCCCTTTTGAGTGATGTCAACCCTGGCGGAATTATAGTATGCCATGGACCACCAAGGGGAGAAGACTAATGGGTGCGGTGTGCAGGGGTAGCTCTATAATGAGGCGGAGTGAGGTGGTTGCCTCAGGTCGCAAATATTTGGGAGTGGCATAAAATGCCCCCAAAACAGCCGCCTCACTCCATCTTTAAAGTTAAAAGAAAAAAAAGGGTGGACAAGTTGCTGCCACTGCTTCTCAGCAGCAGCAGATTCAACCCCCACCACCTCCACTGCTGCCCTGGAAGGAAATGCTGCCATTTACCCTCAGCACTCCACCGGGCTCAACTTTAATAGAGCCACGAGAAAGAAGGGATATGCTGTTCTTTCTCATGGCTCTGCAGAGCCAGGGCTCTGGGCTTCGGGCCACTCAGGCAAGCATGGGACCTCCTGGGGGTGGCTAGGACTGAAAATGGACTGATCTCAGTGCAGGTTAGGGTTGGTAATGGGCTGATGGGAGGGCTAGCACTGAAAATGGGCTGATTGGGAGGGGGACTAGGACTGTTAATGGGCTGATGGAGGGGCTAGCATTGGAAATGGGCTGATCAGAGCGGTTAGGCCTGGAATTGGGCAGATTAGTGGAGCTAGGACTGGTAATGGGCTGATTAAGGGAGGCTAGGACTGATAATGGGCTGATTGGGGGGCTAGGACTGGAAATGGGTTGATTGGGGGGACTAGCATTGGGAATGGGCTGATCGGGGGTTAGGACTGGGAATGGGCTGATTAGCAGAGGCTAGGACTGGTAATGGGCTGATGGGTGGGGCTAGGAATAGTAATGAGCTGATTACGGGAGGCTAGCATTGGTAATGGGCTGAAGGGGGATGCACTGAAAATGGGCAGATTGGGGGGCTTGGACTGGTAATGGGCTGATTAGGGGAGGCTAGGATAGGTAATGGGCTGATCAGGGGGGTTAGGACTGGTAATGAACTGATCAAGGGGGGCTAGCACTGGAAATGGGTTGATTATTGGAGGCTAGGACTGGTAATGGGCTGATGGAGGGGTTAGGACTGGTAATGTGCTGTTCGGGGGAGGGCTAGCACTGTTAATGGGCTGAGGGGGGACTAGCACTGGAAACGGGCAGATAGGGGGGTGGGGGGGGGGCTAGAACTGGTATGACCTGATTAGGGGAGGCTGGGACAGGCTGATCAGGGGGGTTTAAGACTGGTAATGGGCTTATGGCGGCCTAGGACTGGTAGTGGGCTGATTAGGGAAGTCTAGCACTGGTAATGGGCTGAGGGAAGACTAGCACTAGAAAGGGGTAGATGGGGGGGGGGTGCTAGAATTGGTAATGAGCTGGTTAGGGGAGGCTAGGTAAGGTAATTTGTCTGGTCAGTGGGGGTTAGGACTGGTAATGGGCTGATGGGGGGACTAGGACTGGATATAGGCTTCGACTGGAAATGGGCTGATCGAGGGGGCTAGAACTGGAAATGGGCTGATTATGGGGCTAGAATTGGTATTGGGCTGATGGGGGGCTAGGACTTGAAATGGGCTGTAGTAGGGGGGAGGGTAGGACTGGTAATGGGCTGAATGGGGTGGCTAGGACTGGAAATGGACTGATCTCAGTGCGGTTAGGGTTGGTAATGGGCTGATGGGAGGGCTAGCACTGGAAATGGGCTGATCGGGGTGGGGGACTAGGACTGTTAATGGGCTGATGGAGGGGCTAGCATTGGAAATGGGCTGATCAGAGTGGTTAGGCCTGGAATTGGGCAGATTAGTGGAGCTATGACTGGTAATGGGCTGGTTAAGGGAGGCTAGGACTGATAATGGGTTGATTGGGGGGCTAGGACTGGAAATGGGTTGATTGGGGGGACTAGCATTGGGAAAGGGCTGATCGGGGGTTAGGACTGGAAGTGAGCTGATTAGCAGAGGCTACGACGTAATGGGCTGATGGGTGGGGCTAGGAATAGTAATGGGCTCATTATGGGAGGCTAGCATTGGTAATGGGCTGAGGGGGGATGCACTGAAAATGGGCAGATTGGGGGGCATGGACTGGTAATGTGCTGATTAGGGGAGGCTAGGACAGGTAATAGGCTGATGAGGGGGGGTTAGGACTGGTAATGAACTGATCAGGGGGGCTAGCACTGGAAATGGGTTGATTATTGGAGGCTAGGACTGGTAATGGGCTGATGGCGGTCTAGGACTGGTAATGGGCTGATTAGGGAAGACTAGCACTGGAAAGAGGTAGATGGGGGGGAGTACTAGAATTGGTAATGAGCTGGTTAGGGGAGGCTAGGACAGGTAATTTGGCTGGTCAGAGGGGGTTAGGACTGGTAATGGGCTGATGGGGGGACTAGGACTGGATATAGGCTTTGACTGGAAATGGGCTGATCGAGGGGGCTAGAACTGGAAATGGGATGATTATGGGCTAGAATTGGTATTGGGCTGATGGGGGCTAGGACTGGAAATGGGCTGAAGTAGGGGGGAGAGTAGGACTGGTAATGGGCTGAATAGGGGGGCTAGCTTTGGAAATGGGCTGATTAGGGGGGCTAGGACTTGAAATGGGATGATTAGGGGGGCTAGAACTTGAAATGGGATGATTAGCCGAGGCTAGAACTGGTAATGGGCTGATGGGGGGGGGCTAGGACAGGTAATGGGCTAAGGGGGATGCATTGGAAATGGGCAGATTGGGTTGGGTTTTGACTGTAATGAGCTGATCGTGGGTTGGAAATGGGCTGATTAATGGCAGCTAGCACTAGAAATGGGCTAAGGGGGGACTAGCACTGGAAATGGAAAAATCGGGGGGGGGGGGGGTGTTAGGACAATGGGCTGATTAGGGGGCTAGCACTGGTAATGGACTGAAGGAGGGTACTAGCACTGGAAATGGGCTGATCGTGGGGGGCTAGGACTGGAAATGGGCTGATTAGTAGAGGCTAGCACTGATAATGGGCTGGTTAGGGGAGACTAGCACTGGTAATGGGCTGAGGGGGGGGACTAGCATTGAAAAGGGGCAGATCGGCAGGCTAGCACTGGTAATGGGCTGATGGGGACTAGCACTGGTAATGGGCGGATTGGGGAGGACTAGGACTGGTAATGAGCTGGTTAGGGGAGGCTAGGGCAGGTAATGGGTTGATCGGGGGGGGGGGGGGGGGTTAGGACGGGTAATGGGCTAATGGGGTGCTAGCACTGGAATGGACTGATGGGGGGACTAGGACTGGATATAGGCTGGCACTGGAAATTGGCTGTTCGGGGACTAAAACTGGAAATGGGCTGATTAGGGGGGCTAGAATTGGTATTGGGCTGATCGGGGGCGAGGACTGGAAATGGGATGATCAGGGGGGAGGCTAGGACTTGTAATGGGCTGAATGGGGGGGTCTAGGACTGGAAATGGGCTGTTTAGGTGGGCTAGCATTGGAAATGGGCTGATTAGGGGAGGCTAGCACTGGTAATGGGCTGAGGGGAGATGCACTGGGAATGGGCAGATTGGGAGGGCTAGGGCTGGTAATGGGCTGATTAGAGGAGGCTAGGACTGGTAATGGGCTGATCGGGGTGTTGGGGCAGGACTGGAAATGGGCTGATTAGAGGCAGTTAGCACTGGAAATGGGCTAAGGGGGGGCTAGCACTGGAAATTAGCAAATCATGGAGGGGGCATTAGGACTGGCAATGAGCTGATTAGGGGAGACTAGGACTGGTAATGGGCTGATGGGGTGCTAGTACTGAAATGGGCTGATTGGGGGGGCTTGGACTGGAAATGGGCTGATCGGGGGTGGGGGGTTAGGACTGGAAATGGACTGATGGGTGGGCTAGGACTGGAATGGACTGATGGGGGCTAGGACTGGAATGGGCTTATGGGGGGATAGCATGGGAAATAGACTGGAACTGGAAATGGTCTGATGGGGGGGGCTAGGAATGGAAATGGGATGATGGGGGGGGGAGGGGGACGAGAGAGCTGCTGCCCCTGGAAGAAGACTGGGGGCTAGAAGTAATACACCAAGTAATCTGCCTTAAGCCAAGCGTTTCACCTATTTCAACAAAGACTCCTTCCTGGATAGCATACTGCCCCAGCTGGCAAATGAATCACCAGACCCCAACACATCACTAAACACCTAGATCAACTCCATACAAAAAGCAGCATAACCCCCCAACAAACCTACCAGGCAACCACATAAGCGATCAGAGAAATGGTGCATCCCAGAACTCACAAACCTAAAAAGACAATTAAGAAAGCTAGAAAAGAAATGGCGAATAACCAAAACACAAGAAAAGAAACAACTATACCTTAGCCTACTCAATACTTACAAGGACACAATTAACAAGGCTAAAAGAGAATACCACACCAGGATCATAAATCGTGCCCTTAACTGACCAAGGGAGTTATTTGCCATTGTCAGATCACTAACCAAAACTAGTCAAAATGAATCAGACATATACAACATACAACCACACCCCCTTGCTGACTATTTCGCAAACAAGCTAAAAAACAAAAACCTCAACTACATACTCCCCCCCCCCAACTGAACCCCCAGGAAACCCCGCTTCATGGGAAAGATTCCACCTAATTGACCAGAAATACCTATTAAACATAATATCAAGCACTAACATGACTACCTCCCCCTTGGACCCATGTCCCGTGTCCTGGATTAAGGCCGCAAAAACCAAACTTGCCCCAAACCTCCTCCACATAAAAAAACAAGTCCTCCTACTAGGTATCATACCTACTGTCCTAAAAATGTCTTCCATACGCTCTTTCTTAAAGAACAAGACATTAAACAGAAACAAACCAAGCTCATACAGACCAATAGCAAGCATTCCCTTTGTTGCCAAAATTATTGAAAAAAACCCATCCAAATACAACTACATGATTTCATAGATATCAATGCCCCCCTGGATGATCAGCAATATGGATTTCAACCTTTTCACAGCATCAAAACCCTACTGATAGCCCTATTTGACTATCTTATCTGAGGCATAGATGACCCCAATCGTGCATTCTTACTAGTCTTCATAGACATCGCCTCCGCATTTGATAATATTAAACACGATACACTCCAACAACCTTAATATAAACTTCAGAAAGACTGATATCCTATACATTACAAGAAATCAAAGCACCACCCTCCCTCAATCCATCACCATTAATAACGTCATCCTCCCAGTCAAGCAAGAGGTTAAATACCTTGCTATAATTCTAGACCAATCCCTCAGCATGTTCCCTCATTTGAAACACACAGCCAGAGCCATTTTTTACAAACTAAAGAGCATACAACACATAAGACCAATCTCCAGGAACAAGCAGGAATGTAGTCTTCACATATGGGTATCATTGGCACCGATGGAACCCAGACCGGAACACGCCCCAGAGTCTAATAGGAAAGCCTTTGGGAGCATCCCACAACGCCTGTGTGCTGCTTTCTCGCCTTTCTACCTCTCTCACTTCAGTTCTTCATTTTCTGCGGAGCCGACAGGACGTGTTCCCTGTCACTGCAGAAAATGTATTCTTATTCTTTGTTTTTTTGTGGTCACATCTACCTTCCTTCGACGCCTACCGGTACCGCCGGTTCTTCTTTAAAAAAAAAATACTAGCTTTTGTATCTTTCTTCAGGGGTCTCTCCCCTTTTTCAGTGCTAGGTGCCATTTTGGGCACTAGGCCCATTCTTTTCTTCAGACATGGAAAAACCAGCTAGTGGTTTTAAAAAATGTTCTAACTGTGGCTGTACCATATCCGTCACCAACACCCATGATTGGTGTCTAAAATGTTAAGGTCCTGAACATTGTCCATCGGAGTGTCTCTCCTGCAGAAAGATGACCAAAAGGGGACTGCAGAACAGAGCTGCAAAACTCGGTATCCTTTCTGCTGCAGATACGATGTCAGTTGCACCGACGTGTTCCAGGGCTTCATCTTCCTCCCATGGATCTCAGGTAACTAAACTTAAGTCTTCCAAGACTGGCTGGTCCTCAAAGGGTAGATCTCCTTCTAAGTATCGAGATGCCACTGGCGTTGCCCTCGAGGAAAGTTCACCGGCAAAACAGCCCCGACGGGAGTCTTTGGTCTCCAAAGCATTAACGGGGCTCCAGGATGTTCCAGAGGCTTACACCTCTGCAGAACTACTGGTGCCATGTTCTGGGGTCGTGGCCGCTTCCACCGGTACTGACACCCAGGCATCAGCAGGAGTGATGGATAAGAGGATCCTCACTATCGAATAAAGTCTAGCGGACCCTCTTAGCAGTTTCGGTACCGCTAAGACCGCTACAGACAGTTCCACAGGTACCGGTACCGAGTGCACCTGCTTCGACAGGTATGCTTCCCACCATGCCGAGCCTTGAGTCTATATCAGGTATCGAGGGACAGGAACCGAGACACTCTGGTACCGACTTTGAGCGGTACCGGTACCGTGCGTTACAGGAGTACCTGGGACAGAGTGACTTAGAGTCTTCTGATTCCGATGACTCTGATGACTCGACCGGTACCAGAGCGATCCTACCAGAAGATCCAACTCCCTCTCCTCAATGCAGAATGTCTCCTCCAGAAGACATGTCCTTCCAGGATTTCCTTTAGCGGTGTCTCCACATTCCTGATGACTCAATACCATGTATCGAGTGCCAAGCTGTCCTGGCTTTCAAAAGACTCAATTACCACACCAAAAGACTCCATTATCACACCATTCAATGGTAGTGGAATTGGCCATGCGTAGAATTAAGAGTGCTAAAATGCATTCTTCTAATCCTCCAGGCCGTGAATCGAGGACTCTTGATGCCTTTGGGTGTTGATGCTTCCAATCCTCCATGCTATCAGCCAAGATCAGCTCCTACATTCTTTATATGGGAATGTTCCTGGAAGACATCGCACGGGATTTAGAGCTCATGAGCCCTAATCTTCCTGAGGACAAAAGGGGAGATTTCCTTGCCCTAGTTAAGCACACCCAGAATGTCTCTAAATTCATGAACTGTGCAACCTTTGATTGCTTTGAATGCATAAGCAGAACCTCTGCTATCTCCATAGGTGCACGTCATATTGCCTGGCTTCAGGCATCAGACTTAGAGAAGTGGGTGCAAGACAAGCTGGGAAACATTCCTTGTACAGGAGAAAATCTCTTTGGCAAGAACTGGCAGGACAAGGCTAATCAGCTTGAATCTGAAAATACTACCTTGAACAGACTATCAAAGTCTACAGCCAACCCAGCAAAGAAAAAATCATTCAAGAAACCCTTTTTCAACAAGAAAAAGAGGTTTTACCAATCATACCCTGTCACGCCCATAGCCCCTTACAGCAGATTCCACCACTTCAGCAATGTGCCTGACTGACTGACTTTGAAGTGCACCATGGGAAAGGTAGTCCAGTCAGGTTACACTTGACTTTTGGCAGAAAAAACACTCTTTTGTAGTTGGTCGAGAGTTAAGGCATTGACAGAATTTATTTATGAGGTAAACGCAAATAAGGTTCACAAATTGTCCCCTATTGGATTTCTTCTCCAGGATTATATTTAGTACAACAGGATATAACTGAACTTAAGCACAAACAGCTTGTAATGTCTTTCAATGCAAAGCAGAAAGTCCTTCCCACAGCCACTGCTAGCAAACGTGCCTAGCAGTGCTGTTTAAAACAAAACCAAACATATCAGCTTCACATAAACAGCTCTCTTTTCTGTTCCAAAAGAAACGTCTTAAATCCACCGTGAGTATGGCATAAGCTCTGCACTGCACTGACTTCAGCTGGTCAATAAGCAAACAATTAAGCAGCTGCAGACATTCTCAGCACAAGTATTTCCCTTTTCAAAGAACGTTTTCACTTCACATACAGGCTCTCTAGGGTACTGGACTCTGGAAGGTTCCCTTATGATGTATTCCCTCTCAGGACTTCTTTGTGCTTGGCAGTTTGGCATAAAGAACAGTCCATGTAAGAATCATCCTCTTCCAGAACTAATTCCTGTTCTCCTAGCTGCATGGGTTCTACTTCTGGCTCAGAGGGCTTAGCTGACTGCCTCCCATCAGGACAAGCGCTGTCTCCAGCAAATCTGTAATGCTCCCAATCAGACAGGCTTCCAAAACTCATACCTGGGTCAAGGCTTGGTTCAGTGGTTCCTCCCTCATATTCTGGCCAGCATGTATCTGAGCTTCCCTGTCTTGTCCTCCAGCATGGGCTCTTGGTTCTCAGGGCTTCAGCTCCGTTTCTCCTCCAGTAGGCATTCCTACTCCTTCTCCTCTCCCTTTCTGAATATTCTGTCCTAGCTTTAAACCTCCCAGGCTCTAACCCTGCCCTTTCTCCTCTCAGGTGTTGTAAATCAGTCTGCCTCTTGGCAGTTGAGTAATTTGGAAAGTCAGTGATGTAAGGGTTCCTTACTCTGAGCTTGCTTTCCCCCTCCTTCTCACCACTAGGGACACTCTGCAACCTATTGCAGCCTGGTACAATCTGGTTTCTAGGTACAACTGAGGTTTTGTATCTCTGACCTGGCAATACAGCTCCTTTGATAAGGGTAAATTCCCCCTCTTTATCCTCATTTCCTGGGCCCTGATAAGCTTCCTTATCACATACCCCCCTGCTTAAGTCATTACGGGCTGGCGGAGGTTGCGAAGGTCCCTCCAAGCAGTCCGTAATTCCAGTGAGGGCACTATTACCTTTTGACGGCTTATCTGCAGCCTGATTTGTATTAGGGATATTGTCCATTGTAGATCTTTGTTGCCAAGATCTAAGGACGTTTATGTGGTACGTCTGCCTGCGACCCTTAGAATTTTCTACCACATAGGATACTGGGCTTCACCTGTTTGACTACCTTCCAGGGCCCTTTCCACTGTACTTCGAATTTTGGGGTGTTACCTGCTACTTGTACCAAATCTTTCTCGCCCAGAGTCAACTGGCGAGGCTTGGCCTTTCGGTCATACCACCCCTTCTGGCGTACCTGACTGTCCTGCAAGTTTCTTTCCGCTACCTGTGAGGCTCTATTTAAACGTGCTCTCAAATCCCGCAAGAACTGGGGAACTCCCTTGTCCTCAGAATCTGGCTCTAACCATTGCTCCCTTAAGATATCTAAAAGACCACAAGGGGCTCGACCGTACATTAGTTCATAGGGAGATACGCCTAGGGAAACCTGAATCCGCTCCCAGCAAGCATATAAAACAAAAGGCAACAACATATCCCATTCTTTTAAATTTCCTGCTAAACCTCTTCTTAACATCTGCTTCAAGGTTTGGTTTAACCTTTCTACCAAACCGTTCGACTGAGGATGATAGGCAGATGTTTTTATGTGATGAATGCCAAGAGCATCCCAGACCTGAGCTAAATACTTAGATATAAAGTTGGACCCTCGGTCTGTTAACACTTCTCTGGGGAAACCTATTTCGCAAAATAATTTTACCAATTCCAATGCTACCGTTTTTGCCGAAATATTTTGTAAAGGAACAGCCCAGGGAAACCTAGTTGCTTGATCTACCATAACTAGGATGTACTGGAAACCTCGGGGGGTTTTAATCAATGGTCCCACAATGTCTATAGCGATGCGCCCCACCGGATCCGATATAATGGGTGTTGGAACTAAAGGCACCACTGGGGGCCGAGTTGCTGTAACACGCTGGCACGCCGGGCAGGAGACACAGAACCAGGCGGTTTCTTTAAAAATGCCAGGCCAATAAAAACATCAAAATTTGATCCAACGTTCCCTGCACCCCTTTATGGCCACCTACAGGATGATCATGGGCAAGTCTCAAAACTAGGCCCTTAAAAGTTGTGGGTACCACCAACTGCTTTCGAATCGTCCCAGTACGGGGGTCCTGACTTTCTCTATACAATATCTCATTATCCAGTATGAATCTGGGGAGAGCTTCCCGCCCCTCTCGAGCATATTCAAATGCTCGGGTGAGAGCCGGATCAGCTCGCTGTTCCTGGGGAAAATTCGGAAACTTTTCCACTATCTCCGCTGGCACCCAGGGTAAGCCTTGGCCGAGCTCCATACTAGCCCTTTCCTGTGCCCTACAGTGCCTCTCATGACGCTTTTGCGCTTTTCCCTTTTTAACTTTTTCAGATGATGGAGTCACTAGGTCATCATGAGAAGGTAAATCTGCCTGTCTCTCCTCTTCCTGGGTATTGGCTCTATTCTGTGATCAGGTTGATACCAGGCCACTCTTCTGTTCTAGTCCTTCTGCTAAACCCTGTTTAAACTGAGGCCAGTCCCTACCCAAAATCAAATCATATGGGAGTTTTGGCACTACAGCTATTGGAATTTCTTTCTGGACTCCCAAACCCTTAACCGTTAGCTTATAGGTGGGATAAAATGAGGCAGCCCCATGAATGCATCTAATGCGTACATTACTTTCAGGCTTTTTAGGCACAAAATTATCCTGGGCCTCTATTTTTTTCCAAAGTCTTTTGGATAACATACTTTGGTCTGCTCCGGAATCCAAAAGAGCGCTGGTAGTAATTCACTGTATCTCAATCATCAAAAGGAAACCTTCTCCGGTCCGCTTTAAACTGGTACCCATTAAATTAGTGCGAGACTTGCAGCCTTTTTGCAAATGTCCCCACTTTCCACACTGAAAACATTTTTTTCTAGCCCACTTCATATCTTGTGTAGGCACAGCATCACTTCCAAACACAGTATCTTTTACATCCTTCTGTTCCAATACAGCAAAGCTTACCTAAGTACCTGTTTTCAGAGAGCTACCCGTTTTCTGATAAGCCAACTCGGCTTCCATAAAGCGTTCAGATAACAGGGTGGCCTCTCCCATGCTTTGGCAATTTTGCTTGATGAGAAAAGATTGTAAATCTTTTGGCACAGCTGACATAAATTGTTCTAGCATAATAGTGTCCAAAATCATCTCAACAGATTTTCCCTCAGAAGCTAGCCATTTTAGAGCTAGTCCCCTAATCCTCTGACTCAGAGCTTTTGGCGTTTCGGCCACTCTCAATACTGTGGCCCTAAACATGTGCCTATATACGGTAGGAGTTAGCCCTAACCGGTCCTTAATTGCACATTTAACAGCTTTATAATTTAGAGCTTGGGCCGCTGGCATGTCTATAAAGGCGGCAAGCGTCTCCCCAGTTAATGATGTAGCCAGCCTTACTGCCCACTGTGCCTCCGGCCAACCTAGAGCCAGTGCCACTCTCTCAAACGACTCGAGAAAATCGTCTAGGTTATCTTCAGGGGTGAGTTTCCCAAAACTAGAAGCCCCAACACCCTGAAATTGTCCCACATTGTCCATATCTGGATTAACCGGTATTGGTGCAGCTGATACCGCTCCTTCTCCTTGGCTCCGAAGTGCAATCAAGGCTTCGACCAAGTCAATAACTGGTTTCTGCTGTTCTCGCAAGGCAGTGATTGCAGCTTCCTGGGCCTGCTGTGCCATCTCCTGCTGACGTGCGAATTGGGCCGCCATCCAGCTTACCAGCTCCTTAGGATCCATAATAACACCTGCAAGAGATAAAAAAGAAAACACAAAGGGCGGCACCCCACAAACAGCCTCCTTTCTTTTCTTTTCTTTTTTTCTTTTAAATGCCTCTGCACAAACATTTTCTATCCAGCACTGGTCATGACTAGGTACTTTTTCCCCTTTACCAGTGTGGCCTCTCGCATATACAGCATCCTTTTGTCAGGAACTGCTCCTGGATCACCCCTTCTGCTCATCCGTCAGGGAAAATTCCACTTTCACCTTGCTTGGCTTGAAAATCTTGTGGCTGTGTGTCTTTATTGAACTTCCTGGTATCCTTCAGTGCACAAGTATCCAACAACTACGCCACTGTCATGCCCATAGCCCCTTACAGCAGTGTGGAGGGGCGTGCTTGTTATAGCAGATTCCACCACTTCAGCAATGTGCCTGACTGACTGACTTTGAAGTGCACCATGGGAAAGGTAGTCCAGTCAGGTTACACTTGACTATTAGGCTGAAAAAACACTTTTTTGTAGTTGGTCGAGAGTTAAGGCATTGACAGAATTTATTTATGAGGTAAACGCAAATAAAGTTCACAAATTGTCACCTATTGGATTTCTTCTCCAGGATTATATTTAGTACAGCAGGATATAACTGAACTTAAGCACAAACAGCTTGTAATGTCTTTCAATGCAAAGCAGAAAGTCCTTCCCACAGCCACTGCTAGCAAACGTGCCTAGCAGTGCTGTTTAAAACAAAACCAAAAATATCAGCTTCACACAAACAGCTCTCTTTTCTGTTCCAAAAGAAACTTCTTAAATCCACCGTGAGTACGGCATAAGCTCTGTATTGCACTGACTTCAGCTGGTCAATGAGCAAACAATTAAGCAGCTGCAGACATTCTCAGCACAAGTATTTCCCTTTTCAAAGAATGTTTTCATTTCACATACAGGCTCTCTAGGGTACTGGACTCTGGAAGGTTCCCTTATGATGTATTCCCTCTCAGGACATCTTTGTGCTTGGCAGTTTGGCATAAAGAACAGTCCATGTAAGAATCATCCTCTTCCAAAACTAATTCTTGTTCTCCTAGTTGCATGGGTTCTACTTCTGGCTCAGAGGGCTTAGCTGACTGCCTCCCATCAGGACAAGCGCTGTCTCCAGCAAATCTGTAATGCTCCCAATCAGACAGGCTTCCAAAACTCATACCTGGGTCAAGGCTTGGTTCAGTGGTTCCTCCCTCATATTCTGGCCAGCATGTATCTGAGCTTCCCTGTCTTGTCCTCCAGCATGGGCTCTTAGTTCTCAGGGCTTCAGCTCCCTTTCTCCTCCAGTAGGCATTCCTACTCCTTCTCCTCTCCCTTCCTGAATATTCTGTCCTAGCTTTAAACCCCCCAGGCTCTAACCCTGCCCTTTCTCCTCTCAGGTGTTGTAAATCAGTCTGCCTCTTGGCAGCTGAGTAATTTGGAAAGTCAGTGACGTAAGGGTTCCTTACTCTGAGCTTGCTTTCCCCCTCCTTCTCACCACTAGGGACACTCTGCAACCTATTGCAGCCTGGTAAATCTGGTTTCTATGTACAACTGAGGTTTTGTATCTCTGACCTGGCAATACAGGTCCTGTGATAAGGGTAAATTCCCCCTCTTTATCCTCATTTCCTGGGCCCTGATAAGCTTCCTTATCACAACCCCCATTTGGGCCACTGTCAAGTTCATGTTCCCCAAAAGGGACAACAACAGAACAGACAGCAAATAAAGCTGCAAGCTCAAAGAGCTCAACTGGCCCAGCAGACTCGGCCTCCTCAAGGGCTTTGACTCTTACCTAGAGAACTTAGTCATTCTGCCCCTGAAAGGACCAGTACCCTTAACCATTCTAGGCAGGATATGCCATTTTGCCAAGAGATGGAAACAAATAACAACAAAAAATGGACTCTGTCCATTGTACTTCTGGGGTACAAGCTTCACTTTCTCAACATGCCCCCGCCTACAATAATCAAACAGTTCAATTCTCAGGTCCCTGCCACCGACCTCTTGTAGCAGGAGGTTACATCACTTCTCGCTCAAGGAGCAATAGAAGAAGTACCCACATCCCAACAGGGTACAGGGTTCTACTCCCCCTATTTTCTCATCCCAAAGAAAACAGGGGGACATAGACCTATACTGGACCTCAGAGAAGTAAACAAATATCTGTTCCGAGAAAAGTTCAAAATGATCTCCCTCAGAACATTCCTACCATACCTTCAGAGTCAGGACTGGATATGTTCTCTAGATCTAAGAGATGCGTACACGCATATTCTTATCCACGCAAATCACAGGAAGTTCCTTCAATTCCTGGTCCAGGGAAGACACTTCCAGTACAGAGTTATTCCCTTCGGTCTGACTTCTGCCCCAAGAATCTTCACAAAATGCATGGCAGTGGTAGCAGCATTTCTGAGAACTCTAGGAATATTCATCTTCCCTTACTTAGACGATTGGCTCCTTCGAGCATCAACAGCTCCAGAGGCCATCTTCGCTCTTTCTCAAACAATGAGAATCCTTCAATGCTTGGGATTGGTCATAAACCTCCCAAAATCTCATCTCACCCCCTCTCAATCTCTCGATTTCATAGGGGCTCGTCTAGACACACGGCAGTCAAAAGCTTTCCTGCCACATCCGTTCTGTTTGCATATAATACAGCTGGCATTCCAAGCAGCTATGAAGGTCTTCCTGACTGCTCGGGAGATGCTTCAGCTTCTGGGGCATATGGCATTCACTGTCCATGTGGTTCCCTATGCTCACCTTCATATGCGAGCAGCCCAGTGGACCCTATCCTTTCATTGGACACAGGCCTCAGGTCGGCTAACGGACAAAATCAGAAACTCCACACATCTAATTTCATCCCTGCAATGGTGGCAATCACTGGAAAACCTCCTCGTAGGCTCTCCTTTCCAGCAGCCTCTGTGCTAAGCCACCCTAACAACAGATGTGTCCAAGTTGGGTTGGCGGGCCCACTTGCAAGATCTCTCAACTCAGGGTCTCTGGACCCCACAGGAGGCTTCTCTTCACATAAACCTCCTAGAGCTGAGAGCCATTTTCAATGCTGTTTGAGTATTTCAGGCCCATCTCAGCCACAAGACAGTTCTGGTCCAAAACGACAATCAGGTAGCCATGTTCTATATGAACAAGCAAGGCAGAACGGGCTCTCTGTCGCTATGCAACAAAGCTTTGTGATTATGGGCCCTCGCCAGAGAGCTTCAAATCCACCTTCTTGTGGTATACTTTCCAGGCATTCAAAATTCATGGGCAGACAAACTCAGTTGAATACTGCTGCCACACGAGTGATCTCTCCACTCAGACCACCTTGCTCGAGTGTTTCAAGTCTGGGGAACACCAGATATAGATCCCTTTGCAAGTCCACAGAATGCCAAACTTCTCCGATTCTGTTCCAGAATCCCAGCTTGCAACTGTCAGGCAAGGGATGCCTTCCTACTCCACTGCGGTCAGGGCTTCCTCTATGCCTTCCCACCCATTCCCAAAACTTTATTCAAGCTTCAGAGAGAAAGAGGTCATATGATACTCATAGCTCCACGTTGGCCACGGCAAACGTGGTACCCTCTGCTTCTGTGTCTCTCTCAAACCACTCTTCTGGAGTTGGGAAATGCTCCAGATCTTCTTTCCCAGGAAAACGGATCCTTACTGCATCTGAATCCCCAGTCCCTGCATCTCAGAGCCTGGTTACTGAAAGCCTAGAATTCCTGGATATCAACCTTTCTCAACAGGTAAAAGATATCCTTCTGGCTTCCAGAAAACCTTCCACGAGGCGTTCCTATGCTTTTAAGTGGAAAAGATTCTCTGTCTGGTGTTCGCAAAAGGGACGTAACCCCCTTTTGGTGCCTGTGGAGTCGCTACTGGATTATCTCCTCCAGTTATCCACTTCTGGTCTTAAGATCAATTCAGTGAGAGTCCATCTTAGTGCTATTGCTGCTTTTCACAAACCTTTCGATGGACAACCTATTTCCTCTCATCCACTTGTGTCAAGGTTCATGAGAGGCCTACTCTTAACAAAACCTCCCATTAAACCACCACCGGTAGCATGGGATCTGAATCTTGTTCTTGGGCAGCTCATGAAACCGCCCTTTGAACCTTTAGCCACTTCAGCCCTAAAGTTTCTTTCATGGAAAGTCTTTTTCCTAATTGCAATCACTTCTGCAAGACACATTAGTGAATTACAGGCTTTAGTGGCTGACCCTCCTTATACTGTACAAGGTTCCACCATGATAAAGTAGTCCTCAGGACTCATCCTCACTTTATGCCAAAGGTGGTTTCGCCTTTTCATTTAAACCAGTCGGTTTATTTTCCTATATTCTTCCCTAGGCCTCATGCCTCCAGTGCAGAAAGGAATCTTCACACTTTGGATTGTAAAAGGGGCTTAGCCTTTTATCTTCAAAGAACTAAGCAACATAGAAAATCTTCTCAGCTTTTTGTTGCTTTGACTCTAGTCATTTGGGACTTCCAGTTTCCAAAAGAACTCTATCTAAATGGATTGCAGATTGCATATCCTTTACATATCAGAGTAGAGGACTTTCTCTCAAGGGCCATGTCACAGCTCACAATGTGAGAGCAATGGCAGCCTCAATGGCTAATCTTCGTTCTGTGTCTATTGACGACATCTGTAGAGCAGCCACTTGGACTTCGGTACACACCTTCACAACCCACTACTGCTTAGACAAGGACTCCCGTCAGGATACCTCATTTGGCCAAGCTGTTCTCCAGCATCTCTTTCATACTTAATACAACTCCTACCCGCCGTTCCCAGGTTTTGATGCCAGAGATCCATGGGAGGAAGTTTGACCCATCTCACCTGGGTTTGCAGCTTGCTGGGGTCATTCCCCTTCTATAGGTCTATTCCTCTGAGTGTAGACTTATGTCAACAATTTATAATGAAAACCACTCAATATTATCAACAAAACAGTTTAGATGTTATCAACCACTTCTTCTTATGGTCATTGCCTTACTTCATTTATAGGTCTCAGACTAAATGGCACATATTTTTAGACTTAGCAAATGTCCAGCATTCGTACCTATTCACATCAATGACCTGTATACTTTTTTTTTAAAATAGGAAACCATAAGGAGCCCGTTACACTGCTACATACTTAATGCGTATGATAATCTGTCAGCACTAGTGGCTATTTTTCTCTTATAGCAAACAAATAGTGCTTAACTTTATATCAGTGGTATCTTTGCGCTCCTGGTTCACTCCAATGTTGTTATAAACCTTAATCCCAATGCCTCGCCTCAGCGCTTGTGTCGTGTTTCACTATCAATAGTTTCTTCAGGGGATTGATTTCTGCTATTAACTCTAAATGACAAAAACCTCTTATGAATAATTACTCATCATCTAACTGCTCCCCACCCCCTCCATACACATTTTCTTGTATCTATGCCAAATGAGTCACCTACCGGAGAAAAAATGATGCTGCACACGTTTTATCCAGCCACTGCAAACTGAAACTTTCTCTCCCAACTTAGGGGCTTGTTTACAAAGCCGCGGTAGCGATTCGTGATTGTTATCGGAGCCGCGGCCCCATTGAAATCAAGGGGGCCGCGGCTCCGATAACGATCGCGAACCGCTACCGCGGCTTTGTAAACAAGCCCCTTAGTTGCAAAAAAACACCGCGCATGCGGGCAAGATGTCACTCTACCTTATTTTAACTATACCTTTCCTTAGCTCATTAGTCAACTCAAAACCCGCCCTCTAATGACGTTTACCCAGCTTCTAAACCTACTGAGTAGATATTACCATTGCTATTTCCCAATAAGGTGAATCTCAACCATCCTTTCATAGACACATGTCATCAGTTTTCCCTAACTTACACTGTCACTACCTTAATAAAAATATCTATTTATTTAATTATGTTACCATAAGTTATGAAATTACTCCTACTAATCTTATTTCTCCTCCGCCTCTCATATTTCTATAAGCACAATGTCCAGTCTATGTTAACATTAAGGCCATCGGGAGTTACAGACTTTAAAGTAAAAATCCCCTTCTGTTCCCTAATTAGAAGGGATTGTTCCTGTGATTTACCTGCTATTCCGGTCTCCACAACATCTATACAGAAACACCCCAACTGTTCGAAAATATCCCCCTTAGATAAACAATGTTGAACTAATGGCGCTTCTTTAACTCTACATTTTATATGACTTTTATGTTCCCCCTTCCTAACCTTAAAAGGGCGGGTGGTCTTGCTTACATAAATTAATTCACAGGGACATTGAATTACATATACTACAAAAGAGGAATCACAAGTTGTACAGCCTTTTAGCAGGTATATGATCCCTTGATATCTAAAATACCTCAATTCCATAGTGATATCACATATACCGCATGCCTCACATTTTCTATGGCCTTTCATCATATCAGGTAAGATGTCTATTGATCCTGGAGATCGCAATACTGCTGGACTAATGTATTCCTTTAAATTCCTATTGCGTTGCCACACGCATAGGATCTTTTTACCCTCTAGCCCAGGAATAACTCCTAAGATGTTCCCATGCTTTTTCAGTATATGCTGAATCCTCAAACTAAATGGGGAGTACTTGGTGATTAAAAATTAATGTTATTAGGGTTAGCGTACTCCGTTCCCTTAGGCTCCAATAATAAATTTCTATTGTTGTAAAGGGCCCTGGAGTAGGCTCGCTTCACCACTAAAGGAGGATATCCTCTCTCCTTAAAGTTGTTTGGCAGTTGTCTCGCTAACCTCTTAAAGTCCCGGTCCTCTGAACAATTTCATCTATATCGCAAAAATTGAGAAAATGGCAGACCCTCCTTCAGCCTCGGGGGATGTGCACTCCTAAAATGCAAAAATGTATTTTGGTCTGGTTTTTCTGTGGACCGACATTAGCCATCCTGCTTTTCTTTGAGTGACGGCCATGTCCAGATATGACAATGTGTCTTTATGGTACATATAAGTGAATTGGATATTCTGATCGCATTGATTAATCCATTGAAAAAACAATCCCAATTTTTCTTCAGGGCCTTTCCATATCATAAAGACATCGTCTATCTATCGACACCACACCATTACATTTGAAGCAAACGGGGACTGAGCAAACCATTTCTCCTCAAATTTGCTCATGTACTGATTAGCAATCGACGGGGCGCACGTGGCCCCCATAGCCACTCCGGAAATTTGTTGATAGATTACCTTTTCGAATATAAAATAATTCTGAAAAATGGCTAAATGTGCTAATCGTAGCAAGAACCCAACCAGACCCATCATCTCTACTCCACATTTAAGTCCCTTACCTCTCTCCGTCCTCACACGTTCATCACACCTGCTCCATCTATCCCTTCCCCACCACAGCTGGCTTCCTCTTTCAGTACTAAAATCTCTACCCTGAGAGTGTCCTTGCCCTCCTGTCCTGCTCCTATTACCTCTCTGTCCCCAGTTGCTTCTCCTCCCCCCATGTCCCAACTCTCACACACATGGTCTTCATTTTCCCTAGCCACTGCAGGCGAACTTCACCGTCTCATTGCCTCTTCTAAAAAAACCTTTTGTCTTGATCCCATCCCCTCCTCCTGGTTGCTCACGTCTTCTCTCTCACTCCTTCCCTACATTCTCTCCATGCTAAACTCCAGCCTTTCCACAGGGACTTTCCCCCATCCTTGGAAACACGCTTTGATCCGTCTGATCCTCAAGAACCCATCCCTTGACCCTCTGGACCCTGCCCATTATCGCCCTGTTTCAAACCTCCCTTTCCTCTCCAAACTCCTTGAAAAGATCGTCTTTGCTCAGCTGTCTCACCACCTTGATTCCACTAATTTTCTCCACCCCCGTCAATCCGGCTTCCGTCACGGCCACAGTGTTGAAACTGTCCTCCTGGCTTTCACTAATGCACTGCATGTAGCCCGCGATCACGGTGACATCTCGGTGGCGGTAGCCCTTGATCTTTCTGCTGCCTTTGACCTGGTTGATCACTCCCTTCTTCTACTTCGTCTACGTGAAGCCGGTCTTTGCAGCACGGTTCATCGGTGGTTCCACTGCTTTCTCTCTTCCCGTTCTTGTGCAGTTCTTTCTTCCTCCCACTCTATTCCCCCTTCTGACCCATTCCCTCTCTCCTGTGGGGTCCCCCAAGGCTCTGTCCTGGCCCCTCTCCTCTTCAATATTTTCCTAGCTCCACTCACTCTGTTAATTCAACAATCTGGGATTTCTGCTTTCTACTACGCGGATGATATTCTTCTTCTTCATCATACATCCCCCTCCTGCCCTGATCTTACTCCACTCAACTCATGCCTATCTATTTTTGCTGACTGGCTGACCCAAAACTGTCTTCACCTCAACCTCACCAAAACTGCCGCAATCTGGTTTCCGCATGGCAATCCCTCCCCTTCTCTGGCTCCATCTCTCTCTGGTACTCCTATATCTCTTGTGTCCACTTTCCGTTACTTAGGTGTGCTCTTTAACTCTGATCTTTCCTTCCATGCTCATGTCTCTCATATCACTAAGACTTCCTTCTTCTTCCTCCGTCAGATCCATTCAATTCGCCCTTTCCTCTCCCCATCCGCCCTTACAACTTTACTCTTATCACTTGTTATGTTTCGCATTGACTTCTCTAACTCTGTCCTTGTTGGTCTTTCTAAATCCCAACTCCACCGCCTCCAGAGGATCCAAAACACCGCTGCTCGTCTAGTCACTCACTCTTCCCCACATGACCATATCACTCCTCTCCTTCTTCATCTTCACTGGTTACCCATTGCTTTTCGTGCCCAGTACAAACTACTCACTCTCGTTCATAGAGCCCTTCACACCAACACCCCGCAATACCTGGCAGACCTCATCCACTTCCACACGCCCAGGCACACTCCCCGCTCCTTTCATCTTAACCGCCTCACACTTCCCCCTCCCGCCCATGCCCATCTCCAGTCCACTTGTTCCTCTGCTTTCTTCTTTATTGGCCCTGCCCTCTGTAATTCCCTTCCTACCTCCCTCCGTTTGGAACCCCATCATCCTTCTTTCAAACGTGACTTAAAGACTCATCTCTTCTCTCTTGCCTTCACCGTCCCACCCCCTTTGTGTGAACTCCTTCTCCTGGTCTATACCTTTTCTCTTTCCCAATCTCTCTCTTCTGTCCTTTGAAATATTGTAATTTCCTTTCAATTTTCTAGCCCAGTGCCTCACTCTGTTAATTTGTATATTGTACACCGCTCTGATTAATTTAGAAGGGCGGTTAATCAAGTAAATAAACATAAACATAAGAATGCAATATGTGATTCTGAAAGGTCTCCCCGTCGGTGCAAAAACCATTCTACTATATCATACGCTGCTTGTTGAGGAATATTCGTAGATAGGGACGTCACATCCATGGTGACTAATAACACATCTGCCTGTGTTGCCCATTCTGCTTGACTATTTAGAATACTTAAAAAATGTGTGGTATCTTTCGCATATGATGGAATCTCCTCTAACAATGGACGTAAGTATGAATCAATAAATGTGGACAACGGTTCTAGAATCGTTCCTCTCGTTGAAACAATCGGCCTTCCTGGGGGTCATTCCTGACTTTTATGAATTTTAGGAACTGTATAAAATTTAGCTGTTATGGATGTCGCTACATTCAAATATTGATATTCTTTACGGGTAATTAATTTATTCTGTAAAGCTACCCGAGTAATTTCTTGTATTTCCTTCTGAAGAGCTTTCTTCGGGTCTTCTACCAATACGCGATACACTGTATCATCTTGTAGCTGTTGTAGGGCTTCTGTTATGTAGTATTCCCAGCTCATTACCACTATGGCACCGCCTTTATCCACTCTTCTTATCACTATGTCAGTTCTCTGTTGTAGCGCCTTTAATATCATTCTTTCTGTTCCCGATAAGGTCATAACTTATGGTAACATAATTAAATAAATAGATATTTTTATTAAGGTAGTGACAGTGTAAGTTAGGGAAAACTGATGACATGTGTCTATGAAAGGATGGTTGAGATTCACCTTATTGGGAAATAGCAATGGTAATATCTACTCAGTAGGTTTAGAAGCTGGGAAGACGTCATTAGAGGGCGGGGTTTTGAGTTGACTAATGAGCTGAGGAAAGGTATGGTTAAAATAAGGTAGAGTGACATCTTACCCGCATGCGCGGTGTTTTTTTGCAACTAAGTTGGGAGAGAAAGTTTCAGTTTGCAGTGGCTGGATAAAACGCGTGCAGCATCATTTTTTCTCCGGTAGGTGATTCATTTGGCATAGATACAAGAAAATGTGTATGGAGGGGGTGGGGAGCAGTTAGATGATGAGTAATTATTCATAAGAGGTTTTTGTCATGGAGAGTTAATAGCAGAAATCAATCCCCTGAAGAAACTATTGATAGTGAAACATGACACAAGCGCTGAGGCGAGGCGTTGGGATTAAGGTTTATAACAACATTGGAGTGAACCAGGAGTGCAAAGATACCACTGATATAAAGTTAAGCACTATTTGTTTGCTATAAGAGAAAAATAGCCACTAGTGCTGACAGATTATCATACGCATTAAGTATGCAGCAGTGGAACAGGGGCTCCTTATGGTTTACTTTTTTAAAAAAAATGTATATAGGTCATTGATATGAATAGGCACGAACGTTGGACATTTGCTAAGTCTAAAAATATGTGGCATTTAGTTTGGGGTCATTCCCCTGTCATCTATCAGCTGGGGAATCCCCATATGTGAAGACTACATTCCTGCTTGTTCCTGGAGATAGTGTAGTTACTCACCTGTAACAGGTGATCTCCAGGAACAGCAGGAATTTAGTCTTCACAACCCACCCACCTCCCTTAGGAGTTGTCTCTATCTATCTATCTATCTATCTCTCTTTCTCTACTCCTCTCCTTTGGTCTCAGCTATAAACTCAACTGATGTGAGAGAGGTAGAAAGGCAGGAAGGCAGCACGCAGGTGCTGTGGGACGCTCCCAAAGGCTTTCCTATTGGACGCTGGGGAGCATTCCCGCGTGGGCTCCATCGGTGCCGATGATACCCATATGTGAAGACTAAATTCCTGCTGTTCCCGGAGATCAGCTAATACAGGTGAGTAGCTACGCTTTCCTCGAAACACTTGACTTCAGATCCGTAGTCCAAGTTGTTATCACCCACCACTTTGATTACTGTAACAGCCTGTTACAGGGTCTAAAGGGAAAAAACTTATACATACTCCAGAGCTCAAAACATTACAGCCAGAATCATTTGCAAGGCTCGACTAACGGACCATATTACACTCATTCTATATGACCTCCACTGGCTCCCAATATCGAGTTGGATAAAATACAAGTTACTCATAACAACCTTAAGCTGATTAACAATATTGCCCCTTCCTTCCTCTCAACACTTGTCCACACCCATTCAGTTACAAGATCCTGAATAGAAAACACACTCCATTCTCTCGTGATCCACCACACAATTCAGAAAACAAAACAGACCATGAGCTCCAGAGCCTTCACATTCACTGCCCTATCCTCTGGAACTCACTACCAATATCTATCCGCTCAATCAAGGATCTACAAATACTCAGAAAAGAACTTAAAACACATCTTTTCATTGCACACTACGGAAAGGACAAAAGGACTCAATCTCACAAGTGACCTAAACACATGACACATAACCTAACACAATGATTATAATTAGCCTCTCAAATCCATGCAAGGATGAATTGTATCCTCACCTGCACACATAACTCTTGTATATAGCTAATATGTATAAAGTTCTTGTTAATCTGTTCAACTGCTCAACTGTTCTCATGTTAAAATTATCATGTAAAAAGTTTGCATATCTGTTATATGTAACATGTTGGTTATCTGTAAACCACCAGTGATCTCTGGAAGGGATGGTATAGAAAAGCATAACAAATAAATAAATAAATAGAAGTAGAAATGGGCTGATGGCTGGGAGGGGAGGATAGAGCTGCTGGTCCTGGTAGAAAACTGGGGGCTAGGGCTACAAATGGGCTGATGCGGGGATGGGAGAATGGGACTGGAAGGTAGTGGATGCTGAGAGGGGTTGTCAGGGGAAGGAGAGAGCAGGAAAGGGGCTGCCACATGGGGGGTGGTGGGGGCAGGAAGGGAGCTGACATGGGGGGGAGGAGGAGGCTGGAAGGGAGCTGATATGGGAGGGATGAGGAGGCTGGAAGGGAGCTGATACCTAAGGATGGTACTAGAGGGGGACTGGAAGAGTGATGACACTAGGGAAGGGAGTAGGGGAATGGAAGGGAGCTGACACCTGGGGATGGTTCTTGAGGGGGACTGGAAGGGAGCTGATACCTGGAGGTGGGACTGGAGGGAGCTGATATTTGGGGATGGGACTGGTAGGTGGCTGAGTAATGGGGAAGCCACTGTAAGAGAGCGGCCACTGGGGCTGGAAGGGAGCTGACATGTAGGGATGGCACTGGAAGGGGGATGGACAGAGGGTAGGGTGACTGGAAGGGAGCTGAGGGGGGCAGTGGCACTGGGAGTAGAAGTGAGCTGATACCTGCGATGGTATTTGGACTAGAAGGGGCTGGACGGTGGGGAAGGAGGGGGACTGGAAGGGAATGGACATCAATGGCAGTCGTGGGAATGCAAGGGGTTTGACATTAGAAGGTACAGGGAGAGGAGGACTGGAAAGGAAGCTGATACTGGGAAGGGTCACTGGGACTGGAAATAGGCTGATGGAAGGAAGTGAAGAAAACAAAAGAAGAGATAAGAAATGGCAGATAAACTATAGATCATAGAAAGAGAGCTAAGAGAAGACAGAAAAGCAGAAGCCTCATATCGGGACCAGCATGATCACAGAATGAAATGGTCTGACAACAAAGGTAGAAAAAATAATTTTATTTTCATTTTAGTGATTGGACTTTGCACTATCTTTATATTTTGCACAATATAGGGAATTGCATCTCTATCTGATGTTGCACTGCATGCAGAGTCTGGCTTCTTGGGGTTTCAGTTTAATTTTTTTCTACATATTTTTATTTTTACTTTAGGTTGTAGTCACTTATTCTGTACTTGGTGAGGGTCTGTGAACTGAGAGTGTGACTGAGGCCAGGTGTTCTGTTAACATGGAGTTTGTACATAGGGATCTATACTGTACTGTAGTAATTTGACTTGTTCAGCTTTTCAAATAGGTGTATGGATATTCCAGGGCCCGCTGCAGTATTTATAGTGCTGCTTTTTTCTGGCTAGGTCCCTTGTATGAGTTTTGGAAGTTTATACTGGTAATGGTATGGTAGATTTGGCCTTGTAGATCTTAAGTGACTTTTGTAGAGTTTTATATTAGTTCCCAATATGCCTGGTACTGGAGAATGTTTGTTAGTGAAATGTCCAAAGTCCGATTTTTTTAAAATATATTGAGTTCTGTGGGTGAATGTCCTACTTCTGCTTTGCACCCATTGTTGAGGGAGAGGATGCAGAATATATATATTTAAAAAAAAAGTGAGAACCATAATGCAGTTTATAAAGAATAAAATGAGTTATAATTTGGTCTTATAAACTGTGCTGTGTTTCTCACTTTTTCTTTTAGATCCTTGGTGTGCGAGCATCTTGCATTTCCTTTGTTATATGGAATATATATTTACATTAACACCATGCTAATCCAGTGCGCAGTTTCAGGAGTTATGTTGGGGTTGCCAAGCACTTCTTGGTGTTTATATTGGAGTGGAAGGTGTGTTGGGGTCACAAAGCCCCTCTTGTTTTTAGTGTAGGGGCCACTGAGCCTCTCTTTGTTTTTCAGAGGGTGGGAAGTGCTGTGTTGGGGTGCCAAATCGCTTTTGTTTTTGTGAAAATGGGAGATGCTAAATGGATGTTTTTGAGCCCCTCTTGTTTGGCATATTTAGCAACATGTTTCCTAGGCTCTGCACTGGTAACATATGAACATAAGAAATGCCATACTGCATCAGAATAAGGTCCATCAAGCCCAGTATCCTGTTTCCAACAATGGCCAATCCAGGTCACACGTACCTGGCAGGTTCCCAAAAAGGCACACAAATTCCACAATGCTTGTCCCAGGGCAAGCAGTGGATTTCCCAGGTCCTCTTTAATAATAATAGTTTATGGACCTTTCCTCCAGGAACTTGTCCAAATCTTTTTTAAACCCAGCTACACTAACAGCTTTTACTGCATCCTCTGGTAACTAATTCCAGAGTTTGATTACGCAGGGCCATAGGGAGGCAGTTACATCCCCCTGTAGCATGGCAAAACAGCTGCCGGTGCAACTAAGGCCACCCACTGAGGTGTGTTAGTTTATGTTATTATGTCATTATGTTAGTTTCTGCCGACAATGCAGATGCCTGTGTGTGAGAGTTCTTTCTCTCTCCTCACTCTACTGTACAGTAAAGTATAATTTTGGGAAAGAAATCCTGTAAACCTAACTGTAATGGGTAAAAGCATTTTTTGAATTCATATAATCTGTTTTTAGCTTGTACTGATATATTCCCTACTTGGTGAAGATCTATCTTTGTTCTGCAAATGTGTGACTGAGGCTACATATTCTGTTAGCATGGAGTTTCTATGTAGGGAGCTGTAGTAATCTGGCTTATTCAGTTTTCTGAATAGGAATATGGATGTTCTAGGTTACAGTGCATGTTGTGTGAGTTTTGGAAGTTAGTGCTGTTATGGAATTGTAGATTTGCTCTATGGATCCTGTACTCTTGGTTCTTGGTGAGGTCAACTATAGGGTGTTGGTTGGGGGGAGGTACTGGAATATGTATTGTTTTTGAGATTTGCAGTTTTGTGTTCTTTATGCTGCCAGACTGAAATTTAAAATATGTTGTCAGTTCAGATTCAAGAGATTTCAAATTTTTCAGGGAATGTCTTAGTTTAATTTTGTTTAATAGCCTGATAGCTTCACTGATGCTGAGTTCTGGACTTTTCCAGATCTAGCACAATCCAATCCAGCATTTGAATTCATGGCTACCAGTAATAGTTTCTCATTTTATATCTTCCCATCTCATCAATTATCTGATCATAGCAAAATAAATCTGATGTGCAGATACTTATAGTGGTTTGATGGGGCGGGGGGTGGTGGGCTGTGTATGTGGCTTTTCATTAATCAAATTTCATATTTTGTTATTATGTTTGTTTTATTGTAATATTGTTTTACTAAATTGCATGTGTATGTTTAGAGGCCACCTGGGATTTTAGATGGGTGGCATATACATTTTAAAATAAAGTATACTAAATTTATGCAAATGATGCTACAGTGAGTCTCCACACATGGTTCTGAATTACTCTTATGCCGTCCCTGGGGGAAAGTAAACAGGAGGGTGGCACTGGGAGACAGAGGAAAGCAGAAACCTCAGATTGGGACCTACATGAGCAGAGAATAAAATAGACAACAGAAGAGGGACAGATCTGCTTAGCACGCTGGCGACTTGCACATCCGGTGCGCCTCTTCCCTCCCGCCGCCCTCCAGAAAGTGGCTGGATGGAGGTGCGGGGGGGGGGGGGTGCGTGCCTGATGTGCAAGTCTCACAGGGTGCGATTCATGCTCTGTATGGCCCTGGCTGGTATGGTATGGTAGATTTGCTCTATAGATATTTTGTTGTAGGGTTTTATATTAGCTCACAATATGCCTGGTACTGGAGAATATTTGTTTGTTTGTTTGTTTTCCAAGATATTGAGTTCTGTGGTGAAAGTCCTGATTCTGCTCTGCACACACTGTTGAAGGGGGTTCTATGGATGCAAAATATATGTTCAAAAAGAAAAAGCAAGAGCCATAATGCAGTTTATAACAACAAAATAAAAATGAGTTATAATTTAATTTTATAAACTGTGCTGTGGTTCTCACCCTTTCTTTTAGTTCCTTGGTGTGCAAACATCTTGCATTTTCTCCATATAATCTAATTGGCTTTTTGGTTTGGTTCAGTACCTGATTGGAGTTTTGAGAAAGCCTTCCCCCCACTATGGGGGTGGGGGGGATCTCATTCTTCCCTCAGGCCTTGAGCTGCCCCTGGCAGTGTGCTACCTGGATGACATGCTGATCACAAGGAGAACTCTTCAAGAATGCATGACCGAATTCAGGGAAGTCCTATTCAGATTTGAAAAATGGGTCTGAAAACAAATAAAGAGAACCTTGTGTTTTGTAAACCTGAAGATGAAAACCTGAAAAAGGATTTAAGCTTCTGTTTAACAAAATGGAAGCAGTGAGGGAAGTCAGGAGACCATCTGGTGTCATGAAGTGCCAGGTTTTTTGGCGTTACTAACATGCAGTATTATAGGAGGTTTATTTAAAGGTCATCCCTCCAGACTTTTCAATACATGCCTGTCACAGAGCCAACCGGAGAGGAGGTGGAGTCTTCATCTTAGTTAGAACTAATCTCCAGTTCCAGCTACTATCTTCTAGGAGTCTCATGCACATGGGCATAGTGACCATAGCCAATAAGCACATCAATATAAATCTCATCTATAGAGCCCCTACCTCCCCCCCCCCCAGAAGATCTCTCTAACATAATAGACATGGCTTGCAATCCTGAAAGCCCACGAAAGCCTAACTGGTTAATTGATGACTTTAACCTTGCATCCCTACAACCCACCCACTCCAACACCTTCCTTGAAGCTATGGCTGGTCTCAGCTATATACAGATGGTGAACGCTCCCACGCACCTCAGGGGAAACGTTCTTGACCTCATTTTTGCCCCCCAGTCAGAATCAAGCCACAACCTCAACCTTTCATTCACTCCTGTTCCATGGTCAGACCACAACCTAATCACTTTCCAAATCCCTTCTCAACAACATCAAACTCCAACCAGCCACACAAAGACAGCCCCCCCCCCCAAGAAAGACACACCACTTCAAATCCCTGGACAGGGACAAGTTCATCAACATCAACGCCCTTCATCAACGCCCTTCCGTCAACCTGCTCAAAACCTTGAAGATATGATCAACAGATGGAACACCACTCTGAAATCTTGTTCACAGCTACCCTCCTCAAATAAAGCACTAGCCTCCAACAGACCACCAAAAAACAGAAAACCAGCTCCATGGTACTCTGCTGAGTTGCGGTCATCTCTTCAGCTTCTAAGGAAGCACGAAAGAGAATGGTGTCGTTCTCGTTCCACAACAGACCAAACGATCTACAACAACCTCCTAAAGCATCACCGCGAGACAATATCTGAAAAGATGAGAGAATACCATACTGAGCTTCTTCTCCGCTCGATAAACAAACCACGCGACCTTTTTAGCATTGCTAAATCCTTGACCAAGGCACCCTCCTCCCTTCAGACAGAAGCAATTCAACCTCAGCTCTATGCGATATACCTCCAATCTAAAATCCTCAAAACAAATGCGGCACCAAGTCCCACACCCAGCTACATCCCTCACGCACAGCCTCCACTAACAGAGTTCTACCCTCCAGCAGAGAAATACATCTTGGACCTGATTGCTTCTATCAACACCACTACAGCTCCAAATGATCCATGTCCAGCTTACTGGATCAGAACGATGCATGCAGAACTCAGCCTAACTCTGTCTTACATCATGAAGCTCTCCTTCTCATCTGGTCATTCCCATCAACTCTTAAACAAACGTCCATACGCCCTCTCCTGAAAAACAGCAGACTTGACCCGACAAGGACAGACTCATATCGCCCGATCTCAAGCATACCCCTTCTAGCCAAACTTATCGAGAAGGTGGTTCAAATGCAGATGCAGCAACACATTGATATATCAGCCCCTCTCGATCCCTGCCAGCACGGATTCCAAGAATCCCATGGCGTAGAGACTCTACTCACCATACTTACCAATGCCCTATCCAGAGGTATCGACAAAATAGAAAACGGGTTTGTACTCATCTTCCTCGATATAGCTGCTGCATTCAACTCCGTTAACCATGAGCTACTCCTCTCCCAACTCCAGGAAAAGGGAATCCAGGGCTTGGCCTGGGAATGGTGTAAATCCTATCTAGCTGACCGATGGCAACATGTTCGCATAGGATCCTCTACATCTGAGTCATTCCAGCAACAGCAGGGAGTACCCCAAGGCTCCTCCCTGTCGGCTTTACTCTTCAGCATATATATGTGACCTATATGTGATATCATCCGCTCATTCAATATTTCCAACCTTATCTACGCAGATGACGTCTTGCTCTTCACTCCAATCAAAATTATGCATCCTGACCTCTCCCCACTAGTAGAGTGCTTCAACGCAATCACTGACTGGCTTCTAACTCAGAATTTACGGATAAACTTTAAGAAAACCGAGGTCTTATTCATCACTAGGAACAAGAGCTTCTCTCCCCCCACTACCTTGAAGGTGCGAGATGCAGAGCTACCATGCAAATCTGTGATACATTACCTGGGTGTCACACTTGACCATCAACTCAATTTCAAAGAACACATAAAGAACACCACCAAGTCTATCTACAATAAAATCATGACATTAAGGCACCTAAGACCTTTACTAGCCCCAGATGACTTCAGAATTATATTCTAGATGCTTGTAACTCCACATTTTGATTACACAAACATCATTCTGCACGGTCTCCCCAAGAGCACCCTCAATCCACTGCAAATGGCGATGAACGCAGCAGCTCGCATGCTCTGCGGCATATCCAGAAGAGATCACATCACGCCCATACTCTTGGAACTACATTGGCTACCGTTACACAGCAGACTTACCTACAAGACACTTCTCCTAACCTTTAAAGCAATTAACCGGTTATCTCCTTCATCCCTCACTGCACTCCTCATCTTCACCCCCAACAACAGGCTGAGAAGGTCAGCAGCTGCCAACACGCTAACTATGCCACTTGAATCTACAAAATGCACTCAAACAACCAGGAATAGGTCCTTTGCATTTTATGCCCCGAGATGCTGGAATAACCTCCCACCACATATCCGAGCAATCAGAGACCTCTCGCAATTCAGAAAAGCCCTTAGACATCACCTGTTCCTCCTTCACTTCGCCCACCCTAACCTAACACAACCACCCCCACACCTCAACTCATTCACCCAAACCCTGTCACTCCCACAACCTGACTCATGATGAAGCACACAACATTTCCGCCCATTAGGTACATTCACAATGCTCATAAACTAATAACTAATGACTAATGCATTCTGAATACCAGCTTGTAAGATATATTGTAAATAGGCCCACAATACCCACTGTTATTGTCATATATATAGTTTTACCCTAGTTTTCAGTCCCAAGTTACCTATCCTGTTACAATGTAAGCATAAGATCACTTGTTCTGATGCAAACGTTTTTGTTATTTGTAAACTGCACTGATACTGAAAAGCGCAGTATATAAGAGCCTGTAAATAAATAAATAAATTCACTGGCAATTTTCTCTGGAAAAACCTCTGGTAAAGTTACTGCAAAGAGGAGATGAATGGAGCTGGATGACTCAGAATCAAGCAGCTTTGACAGAGGCTAAAGACACCTTATTGCGAGCCCCTATTCAGGTGCACTTCTCCCTGTTCTGGCCAATTACAGTACAATATAACCTGGAATGCCTCCCTAGTGGGAACAGATGCAGTTCTGGCCCATATTTAAGAACATAAGTAAAGCCATGCTGAGTTAGACCAAGGTCTGTCAAGCCTAGCATCCTGTCTCCGATAATGGCCAGTTTGGGTCACAAGTCTGGGAGGGAACAAACATTTGATTGCATATAGCATCAAAGATACTATAAGCTACAGGACAAAACTGATGCTGGCCTAAGTGTTTACTGTTAAACGTTTCCATTAATATCTGTTTAGCCATAGTTTTATGTTATGGATGGATCACCAGCTATGGTGCTAATATTGGGCCCATCAGCTCCATGAAAGAAAACAGTTTCTTTTTTAACTTCTGCAAGCATTAGAGAGAAAGCATGTTACAAACTAGCACTTTTCCTTTTACGTTTCTCCTTGTCTTTAGGTCCCTCTACAATTTTCTTTACTTTATTACAAGTCTCTAATTGCAGACTCCTTTCCTCCTTTTGACAGGGGCAGGATTGGTTTGAAAGGCAATGCAAAGTCTTGGGGAGAGAAGGCCTTAGAGATACAGGCTGTTATAGCTATAGACTAGGGTTAGAAGAAGATACTACATGCTAAGGCTGGCCTGATGGGAGGAGATATGGGAGAAGCAGATGACAAAGGGAAAATATATATTTTGATTACTGGAGTTTGAAATCTTTAGAATTTTGTACTTTAATTTTTTAATAGTTTTTAAAGTTGCAAATGTAATAGTTGCCTCTGCATGTCTGTCAGCATTCACTCTGTGCCTTGTAGCGTATCTCAAATGATTTTTACTATTTTTGCCCTGGAGAGGAATTTCCCTGCCTGCTCATTTCTCTGATCAAGGCTACCTAAACCCATCCAACTTCCTCAGGATTCTGCCGTCCCCTTTCCCCTAGCAGGAAACGAGGTGTTTACTTTGAGGTTTTGACATCATTGTTTCACAGTTTGGCCTACATGTTGTCAATGGTGTGTTATTGCGCCCTTGTACCAACTAGGGCAGGGCTGGCTATTATCCATACCCCTTGCAATAACATGCACCAGCACCTCGCCCCTACTTCTGTGAAAACTTCTGGGATTGTCAATAGCTACATCGAAGAGGGGTAGCTCCACTCTCTTTCCTGCTCGGCTGCTGCAATTTATTTTATTTTATTTTATTTGTTGTTGTTAAGCACTGTCAAGCCGGTGTCGACTCATGGCGACCCTCTGGATAGTTGTCCTAAATTGTATTCGGTCTTCAGTCAGGCGGCTCATTGTTGACAGACTGCTGTTATTGTATCAATCCATCTCATTGCTGGTCTTCCTCTTTTGCATTGACCTTCTATCTTGCCAAGCATGATGTCTTTCTCTAATGATCTCTCTCTTCGCATGATATGTCCAAAGTATGAAAGTCGAAGTCTTGTCATCTGAGCTTCTAAAGAAAGCTTAGGTTTTATCTCTTCTAGTACCGACTGGTTTGTTCTTCAGGCAGTCCATGGTATATACAGTATTCGCCGCCAGCACCATATTTCAAAGGCATCAATTTTCTTCCTGTCTATCTTTTTCACTGTCCAGCTTTCACATCCATATGATGTTATTGAAAATACCATGGCTTGAGCAAGTCAAATCTTTGTATGGAGAGAGACATCTCTGCTCTTGAGGATCTTATCTAGGTCTTTCATAGCCATTCTGCCAAGAGCAATGCGTCATCGGATTTCTTGACTGCTTGTTGCTTCTTTATTGATAGTTGATCCAAGTAGGTTAAAGTTGTTCATGATTTCAATTTCTTCTCCTTCAACGATGAACCTGTTGATTTTGCCAGTTGTCATGATCTTTGTCTTCTTTACATTAAGACCCGACTGTGAATTACCGCGGCGACACACAGACGCGCACAGGCGAGCCGAGGGTTGGAGGAGGGGTGGGGGGACGGCAGGGGGGGGGGGCGGGCAGTGAGCCGCAAATAAAAGAGCGTGCCCGAAGCCGGCTCGGCCTCTTTCGCCGTTCCCCCCCCTTCTTCCGAGAGGAGGACGGACATCTACAGGAGGGCCGACATCGGAGGAGCGGATCGCATCAGAGGACCGGATCTACAATAAGGCGGGCAGAATTTCCGATCGCAGACGGCAAGTACACGAGGCATTGGGGGAGCAGCGCTTACCGGGGAGTGGGTGCCCGATACAGTGCTCCTCCTTATGGCGGTCACATGCGGGTAAAGCGGCCTAAGGGCTCGGGGGGGGGGGGGGGGCTAGCGGACGATAGGTAGGAAGGTGGGAAACCTAAACCCCCCTACCTTTCTCCTCCACGAGAGTGCAGCATCGTGGCCACTCAAAGACAAACGATTAAAAAAAAAAAAAGAAAAAGTGAAAAACGGCGGGAGCCAAGGTAGAGGAGTTGCAGCTGTATGCAGGCCATGTGCTGCGGTGGTATGCTGGCCATGTGCACGCCATGCGTACACCTATTTATCATCCAGCACAAGCGAGCGGGCAGAATAAGGCGAAGGTATGGAAGGGGGGGGGAGTAGAAATCGATAGAGATTTACATACATGAAATAAAATGGGTCAGTTGCAAAGTTATAAGAGCTGATGCAGTGAGAGAAGGCAGCAAGGAATTTGATTATGCTGATTATGTTGAACAAGGTTGCCATCTAAGGGACAAAACCGGTATAGCATGACAATGTGGTTTTCTTTTACTATATACCCAATAATAAAGAAAAGGGGATTGTGTTCAGGCATTTAAAGGATATGTGAACTGTTGGCAAGGGAAAATCTAAGTGGAGAGGTGTATAGATTTGCATAGATAGTTAGTTATGATGAGGGCTCCAGGAATATTATCCATAATAATCTAAAATAATAAAAATAAACAAATATTTTGTGGAAATAAAGGGATATATATGTGGACAATACGAAGCAAGGGTTGCACGGGATTCATACAAGACTGAGAGTCAGAGAATAATTTAGACTTTCCCTTACCTCCACATAGTAAATCTTAGCCTAGGCTAGAGATGCCGAGAAGAGAGACACAGAAGTCCAGGACACAACGAGCCCAGCAGGCAGAGGGCAGGGCTACACCAAAGGCAACCGCAAGGGCGCGGGCGGCTACTGGTTCGAGCAGAAAGAGAGCGCATGTGGATGGCCAGGACACAACTAGCAGCATAGCAGCAGTAAAGCCTAGGTGCAGCAACAGGAAGAAGGCGCCACAGCAACAGCAAATCGCAGCTCCTGCACAGAGGCAGGAGCTGGACGACCTGCTCCAGATGGTATGGGAGCAGGTTACCCAACCCGGCCTTTCCTCGATCAAACAACGACTGGGGATGCCAGGCTTCATGAGCGAGGGACAGCCGACAGCGAGCACGAGCATTTCAATACCTAGCACAACAGATGGTAAGTCAAGGGGGAACAAGGGGGCCCCAGAATTGTTAACCTCATCATCTGACGACTCTTGTTCTGACAGTGATAGTGACACAGCATTAGCAGATGTGATAAAATATGCATTAAGGAAAGTTAAAAGAAAGAAAACCCCAAAACAGTCAAATTCCCTACGGCAAGCATGGGCGGGGCAGAGTCAGGGTGGGGAGGACCACGGAAACACGCCATCAGGGACGGCTCAGAGAATGCAGCTAGATTGGCGCGACACCAGTCGCGATCCACGCTGTGGGGTGAGCTCCCTGGTCGTTTCAGTACCCAAAAAAATAAAGAAGAGGATTTGGAGGCGAGAATATATTGACCTATTCTCTCTCCTGCTTAGAGATCAGGATGAGGAAGCCAGCAATGGAAAAGATAAAGATAAAAGAAGTGAGAGGGACAGAAAACCTAAAATTCCCAAATCCCTTAATAACTGGGTCTCAGCATTCCACATCTTTATGAGTGATGGAGAGGGAACCCGACTCAGGGCCATATCTGACCAGGTACCTGGATACGATTACCAGGGCATATAAACAATATGGGGGGTGGGCCTGGATGAACTATGATGTGAAGTTCAGGAGAAGCATGGCAGAGGATCCCACCCTAGCATGGCATCACAGAATTCTGGACATGTGGACAGAAGAAATGGCGCCCAATAGGCCATGGTGTCAGGACGGGATGCAGCAACCTCTTCCAGGCACGCAATGGCAACAGCCATCGCAAAACACGCAAGGGAGGCAAGCCAATCAGTGGAATGGGAGACGGGCGTGCCGACAGTACAACGCAGGTAGTTGTACGTGGCAGCCTTGTAAATTCAAACATGCCTGCTCAGTATGTGGAAACGAACACCCCGCTTTCACTTGCAGGGCATCAAGGGAGGCCAAGCCTTTCAGAGCATTGCAGCAGCACTCAACGGAGGGAGTTGGCCCCAACGCCCATCAGGCTTGAGAACATGCGTCCCTGGCTGAGAGCCTACCCTAAGCGGGATATAGCTAACAGTATTGAAGTGGGCTTCTTACAGGGTTTCCGCATCCCATCCCTAATAATCAAAAAAGAATCACTAACGCGGGTTATCAATAACCCACCATCTGTCCAAAAACACAACGCCATCGTGCACAGTAAAATAGCCAAAGAAATAGGTCTGGGGAGAGTGGCAGGTCCTTTCCAGTCACCCCCATTCAAGGACCTCATAATCTCACCATTGGGGGTCATATCAAAAAAGGAGCCGGGGCAATACTGGTTAATTCATAACCTGTCATACCCAGAGGGGAGGTCAGTTAATGACTATATTGACCCAGCGTTATGCTCGGTCAAATATGCGACCATTGACCAGGCAATTATGCTCATTCGAAGTAAGGGACAGCGGACGCAGTTGGCAAAGGCCGACATAGAGTCCGCGTTGCGGCTATTGCTGGTACACCCTGAGTTCTTCCCATTATTGGGTTTCTCGTTCAACAGGGAATTCTTCTACGATAAATGTTTGCCCATGGGATGTGCGGTATCATGTGCATATTTCGAACAATTTAGTTCTTTCCTACACTGGGTAGTCGAGGACCTCGCGGGTCCCAACACGGTGGTCCACTATCTGGACAATTTCCTTTTTATAGGAAAAGACCATGAGGACTGCAAAAGGATCTTAGGTATCTTTGAGCAGATGGCACAGTTGTTTGGGATCCCGTTAGCAAAAGAAAAGACAGATGGCCCGACAGGGATCATCACTTTCCTAGGCATACAGTTGGATGTGCCGGCACAGAGGTCTCGCCTGCCAGCAGATAAGGTGACGAAGTTGAGAAAAGATCTGCAACTACTTCACAGTCAGCGAAAGGCGACTCTGCAACAATTTCAGTCAATCCTCGGCCTGCTATGCTTTGCGTGCAGGGTAATGCCATTGGGGAGGGTTTTCTGCCGCCATATGGCATGGGCAACGAGAGGGATCACAAAAAGACACCATCGCATCCGGGTCAACAAAGAGATACGGGAAGACCTGCAGGTCTGGATGCAATTCCTCCACACCTTCAATGGCCTTGCCTTCTGGCAAGCACCCCCGGTGTCTAATGCGGAACTCGACTTCTTCACCGATGCTTCGGGGGGGATTGGTTTCAGCATCTACTATAGAGGGGCGTGGTGCTCAGAGGCATGGCCCATGGAATGGCGAGCGGAAGGGACCACCAAGGATATCACGTTCTTGGAGCTTTTCTCGCTTATGGTAGCCTTATGTATCTGGGCACCAGGGCTCGCTAACAGAGCTATCACCTTCCATATCGATAATCTAGCTGTGGTGTGGGCAGTGAACGGGATGAGAGCTAAGACGCCAAGGGTAGTGGCACTATTAAGAAAAATCGTGTTACTATGCTTAGTGCATAACATAACCCTTAGAGCGGAGCATATCAAAGACAAAACAAATAACATTGCCGATGCTCTTTCTCGTTGTAAGACCAGGCTTTTCCGCCAACTGGCACTTGAGGCGGACGCAGTCAAGACAGCGGTGCCCAAGCAAATCTGGGAGTATGGTCCGCCGAAGTATGGGAGCTCCTGTTAGGCTCCCTAGCAGAGCAGACCCGGCGAAAATACATAGCAGCATGGGAGCTGTACCAAACCTTTTGCAGGGAGGCCAGAATACAGCAAGAAGACAGATTTGAAGTAGCAACGCTTCTGAGATGGATTTTGCATTGCAAAAGCAATGGCCACACAAAAGCTGCAGTGCAAGCCCGCTTAGCGGCGGTATCATTTTTTGCAAAGGCCATGGGTAAGAGGAGCCCGAAGGCGGAGTTTATCATTAAGAAGGTGATGAGAGGCTGGTCCTTAGGGCAGCCCCGAAAGGTAGACCAACGCCGCCCGATCACGCATCAGATGCTTCAACAACTGATGGTGACGACTAGCCAAGTGTGTTATGATGAGTATGAAGCCAGGCTTTTTAGATGTGCCTTTTCCTGGGCCTTTTACGGAGCATTTCGGGTGGGGGAGCTAGTCGCTCCCTCATCTGCAAGGCACGGGGCGACCTATGGCAGTATGGAAGAATGCGATGTGAGCATACTCACAGAGGCCATAGTGCTGCACTTGCGCAGATCCAAAACTGACATGGCCGGAAAAGGGGCTCAAGTCGTGTTGTCGGCGCTGCGCAATGACCCCTCATGCCCGCTGAGAAATGCTTTGGCCTACCAACAGCTACGGGCACACTCAAACAAGCAATGGTTCATGCACGCGAATGGTGCCCCCCGTCACGTTTCCAATTTATCAGAGTACTCAAGCTGGCGATAGAGCGAACAGGACGGGATGCAAGCTTATACGGCTCGCACTCCTTTCGCATTGGAGCCGCTTCAACGGCAGCCAGCATGGGGATGTCCAGAGCACAGATAATGAATATAGGACGATGGCGCTCGGATAGATACAAACTGTATATACGTCCAGCGGAATGAGGAATGCGGGTATATATTTAAAAAAAAAAAAAAAAAACCTCAAATACGGAGGGCGGGGAAAACTCAATGGCATGGGGAAGTACTGTGTGTATAAAATCAGTGTGACGATTATTGCCGGATAGTGCTGCTGTAACCATATCTTTCTGATTGTGATCCAATGTAGGAACAAGTCCCCGCCTCTGGTCCCGCGAAGCGTGGATATGCGGCCATTCATTTGTTCACTGGGCGCAAAAGCGGACTCAGTGCAGACCGCAGGGGCTGAATTTGGGATTCCCAAGCGCAGAGGTTTCGGTGGTGTGGCTCGGGCGACGGGGTATGGTGTGGGACCAGCTAGTGCTGCTCCTGCTACAAAGGAAAAGAGTGACCGGGAACCCAGTGATGATCGTGATCCATCTGGGGGGCAACGACCTTGTGGCCACACGCAGCGTCGAGCTCACCAAAAAGATGCAAAGCGACATGCTGACGCTGGCAAACACATTTCCCAGGACACGCCTGGCATGGTCTCACATCATTCCGCGGCGTGTGTGGAGGGGCGAGATTTCGCACAAGGCAGTGGAGAAGACGAGACAAAAAGTGAACAGGTGGATGGCCCGCTTCATGGGGACAATAGGGGGTGACAGCATCAAGCATGACCTCATAGAAGAGAGATGCCCGGGATTGTATCGTGCAGATGGTGAACACTTGTCAGACATAGGAATGGACATTTTTCTGTGCACCATACGAGATGCGGTCGAGCGGTTATGGCAGAAGCACGTGTTGGCCACAGCTGCGTGCTGATAAGTGGGGGCCCCGTCAACAAGCGAGGATTCACGGTTGACGGGGTTGGCAGAAAAAACGCACCCGGTGAGAGAGAACACAGCCTAGGCTTTAAGTAAAGGGGGAGAGTTGCAGGAGAGAAACCTGGACCTGCCCCCGGAGAGATGGATCAGGTCACAAGAACACAGCACAGAGGGCCCCCGGCCTCGCTTTAACGGTGGGCAAAAGGGGGGGGGGGTAAAGCAAGAAAAGTTGCCAAGCCTGCTTGAACGGCAGGCGTAACAGCTTTGCGACTGAAAGAGATGGAGAAGACTAAGGACTGAGGAAAGCTTTCACGGCTATTTCCTCCTGACATTTAAAAGGACCATGGGATATTGACTGTGTCTCTTGAGGGGGCAGAAGGAAAGGAATTGTGTACAGTGTTTTGTTGAGTGTTATGTGCATGCTGTGGCCAACAGTTTTTAGGCTGTTAATAACCATTGTAAATAAATAAATGGAAATAGTTGTTGAACGAAAACCTGTGGAGAACGGTGGTCTTATTGGAGGAGGGAGCGGGTGGGGGGGGGGAGGGAGGGTAAGGGGTGGGGTCAAAACCCGAGGCTATCTTGCCGGTTGCGCGGCTGATGCGAATTACCGCGGCGGCGCACAGACGCGCACAGGCTAGCCAAGGGTTGGAGGAGGGGCGGGGGGATGGCAGGGGGGGGCGGGCAGTGAGCCGCAAATAAAAGAGCGTGCCCGAAGCCAGCTCGGCCTCTTTCGCCGTTCCCCCCCTTCTTCCGAGAGGAGGACAGACACCCTCCCGACCCACCCAATTGGCAAAAGGGGGGGAATAGTCGCAGCATGCGAGAGACAGCAGAAAAAACGCACCCGGTGAGAGAGAACACAGCCTAGGCTTTAAGTAAAGGGGGAGAGTTGCAGGAGAGAAACCTGGACCTGACACCGGAGAGATGGATCAGGTCACAAGAACACAGCGCAGAGGGCCCCCGGCCTCGCTTTGACGGCGGGCAAAAGGGGGGGTAAAGCAAGAAAAGTTGCCAAGCCTGCTTGAACGGCAGGCGTAACAGCTTTGCGACTGAAAGAGATGGAGAAGACTAAGGACTGAGGAAAGCTTTCACGGCTATTTCCTCCTGACATTTAAAAGGACCCTGGGATATTGGCTGTGTCTCTCGAGGGGGCAGAAGGAAAGGAATTGTGTACAGTGTTTTGTTGAGTGTTATGTGCATGTTGTGGCCAACAGTTTTTAGGCTGTTAATAGCCATTGTAAATAAATAAATGGAAATAGTTGTTGAAAGAAAACCTGTGGAGAATGGTGGTCTTATTGGAGGAGGGAGCGGGTGGGGGGGGGGAGGGAGGGTAAGGGGTGGGGTCAAAACCCGAGGCTATCATGCCGGTTGCGCGGCTGAGGTGCAGGCCCATTTTGAGACTATGTTCTTTGATTGTGAGAAGCAAATATTTCAGATCATCTTCACTTTCAGCCAGTAATGTGGTATCATCAGCATAGTGAAGGTTGTTGATGAGTCTTCCACCAATCTTCACATTTCTGTCATCTTCATACAATCCTGCTTCTCTGATGGGGTGGGGGTGGGATGGGTGGTGGGGGTGGTGGGGTGTGGGGATGGGGTGGGGGGTGGGGGGATGGTGGGGGTGATGGTGGGGGTGGGGGGGTGGGGAGGAGGAGGAGGGGGCAGAGGAGGGGGGAGGGGGAGGGGGAGGGGGAGGAGGGGGAGAGGGGGAGGGGGGAGGGGGGAGGGGGAAGAGGGGGAGGGGGGAGAGGGGGAGTGCAGGTATGGCTATGGTATGCAATACTGTTGGGGTCACTCCCCAGGGTGGTAAACACTGTCAGACACCAGACCTGAAGCACGCTCCACAGACATCAGAAAGGTTGCTATGATGCAGCTCAATCAGCAAATTGTGCTTAACTTAGGAATTGCTATCTGCCAGTAATCATAGCAACCTTTTGATAGCTGTGTACCGTATTCCCAGGTTTAGTGTCGCATTGCTAAGGTATGCAAGTGCTAGTATTGGGAGATGCACGCAGGGCCCAACATCCTGCCTCTCCAGGAGGCATTGGATAATGGAGCCTGTGGGTGTGGGTGTGTCTGCCCCTGTTGGCTGCTGCTTTAGGACAGAGGTTCCCAACTCCAGTCCTAGTGGGCCAAACACTGTTCGGGTTTTCATGCTGTCCCTAATGAATATACATGAGATACATCTGCATACCATGGGGGAGGTGCATAGAAATGCAGCACAGTCATATTTATTAGAGACAGCATGGAACTTGAATGGTTTTTGGCCCTCCCGGACTGCATTTGGGAGACTCTGTTCTAGGTAATGTGCATGTTTATGGTGTCTGTGCTCTGTAAGGTAAAATGTAGCTGTTTTGGGCATGGTTACGTCATCTGCAATAAAGGTTCTGTCTGTATTAGCACGTTTTAGTAGTGGGTAAAATATGGGGACTGGGTTGGTAGGAACCACAGCTGGGACTTGAACTTGGGACTTTCTGTTCTTGAACACACTGGCTGTGTGCACTGCACCACCATGTTGCCTCAGAGACAGTGCATTCCCTGGGGATACCATGACTGTTCGTCAGACAGGGTCTGTCTGTTGCAGTGCATGGCATCCACCTACACAGGGTTAGGCCATGGTCTTCTCTGGGCAGCTGCTACTACCCCCTCCACCACCAGTATTCCTCTGCCACCATGCTGACATGCCCTTCTGCTGGTGGTGCTAGTGGTGCGCAGTCTCAGGCCATCCAGTGTGCACATAGACAGCTGCCTATGGTGTGTGTTCTGGGGTACGGGTGCCTGCATATCTGTCCACGCTTCCCCCCAGCACCGCCTGCCAATGTTCTGTGCCCTTGGGGGTACCTGCTGGGTACTATCCCCTGTGACACTGTGGGAAGCACACTCGTGCCCATGTTGAGCCCTCATCAGTTGCTGTCTGGCTGCTCTACTGTTTCAGCATTCCTATGGGCCAGCTAGGCATCACCCTAGTCCGCACTGTGGCCCAGCTGCACCACAGCATGTGCCGCCTGCAGCCCTCTGTGTTCCCTTTTCCAGCATCTGTCCAGTTTCCCGTTCCGACATGCCTGCCCTGTTGTTGCGGAACATGTGCATGCCATAGGAAACCTGTCCAATGGAGAGGGAAAACCCTGATCAGCGCAATGTCACTGTGGGCTCATTCACCTTTTATGGGGACGGAGCATAGACCCTTCCAAAATTCATATCTTTTTTTTGGAGCTTTCTCGGGAGTTTTTTTTATGTTTCCCATTAATATCACTATTGCCCAGCTTGGTTATGTTTTTTTTTATATTTTCTTCTGGTCATTTTCACTGTTTATTTGCCCTTTTGTTCCGTACACATGTATCACACTTATCACTTTTTAATGGGTTTCCCTGGTTTTGCTGTACATTCCTGACGGAAATGGTTTCTTTTCCCTTTAAATCTGCTCTAACGCCAGGGTTTCACTGGCGTTAGTTTTCAGCCCCGGATTCCACGGTGTTAGTGTGCAGGGAGCCTCTCCCCTCCCAATCTCCACCCATTGACCCTCTCTCTTCGCCCCTGGGGAGCCTTCCTCCGCCTTCCGGGAGCCTATCTCTACCCGCAACGCTCATTTGCGCTGCTGCATGTATTATTGCGTGCTAAGGTACCTTTGCACCCGATAAAGCGCCATTATCGCATGATAAGGTGCCTTATCACCTGATAATGTCACCGGGCGCACATTAAGATGGTTTAGTGAACATACCCCATAGATATTCTTTTGGTATTCTTTAGTCTTTTCAAGGATCCATCTCACATCCGCGATGATGTCTCTCGTTCCTCGCTCTTTGCTGAACCCTGCTTGCACTTCAGGTAGTTCTTGTTCCAGGTATTGTTGTAGTCTCTTTTGAATAATCTTCAGTAGAATCTTGCTGGCATGTGGGATCAGAGTGATTGTGCAATACTTTCCACAATCAGTTGGATCACCTTTCTTTAATATTGGTATAAACACAGATCTTTTCCAGTCAGTTGGCCATGATGTTGTTTTCCAAATTTCTTGGCAGAGCCTTGTAAGTACGGTAACAGCTGCATCAGATTGCTGTAATACCTCTATGGGAATGCCATCAATGCCTGGTGCTTTGTTCTTTGATAAGGCTTTCAATGCTGCTTCAACTTCTTCTTTCATCACCAATGGTTCCGAATCATAAGGTACAGGTTGAAATGGCTGTTGGTCCACTTGAACTTTATCATATAAAAACTCTGTATATTCTTTACACCTTTTCTTGATCTTCTCATCATCATTCAACATAGAACCTTGAGCATCTTGTAACATTCCAATTTGAGGCTGAAATGTTTTTCTTTAACTCTCGTAGCTTTAGGAAAGCCAATCTTGTTCTTCCTCTTATAGCTTCTGCTTCTATTTTCTTGCATGTGTCATTGTAGTACTTTTCCTTGTCCTGTCTTGCTGTACGTTGGAAATCTCTGTTGAGTTCTGTGATTGTCTTTCTTTCTCCTCTGGCTTTAGATTCTCTGCATTTCTGGGCAATTATCAGAGTTTCTTCCGTCATCCATTTTGGCTGTTTTTGCTTTTTCACCTTTTGTAGAGACTTCTCACTTTCTTCCAACACAATCTTCTTGATGTCATTCCATAACTCTTCTGGAGCTCTGTCATTTGTATCTAAAGCAGCAAATTGATTTTGCAGACAGTCTTTAAATTCCAGTGCTTTATTCTCAAGGTGATATTTTGCTGCATTCATGAGTGGTGTGCTCTTTTTTCAACTTTAGCTTGAGTTTGCATACTAGTAGTTGATGATCTGTACCACAGTCAGCTCCAGGTTTTGTCTTTGTTGATGTTATAGAGCTTTTCCATCGTTGACTTCCACAGATGTAGTCAATTTGATTTTTATACAATTCATTGGGTGATGTCCATGTGTACAGTCGCCACTTGTGTTGCTGGAAGAAGGTGTTTGAGATGAATAGATCGTTGGTCTTGCAGAATTCTATCAGTCTTTCTCCAGCTTCATTTCTGTTGCCAAGTCCATATTTTCCAACCACTTTGCCTTCTTCTTTGTTGCCAACTTTTGTGTTCCAGTCACCCATGACTATCAGGATATCCTGTTTGCATGTTCTGTCAATTTCAGCTTGTACTTGTTCATAGAACTCTTCAGTTTCATCCTCTTCTGCAGCTGTTTTTGGGGCATATGCTTGAATTATAGTTGTGTTGATTGGCATTCCTCGTAGATGAACAGAGATTAAGTGCTCACTGACTGCATTATATTTCATTACAGTTCTTGCAAGTTTCTTCTTTATTATAAATGCAACACCATTTCTTCTTTGTCTTTCATTTCCAGCATAGTAGACCATGTGATCATCTGATGCAAAGTGCCCGATGCCAATCCATTTCAGTTCGCTGACACCCAATAGATCAAGTTGCACATGTTCCATTATATTCTTGACCACCTCCAACTTCCCTTGGTTCATACTTCGTATGTTACATGTTCCAATGTGTAAGACATCTTTACAACTTCTGACTCTCATTTCATGTGCAGCTGCATCAGCAGTCAGACATCCCAAGGGCTTTGATCCAACCACGTCATAAATGCTGGCTTTACTCTGAAAAGTCTTCAGCTCTTCCCCAGTAGCTAGTTGAGTGCCTTCCAACCTGGGGTTCATCTTCCAGCACTATAGTGCAATTTGTTTTGTTGTGACTATCGATTGGGTTTTCATGGCAAGGTACAGAAGTAGATTGCCGGGCCTTTCCTCCCCACAGTTTAAGTTTAGTGTCATTGCCATTGTCACAGAAATGTGATCCTCTGCTGTCAACACCATCCAATTCTGCTGCTGCCCAGATGGGTTTTCAAGGCAAGATACAGAAGTAGACTGCCAGGCCTTTCCTCCGCGCAGTTTAAGTTTACTGTTGTTGCGTCTCAGATTAAGATGTGGTGTCGGTTTATAGATGACATTTTCTTTTTATAGAAAGGCTCATCAGAATCAGTAATTTCTTTTGTGCAATGGGTGAATGGACTAGACACAGCCATCCAATTTACTTACACTATGGATACTAAGATCATAACTTTTTTGGATGTGTCCGTAGAGAAAGGACAGCAAGGTTGGAATACATCCATTTATAGGACGTCTATAGATCAGAATACTTTTTTACACTACAGTAGTGCACATCCCTTGAGATTGAAGGACAGTTTACCATTTTCTCAATTTTTACGTTTTCGAAGGAACTGCTCTGATGTGTATGAGTTTAAGAAGCAATCACAAATGTTATCGAGAAATTTCATAGAAAGAGGATATCCCCATAAAGTGATTCAAAGAGCATATCGTCGGGCATTGTTTAATGAGAGATCATGGTTGGTTGGAGCTTCTCAAGGGAAAGAGAAATTAATTGATACAGAACATATTAATTTAATAACAACATTTTCTCCATTGAGCTTTAAAATTCAAAAATAATATCAAAACACACCAACGTTTTGAGTAATATGTCTGGTCTTGAAGGGAAGCACATACGATGTGTGTGGCAGAGGGATAAAAATCTAAAAGAACAACTAAGCCTAGCGGTTCTACAATCTCCAGTGGAAGGGAAGGAGGAACTTCAAATAAGGGGCCACATGAAATGTGGCCACTGTGGAATTTGTGAAATTACCAATGAGGTCCAAGAGTTTGAATACCATGGAAAGGTTTATACTTTGAAAGGCAATACATCTTGTGATACCACATCAGTGGTGTATGCAATTAGGTGTCCGTGCAATTTATTATACATAGGGAAAACCACAAGGTCTTTCAAAACACGTATGGTTGAACATAAAAGCCGCCTTAAATGTGGAATGTTAACGGCACCTTTGGTTCAACATTGTATGGAACGACATCACCAATTTGAAGAATTACGTTGTTTTTGTATTGAGAGGGTTTCCTCGGCGATGCATGGGAAGTCACAAGAACAAACACTATTATTGCATGAACAATGCTGGATATTCACCTTGGAAACCCTACCACCAGAGGGTTTAAATTCCTGCATTGATTGGGGGGCTTGTTTATGAAGAAGGATGTGGTGGAGTTCCATGACGTAAATTGCATGAAGAACATTGGGTTATGATGTCATTAAATGTGCACATAATAGGGAGGCTCGATGTCTGTTCCGCATTTGCGGCGTCTTTTTGAAACAGTCACTGCTTTAGGAAACCTCACGGAAGACAACGTCTGCAGCATCTATGTGAAGGTTGTTATGGTATGTGAAACTATAAGTTCTGTTCTGAGGATTTTGTGACAGAAGACTTGGAAAGTCATTATGGAACTTTATGGTTTTATTTTATTCTGTTTTACTCATATACCCCCCTGAAGAAACTCAGTATAGAGTGAAACACATGGAAGGGCGCCTACGGATGGCGTTGGGGAGCACTTAAAGCTAAGCAACATTTATTTAAATAGAGGTTGAAGTCTTTATCTGAGGGAGTATTTATATTTATAAACTAGCCATATGCCAGAAAAGTCATTGATACTATTGGGCGCTAAGATTAGATATTTTTAATATCGCTTTATTGAGTGCCACTGAGTCTGAGACATTCTGAGCATTTTGATAAAATCTTGTTTAATTTAATTTAATTTAATTTACAGATTTTTTATATACCGCTCCTTCCATTGATCAGGTGCGGTTTACATGGAACAACAATAAAACAGTGAACTGTTTTTACAGATAACAAGTTGTAACTTACATTTAACAATTTGTGAACTATGTACAGAGTAACAGAGTTAAAACTATATACAGGCTTAAATATTATTCGTTAGTCTTTGAATACATTGTTTTCGGGCTTTAGAGGTTCGACCTTTTTTGGAATAGTTGTATTGGCTGAAATATGACTATCCTTTATCTATCTGTGAGGTGGGAGGTGAGTTCGCCAAGGGTGCATAGTACATTGTGAATAAGTGTGTTTTGAGTTTTTTCCTAAACTCCATGATTTTGGGTAAGGATCTTAATTCTGATGGGATAGTGTTCCAAAGTATGGGGGCAGCATGGGAGAAGGCTTTCTTGTTTGTGGTCTTTTTGGCCTTAATAAATTCTTTTGGTGTAGTTAATTTGTTTAGCTGGTCTCTCCTTTGAAGGTTATGAGTAGGCTCAGTTTTAATGAGGTTATTTATAGACAGGGGTGCTGTTTTATTTAGAGCTTTGTAGGTGGTTAAAATAGTTTTATATTCTATTCGACTTTGAATCGGGAGCCAGTGTAGATATTCTAAAATCGGGGTTATATGTTGGAAAGGTGGGGCCTTTGTAATGGTCTTAGCTGCCGCATTTTGTGCCAATTGGAGCTTTTTCAAGGTCTGTTTTGTTACACCTAGTAGGATTTGATTTGCGAAATCGAAGTGGGGGGTTATTATCGCTTGTATAATTCGTTGAAAATCTTGTAGGTGCATTAGTGGGCGGAGTTGCTTTAATATTTTGAGTTTGAAATAAACCTTTTTTGTTATGTTTCTTACATGTGTGTCCATGCTGAGGTGTTTGTCTAGTATTACGCCTAAATAACGTACTTCAGTTTTTAGTTTGATATCGTTATTCTGCAATGTGATATGTGAGGGGGGAATGAATGTTGTGTTTTTTGTTACTATTAGAGCTTCTGTTTTTGAGTGATTGATGTATAGGTTGTTCTCATTTAGCCAGGTGTTTATTTCATTGAGGCAATCGTTAATAAGTTGTAAAGGGATATTTGGTATTTTGAAAGGGACATACATCATAATGTCGTCCGCATATAGGTGATAGTGGACATTGAATTTTTTGAAGATTTTACAGATGTGTTTTAAGTATATGTTAAATAGTAGCGCTGACAGTGCTGAACCTTGGGGGAGGCCTAGTTCTTGATTATATGTATTTGAAGTAAGATTACCGATTTGTACCGTTTGAGTTCTGTCCGTTAGGTAGGAGGTAAACCATTCTAGTACTGTAGATTTTATTCCTATTTGCCTAAGTTTATTGATCATTGTTGAGTGGTGAACACTGTCAAAGGCTGCGGAGACATCAATGAATATAAGTAGGAATGCTTGTTTTGAGTTGTCTATTCCTCTTACAAGTGTATCAATTAGAACTGTTAGAAGAGACTCAACTCCGTGTCTGGGACGAAACCCATACTGCTGATCATCAAGGGGGGCTGAGCTGTCAATGTAGTCCTGGGTTTGGATTTGTACTGCTTTTTCAATTAATTTAGCCATGAACGGAATACTTGATATGGGTCTGTAAGATTTAGGTGATGATTTGTCAAGGGTAGTGTTTTTTAAGATTGGGCGGATCTGAGCATGTTTTAGTGTAGGGGGTAAGTATCCGTTTTTTAGGGAAAGATTTATTATTGGGAGGATGAATTGGGAGAGTATTGATAGAGAGTTCTTTATCCATGTTACAGGACAAGGGTCGAGGAGTGAGGTTGTTGTATTAATGTTTGTTATGATGTTCTTCAGTGCAACGTTAGTTAGGGGTTGGAATTCAGACCATTCATCTGCGTGATGTGTTTGAAAAGTATAAGTGTTTATATAACATTTCCACAGATAAAATAGTTACCATGTTGGATGGATGTTACAACAGAGTAAATAGTATCAGTAGGCATTATCTTCCTTTTATGGCAGCTAGATCTAATTTCCAGGTTCAGGGCCTGGATTACTGCTACAGGGAAGTGCTGTCACTCCATCCTGTAATGGGAGATGTTCCAAGTTCCAAACAATTTTTCTGTGAATTGTATGGGGGCAGGGACCAAGAAAATGTGGCAGAAAGATACAGAAATATTTCCTATCATATTGGGAAAGACGGGCCTGGCTTTCGAAATGTACCTTGACAAGTTGCCTATACATGTTACATCTTGTCAACTTCAGAAGGAGGATAGGTCAGCCACACAATCCCCCCCCTAGGATGAAGATCTTTAACACTGGAGAACAAACTGAGGTGAAAAGAGGTGTACACGATAGGGGTATTGGTTAGGACATGCTCAGAAAGGCCTTTCTAGACTTTTTTGAGCTTTAGGAGAGCTAATACATCTATAGTGCTATCAGATGACATCACCTATATTTAGCTGATTTATCCTGCTGTCCATGGAGAACCCCTGTTATAGGTAAGTAAGTTCACTTTCTCGAAGACATTTTGTACCATTCTATGTCAATTGGAAAAGCACTTAGTGAATCAGGCTCTATAGAGTCTCCTGAGATAAGAAATAAGAAGGTAATTTTATAAAGTCCTACATAGATAACACATGCTTTTATGTATGTATTGCGGGCTTATTTTATAAAGTCAAGTAGGCATATACTTGACTATAAAATAGTAAATGGCCAAAAATTCCCATTAATTTAAGGCATGATCACTTACACCAGCCCTAGGACTGCTATATTTGTTAGGAACACACACAAATTATATTTTATAATTTATGAGCATAACTTGGCGTTTTGTCCACACTCTGTCCCTGTTCATGCCCATAGTGAAATTATGCATGATCAGATGTGCATGCGTACTTACCAAATCATGACTATGTCATTTATGTGTTTAAGTGAGAACTTATGCACATATATAACTAAAATACCTAGATTTATGTGCACTGTTCATGTATAAGTCTAGGCAACTTCTCCTGTGAAGCTAGAGCCCGATATTCAGCAGCGGCTTCTAGTGTCATTACAGTGGCTAGCCAGCTAGCTGCCACCACTGAACACTAAACACAGATATTCAATGACGGGGCCATATCCAGCCACTGACATGGAATATCCAGGTCAGCCGCCAGAGCAAAAAGCTAAAGGCCCGATTCAGATCAAGGCCCATCTGGCTCATCTGGACATCCAAAATCTGGAAGGGTCAGATTTGCATCCGATTCTGCATCCATGGGAGCTAGTTCCCGCATGAGCAGAATCGGGTGCAAAGGTCCTGGAAGGGCAGGGCCTATCCCAATTCTGTGCCACTGCACATCTGGCTCCCTCCCCTACAACCCTCCCAATGCTCCTGCATGGAGCCCTGATGTCATGGTGTCCTGTTGCCATGGCACCGGGATGCCACGCAGGAGCCCCGATTCCCCACAGTTCACTAACCACTGTAATGGTACTAGAAGCCACTGCTGAATATCAGGCTCTACCTTCTTAGGAGGTAATTTTATAAGAAGTTGCCTAGATTTATACATGAACAGTGCACGCAGATCTAGATATTTTAGTGATATATGTGCAAAGATGCAGTTCCCCACTGCCCAGCCCTCGGAGGGGCCTGCTAAGGTCGAGGACTGCAGGGAACCTCTCGCTGCCACTCACATGGGTTGGGGGGTTCTCCTCTGCTGCTCTGCATCCTTGGGGGGGGGACTTGTTCCATCTCCAAGGTGGATTAAATCCCCCTCCTAACCCCTCAACCCTGGAGGTACAGGGCTGCGACCGGAATTGGACCTGGAACTGTGTTAGTGCCACTGAATATCCCGCTTAGCAACATTTACATGGTTTGCAGGTCTGCAAACCATGTAAATGCCTTTGAATATCATGCCCTAGTTTATAAAGACATATAGGTGCGTATATGTCTTTATAAAATACTAGTATGTATCTGGCAGAAATAAAGGCAGATTTTACAAGGGTTGATCAAGTGCAATCTAGGGCATCCAAGCCAGAATGTCTAAAAAAAGCTAGCCACGGCCAAGTTCAGGCATGCTTTCACAAATGTGGACCTGCCCGATAAGGACGTCTTTGGGGGCATCTACATAGACATCCCAGGCATTGTATCCAAAATCAGGGAAGTCCAAATGATGATCAACAGTAGCCCAAATGGGCATTTTCCCAATACTTATTCATGCTTAGAGCAGATCTAAAGTTAGAGTAAATGAGGTTGCAGACATCTCCAAGGTATGTGAAATTGACAGGGGACTTCTCTGTCCATTGTTTCTCCCTGGCCACACCTTCGGCACACCCCCTGCCTACTTGGACATCCCCAGTACGGGAACATCTCCAAAGACGAACTATAAATTTGCTCCAGGGATGTCTTTATGATTTGGACATCTGGATGCATTTTTCTGGATGTCCAAATCATAAATACGGTTTTTGTAATGACAACCATAGTGGCTAGATAGAATCCACAGATATTTATGACTGCTTGGGAGCAGGCATAAATGTTAGTGCTAAAAGTACTTTAGTATGCACATATTTTATGAAATGCACGCATAAATCGTGACTCTGCCCATGCTGCACACAAATTCCTCCCCTGAACCTATTTACTCTGAAGTCATGTATATGTATAGCATCATGTGTACTCTTGCTGTGCGATAATTTTATAAGAGGACTTTTACGTGTGTATTCTGGCATATATGTGCAAAAAAAAATCCTTTATAAAAATATCTTCTAAAAATGCACATCAGGAGTCATTTATTCCTGTGAGCCTTGCAGCAAATAGCACATATTAATCATTAGTAAATAACCTCATTGGGACAATTTCTCAAAATGGATTAGGTTTGCACCACCAATAGTCATTAACTTCACTCTTAAGCCAGGATATGTGGAGTATGATCTAAGTCTCTCAGATTCACAGCTAATGCTTATCGTAGTGCTTGTAGCGTGCCAAAGAGAGCCTCCTTCCAAAGTTTTTAAGATATAACATGTACAGGCAACTTATAAAGAATCTCATTTGTGTGGGTTTTTTTGCTGTCATTTTGTCTTGTTTAAAGTATCATGTTTCAGTTTGTGGTTTCTTTTCTTTTTCTTCAGAGAAAAATTTAATATCATGTCCGGGTGGAGAATCCCATATGAAACCCAAAGTACAGAAGGAAAGGTCCATTAAGAATTGCTGGGCAGTAACTGATGAGAAGAACAGAGAAATGAATAAGCACCATGCAACTGATTTTTCAAAAATGCATGCAGCAGGTACAGAATCACTGGTAATTTTTTTTACTATCTTTTTTACTGTTTTGCAAGACAATCTTATGTAAAGATGTGAGAACCCTATTCATATTTCCAAATGTTTAATTATTTTCTTGTTTTCTTTTATACATTTTATACAATGTAAACAGTTTTGATATGCCAGGAAAAGCGATCAAGTAAATGACAGGAAATAAATACGTTTTACTTTTTGAAGACCAAATTGAGCAATTTCATCTAGCCCTTTCTTGCTCTGTCATAAAGGTTGTATATGTCTGGTTTTGAGAGTGATTTGAGGAACACAGAGTAAGTTTTTATTTTTATGGACTAATACCCTCAAATTCTTATCAATCTGAATCCTGCCTTGCACATTTTTAAAAAATTGTACCATGGAATTCATTTTGGGTATTCTACTTTTTGGCATCCCATTTGTTCTCATTTAAGAACTGTAGAAAATAAATTTGAGTCTTAATAATGTTTTCTCTGGCATATTTTGCATAAGCAAAAATGCCTATTGTGGTATGTTTGTTCTGTCTGTGATAGGCATAGGGTTCTTTGCTCTTGCACAATGAACCCTGTAGGTTCAGATTAAGGCAGGCATGAAAGGCAAAACCGCTGCTGTCTGCCTGCGAGGATCCCACCTCCCACAGGCAGAAGAGGAGGGGAAGGCTGTATTGACATGAAGACCACTTCTGTCTGCCCGTGGGGACCCCAATTCCTGCAGACAGAGGGAGAAAAAAAGATAGATGGACCTACCTGCAGCCTGGAAAAGGGTCAGATGCAGGGGGATGGTGATGCAGAGAAGGTAATAGAAATTTTAAGGGGCAGTGGGCTTGTGAAAAGAACAATTATGGGGGGGGGGGAATGGAGAGCAGGAGGTGGGAGTGCTAGGAAGGAGGGAGAAGGGGAGAGAGTCTGGGAAGGGGAACAGAAGAAGGAGGACAGCAGGCGAGGGGTTGGAGGGGGGGGGGAAGGAAGAGTACAAGGGGTTGGAGGGTGAAGAGGTGAATGCATGGGGACAAAAGGGCACAATATATTTATGCCAAAAGATGCAACCCCCACAGACAAGCACCATTCTCCCTCACCACATGCAATGCACACACACACACCATGGCACCCCAGCTCTGCACCACACACACACACACACACACACACTATATTCAGGCACCCCATACACACCATGGCACCTCACTTCCATGCCACACAGACAGTCCACCTCTGCACCACATACACACACACACACACACACACACGGCACCCACTCTCTGCACCACACATATATGGACACCTAGGGGTATGTTTACTAAACCGCGCTACTGTGCGGGGCGCACTTGAGCGTGCGCTAAGGTACCTTAGCGCACGCTAATGATGCGTTTTTGTGCCCTGCACACATGCGCGCCGCACTAACGGGCCCGCTCATGTGCGCGTTGCGCAAATGAGCGATAGAGGCATGGAAAGGCTCCCGGAGGGCGGAGGAAGGCTCCCCAGGGGCGGAGAGACGGGGTCAATGGGTGGAGCGTGGGAGGGGAGAGGCTTCCCGCACAGGAGCGGGGCTGAAATTCGATGAAAAAAATACAGCGAGTGAAAACCTCGCGTTAGAGCTGATTTAAAGGGAAGAGAAACCATTTATGTCAGCAATGTACAGCAAAACCTACAAAACGTGAGCAGTGTGATACATGTGCACGGAACAAAATAGCAAATAAAAATTGAAAATGACCACAACAAAATTCTAATAAATTATAATCCAGCTGGGCAACAGTGATAGTCATGGAAAACATCAAAAATCACTCCCAAGAAAGTCCCAAAAAAGAAATATGAATTTTAGAAGGGTCTACGCTCCGTCCCCATACAAGGTGAATGATCCCACAGTGAAATTGTGCAGAGCAGGGTTTATGACTCCTTTGGCCAGGTATCCTATCTCCAGGGACTGCACTGTCTCTGTGGCCACGGTGTGGTGCAGTAAACATAGATAGTGTGTTCAGGAGCCAAAGATCACCAGTTCAAGTCCCAGCTGGGGCTCCTGCAAACCCCATCCCCATATTTTACCCACCACTAAACCATGATAGTAAAGACCAACCTTTTTTGCAGATAACATAAGCATGGTCCAAACACCTCTATTTTACCCTACAGAGCACAGACACCAGAAACATGCACATTACCTAGACCACAGTCCCCTCAATGCAGTCCTGGAGGGCCATATATCATTTAGCTGTGATGCTGTCAGCAATATAAGGCCATGTCAGCATGGTGGCAGAGGGGTACCGTTGGTGGAGGGGGCAGTGGCTGCTGCCCACAGCAGACGGTGGCCTAGCCCCCTTCACGTGGGTGCAGTGCCCTCCAACAGACAGGCCCTGTCTGATAAACAGCCATGGACTCCCCAGGGAATGCATCATTTTTGTGCTAAGACGGTGGTGCAGCAGACACAGCCAGTGCCTGTAAGACCAAAAGGTCACAGGTTCAAATCCCAGCTGGGGCTCCTGCCAACCCAGTCCCCTTATTTTACCCATGAAGAAAACATGGTAGTAAAGACTGAACCATTATTGCTGAGACCATAAGCATGGGTCAAAAACCTCTGTTTTACCCTACACAGCACAAACACCATAGAAATGTGCATTACCTATGGCAAAATCCCCCAAATGCAGCCTGGAGGGCCAAACACCATTCAGTTTCCATGCTGCCTCTAATAAAGATGCCTGTGCTGCATATCTATGCACCACCCCCATGGTATGCAGATGTATCCATGCATATTCATGAGGGACAGCATGAAAACCAGAACAGTGTTTGGCACACCAGGACTGGAGTTGGGAACCTGTGCCGTAAAGCAGCAGCCAACAGGGCCAGACACACCCACACCCACACCCACAGGCCCCATTGGCTAATGCCTCCTGGAGAGGCAGGACATTGGGCCCTGCATGCATCTCCCAATACTAGCACTTGCATACCTTAGCAATGCCACCCAACACCTGGGTATACGGTACACACCTATCAAATGTTTCCTATGATTACTGGCAGATAGCAAGTCCTACGTTAAGCACAGTTTGCTCATTGAGCTCCATCATAACAATCTTTCTGATGTCTGCGTTGTGTGCTTCAGGTCTGGTCTCTGACAGTGTTTACCACCCTGGGGAGTGATCCCCCAACAGTATTGCGTAGCATATCCATGCCTGTACTGTGCCCAGGACTGGTGTGGTGGGCAGGGCTGCTAAACCCCTCTATAGTAGCACAATGCTGGCATAGGTGTGGGAGTGTGTGTCTGTCTATACCAGGGATGGGCAAACCTGGTCCTGGAGGGCCGCAGACCAGTCAGATTTTCGGGATATCTCTAATGAATATGCATGAGATATATATGCATTAGAGATATCCTGCCAACCTGACTGGTTTGTGGCCCTCCAGGGCTGGATCTGGAGACCCCTGCCTTACACCTCTGTCATTTAAGATTGTGAGTGGACAAGGTGCAGATGTCCAAGACATCAAAAAGGTTAGATAGAATTTGTCACAGTCCTCCTCACTTCTCACCATACCAAAAAATTGTCTATTAGACAACTTTTTGGTGGTGGTGAGAATCGAGGAGGAATGTGACACATTCTATATACCCTTTCGATGTCTAGGACATCTGTACCTTGCCCACTCATGATCTTAAATGACAGAGGTGTAAGGCAGGGGTCTCCAAATCCAGCCCTGGAGGGCCACAAACCAGTCAGGTTGGCAGGATATCTCTAATGCATATATATCTCATGCATGTTCATTAGGGATATCCCGAAAACCTGACTGGTCTGCGGCCCTCCAGGACCGGAGGTGCCCACCCCTGGTCTATACAGTGTGTGGTGGCTGCAAACACCTTCCACAACCCACACTGCCAGCACTGTTGCCAGTATTGGCCTGCCAATGTGCATAATGAGGAGCAAGGTACCATGGGTATAGCCCGGACAGGGTGACCTGGCCAGGATGCATCTGCACAGGGCATAGGGCACTGGCTGGGACATTGTAGTGCCCGGCCACCACCTACACAGACAGGGTGACCTCAGTATGTCCTGCTGGGGGATCACTCTCACCCTGACTGTGCAGTGACGACAGCATGGCTAGGCACCCCCATAGTGCTATATAGTATTTCTCTCATGTGATATTTATGGGTTTCCTTTTGGGGCCCAGTCACTGATTTATCTGCTTGTTGTGTATGCTGACATCCCAGTTCTGGGTGCAAGCATTTCCACTGGGAACATGCACTATGGACTAGCTAGCAGACTGTTTGCAGCTGGTATGTGTCTTGATGGAGCGGCTTGCAGGGTGCAGTGGCTGAAGGCTTGCTGCAGCAGAATATCAGATAGTGGTGGGGTGCAGCTTAGTATATCCAGGGCTATTGTCTGTCTGCTATTGTGTTATGGATGTGTACAGAGCTGCATTGACTGCCCTGTAGGGTGTCTGTTCCCCAGCAGGACTGTGGTTGATGGTCCCATCTACTGCCACCATTGCAGGGAGGTAGAATGTGGATCTGTTGATAGGAGACCCTGTTTGCCACCCTCAGCCCTGGAGGAGGGGGGTGGTGCTACATAGCCCACCTAGGGGTCCATGGGGGCTACACCTGACCGAGACCGACAGAGATATCCAAGGGGTTTCTGCAGAAACTACCCTATCTCACACATTAACACTGCTTTGGACCTCTGGCATGGCCTCTTTCAGCCATGGAAGGTGCTGTGGACCTGGTGCTGGGCACCGCACCCTCAGGGTGAGCACACTACCCGCACAATGTGACGGTGTGTAGCTACTCTGTGCCAGTAAAACACACGGTCAGTACCCCCTACCAGGCCGAGGTGCTGTGGGGGTGCACATGGTCTCTTCCCCCTACCAGGCCGAGGTGCTGTGGGGGTGAATTCCCCATCTTGTGTTTATCTGTGGACAGCTGATTTGCATGTGCAGTGCATCATGGGTACGGTTGGGCTAACCCTATCCTGGTGACCACAGCAGACTGTCTGTGTGGTGACGTGCACTCCCTCTGCAGCCAGCCAGGGGCTTGCTAGTAGCTATAGGGCTGTAGCACAATGGTTACTTCACTGTGTGTGGAGCCAGAGGTCATGGGTTCAAACCCACAGTGGGGTTATTTGATGGGGCTGCCCAGAACATTATCTCTTTTTAATGTACATTATTGCTGCCAGCAAAAACACCCTCATCGTTCTGTACCCATAAGGTGCCTCAGAGGGCGCTTTATAAGGCGCCCTATAGGTTACCTTATAGTTACCGTCCATATAAGGTGCACTATACGTTATCCTGTGGAGCAACTTATAGGGTGCCCTATAGGGGACATTTTAGGGTGCCGTGGCGGACAGTGCACTTTATAATGTGCCCTATGGAGTGCCTTATAGGGTGCCTTATGCGGCACCTTCAATTACGGCACGTGAGGACCTGTTTGCTGGCAGCAATTAATAAAATACAACTAAAGTGCTGCAGGAAAAAATATGTACATTGCAAAGCTGATGCTACAGCCAGCCTTATGTATTAGGCACACTGGGGAGCAAACTCATGATCCCTGTATCAGCAGTCAGTGCCTTACCCATTGTGCTACACTGCTGCTCCTCCTTGCATGTCAGCACACCTACTTATGCTGTGCATTCCTTAAACTGCACAGTGCTGCCATCAAAAACATTGCTGTGACCTTGCGGTAACTCATACGGCACCCTATAAAGCGCCCTATCAGCAACATTCTAGGGTGCCTTGGCGGACAGTGCACTTTAAAATGTGCCTTATGGGGTGCCTTATGTTAACATGCTTTGAGAGTGCATTTGCTAGTAGTAGTAATTAAAATAAAAAGCCTCCTAAAGGAAACTTACTCATAATAGGTAATGCCTCAACCAGCCTTCTTCATTGGGCACAGTGGGGGATTGAACCCATAATCCCTGCACCATTGGTTAGGGTCTTAACCATTGTGCTGTGGCTCTGCTCCTCTACTTGTGCATCAGCGTGCCGCCTTATGCCGCCCAATATTAAAATGCCTTCTAAAGCAATAGCACACTGCCTTACGCACATCAGCGTGCCGCCTTATGCTGCCCATTATTTAAATGCCTCAGCCAGCCGTCTTCATTGGGCACTGTGGGGGACTGAACCCATGATCCCTGCCCCATTGGTCAGTGTTTTAACCATTGTGCTGTGGCTATGCTCCTCTGCTTGCACATCAGCGCGCCACTTATGCCTCCCGCGCAGCTTTCTCATGTGCTAATGTGCGGGGCGCACATGGGCGCCGCGCACATTAGCGCATGAATAATCCCGGTTTTGCTTTTTTCAGCCAGACATGCCCACTCCTTATATGGCACCCGCACACTAGCGGGCCGCGCACATTACCGGGGTTTTAGTAAACATACCCCCTAGCCCTGTATCCCACCCTGTACGACACATATACATACATACAGGCACTTCAGCTCTACGCCCCACCTTCATACCACACACACAGATGCAACATTTTCCCACACAACACAAACACATACACCACAGCTCTGCACTCCACCCACACATAGGCACCCACTGCCACACCTCACCCACACACAATCTCACCAGCGCACAAAATGCACAAACACACTGAGGCATACCACCCCTGCACCATGCAAACACACACACATGCTAACTGAAGATAGACACAAATGTATAGATGACACCAGTTATAAAGATGCCTCATAAGCCCCTGCTACCGTAACAAAATACACTTTATCATCTCTCTTTGAAATCCCCTCTCACTTGGCATATATGAGTTTGCAAATGGAGGAAGGAGAGACACCCTATTTTGCCATGCTATGGGGATTATTTTAGCAGCTCTATTCGTGCTTTGGATGTCTGAAAATCGGTATACTGATGTCCAAAGCACGGAGATGTCTCTAGAGGCATTTTAGAAGCTGACTCTGTGGATGTCCCTAATGTGAGGACATCCAGGTCTGAATAGGGGCATGGTAGAGGTGTGATTGGGGCATTCTTATGAACCTGGACATCTGGAGTCATGTCTAAGATTATATCTGCTACAGGCACGAATAAGCATCGGGAAAGTGCTTGTTTTGGCTGTAAAAGATTCAGAGGGTGTAGAGAAGATGGCACTCCACCATCCCCAGTGCTCTGCACAATCACAGTGATAGCAGCCATGGGATTCGAATGCTGCTTCTCTGGTCCTAACCCACTACTCTAATCATTAGGCTATTCCTAGACATCCACAGTCTGAAATACTATTCTGGGGGGTTGGGGGTGGGGGGAGGGGTGTCTTTGTAGACCCCCTTCCACTGCAAACATCCATATTGGGCACATTTACGTTTGTGAAATGGTGCCTGAGCTTGGACATGTCTGATTTTTTTTTAGATGTTCTGGTTTGGACATCCCAGATTGCACTTGGATGCCATTTGTAAAATTCCACTTCACATGTGCACTCTTTTCTGCTTGTTACATTCTCACCTAGGTTGTGCACCACCTTCAGGGATTTATAATCCCAATGGGGGATCTCATAGCAGAATAACATAATAAATGAAGAGTTGATAAAAATAAATTGACCTGTTCAGTCTGCCCAGTTGAAATCCTTTCACTTTGGAGAGATGAGAACTTTAGGGAGAAAACATATATGAGTTGTTGCCATATGCAATCCAAAACCAAAACCATAGCTTGTCTTTTACCTGACCTCTCAATCCTTTCCCAACTGTCACAAACATGCCCAAAATCTGATGGACATTTTTGGCCTCATCTTCTTCAGCTTCAGTTCTCTGAAGGTTAATACTTACGCCCAAACCAGAAATCCTAACATACAGTATGCTATTTCCAGGTTTTGTAGTAATCTCTATAGTAAATAAAATTAGTGAGGCTGTTGTCCAGAACATAAGATTTCCCATTCTTACTGAAATGTGGGTTTAATATGTTCTCCTCACTCCTTTTAGCCTAATCTTCTTTGAAGCCCACTGGAGCTATATCATTCCTTCTTAACCCATTTGCCACCAAGGATTTTTTGTACTCATCCTGCAATTTTTGAAGTATAGGATGCAAATTTTTGAATTCCGTTAGCTTTTTTGTCTGTACCACTTTTGTCAAGAGTCAGGTACATGCATTTCCATTGAGAAATATTTTTTGCATGTTACTTTTGATTCTACTCCCTTCCCGTTCACCTTTTGCTGGAGTCTTTTTTCCTGACACATTCTTTCATCTGAAAAGAAAAGGTTTAATTCTTAGCCTGATTTCTACCTTGTTGTACTGAATTATAACTGCCAAATATGTGATTATATTTCAAACATTTTTAGATCACTACTCATTCTGTCTTCAATATTTTTCTTGCTCCCTTGACACACCTGGTGCAATCTTTTGGGGTTTCTGTATATTACTATGCAAATGACATTCTTCACAGTCTTCATACTCATCTTTTGGTTCCCGAGCTCGCCCCCATGAACACCTGTCTTTCTGCTATGGCCATCTGACTGGCTGACAATCACCTCCTGCTCAATCTCCAGAAAACTGTAGCGATTTGGCTTTCTCCTTCCTCTGTTCCTCCTACAGTACCATTGCTCCCCTACTCTCAAGTTCTCCTATCGCTTTGGTCCCCACTCTTAGCTGTCTTGGGGGTCATCCAAGACTCTTCCTTGATTTTTCACAATCATATTAGTTCTTTTTTTTTAACTTTTATTTAAGTTTTCAACCACAAACAAAACAACACAGCGTACAAAGAAATAACCATAACACACACCCATCGGGGTGTCCCCTTCCCCCCCTGTCTCCAAGTGAATAACTTGTAACTTCAACAGTGAACTACATCCTATGTTGCATCTGCACCCTAGTATACGCCAACAGTTCACGCACATATTCCAGCTGTTGCCGTGTAGTCATCTAAACATTTCCACTTATATTCAGCATTACTTGGTCCCTGACTGCTATTCTTACAATTATCCTGCGAGGATCCAATCCGACTCCTTGGGCACCTGTGTCTACGCTCAAAATCCCGCACCTTTTCATAACTGGCATATAGGCATACCAAGTTCCACCAGTGACAGACATCCAGCCTGCTGGAATCCTTCCAGCAGACCAAGATCAGCTTCAAGGCTATAGCAACCATGAAATTGAACAAGAAGTGGTTTCTTTTCCCTACTGAGAGGTTGCAACAGGCTGAACGCAGGATCACAAGGTCCCAAGACAGAGGTGCCCGGAAACAAAGAATCTTCTGGATCCTTTCCCATACCATCCCCCAGAATCTGTGAACGTAAAGGCAATCAAAGAGCATGTGTTTTAAAGTGCCCAGATGTGTGGAGCAGGACCAACATCTGCTTCCCACCCCAGGAGCCCATCTGGAAAGCCGGCTGGGTGTGACCTAAACACGGTGTGTTATAAAGTATAAAGTTTGAGTTATAGCCACGGCACTAGAGACTCTATTCACTTTGGTCCAAAGTAAAGACCATTGCTGTGGAGAGATAACTGAACCCACCTCCTCCTCTCATCTTTTTTCCGGCCCCGATATTGGTTTAAGCCAGCCGTCCCTTAGAACTGCATATAATTTTGAGGTCACACCTCTTTTCCCGGAACAAGAGACCACCAACTTCTGCAAGACCCATTCCTTCGATATGCTTTTGACATCAATTTTTGCCTTTGCTAAACAACTCCTCAGCTGAACCCACTGAAATTTATTTATTTATTTATTTTATTTATTTATTTTTCTTATATACCGCGCTATTATAATCAGTGAAGTTTACATTTGAAACAGAACATACAAGAATGTAACAAGTTACATCGAGTTTTTTACATTGAACAGGGAATGTAAACATGGAGAAAAAACGAGGAAAAAACTATGTACACATTATATACAAATTTTAATACTTTTACAAATTGATACCTGATAGGCAAGTCAAATTCCTCATTTAGCTCTCTGAAGGATTTCCAGTGCCGAGACCAGACTAATTGCCTCAAAGTCCAAATTCCTTTCTTTTGCCAGCAGATCCAGGAAATCGTTCTATCGCTGATTTTAAATTTAGGGTTGTACCATAAAGGGATCTCCCGGGACGGTGGATTTTCATCTCCCATAAGCCCCGCGAGGTAGAAAAAAGCACCCTGTGTTGCGACAATCGTACTGGGAGCCCTAAAGGAGTCTGAGAGTCTCATGCCAATCATTAGGGAAAGAGGGATCCGCGAAATCACCCGCGCTTCCACTTCCACCCAAATCGGACTCTGCCCTCTGACCACCTCTGTGCACTAGAGCGCACCTTGCTTGAGTAAAAAGGCCTGGTGATAACCTCTAAAGTCAGGGAAATGTACCCCCCCCCCCTTTGTCCTTACTCGCTTTTAGTTTGTTGATTGCAATCCTGGGGGGGTTTCCAAACCATAAAAACCTTGTGAGCAGATGTTCCCACTCTTTACATATCTTTGGAGGGAAAGTGACTGGCAGCATTTCCAAGATATAGTTTACCTTAGGTGTCAAGACCATCTTTATGGCCTCAAGTCTACCCTACCATGTCAGGTATAATGGAGACCACTTTAACGTGAAGGCTTGAATCATGTCGTCAATATTTTTACAGTTAATATGAATTGTCTCATCCAGCGAAAAACAATACCTGACTTTAAATATTTGATGGCTTTGGCCTCCCACACAAAAGGAAAGTCCTCTACTGACGCAGGGAAAGTGACCCTGTTCATGGGGAATGCCACAGACTTACTCCAATTTATCTTGTATCCCGAGATTTTGGAGTAAGTGCCAATAATCTTTAACACTTCATCTACCTGATTAGGTTGTGCGAATAACAGCAGGTCATCCACATAGGCTGACAACTTTATCTGTAATTCTCCAATCCTGATACTCTGTATCTTATTTATTTATTTAACAGTTTTTATATACCGTCTTTCTACAAGTCAAGACGGTTCACATGAAACAATATAATACAGTATATTACAACTGTTTACAAGGAACAAGGAAAACAAATAGGTAATATAACTAGATAACAAGTAACAATTAACTATGATACAGATAATATGTACAACTGTGGCAGTAGAACTAACTATCTTCTCTGAATGTCTGAGGGCTAACGCTAGGGGTTCCAGTGCTAGATTGAACAGTATCGGGTAAAGTGGGAAACCCTGCCGAGTTCCACGGCTTAGCGAAAAGGGGGTGGATAGTATCCCATTGACCAATATACACACCTGAGGATTAGTTTATAACACCTTGATCAAACTGATGATATTGTCTCCAAAGCCGAACCAACGCAACGTCTGGTACATGAAGGCCCACTCTAACCTATCAAAGGCCTTTTCTGCATCCAAGGAAAGACCAACCATAGGGAGATCATCATGTTCCATAATGGAAAAAAATATCCAGGAGCAAGCGTGCGTTGTCTGACGTCGATCTCCCTGTCAAGAAGTCACATTGATCGGGATGAATTAGCTCCGATATAACTTTCGATAGCCTCCTAGCTAGGACGGCTGCGAATATCTTGTAGTCCGCATTTAGAAGTGAAATTGGTCTATAGTTCTCCACTGTGAGAGGATCTCTGCCCTATTTTTCAAGCACAACAATGGTTGCCGCATTGAACGCACCCACCTCCGGAGCTTGCTCCGCTAGGAGCTGAAAGAATCTAACCAAGTAGGGAACGATATCCTCTTGGAACACTTGGTAAAATTCAGTAGGAATGCCATCTGAGCCTACTGCTTTTCCCTTCTTTGCATCTTTGAGGACTGCCTGGATTTCCCCCTCCGTACATAGCGCATCAAAGTCCTCAACTTGTTGGGAAGTGAGAACGGCATGCGGCATATTTCCCGGGAAATCCTGATAGTCTGCTTCACTACCCACCCTGCAGAGGAGTACAAACCAGAATAAAAGGTCCTAAAGCCTTCACCAATATCACTAGCTTTAGTGAGTAGCACCTGTTGTTCCATCCTGATTGCTTCAATCCTAGATTTCTCTCCACGGGGTTTTAGCGTAAAGGCCAGCAAACCACCTGCCTTATTTTGTTCCGCATAATATCTCGTGTTCTGTGCATGTATTAAGCTCATGGCCACTGAACTTAATATGTTGTTATATTGATATCTTAACTTTTGTAAGCGGAGCAAAACACAGGGGTCCGACTTTGATCAGAAGAGCCTCTCGCCAGCCAAGATTTGAGATTCAAGCTCAGCAAGAACAGCCTTCCTTTGTTTGGCTAACCATATAGAGTAACTTGCTATCTGGGCTTGCATTGAGGCCTTAAAGGCCTCCCACCAGGCCCAACCTGCTGTGTCTTTTGGGAGATTCCTGGCAAAATACTCTTTAATTTCCAACTTTATATGTTCCCGAAAGGCCGGGTCTTCTAACATTTTCGTATTTCCCCGCTCCCCCCAAGAACATTCCTTAGTTGTTCACCTTTCTTTTTTTTTCCTGCTTCCCACAATTTACCCCCCCCTTTTTCTGCTCCCTTCTCCAATATCTCCCCCTATTTCCCCCCCACCAACAAATAAAATCCCACTGAAGAAGATATCCCCCGACCAACCCTTGACAAAAACATTGTCCCTTTCAATTCCAGACATCTCAGTATATTCACAGCGTTCATGTCCGCATCAGGTGGGGGGCAGTCCTGGGGACTCCCAAAGGGGAGTTCATCTTCTGGGTCCACGCCATGGTCAAACCTTTAGTCCAAAGCCTCACCATTTCTCTTTTTCTATGGTGACTCCTACCGCATCTCCGCTGCTTCATGTTCCTCAATGTAGGCGAGCAAGGCTTGCGGATCCTCAAATGTCTGGTTATGCAAAGTTACTCTAAGCCAACATCTGTTTCCGTCTCTCAACCATAGGTTTGTTGAAATCTGAGAAAAAGGCTGTATTCTGGCCTTCAAACTTCAGTGGCACCAAAGCTCTTGCCATAGCCATAATTTGGACCACTTGTTGATTTTCCAGAAGCCACATAATGATAGGCCGCGGCCAACGCATTTGAGGGGCAGCCTGTGCCGGAACTCTGTGCACCCGCTCAATCTCGAGCGGAAGCTCGAACACGAGCTGTAACATCTTTGGGATATTCTTGAGTAAAAAATCCACTATATCCCTTCCTTCCAATCCTTCAGGCACATCAACTAAACGGATATTGTTTCTGCGTGTTCTGTTATTAAAGTCCTCAAGATTTCGCTCCAGTGCAGCTAAACGTTTACTATTGGCCGCCTCCACCTTTAAACGCTCTTGGTGGACCTCTACTTTTGTTGTAAGCCCCTCCATCTTTTCTGATAGTGCACTAATCTGTTCCTTTAAGTCCTTCAACTCCGCAATATCGGCTTGCACTCCGTTCAATGTTTCTCTGTTTGCCGCAACCAGCTCCCTTATAGCCCTGATCTCAGCCAAAAGCTCTTGTAGGCCCTCCACAATCTCCCTCGTGCCCATTACTTTCTGAGGCGAGGGGGGGGTCAGGCTTAGGCTGCTTTACTCCCACGTTCGCGGCAGCATTAAAATCCAAACGGGAGGGTTTACCGGATGCCATATCCGCAGAATCATGCTTTGGGGCAATCAGCGAGAATTATTGACACGGGGAAGTCAGGATTAATAGCAGGATTCTGTGGAGGAGAGAGATCAAGCGGCCATCTTGCACTTCCTCAGGCTCTGCCTCCCCATATTAGTTCTTTTGTTAAGTGTTAATATTTTTCCCTTTGACAGATCAGGTGTATTCACTCTTTTATTTCTCCCTCAGCACTAGCTAAGTCTTGTCATCACCCGCCTTGAATCCTGCAACATCATCTGTGCTGGTCTTCTGAAGTATAAAATTAAAAGGCTTCAAATCTCTGGTATCTGGTTGCTTGGCCACACCACCAAGTTTGATCATGTCACTCCTCTTCTTATGTCTCATCACTGGCTCCCAATACAAAGTTGTGATTCTGACTCGCAGGATTCATCACTCTGGCCTTCCTTCTTACCTTGCATCTCTCATCCTTCTTCATACACCTTACCAGGTTCTTTGGTCCCTCCACAGCAATCGCCTCCACCTTCCCTCTGCTTCTCAGACTAGATGGGAATATACCCAGCACTCTGTGTTCTATTTCTTGGTTCCCAAACTCTGGAACGATCTACCCTCTGACCTCTGCTTTGAACCGCCCTACTCTCTGTTTAAGTCTTCCCTGTTTCGGATTGCTTTTTCTACTTTCCTTGACTCTGCAATTGCCTGACCCTCCCTCTAATCTTCTGCCCTTTCTTCTGGTTGCCTCCTTGTCTGTATGATTGGCTTTACTGTTTTATTTGTAATTCCTTTCCCTTCTTAATTTGTAACTAATTTTACAGTTGTTTTGTAAACTGCCTTGTTGTTTTGATTAGGCGGTATATCAAAGTTTTAATAAACTAAACTAAACTTATCCTTCCGGGATGTCAAATTTGTTTTAGATCCTACTGTAATCAGCAAAAAGACAAACCTTTCCCTCTAACTCTTGGGGAATATCCCTCGCAAAGATATTAAACCAGCCCCAGGACAGATTCCTGGCATATAGTGCTAATCATCTTTCCTTCCTCAGAATGAATTCCACTTACTAAGAGACTCTAAACTAGTCCTTCTACAGAGCCCATGCTCAGGCTACTCAGCTTAATGGTAAGCTTCCTACATGGGACAGTGTCAAAGTTGCATCCACTGAATGCCCTTAAGTTTTATAATCACCAAGAACTTGGATTGGATTTGTATAAAATGATTTCTTTCTGGTAAAACCTTACTATTCTGCTTCTTGCAACCCCCCTCTTCCAATTCTAAATATTTCACTCTTCTTTCTTTCAGTAGAGGCTCCATTGATTTTTCCACTAGTAAAGTTAGAGTAGCTGGATTCCTTTCTGTTACAAATACCCTTCTTCAGTCCCCCGGACTACTTCCATCTCCATAGAACCTTCAGTGGACCACTAGAACTTCTCCGAGATCCCTCAATATTCTATAGTATATCACACTCATATGACCCGATAGCTTTCCACATGAAGTCTTGTTAGTTCTGCTCAAACCATTTCCTCCATAAATAGTGTGGAATTTACCCTATTACTACGCATACACCTGTCAATAGTCCATCTCCAAATCCTCATTCAGCAAATGCTAAACAAAAATGTTGGTTTAGTAATTTTGTTTTTTTCCTTGTCGTGAAGGAAGAGGGGAGGAGGACAACTTCCACAGTAACAAAAACCAGGCAAAAAGTGGAAGCCACAGAACCACGGCCACTCTCTATTGCTTTCCTGTCAATTGAATGGCGTTCTTTTCCTCCTTTAATTTTCTGGCAGCCTGCTTTTTTTTTTCTGTACACCGCTCTGATACCCTGGTTTGGGCTGTATATCAAGCCTTGCAAATAAATTAAAAAAAAAAAATAGGCTGACAGAAAGTATTTTATTGAAGACCCAACTTAAAAAGTTTTGGCATTAAGCCTTCATCAGGGGTCTAAAATGGACATACAAATACATAAAGTTAAAATATAAATAAAATATCACAGTAAAAGTGATTATAAAAACACAAAAACTTAAAAATTTTCAGGAAACAAAATAGATTACCAAAGAACGTAACAGAATTTGCATAGAGCCCATCCCAAAGTGGAGGTGCAAAATCACTCTTCTCGATCTAAAGGGACAAATAAAGCATATGGAATTACAAACATAAATTCTGATAAAAACTTTTAAAATGAATGTAAGAACAAGGACTATCAGACACATGGACCAATAAATTTGCAAGGGGAGGGGGAAGAAGGATGGGGAGGGAGAGGAGGTGGGGAAGAGGAGAGAGGGGAGGAGGGAGGATAAGGGAAGGAAGGGAGAAGGGGAAGGGGGAGGAAGGGAAAGGGAAGGGGAGGAAGGGAGAAGGATGAGGCTAGAAGGAGAAACAGTAATTGCATATGTAAAAAAAACATATATGGCAGAATGTCAGAAAAGCTGAAACAAAAGCAGAGCGGCTAATTAGATACTTAAATAAATAAAAAGCTGCAGAAATCTGTGGTCATTAAACATAGTCGGGAGGATTTATATACCAGTGCAAGTATTAAAAATATAAGGCACTATTCTGCAAACTCGATCACAAAGCAATCAAAATAAAAGGAGAGTGAATGGAGATTGCATATCTAAACCTTTATGGCATGCCGCCTTAACCATAAAAACAAAGTGTGGGGCTCACATAATGGTTTCACAAACTACAAAAAAGGCTATAAAAAATAAATAATAAACTGATTTTAAAACAGCAATTAGACCGTTAAAAAGGACCGTCAAACCAGCCCCATGTTTTTTGTAAGCAGAACATAAGAAAACCGTCAAGGAAATATCTTTATAAATAATATGCTGAGTGAGGTAGAGCATATGTTTAACGTAACTTGAAGTGCAAGTGCAACAAGCCGATAGTGAATCTATACCTAACATCATAAACTGAAAACATAAAATTGCAAAAATTGGAGCCTCCCAAAAGTGTAAGAGCATATAAAAGGACTGAACTAGCTGCTACATATGTGTAACATTGGAGAAGAACAGTACCAGATGACAGGATCAGTCACGGGAAAGCGCCGTGCAGAAGCAGAATGCACTTGTAAATGTGTAAATGTTCCTCCCACTAATTATCATATAGGCTGTAATCCGCAGGCAGTCAGGATGACTGTAAACAGTGAAACGTCATTGATTCCCTGAACAAGGATATTATCTGTGCAAGGGTTTAAACATCTGTGGGCTGCTATAGATAAAAAACAGAAAGCGCCAAGAATTGCAAAGGATAAAATGGGAGATCAAAAACAAGATGACAAATAACCATGAATAATGAAAAAATCAATTATAAAGGCCAAATGATAAACAAACTATACACTAGAAAACTACTAAAGAAACATATGAAAAAATTGTATAAATTAAAAATGTATTAGTAGTCTCAGGGCTTAGAATACAAATTTGAGAACTAAAAACTAAACCAAAAGAAGTACTGAAAAGCCAGGGGGCTATGAACTCTATGCGGTATGTTTACTAAGGCGCGGTAATGTAGCATTGGTAACATTACCGTGCGATAACGTTACCTGATGTAACATTAACGTGTGGTAATGTTACCGGCAGCGGTAACTGTCCCAGAGGGTGGAGAGAAGGCGGAGAGAGGTGGTCAATGGGCGGGGAATGGGCAGGGAGAGGTCCCTGCTACACTAACGCTGGAACATTACCGCCAGGGCATTACCGCCAGTGAAAACCTGTTGGTAAATGTACATTTGCAGGAGAGAGAGACCATGTAAGTGTCAGCAATGTACAGCACAGACAGGGAGCCCAAGTAAAGTGATAGTAGTGCTCCATTTGCAGCAACAGCATAGTGCCCAAGTAGGAAAGGGCACTATGGTGATGGTGCAAATGGGGCAAAAGGGGCTGCAGGTGTGACATGCAGTGGGGGCAGGTGGGGCACAGGGCAGACTAGGCAGTCACCTAGGTGGCACATAGGAACACAGAAACTGGAAAACAGCAAGACAGTATCTCACCAAGGTCAAACATGCCCAGTAATCTGTGTTCCACAGTGTCCCATCCAGGGGACATTACCCAGCAGGTACCCCAAACATCACACAGGAACCACAATGCCGGTAATGGGGCAAGCAGTGCACATCTGGGGACCACTCTAACAAGGGTCTATGTACCTTCCCCAGGATATATCCCAAACTGTTCGTAAACCCAGCTAAATGAACACCCTTTACAACAGCCCCTGGTAAGGCAGTACAGGGTGTGACTACACCCACATTGCATGCCCTAGCCTGTCCACAGTCTGCTGCCATAACACAATCTATCTACCAAATCAACCCTAGACAATAGTTGCTAGATCACCAACCTGACACCCCCCAGCCATCTCTCCCCCATGTGGAAGGGACATAACAGTGGCAGGCGGTGATGGGGGGGATGTGTTGGTGGTGGAGGGGGCAGTGGCACCTGCCTGCAGCGGACCAAGGCCATGACCTGTTCCAGTGTGTGGTGTGCAGTGCAACAAACAAGGTCTGTCTGATGAACAGCAAAGGTAGCCCCAGGGACTGCTGTGCTTCTGTGGCAACAGTGTGGTGCAATACACATAGCCAGTGTGTCCTGGAGCAGAGAGTCACAGGTTCAGCTCCCAGCTGTGGATCCTGCAGAGCATGCCCCTACATTTTACCCTACATTGCAGATAAAACATCAACATGTGCAATCCTCAAAGCTTCGGCCAACAGGAGTACAAACACATACACACACAGGCTCCACCATCCAAAGCTTCATGGAGAGTCAGCCTGTTGGCACTGGCACGGAGCAGCAGTTATCACCAGAGCACTACCACTAGCTCCTGCACACCTTAGCAATGCCTGCACTGTGATTGGGACCAGTGTGGCAGGCAGGGTTGCCAACCACCCCTATCTTTGCACAATGCTGCAATAGGAGTGGGTGTGTGTATGTCTATCCATTGTTTTGTGGCTTTCTACTCCTCACTGGGCCCACAATACGTACACTGTTGCCAGCGTTAGCCTGCAAATGTGCATACTGAGGAGCAAGGTATTGTTGGTATGGCCTGGACAGGGTGGATAGGGCAGGATGAGTCTGCATCGGGGGTATGGCAATGGCTGGGACATCATAGTGCCCCACAACCACCTGCATGGACAGGGTGGCCACAGCATGTCATGCTGGGAGGACACTCTCACTCTGACCATGGCATGGCTATGTTCCCACATAGTGTTTTATAGTATTTGTCTCTAGTGATATTGGTGTTCTCCCTTTTCTGGGGCTCAATCACTGAGACACCTGCTGGGTGACTGTGCTGTATATCCCAACTCTGGGTGCACATAGTTCCTCTGTGAACATGCGATATGGACTGTCTGAAGTTAGTATGTGCATGGCTGGAACACCTGGTGGGGTCCAGCAGGTACAGTCTGACTGTTCCTTCTGCTGGTGAATATCAGACCTTGGTGGGTAGCAGCTGACGTTTTCCAGTCCTACTCCTAGCATTACTGCTGGTCTGCCAGTGCCCTAGTACCAGGTACAGATCTGGTCTAAACCCCCCCCCCCTCACCCTAGATGACAGCCTCTGGCCAGGGGGACTGGGGTTGCTGGTTGCAGCGCTATTCTTCATGCCTGTGCAACATGTCCCTCCACTGCCTCAATTACAAAACAGTTTATTTGGGGACAAGGGAGAGAGCAGTATATTAGGCACTGCTACATATACCTCCAAGTGGAGGAGTAGCCTGGTGGTTAGAACACTGGCTTGTGGACTTGGGCAAGTCACTTAACCCTCCATTGCCTCAGAAAAAAAGGCCTGGCAAACTATTTTTGGTGACACTGCCAAGAAAACCCAGGAGCTTCTGGGTTGCCAGGACTGACTCAAAGGCACACATTGCATTTTTACATATACTTCATGTGAGTCTAGACACCCTCTCTGCCCTGACAATAGGTGGCTATGGCAATCACATTGCAACACTATTCTGGGTAGATCCCAGCCCACCAGGGCTAGATGTGACTGGGGCATACAGATAGACACTAGGTTCCACTGCAGTAAACACACACACACACACACACAGAACCTGTGCAGTGGCATAGTTTGTAGCTGCTCTGTGCCAGTATCACACACTGTCACTTCTTCATACCAAGCTGAGGTACTGGAGAGGTGCATCCTCCATTTGGTGATCAGCTGTAGACTGCTGTTCTCCATGTGCATTGCATCATGGGTACTGGTGGGGTTACCCTATCCTGGCACACACAGCTGACATTTTGAGGTATGTTTTCTAAACTGCGGTAACATAGCAGCAGCTATGTTAAGGTAAGTCCTGCAGAGGGTGAGGAGAGGGCGGAGAGAAGGGGTCAATAGGTGGAGAGTTGGCAGGGAGAGGCTCCTTTTACACCAACATGGGGAAATGAAGGGCTGAACTTTACTGGGACTGAAAACCTGTCGTTAGATGCACATTTGCAGGAGGGTGAAACCATTTAAGTGTCAGCAATGTACAACACAGGCAGGGAGCCCAAGAGAAGTGATAGTAGTGCTCCATTTGTAGCAACAGCATAGTGTCCAAGTATGAAAGGCCACTATGGCGATGGTGCAAATGGAGCATAGGGGGCTGCAGGCAGGACATGAAGTGGGGGCAGCTGGGACACAGGGTGGACTAGGCAGTCGCCTAGTTGGCACATAGGAACACAATCCACCTACATCTACCTGGTTCACCCTAGCTAACAGTTGCCAGGGCACTGACCTGACATCCCCCCAGCCAACCCTCCCCCAAGTGGAAGGGACATAATATTGGTAGGCGGTGATGGGGCGGATATGAGGATGCCCATGTATGCCTCCCCACCCCAGACCCAGCTCCCTAAGCGACCGCCTACCCACACAGTGGATGGCCTGGGACTGCGCACTACCAGCACCGACAGCATATGGTCATGTCAGCATGGCAGGGGTGTGTGTGCCCATGCTGGAGGGGGCAGTGGCACCTGCCTGCAGTGGACCTAGGCCATGCCCTGTACCAGTATGTGGTGTGCAGTGCAGCAGTGTGCAGTGCAACATAAAAGGTCTGGCTGAGGAAAAGTACAGGTAGCTCCAGGGACCACAATCCATCTGTGGCAACAGTGTGGTGCAGTATACACAGCCAGTGAGTCCAGAAGCAAAGGGTCACAGGTTCAAGTCCCAGCTGTGGGTCCTGCAGAGCATGTCCTTATATTTTACCCTACAATGCAGCTACAACAGCAACATGTGCAAAGCCCAAAGCAACAGCGAACAGGGGTACAAACACCCACTCATACAGGCTCCACAATCCAAAGCTGCATGGAGAGTCAGGCTGTTGGCCCCAGCACAGAGCTGCAGTTATCACCAGAGCACTACTACTACCTCCTGCAGAGTTTATCATAGAAACATAGAAACATGACGACTGAAAAAGACCACATGGCCTATCTAGTCTGTCCTTCCATATCAACAACTACAACAGTCCCCTTTTTCCTTTAGAGATCCTCTGTGTTTGTCCCATGCTTTTTTAAATTCAGCTACTGTCCTCATCTCTACTATCTCCACTGGGAAACTATTCCATGGATCCACCACTCTTTTCATAAAGAACTATTTTCGCAAATCACTCCTGAATCTATCTCCCTTCACCCTCATCCCATGTCCCCTCGTAGCAGAACTTGCTTTCAATTGAAAGAGGCTCTCCCCCTGAACATTTATGCCACGGAGTATTTAAACATCTCAATCATATCACCTCTATCCCCCCTTTCCTCTAAGGTGTACATATTAAGATCCTTAAGTCTGTCCTCATGCTTTATAATGAAGACCACTAACCATTTGGTAGCCACCCTCTGCACCGACTCCATCCTGTTCACATCCTTTTGAAGGTGCAGTCTCCAGAATTGCACACTATACTCCAAATGAGGTCGCACCAAAGACTTATATAGAGGCACTATCACCTCCTTTTTTCTGCTAGCCATTCCTCTCCGTATGCACCCAAGAATCCTTCTAGCTTTTGCCGTCACCTTTTCTACCTGTTTAGCTACTCTGAGATCATCAGACACAACCACGCCCAGGTCCCGCTCTTCTTTAGTGTACAAAAGTACTTCACCCCCTATACTATATTGCTCCCTATATTTGCAGCCCAAATGCATGACCTTACATTTTTTAACATTTAATTCCAGCTACCAGATTCTAGACCATTCTTCAAGCTTAGCTAGATCCCTCCTCATGTTATCTACACCTTCCTGGGTGTCGACTCTATTGCAGATTTTGGTATCATCCGCAAAAAGGCAAACCTGAAAGCCTTACCTGACAGTCTTACCTGACAGCCCTTCCGCTATATCACTACAAAGATGTTAAAAAGAATCAGACCAAGGACAGATCCCTGGGTCACACCACTGGTAACATCCTTCTCCTCAGAGTGAGCCCCATTTACCTGTACTCTTTGTCGCTTCCCACCCAACCAATTTCTAACCAAGCAGTAACTTTAGGGTCCATCCCTAGGGTGCTCAGTTTGATTATAAGTCACCTGCGAGGAAATGTCAAAGGCTTTACTGAAATCTAATTACACCACATCTAGGGCTCTCCCTCAGTCTAACTCCCTGGTCACCCAGTCAAAGAAATCAATCAGCTTTGTCTGACAAGACCTGACACTGGTGAATCCATGCTGTCTCGGATCCTGTAATCTGCTGGACACCAGAAACCTCACTATTTTCTCTTTCAGCAGCGTTTCCAATAATTTACTCACCACCGAAGTTAAACTAACCAGCCTGAGGTTTTCAGCCACATCCTTACTTCCGCTTTTCTGTAAAGGCACCACATGAGCCTCTCTCCAATCCTTTGGCACCACTCCCGACTCCAACAAGGCATTGAAAAAGTCAGTCAGTGGAGCTGCTAGAACGTCCCCAAGTTCCCTCAGTATTCTAGGGTGTATTCCATCCGGTCCCATCGCTTTGTCTAGTTGAGCTAGTTTCTCATGAACACAGTCCTCTGAAAATTGTTCAAGATGTCCCTTGCTTCTGTTCCTGTTTGTGAGTGTTTTCTGAGGTCCTGCTCCTGGTTTTTCATCTGTGAACACAGAACAGAAATATTTGTTAAGAAATTCCGCTTTATCCTCATCAGCTTCTGCATATTCCACCATCTGGTGATCACTGGATGCAAAATGATCTCCTACTATAACATCAGAAACATTTTCACCATTGGTAAGCACCAAGTCCAGTATGGCCCCTTGACGTGTGGGGTCTGTTACCAATTGCTTGAATACGTCTCCCTGGTAGCTCTTAAAGGGTTCTGGTATATTTTTAAAGCAAAGTTACATTCTTTTTGGTGGTTTAGTGGCAATATATTCTTTAGCAGAGTAGGTTTTAAACTCTAGTAACCTTCTCAGATTTTGGGCCTGATTAGCCTGTGAATGAACTGAGGGCAGCTGAGGCTTGCATAAAAGGCTTCAGGACCCTGCCCTGTTAAGGCATTCCAAACAGGTGGTAGTAGTACAACTAAGCTCCACGAACAGAACAATGGCTGGGAAAAATCGTATCACTAAAGCTGTTGTCCCCGTTACAGCTTCTGCCTCTCTCCAGACAGTGGTCCCAATGCCAGTTGAAGGACCGGTTCCATGTGTAGGGTGCCTGCATGCTGAAGCTCTGAGGAAACAAGTGGAGGAACTCAAAGAGGAGGTGGCAAGGCTGAGGAGCATTCAAGACAGTGAGAAGTACATTGATGAGATGCTTCTTGAAACATCCAAGCTCTCTAGCAGAGGAGATGATGGGTGCCAACAGAATGACGAAGGTTGGACACAAGTCACCAGAGCCTGCAGAATCACACATCCAACTTCTCCAGCCCTTGTATTGGAGAACCATTATGCAGCCCTGGAAGTGGAGGAGGTGAAAGTATCCCTGGAAAGGGTGAACTGTGTCTAACTCAAAAATAAGCCTTTGCTCTTTCTTAATCAAAACACAATCGATGTCTCCACCCCAAGGGGAAGGGGAAACTTTCGTAATAACAAAGAATTTAACCTCATTAAGGGTGTGATGGAACTGAAGCCAGTGTTCAACAAGTGGAGCTGTCAGAATCTGTCTTTTAATGCAACTTTTATGTTCCTGGATACGTTTCTTGACTTCTCTGACCGTTTTACTCACATAAAGAAGAGAACGGGGCAAGTAATGATGTAAACTATATGTGTGGACTGACAATCTGTCCGATATCTTAACTTATCTCTTAATTTATACGTGGATGTACAAAACAATTGTTTAAAACCATAGCATGATTGCAGACAGAGCAGCTATAACTAGTCGTTTATCAGAAAAACAGGGATGCGTCTGTAGAATATGCCAATGATTCCTCATACCCTTCTGAATAAGTGAAGAAAGATGTGAAAAATGAAAGATAACGATATATTTCTCATCAGAAGTTTTATCTTTAAGTAGGAAGAAGTCAAGTCTTGAACAAAAGTGTTGGTTTAGCAATTTTGTTTTTTTCCTTGTCATGTTCAACAAATTACTCATTTCTTTTCTCAACTTTATGATCACATCTCTATCCTCCCTTCTTTTACTGACTTACCTGAAAAATGTCTTGGCACCAGGACATCCTTCAGACTGTGGGCCTCCCCCCCCACCCCAATTAAGTTTCAGATCCTTCCTCCACACTGAGATTTTGATAAGTATTTATTTATTTAACAGGTCTTCTATACCGCCCCATCTTACATTCAAGGTGGTTTAATTTACAACAGAAAAACCCTTTACAGTAAACAGGGGCAATGAACTTGGAGAATGATACATATAACATTTGAGAATTTAGGTACACTATTAAGCAGTAATACTATACAGCAGTAAACATTGTGATATCCATGGGGCAGGTCATAATAGAGTCTTAGGAGGGGAGAGTTGGGAGCTAGGATAGATGCTATGGTTGGGGGGGGGGGGTCAGGGGAATTTATAGTCAGATCTAAAAGGCATTAATTAGGTAATAGTGGCATATTGTTCCGAGATTAGCGGGCTTGTTTACAAAGTCACGGTAGCGGCTTCCGCCCGATATCGAAGCCACGGCCCCATTGAATTCAATGGGACCACGGCTCTGATATCGGGCTGAAGCAACTACCGCGGCTTTGTAAACAAGCCCCTAGGAGTATCTTTAAAGCTTTCCGGAAATCCTGCAGATCTTTGATAGCTCTTATATTCTCAGGGAGGGGTTCCAAAGTACTGGTGCATAAGTACACTCAGCAATCATGATCACCCCAATACCAACACCAACATTGCTAAAACAATGCTGTAAAAAAGCATAACTTGACATCATATTTTTAAATATTAAACTTTGTTTTATATATATATATATATATATATATATATATTTACAGAGTAGGGATGTGCACAGGACAAACATTTTTGGTTCATATCTGTAGTTTTGGCTTTCTTCCCAATTTTTGGATGTTTTGTTGGGTTCCTTTCATACATTTGTTTAATACAAATTCTTTAATGCATGTTAGAACATTTAAACTTATGCAAATCAGCTTAACAAGGGCAGGTCACCTCTATATGAAGGCCACTTAGGTGCATATGGTGGTCATTTTAGAAGCTTTATTCTCTATTTGGATGTCTGAAAATGGGCACATGGATGTTCAAATAATAGAAGACCCCCAAAACATTTTACTAACGATGTTTAAAGACATCTCCAACATAAGGATGTTGAATTCGGCAGGAGGTGTGGTAAAAGCGTGTCCATGGTGGTGTAACAGACTTAGACATCCCTGCTGAAGTCCTGAAATGCCAGAGATGTCAAGTTTAGACCTGTTACAGGCATTGGGAAAGTGCTTGCCTAGGCCGTTAAACATCCAGAAGGTCTACAGAAGATGGCACTCCTCAGTAATCTCTGCAATCACAATGATATTTCTGGGTAATTAGGAAACTTGTTTTGTGTTTGAATCACTGCTGAATGTCTCTGAGAAGTTTCCAGTATTGGATACTATTCCAGGCAGATCTATGTTGACGGCCCTGCAAACGTTCATATTGGGTACATCCATGTTTGTGAAATTGTGCCTGAACTTGGACATGCCTGTCTTTTTTTCTGATGTTCTGGCTTGGATGTCCCAGATTGCACTGGGATGTCATTTGTAAAATGTGCTTTCACTTGTCTTTATAAAAAACTAGGGGGTATGTTTACTAAGCAGTCTTAACGTGCAGCCGGCATTAGTGTGCAGGATGCCATATAAGGTAGTGGGCGTTCCTGTCTTAAGGTAGCATTTAAGGTTATCGTGCGATAAGGTACGTTTTCATGCGATAGAGGAAGCCGTGGCACGTCAATGCGCATTAGCCTTAATTAGGTGCGCTGACCTACAACCATAGTAACAGAGGTGTAGCACAATGGTTAATATGTTGACTGATGAAGCAAGAGTCACAAGTTCAATCCCCCAGTGGGCCTGATGAGTAAGGCTGTCTGAGGCATTACCTTTTATATTAAAACAGTTTGTGTGGTGACCTGCAGTCCTTCTCTCTAGCCAGCCAGGGGTTTGTTAGTAGCTGTAGCTTACTGGTAACTTCAATGCCTGAGGAGCCAGAGGTCATGGGTTTGATCCCACAGTGGGGCTATTTGATAGGGCAGTCTGAGGCATTTTAATTTAAATTAGTGCTGCCAGCAAACACACTCTCACAGTACCGTAACCTAAGGTGCCGCATAAGGCGCCCTATAAGGCACTCCAGAGGGCACATTATAAAGTGCACTGTCCGCCAAGGCACCTTATAAGGTGCCTTATAGAGCGCTTTAGAGGGCGCCTTATGAGGCACCTTAAGGCTACAGCACTGTGAGGGTGGTTTTGCTGGCAGCACTAATTTAAATTAAAAAAGAAAATGCCTCAGACAGCCCTATCAAATAAACCCACTGTGGGATCAAACCCATGACCTCTGGCTCCACACGCAGTAAAGTTACCAGTAGGCTACAGCTCTCCAGCTACTAGCAAGCCCCTGGCTGTCTACAGAAGGACTGCACATCACCACACAAACTCTCTGCTGTGGTTACCAGGATAGGGTCAACCCACCTGTACCCATGATGCACTGCACATGCAAATCAGCAATCTACAGATGATCACAAGATGGGGTATGCACCCCCACAGCACCTCAGCGTGATAGGGGTACTGACCTGTGTGTTACTGGCATAGAGTAGCTACAGACCGTCACATTGTGTGGGTACTGTGCTCACCCTGAGGGTGAGGTGGGGCGCCCAGCACCAGGTCCACAGCACCCTTCATGGCTGAAATAGGCCATGCTGCAAGTCCCCATCAGTGCTAGTGTGTGCGATAGGCTAGGCTCCTGTAGGCACACCTAGGAAACATCTGTATTTCTCAGTCATGTCTAGCCCTTATGGGCTATGATGCACCCAGAATAGTGCATATCCTGCATTAGTGCCATAGTTATATGATGTAGGTGAAGGAGAGAAGGAGGGGGTGTTTGGACCCATAGGCGGATTATGTACCACCACACAACCCACCCTCTGGTGCTCAGGGTGGGAAACAAGACCCACCAACAGATCCACATTCTACCTCCCTGCAATGGTGGCAGTAGAGTAGACCATCAACCCCAGTCCTACAGGGCAGACAATGCAGATCTGGACACATCCACAGGGAAATAGCAGACAGACAGACAGTAGGCCTGGAAATGCTCAGCTGCCCCCCATCACTATCTGACATTCTCCAGCAGCAAGCCTCCAGCTGCTGCACCCTGCAAGGTGTTCCAGCCAGACACATACTAGCTGCAGACAGTCTACTAGCTAACCCATAGTGCATGTTCCTGGAGAAGATGCATGTACCCAGAACTGGGATAGCAGCATACACACCAAGCAGATAAGTCAGTGATTGGGCCCCAAAAGGGAATCCACAAATATCATATGAGAGAAATGCTATACACTAATATGGGGGAACCTAGCCATGCCGTGGTCACTGCTCAGTCAGGGTGAGAGTGACCTCCCAGCAGGACATGCTGTGGCCACCCTGTCCATGCAGGTGGTTGTCAGGCACTACAGTGTCCCAGCCATTGCCCTATGCCCTGTGCAGATGCATCCTGGCCAGGCCACCCTGTCCGGGCTATACCCATGGTACCTTGCTCCTCATTATGCACATTGGCAGGCTTACACCGGCAACAGTGTGGGCTGAGGAAGGTGTTGGCAGACAACACACACTGGATAGACAAACACACGCTCCCACACCTATGCCAGCATTGTGCAAATATAGAGGCTCTTGGCAGCCCTGGCCACCGCACCAGTCTTAGGCACAGTGCAGGCATGGCTATGGTACGCAATACTGTTGGGGTCACTCCCCAGGGTGATAAACACTGTCAGACACCAGACCTGAAGCACACTCCACAGACATCAGAAAGGTTGCTATTCTGCAGCTCAATCAGCAAATTGTGCTTAACTTAGGAATTACTATCTGCCAGTAAGCATAGCAACCTTTTGATAGGTGTGTACCGTATTCCCAGGTTTAGGGTGGCATTGCTAAGGTATGCAAGGGCTAGTATTGGGAGATGCACGCAGGGCCCAATGTCCTGCCTCTCCAGGAGGCTTTGGATAATGGAGCCTGTGGGTGTGGGTGTGGGTGTGTCTGCCCCTGTTGGCTGCTGCTTTACGGCAGAGGTTCCCAACTCTAGTCCTGGTGGGCCAAACACTGTTCGGGTTTTCATGCTGTCCCTAATGAATATGCATGAGATATATCTGCATACCATGGGGGCAGTGCATAGACATGCAGCACAGCCATGTTTATTAGAGGCAGCATGGAACCTGAATGGTGTTTGGCCCTCCAGGACTGCATTTGGGAGACTCTGCTCTAGGTAATGTGCATGTTTATGGTGTCTGTGCTCTGTAGGGTAAAATGAAGGCGTATTGGGCATGTTTCTGTTATCTGCAATAAAGGTTCTGTCTGTATTAGCACGTTTTAGTAGTGGGCAAAATATGGGGACTGGGTTGGTAGGAACCACAGCTGGGAATTGAACCTGTAACCTTCTGCTCATGAACACACTGGCTGTGATCACTGCAGCACCATGTTGCCACAAAGACTGTGCATTCCCTGGAGATACCACAACTGTTTGTCAGACAGAGCCTGTCTCTTGCAGTGCATGGCACCCACCTAAACAGGGCTAGGCCATGGTCTGCTGTGGGCAGCTGCCTCTGCCCCCTCCACCACCAGTACCCCTCTGCCACCATGTTGATATGCCCTTCTGCTGGTGGTGCTGGTGCTGCACAGTCTCAAGCCATCCAGTGTGAGGGTAGGCGGCTGCCTATGGTATGGGTTCTGGGGTAGGGGTGCCTGCATAGCTGTCCACGCTTCCCCCCAGCACCGCCTGCCAATGTTCCGTGCCATTGGGGGTACCTGCTGGGTACTATCCCCTGTGACACCGTGGGAAGCACACTCGTGCCCATGTTGGGCCCTCAGCAGATGCTGTCTGGCTGCTCTACTGTTTCAGCATTCCTATGGGCCAGCTAGGCATCACCCTAGTCCGCACTGTGGCCCAGCTGCACCAAAGCATGTGCCGCCTGCAGCCCTCTGTGTCCCCTTTTCCAGCATCTGTCCAGTTGCCCATTCTGACATGCCCACCCTGCTGTTGCAAAACATGTGCAAACCATAGGAAACCTGTCCAATGGAGAGTAAAACCCCGTTCAGCGCAATTTCACTGTGGGCTCATTCACCTTGTATGGGGACGGAGCATAGACCCTTCCAAAATTCATTTCTTGTTTTTTGGAGCTTTCTTGGGAGTGTTTTTTGATGTTTCCCATTGATATCACTATTGCCCAGCTTGGTTATTTTTTTTTACATTTTCTTCTGTTCATTTTCACTGTTTATTTGCCCTTTTGTTCCGTGCACATGTATCACACTTATCACTTTTTGTGGGTTTCCCTGGTTTTGCTGTACATTGCTGACGGAAATGGTTTCTTTTCCCTTTAAATCAGCTCTAACGCCAGGGTTTCACTGGCGTTAGTTTTCAGCCTCGGATTTCACAGCGTTAGTGTGCGGGGAGCCTCTCCCCTCCCACTCTCCGCCCATTGACCATCTCTTCCTCCGCCCTCCGGGAGCCTTTCTCCGCCTTCAGCGCTCGTTTGCGCCGCTGCGTGCGTTAACGCGCGATAAAGCGTCTTATCGCCCGGTAAAGCACCATTATCGCGTGATAAGGCGCCCTACCGTGCAATAACATGGGAGAGCACACGTTAAGATGCTTTAGTAAACATACCCCTGGGGATGAATTAACAGAAGGGGCGGCTACATTGAAGCTGTGGACTTAAATACCTGCTCTCAGATATATGCTTGTGTGCATATTTCTTAAAATGCATGCATATATTGCGATTCCACCTATGGTCCATCCAAACTCCAACTCAGAACACACCTACACATGGATCATGTAAAAGCACGCACCTTCTTGGTGCCACATGGGGTAATTTTATAAAAGCCCTTTTTGGTGTGTAAAAAGGTCTTTACATGCAAAAAAATATTCTTTCTAAAATTACCTCTAACATATTAATTTGTAGACTAATGCATGATACATTGATTTTGCATGCACTCGATTTTTTAAAATGTATTTATTTATTTTATTTATTTAACCAGTTTTCTATACCGCCTTATCCTTCAATCAAAACACCTTATCCTTCAATCAAAATGCACTAAAGAACTGAACTGAACATGTGTTTCCAAATGCAGGTTCCTAATATATAGATAGGGCAATGTCCTAAAGTCATATACCCAGATAAATGGGCTATTTGAAAAGTGTCCACCTTTTTTGTGGATAAAAATACATGCAGATGGTTCTTTACGTTAGTGGAGCTGTCAGAACCTATTGTTTTTCTTTGACAATTGCTGCTTTTTTGCCCCCCCCCCCCCCCAGTAGCAGCTGCCCTAAGTGATTTAGGTGATTGCCTAGTTTGTAAATTAATAAATATGACATCACTATATACAATATCTACAAATACTAATAACACAATCCCCAATACTGCATCATAATTACAGATTAACTAAACACATTTTGATGAACAGACAACAATTCAGACATGAAGACTGAAAGACTACAACCCATTCATGGGAGTCATTTAACCGTGTCACGTAACAGAAACAATATATAGGTTTATGTCTACTACTTACATATACATTTATTTAAAACTCATATATACCACCTCCTAGCATCTCAAAGAGCTATTGACATAGTGAACAACTGTAAAATAACATTAAATCGATTCATAGCAACTACATTTAAAAAAACCTCTATTCTACATGTCCTCTTCCCATCCCCATGCAACCTATTAGGGCTTGCAGATATGGAGTTTTACTGCCTACACTATGCATATTTGTGCTGAGTTTTGTAGGTATTTCTCCTCTCCTTGTCTTCACTCCATATAGCTTCATGCCTGTTCCTCTTATCTGCTATGTTGCTCAGGAGTATACGAATGAACAGGGCCGGTCCAAGGGTATTAGGTGCCCTAGGCAAAACTTCAGCCTTGCATCCCCTTGCAATTAGCTTTTAGACCTCTAGCATCCCTCAGTACTTTGTAATCATCTCAATATCATTCATTCCAGAACTGTCCTATAAAAATGCATATTTGGATAACACTCTTTTAAATATTAAACTTTGGTGCTTTTTTACTAAAGGGTGCTATGGTGTTGCACCTAATGCACCCATAACTCTCAAAACCATAGCATGTTAGGTGCAACACCTTCATGTTAACTGTAATAGACATGTAACACAGTGCACCCTGCCCTAATGTGGCATGAAAATCACCTGGGTGCTCTTAGCAATACCTGTGGTGGTGGCAGTAGTACACCTGTGCTAATTGAACACCTTGCAGTTAGTGCTGGGGTGCATTGACTGCCAGGCACTCACCCTGCCACTCTACACCCCTAACCCACCTACTTACTACCCTGACGTATGCAGCACAATGTGGAAATCAGGCTGCGCTAACTATGCTGACCCCATGCTAACAGTTTCCTTGGGTCACAGTGCAGAGTTAGCATGTGCTCCAACCTACGCTAACTGCTTAGCACAATTTAGTAAAAGGGCCCCTTGGTTTTGTAAATATACACATAATGAGGGGAAATTTCAAAAAGACACTTACGGGGGGTAAAGGACTCTTTGCATATTGGCCATTCTTTCAGCAGATGAAAGCACGCACTGATGACTGAGTTTGTGTGGTTGCCAGGACCCATTGCTTTGACTATAGCTGCTCTTTGCTGCCCCCCCCCCCAAAGCTGCTTCCCTAAAGGTTTGTGCCAGCTCTGCAAATGAGCTTCTTGCTTTGTGAGTTTCTTAGCCACTGCCATTTCACAAATACTCAATTGCACTTGTATCCAGAGTCACACATGGGGCTTCAAATCCCGTAATGCAAAAAAAATGAGGTCTGATTCCTATTATAAAGCCCTCCTGGGTAGCAAAGTATGACTGCAGGCATCTCACCGAAGGTACACTAAGGCAGGTGTCTAATATAATTTACAGCCTTTAAGGCAGAATGTACAAAATTTACCTCTAATATCTAGCCCAGCTGGACTTAGGCTTATGAATAGCCTTGTTTATCCTGTACTTTCATTCCCGTTCCAGGATTCTGAGTTAATGTTGATCTTTGGTTTGTTTTCACTAAAATGGAGTTAGGGAGAGGTATGGGCATACTTTGCTGCTTTATTTGAAATCGTAAAATGACATCAGGATTTTCAAAATGGTTAAGAAAAAGGAAAAAAAACATTTGGTATAAGTGGTATTGTATTAGCAGACTGATATCAGATGATAATGTATCTAAATTTATAATAATCTGATTATGAGTTAATCTTGTCTCATCCTTACTTAATACTGTATATGAAGTATTGCTTTGGGAATGGTACATGGCTAGTAGCAGTGTTAGAATAAAGCTGCAAAACTTTACTGTTCTTCTTTCTTTTTCTGTTCCCAGAATTACTGCCAGCAAGAGAAGGTGAAAAAGGGACAGAACACTTTTTGCTTGCCATAGTCGATATTCTCTTAAATTACATCAAAAAAACATTTGATGGAAAAAGTAAAGTCCTGGACTTTCATTATCCTCATCAGCTTCTTGATGGCTTGGAAGGATTTAATTTGGAGCTATCAGACCAGCCAGAGTCTTTAGAACAGATTCTTGTTGATTGCAGAGACACCTTAAAATACGGGGTTAAAACAGGTGACAACTTATTATGTTTTGCATTGTTGTTCCTTTCCAAGGGAGATTGTACAGTGAACAGGAGATTCCAAGTGGATGCAGTGACTTGTCATGTATAAACTCTGTTTTCACATTCATTTAGTATGTCTTAGAAATCAGATTTCTAACTTGTAGAGTAGACGATAAAATGGAAAATGGTAAGCTCTGTTAGGAAGAATTTATATAGGCTTGATTCACAAAGAGGGACATTATAGAAGCTCTATTTGTGCTTTGGAAGTCTGAAAATGGGCACTGTCACACCGCCCCCCCTGGTGGCAATGGCGGGTCACAGCAGAAAGGGGGTGGACATGCAAGAAGAAAGTTTGTTTGTGGGGGAGCTTAGTTCAAATGCAGGGCCCAGGTTCTTATAGGCCTGGTAGCCTTCTGGTTAACTAAGTGCTCTCATGAAAATAACAGTCCGAGGGTAGGGAAATTATAAGGCTTTTATTTCCCATGTTGCAAATAGGTTCCTAAGCTCAGAATACAACAGCACACACAAAAGAAATGTCCTTGCTCCAGGTTAAAGGAAAAACATGAACTGAAAAATCTGTTGGCTTCACAGTAATGTCAAAAACGGAATACAGGATCAAACTTTACATACAGGCCACAGCTATTCCTCTGCTAGGCTCAATCCTCTTGGTCAGGCAATAGCTACATTCCATCGGAATATCTGAGGGATCCTCCGGGAATTCCACCTGCATGGGCTCGCAGTCCGGAATGTCTGAGGACTCTCTTTCAGGCCTTCTGTGTAACGCTTGTATGATGCGCCAATGGTCAGCATTAAAAGGTAAGTCCTTGCATTGTATACTTTTATAACAGGATCAGTCTCTCCTGCACCCTGTTTCTTCTCTAGCAAGTTTCCTGTTTAATGCAGGTTTGTATCTTGTCTCATGAATGCCTTTAGAAGGACAGCCTTCTCTAGTGCCCTGCTCCTTCTGTATCACATCATTCCTAAAATCATAGTTATTAAAATGGCAATTACCTTTTCTTCTAAGGTTCTCAGATTGAGGTGAGGGCTGAGGCCTGCTCCTGCTGGGTCTTGGTTTCTCAGCTGTCCAGGTAGGCCTCTGGTTCTCAGATCTGCCTGCTGCTGGAGTTAGGCCTTGTTTGTGCCACAGCTCCTTTCTCCCAGGGCTTTGAAAGTTACCCTTCACAATTCTCCTTTCACCTCCTTGTTTGCTATTCCTTGTTGCACCTTTCAACAGTGGCTGGCCCTTGTTACTCTCAGGCCTTGGACTTTCGGGTATAGTCCTCCTCCTTTCAAGGTCAGCTTCCTTATGGTATCTTTCCCTCCTGGAAAGTGTATCTTTTCCTCTTTTAAAACATTTACAGCAAGTTTCTTCACCAGGCTCTGCTGAGTCTGCTAGGCCGTTCCCCTCAGTCAGGACTCCTATTCCTGGATCCTCCGAATATCCATGCAAAGCTGGCACTGGAACTCCTTGCACCACTCCTTGCCAGTCTCCTTGGCAGTCTCCTTGCCAATCTGCTTGCGAATCTCCTTGCGACTCTCTTTGGCACTCTCTTTGCCACTCTGCGTACCGCTCTGACTTCCTCCAGTCATCTGAGCTTTTAAAAGGAATTCTTCCCTTTCTACATTGGGTGTTGGCTGGTATTGCATCATTGGCTCTAGGGCGTGGTTCCTCAGTCCTCCAGAGGTCTCTCTGGCTCCCCCTATATGGCTCCTCGTGATGCTGCAGCCGGTGTTTACCTCTTTTTTCTGGGTTTAAAACCTTTTCTTCTGCCTGCAGCTGGTCTGCAGTGCCACAGCACACAAACATCCCAATCACACAGACGACCAGTTCTATAGATATCACCAATGTGAGGACTTCCGAGTCACACAGGGGCATGAAGTAGACATGAACGGGAGGTTCTGGACAAGTTGGACATGCGTGCCCGATTTCAGAAATGGCTAACACATCCCTACTCACTAGTGGGATCATCCATGTCTATTCCTGCTCTAGGGCATGAATAAGCCTCAGAAAAGATCTTGTTCTGCCATCCAGACATTTGGAGGGTATAGAGATGAAAGTACTCTGATATCCCCTATACTTTCCATGATGAAAATGAAAACTGCAGTGAAATGAAGGCACTTGCTTTCAGGTTGGCACGCTGATGCATGACCCCACATAAAAAAATAGCTTGCATGGACATTCATTCAGCATAGTATAGATGTCCTGGGATGCCTGTGTCTGGCTGTCCATTTCAGAGATGTCCAACTTGTTAAAATTGGGCCGAAACGAAAACATCCCTGGCATTTTTGGTACATTTTGCTCTATATGCCCAGATTTCACCTGGACATACTTTCTAAAATGCCACTTTAAGAGCTATGTTTACTAAACTGTCTTAATGTTACCAGCGTTAGTTGCAGTCTTACTGTGACGAATACAATATAAGGTAGTGGGCATTCCGGTCTTAAGGTAGCATTTCAGGTTATGCGCGATAAAGTCCGTTATCGCGCGATAGAGGGAGCCGTGGCACGTTAACACACGTTAGCCTTAATTAGGCGCGCTGACCTGCAAACACAGCAACAGAGGTGTAGCACAATAGTTAATACATTGACTGCTGATACAGTGGTCATGCATTTGATACCCCAGTGGGCTCAGTTAAAAGGCTGTCTGAGGCAATCCCTTTTCCTGCTTCTAACAGTCAAACACATCACAACAATTTGTTCTGCCAGCCATAAAAGCCTCACCCCAGTGCCGCAACCTAATGCACCTTTTAGGGCGCACCATAAGGCACATCATAAAGCACCACGTCATCCAAGGTAGGTCATAATGTGCCCCAGAGGGTGGCAGGAAAGGTTGGCACCCTCCAAGGCAGCATATAATGCGCCCCATAGCTGGCCAAAAAAGATGCCCCAGGGATGCCAAGGTGACACAGGAGATGGTGCCCAGGGGCACAAAGGTGCCGCAAAGTCACAAGCATGAAATGTATGGCTCAAACACAGATGTAACCATAACACTGCACAGAGCACCAAGGAAAGGCAATGAACAAGTGATGGAAGGAAGTAGATGACGGAGCTCATGGACCAGCCAAATCTGCGTGCAGCCCATGTGGCAGCAGGTAAAGTGGACAAACATATCGGGGGCAGCTGTACCGATGTACAGGGTGATGGTAATGTACAGTGTAACAATGACAGTGTGTGGCAGAGGATGGGGATACGTGTCCACCAGAGGAGGTAGAGGTGGCAGGATAAGTGCAATGCAGGAGGACAGAGGAGATCAGTGCCATGCAGAGCAGACACAGGAGAGGCAAGCATGAAGAGCCACAATGCAGAAAAGTGTGCCAGTGCAGGACATGGGGTAGCAGCCTGCACATTAGGGCAGGACGCCACACAGCTGGCACACACACATAGACAGACAGAAGGATGGATGGCAACAATGATGAGGGTATAATGTGGCGGCAGCACAGATCTGCACAGATATGACTGTTACACGAATAAAACGTAGTTGTATAGGACAGCCATAAAAAAAAGGGGAACAGAGAGAAATCAAACCCCTGACCTCTGCTACTGAAGTCATTGCATTAACCATTGCGCTACATCACTATGGGAGTTAGCATACCAATGGCTGGCTACAGAAAGAGTGCACATCGCCATAAAACTGTCTGCTGTGGCTACCAGGATAGGATAGAACCAACAGTACCCATAATGCAATTCACATGCAGAACAGCAGTCTACATCTGCTAACCAGATGGGGTATGCACCTGTACAGCATGTCAGCTTGGTAGGGGGGAATGACCGTGTGTGTTATTGGCACAGAGTACCCACAGGCCATGCCAATGTGCGTGTTCTGTGCTCACCCTGAGGGTGAGGTGGAGTGGCCAGCACCAGGTCCGCAGTACCCGGGTTGGTTGAAGTGGATTATGCTGCAGGTCTCCATCAGTGCCATTGTGTGACAGGTATTTGTTGCAGACACCTTTAGGAGGTCTCTGTGTCCATTTGTAATTGCTAGTCATGTCTGGCCCTTGTGGACCACGATGCATACAACATAGTGCATATCTGCTGTGCTTGCTATGGTCAACTGTTTAGGGAGCATGGGTGTGTCAGGGCTCACATGGTGACAATGTACTTAGCAAACTGCCCTCTCTGGGTCAGGGTGGGGGGCATGATCTGCCCCCAACAGACCCACACTCTCACCCTTTGCAAGGGGGGCAGTGGAGGTACATGCGGACAGGCTGTGGAACCAGCAACCCCATTCCTGGTGGCAAACAGACAGCTGCCGAAGATCTGCACGTGGGACAGGGCTACTGGCAGATAGGTAGTGGGCCCAGTCAGCTCAGCTGCCCCCCACTACAATCTGACATGCCATAGATATGCCATACTGGGTCAGACCAAGGTCCATCAAGCCCAGCATCCTGTCTCCAACAGTGGCCAATCCAGATCATACGTACCTAGCAGATTCCCCAAAAGACACAGGTTCCACAATGCTTGTACTAGGTCAAGCCGTGATATCCTGGGTCCCTTCTTAATAATGGTTTATGGACCTTTCCTCCAGGAACTTGTCCAAACCTTTTTTAAACCCAGCTACACTAACAACCTTTACTACATCCTCCAGTAACAAATTCCAGAGTTTGATTACACGTAGAGTGAAAAAATATTTTCTTTTATTAGTCTTAAATAGTTTACCCTGTAGCTTCATTGCATGTCCCCTAGTCTTTCTATATTCTGATAACGTAAACAATCGATCTACGTTTACCCGTTCCACTCCGTTCATTAATTTATAGACTTCTATCATATCTCCCCTCAGCCATCTCTTTTCCAGGTTAAAGAGCCCCAACCTTTTGAGCCTTTCTTCATAGGAGTATCCTTCCATCCCCTTTACCATTTTGGTGGCTCTTCTCTGAACCTTTTCTAAAATCGCTATATCCTTTTTAAGATACGGCGACCAGAATTGCACACAATATTCAAGGTGCGGTCTCACCATGGAACGATATAGAGGCATTATAATATCTTTTGTTTTATTTTCCATTCCTTTCCTTATCATACCTAGCATTCTATTTGCTCTCTTGGCCGCTGCTGCACACTGGGCCGAGGGTTTTAACAGGGTATCCACAATGACGCCTAAATCTTTTTCCTGGGTGGTGGTTCCTAATGTGGAAACTTGCATCGTGTAACCATAGTTTGGGTTGTTCTTCCCTAGGTGCATAACCTTGCACTTGTCCACATTAAATTTCATCTGCCATATGGATGCCCAGTCTTCCAATTTATCAAGATCCTCTTGCAATTTTCCACAATCCTCTTGGGTTTTAACAACTTTAAATAGTTTTGTGTCATCTGCAAATTTGATAACCTGACTCGTTATTCCACTTTCCAGGCCATTTATGAATATGTCAAAAAGCAGCGGACCAGCACAGATCCCTGGGGTACACCACTATTCACCTTTCTCCATTGGGAGAATTGGCCATTTAGCCCTACCCTCTGCTTTCTATCTTTTAACCAGTTCCTGATCCACAATAGTACACTGCCTCCTATCCCATGACTCTTTAGTTTTGCCAAAAGTCTCTGATGAGGGACCTTGTCAAAGGCTTTCTGAAAGTCCAGATACACAATATCAACCGACTCACCTTTGTCCACCTGATTATTCACTCCTTCAAAAAAACATAACAGATTAATAAGACAAGATCTTCCTTGTCTAAAGCCATGTTGGCTGTCTCCCATTAGGTCATGACTATCTACATGCTGAGTAATTTTATTCTTTATGATGGTTTCTACCATTTTTCCCAGTACTGATGTCAGGCTCACCGGTCTGTAGTTTCCCGGATCACCCCTGGAACCCTTTTTAAAAATTGGTGTTACATTGGCGATCCTCCAATCTTCAGGTATTAGAGATGATTTTAATGATAGTTCACAGATTACTAATAGCAGGTCTGCAATCTCGTATTTCAGTTCTTTCAACACCCTTGGATGTATACCATCTGGCCCAGGTGATTTGCTACTCTTCAGTTTATCTAATAGTTGTAATACATCTTCGCGATGTATCGATATTTCCTTCAATTCTTCCGCACCTTTAAATACCACTTCAGTCATGGGTAACATCCCTACATCTTCCTCAGTAAAGACTGAAGCAAAGAATTCATTCAATCTCTCCGCTATCGCCTTGTTGCCTCTTAGTGCTTAGATAGACGGACCGAGGGAATGTTGGCAATTGTGGCGAGGGTGTTAGGGGCTGGCAGCACAGATCTGAAAAACTATGACCTCTACAGGCATGCACACTATTTGAGTAGGACAGGCATGAGAGGAGGGAACAATGAGGAACTGAACCCATGAACACTGCCAAGAATGGCATTGTATTAACTAGTAGGCTGTACCTCCATGGTGTATGTCACAGCAATGGCTGGGTACAGAAGGTCTGCAGGTCACCGCACAAACTGTCTGCTTTGAGTGCCAGGATAGGGTAACCCCACCAGTACCCATGATGCAGTGCACATGCTGAACTGCAGTCTACAGCTGATCACTAAATGGGGTCTGCACCTCTCCGGTACCTCAGTTTGGAAAGACGAACTGACAGTACGTGATACTGGCACAGAGTAGCTACAGACCATGCCATTGTGCAGGTTCTGTGCTCACCCTGAGGGATAGGATGGGTGCCCAGCACTAGGTCCGCAGTACATGTTGTGCTAGAGATAGGTCCTGCTGTACATCCCCATCACTACCAGTGTGTGACAGGTGTTCCTTGCAGTGCAGCTGAAGGTAATTTGGTGTTCATCCGTATCCTGCAGTCACATGTGGCCCTGTGGGACCAGACACCAGCCAGATTAGTGTGTACCCCGTGTTAGGGTCTGGCTGACATGGGCAGCTGTTATCAGGGCAGAGGGGTTCCTAGAATTGCATGAAGTGTGTGTAGCAGTGCCTTTATAGGTCACAGTGGTATACACTACATACCCCAAAGGGTCCACATCACCCCTTTTTGTCGGTAAAGAACAGGTGCCCCCGCCCCAGGGAAGCAACCTCCATCCTGTTTGTATGAGACAGCCCTCCAGGGTTGGTGGGCCAGAGCCATACCTATGACTGGGGCAGTGGCGGACCAGCAGTAATGCTGGGGTTAGGTCTGGAATACCCCAACTGCCTCATACCCATGTCTGCCAGTCACCAGCAGACAGCACAGTCAGACTGTACCTTATAGGTGTTCGGACCATGCACAGTCTAACTGCAGACAGTCCACCAGCCAGTGCATGCTCACAGAGGTACTATGAATATATCACAAAACTCACTCCAATGAAACAGAACTTGTTTCCTGATTTCAAAGACAAAAATGATTGTTTCCAAAAGTATATTAACATCAATAGTGGAACAGTGAAAACAAAACCATGGTCAGCAAGGTCTCAGCTTCCATGGGCAATGGCAAATATAATCGAGACGTGAGTCCAGATCCTGCCACTTAACTTGAGCCTGATAACATCAAGGAACTGCTGCTGCCACCCTCCACATTTACAGAAATTCTTCAACAAAATGAACAAAATAAACAAGCAACCGCATCAACCCCCAAGAAAACTTAGCTTTAAAATGAGATGATAATGGGAGTTGATGACAGGCTGCTGCCCCGACGTCACTATAGAGCTCTCATACGTTTCGCGAGTAATCTCGCTGCATCAGGGGAAAATACTATAAAAGACAAGAAACAAACATTCAAAATCAAGCTAACATTTACTGAAATGCCGAAACAAAGAGGACACCCACACCCAACCAACAATAACCACAACGAAGTTATAACTAGCACTTCAACATTGCTTCTCAAAAAACGCCGCGCATGCTCAAACCACCAAGAAACACTGCGCTCCAAAAAATACCTTCCCGCTGATGTCAACAGGTATCCCCCGAAGAAAAAGGCTTTTCCATAGCCTTTTGCTGGGCATCTGCGGTTATGGCGCAGGTACATAGACGATGTTTTCGTCTTGTGGCAGGGCACAGTAAGTGGATTTCAGGAGTTTGTCCAGTGGTTAAATGGGCGTGGGAGTAACATTCAGTTTACCAGCACATGCAGTCATGTTCAGATTGTGTTTTTGGATGTGGTTGTGGCTAAGGATGTGGCTGGTTGGGTAACTAGTGTGCACAGGAAGATCACTGACAGGAACACACTATTGCACTATGGTAGTGCCCACCCGGTGAGTCTACGTAATAGTTTACCTTTCTCTCAATTCATCCGCTATCACAGGAACTGTTCTAATGTTGCTGATTTTAAATCTTATTCTAGATCTTTAGCAAGTGGTTTCCTGGATAGGGGTTATCCACGCAGGGTGGTGCGTGATGCCTATCGAAGGGCGTTATACAATAACCGGTCCTTGTTATTATCGCCCAAAAACAAGGGAGATGCTTTGGCTGATGGGGACTGTGTAAATTTGATCTCAAAATATTCTCCTTTCAGTTTCTCTATACAGCGGATTGTGCGGAGACACATGGGGGTACTGCACACTGTGCCGTGTTTAGCGAATAAGACAGTACGGTGCGTCTGGCAGCGCCAGCGCAATTTGAGAGAGATATTGAGCCCTTCGATTTTACGTCTGGTTTTTGGTGAGGGAGCTCGAGTGCGGGGCCATCGTCCTTGTGGTTGCTGTTCCATTTGTGTGGTGTCCAGTGAGATTTCACAATTTGAATATCATGGGGTGCAGTATAAGTTTAAGATTCAGACTTCCTGTGACTCCACGTTTGTTGTTTATGGGGTCATGTGTCCTTGTGGCCTTTTGTATGTGGGCAGCATATGCAGGATGTTTCGTAAGCGCATCATTGAACATAGAAGTCGGCTTAAGCGTGCTGTCCGTGAGGCGCCTTTGGTTCCGCACTGTGTTGAGTATAAACATCAGTTTTTGGAGTTGTGATGTTTTTGTCTAGACCGAGTTTTGGCTGGGAGGGACGGTAAGAGCAGGGAACAGTCCCTTTTGATATGCGAGCAGAAGTGGATCTTTAAGCTACATACTGTAGCTCCGGAAGGTTTAAATCTTCACATAGATTGGGCAGTATGCCTTTAAAAAAGGGGGTGGAGTTTTTCTTCGGGGGATACCTGTTGACGTCAGCGGGAAGGTATTTTTTGGAGCGCGGTGTTTCTTGGTGGTTTGAGCATGCGCGGTGTTTTTTGAGAAGCAATGTTGAAGTGCTAGTTTTGCTGCTGTCTAATGTGAGTTATAACTTCGTTGTGGTTATTGTTGGTTGGGTGTGGACGTCCTCTTTGTTTCGGCATTTCAGTAAATGTTAGCTTGATTTTGAATGTTTATTTCTTGTCTTTTATAGTATTTTCCCCTGATGCAGCGAGATTACTCGCGAAACGTATGAGAGCTCTATAGTGATGTCGGGGCAGCAGCCTGTCATCAACTCCCGCTATCATCTCATTTTAAAGCTAAGTTTTCTTGGGGGTTGATGCGGTTGCTTGTTTATTTTGTTCATTTTGTTGAAGAATTTCTGTAAATGTGGAGGGTGGTGGCAGCAGTTCCTTGATGTTATTGGGCTCAAGTTAAGTGGCAGGATCTGGACTCACATCTCGATTATATTTGCCATTGCCCATGGAAGCTGAGACCCTGCTGACCATGGTTTTGTTTTCACTGTTCCACTATTGATGTTAATATACTTTTGGAAACAATCATTTTTGTCTTTGAAATCAGGAAATAATTTCTGTTTCATTGGAGTGAGTTTTGTGATATATTGATATTTACACTCTACAATGTGACCAAAGAACTGTTTGGATTACCAATCACAGAGGAACTATGTGCAGCAAGCAGACATCTCAGTGATTGAGAACCCAGCACTGGGGAACACAAACATAACACTGGAGGCACATAACATAGAGTGCTATGTGGGAACCTAGACATGCCATGGTCACTGCTCGATCAGAGTGAGTGCCCTCCCAGCATGCCATGCTGTGGCCACCCTGTCCATGCAAGCGGTGGTCGGGCACTACAGTGCCCCAGCCATTTCCCCCCACACCCTGTGAAGATGCATCCTGGCCAATCCGCCCTGTCCAGGCCATATCCACAACACTTTGCTCCTCATTATGCACATATTCAGGCTAACGCTGGTAACAGTGGGACATTGTGGGCCCGGTGAGGTGTGGGCAGCCACAAAACAATGGACAGACATACACATACACACTACTATTGCAGCATTGTGCGCAGATAGGGGTGGTTGGCAACCCTGCCCGCCACACTGCTCCTGATCACAGCGCCGACATTGCTAAACTGTGCAGGGGGTAGTAGTAGTGCTTTGGTGATAACTTCAGCTCAATGCTGAGGCCAACAGCCTGAATCTCCATGCATCTTTGGATTGTGGAGCCTCTGTGAGTGGGTGTTTATACCCCTGTGCCGCTGCTTTGGGCTTTGCACATGTTGCTGTTGTATCTGCATTGTAGGGTAAAATATAGGGACATGCTCTGCAGGAACCACAGCTTGGACTTGCACCTGTGACCCTCTGCTCCTGGACACACTAGCTGGGTGTACTGCACCGCACTGTTGCCACAGATGCATGGTAGTCCCTGGGGCTACCTGTACTTTTCCATAGCCAAACCTTTAATGTTGCACTACACACCACGTACTGATGCAGGGCATGGCCTAGGTCCACTGCAGGGAGGTGGCACTGCCCCCTCCAGCATGGGCACACCCCCCCTCCAAGCTGACATGGCCAGCTTGTTGTTGGTGCTGGTAGTGCGCAGTCCTAGGCCATCCACTGTGTAGGTAGGCACTCGCCTAAGGAGCGGGTTCCGGGGTGGGGGGCATACATGGACATCCTCACATCTCCCCCCATCACAGCCTACCAATATTATCTGTCTAATGTGCTTGTTAATCTTATTATACTTTGATCTTCTTTGTTACAATGTACTTAGTTGATTGATATTATTGTTACAATGTACTCAGTTGAAATATACTGTCTGTTATGTTACCTGTAAACTGACTTGAATTGTAGAAAGTCGGTATATAAAAACTGTTAAATAAATAAATAAATAAAATTATGTCCCTTCCACATGGGGGCGGGATGGCTGGGGGGATGTCAGATCAGTGCCCTAGCAACTATTGGCTAGGGTGAACCAGGTAGATATAGGTGAACATAAGAACATAAGATATGCCATACTGGGTCAGACCAGGGTCCATCAAGCCCAGTATTCTGTTTCCAACAGTGGTCAATCTAGGTCATATGTACCTAGCAGTATTCCCAAGAGACACAAGTTCCACAATGCTTGTACTGGGTCAAGCATTGATATCTTCGGTCACTTCTTAGTAATGGTTTATGGACATTTCCTCCAGGAATTTGTCCAAACTTTTTTAAACCCAGCTACACTAACAGCCTTTACTACATCCTCCGGTAACAAATTCCAGAGTTTGATTACACGTTGAGTGAAAAAATATTTTCTTTTATTAGTCTTAAATAGTTTACCCTGTAGCTTCATTGCATGTCCCCTAGTCTTTCTATATTCTGATAAGGTAAACAATCGATCTACGTTTACCCATTCCACTCTGTTCGTTAATTTAAAGACTTCTATCATATCTCCCTTCAGCTGTCTCTTTTCCAGGTTAAAGAGCCCTAACCTTTTTAGCCTTTCTTCATAGGAGTATCCTTCCATCCCCTTTACCATTTTGGTGGCTCTTCTCTGAACCTTTTCTAAAATCGCTATATCCTTTTTAAGATACGGCGACCAGAATTGCACACAATATTCAAGGTGGGGTCTCACCATGGAACGATATAGAGGCATTATAATATCTTTTTTTAAATTTTCCATTCCTTTCCTTATCATACCTAGCATTCTATTTGCTCTCTTGGCCGCCGCTGCACACTGGGCTGAGGGTTTTAACATGGTATCCACAATGACGCCTAAATCTTTTTCCTGGGTGGTGGTTCCTAATGTGGAACCTTGCATCGTGTAACCATAGTTTGGGTTGTTCTTCCCTAGGTGCATAACCTTGCACATGTCCACATTAAATTTCATCTGCCATTTTGATGCCCAGTCGTCCAATTTATCAAGATCCTCTTGCAATTTTTCACAATACTCTTGGGTTTTAACAACTTTAAATAGTTTTGTGTCATCTGCAAATTTGATAACCTCTCTTGTTATCCCACTTTCCAGGTCATTTATGAATATGTCAAAAAGCAGCGGACCCAGCACAGATCCCTGGGGTACACCACTATTCACCTTTCTCCATTGGGAAAATTGGCCATTTAGCCCTACCCTCTGCTTTCTATTTTTTAACCAGTTCCTGATCCACAATAGTACACTGCCTCCTATCCCATGACTCTTTAGTTTTGCCAAAAGTCTCTGATGAGGGACCTTGTCAAAGGCTTTCTGAAAGTCCAGATACACAATATCAACCGACTCACCTTTGTCCACCTGTTTATTCACTCCTTCAAAAAAACATAATAGATTAGTAAGACAAGATCTTCCTTGTCTAAAGCCATGTTGGCTGTCTCCCATTAGGTTGTGACTATCTACATGCTGAGTAATTTTATTCTTTATGATAGTTTCTACCATTTTTCCTGGTACTGATGTCAAGTTCACTGGTCTGTAGTTTCCCGGATCACCCCTGGAACCCTTTTTAAAAATTGGTGTTACATTGGCGATCCTCCAATCTTCAGGCATTAGAGATGATTTTAATGATAGTTCACAGATTACTGATAGCAGGTCTGCAATCTCATATTTCAGTTCTTTCAACACCCTTGGATGTATACCATCCGGCCCAGGTGATTTGCTACTCTTCAGTTTATCTAATAGTTGTAATACATCTTCGCGATGTATCGATATTTCCTTCAATTCTTCCGCACCTTTAAATACCACTTCAGTCATGGATAACATCCCTACATCTTCCTCAGTAAAGACCGAAGCAAAGAATTCATTCAGTCTCTCCGCTATCGCCTTGTCGCCTCTTAGTGCTCCTTTAACCCCTTTATCATCTAATGGACCAACTGACTCTCTCACAGGTTTTTTGCTACGAATGTACTTGAAAAGGTCTTTATTTCGCGTTTTTGCTTCCGCAGCAAGCTTCTTCTCAAATTCTCTCTTTGCCTGCCTTATCAATGCCTTGCATTTGATTTGCCAGTGCTTGTGCTGTTTCCAGGTTTCGTCGTTTGGCTCTTTTTTCCATTTCCTGAAAGATGCTTTTTTGGCAACAACAGCCTCTCTGACCTCACCTTTAAACCATGCTGGCAGTTTTTTGGACTTCCTTCCACTTTTCTCAAAGCGTGGAATACAGCTGGTCTGGGCTTCCAAGATAGTATTTTTCAACAACACCCAAGCTTGATGTACGTCTTTAACCTTTGCAACTGCTCCTTTTAGTTTTTTCTTAACTGTTTTCCTCATTTTATCATAGTCTCACTTTCGAAAGTTAAAAGGTAGTACTGTGGATTTCCTTACTATCCCTCCTCCACTAATTAAATCAAAGGCGATCATGCTATGATCACTATTGCCAAGTGGCCCCAACACCCTTATCTCTTGCACTAGATCTGGTGTTCCACTAAGGACTAGGTCTAATATGGCTTCCCCTCTGGTTGGTTCATGAACCAGCTGCTCCAAGAAGCAGTCATTTATTTCATCTAGGAACTTTATCTCCCTAGCATGTCCTGACGTGACACTGACCCAGTCGATACCGGGGTAATTGAAATCACCCATTATTATTACTGCGCTGTAACTTTTGTTAGCTTCCTTGATTTCTTTGAGCATTTCATCATCCATTTGGTCATTCTGGCCTGGTGCTCGATAGTACACCCCCACTGCCATTGCCTTCCCTCTTTTATATGGAATTTCAATACATATAGATTCGACAGCAGATTTTGTTTCCTGCAAAACTTTAATCCTTTCTGAGACAATGCCCTCTCTAACATAGAGCGCAACCCGTCCACCAATTTGATCAGCTCTATCATTACGATATAGTTTGTACCCAGGTATCACAGTGTCCCACTGGTTGTCCTCCTTCCACCATGTCTCTGATATTCCAATCATATCTAACCTTTCATTTAGTGCTATATATTCTAACTCTCCCATCTTATTCTTTAGACTTCTAGCATTTGAATACAAGCATTTTAGAGAATGTATTTTATTCATGTTAATTTGGCTATTGTTAGACATGGATAAATTGGGATCTTTAAGCTCTGTCTGCTCCATACTCGAGGGCATTTGGGCTACTTTACTCTTTTGTGGAACCTCTCTGCTTTTGGTAGTATCCTTCAAGGACACATTCTTCCGAACCATCCGCTCTTGGGCGACTGTCGGCTTTCCCCTAATATCTAGTTTAAAAGCTGCTCTATCTCCTTTTTAAAGGTTAATGCCATCAGCCTGGTTCCATCCCAGTTAAGGTGAAGCCCATCCCTTCGGAAGAGCCCCTCCTTTCCCCAGAATGTTCCCCAGTTCCTAACAAATCCAAAACCCTCATCTCTGCACCATTGTCTCATCCACGCATTGAGACTCCGGAGCTCTGCCTGCCTTTTGGGTCTTGCGCGTGGAACATGAAGCATTTCGGAGAATGCTACCATGGAAGTTCTGGATTTCAACTTCCTACCTAAAAGCCTAAATTTTGCCTTCAGAACCTCCCTACCACATTTTCCTATGTCATTGGTACCGACATGTACCAAGACAGCAGACTCCTCCCCAGCACTATCTAAGACCTTATCTAGGTGGCGCGTGAGGTCCGCTACCTTCGCACCAGGCAGGCATGTTACCAGACAATCCTCACGTCCACCAGCCACCCAGCTATCTACATGCCTAATGATCGAATCACCAACTATAACGGCTGTCCTAACCCTTCCCTCATGGGCACATGGCCCTGGAGAAACTTCCTCGGTGCGAGAGGGTTTTACATCACCTGGAGGACAGGTCCTAGTTACAGGATCACTTCCTGCCACACCAGGGTGATGCTCTCCTGTCACGTGACCTCTCTCCTCCATGGGAACAGGGGTGCTGCCAGACTGGAGGTGGGACTTCAGGACTATATCCCTGTAGGTCTCGTCTATGTACCTCTCTGTCTGTCTTATGTTTTCCAAGTCTGCTACTTTAGCCTCAAGAGAACGGACTTGTTCCCTGAGAGCAAAGAGCTCCTTGCACCTAGTGCACACGTAAGACCTCTCACCAACTGGGAGAGGTGGGTTGTATTTGGCCTTTGTCAGCTGCTGTCTTGCTGATTTCTGATTTCTGTGTTCCTATGTGCCACCTAGGCGCCCGCCTGGTCCACCCTGTGCCCCAGCTGCCCATGCTACATGTCCCACCTGCGGCCCCCTATGCCCCATTTGCGCCATCGCCATAGTGGCCATTCATACTTTGGCACTATGGTGTTGCTGAAAATGGAGCACTACTATCACATTTCTTGGGCTCCCTGCCTAGGCTGTACATTGGTTTCTGTCCGGTTTCTGTCCGGTTTCTCTCTCCTGCAAATGTGCATCCAACGGCAGGTTTTCATTCGCGTTAGGATTCAGCCCTTCAGTTCAGTGCGTTAGTGTGCCTGGAGCCTCTCCCCGCCCACTCCCCGCCCATTGACCCCTTCTCTCCGCCCTCTCTCCACCTTCTGCAGTGTTTACCGCGGCCAGGGACGTTAACGATCGTTAAGTAACGTTAACGCGCGTTAACGTTACATACCGCGGATTACCGTTACCTAACAATCTTTATTTCAACTCTTTTTATTTGATTTTCAAATATTATCAGTTACAAACGAAACAAAAACTATTATAATAACAAAAGAAAATTCTAATATAGAAAAACAATACAGAAAATATATAAACCACAATAGGGAGGAAGATTCTACCTAAATAGGAATAATACAATGAATATAGGAAATCACAAGGAGAATGAACTCCAACTCATAGCCAGTTCAATCTATCAATCCGCCTCCTGAACCACAGTATCTATGGTCTCCCTACCAGACAGGAATGCCTCCAGTTGAAGTGGATCAAAAAAAACATACCTAACCCCCTGGAGAACTACCAAACATTTACATGGATATCTCAGAAAAAAAGAGGCGCCCAAGGCCAAGATACGAGGTTTAGAAATCGGAAAGCTATTTTTTGTGGATCCCCCATTCAGTTATTTCCTGATGTGTCCAGACCTACACAGGTACGTAGGAAAGCCTTTTTGGCTTTTAAACCTAACAATCTTTAACGTTACATAACGCGCGGTATGTAACGTTACCGCAGTTTAGTAAACTTACCCCTATATGTTCCTTAGAGAGGTGGCTAAGAATTTGGAGTTAATGGCTCCTCTTCTCCCTGATGACAAGAGAGCAGATTATCTCACCCTTGTAAAGCATGCTCAAAATGTTTCAAAGTTTGTTAACAGGGCAATGTTTGATTGTTTTGAGTGCATCAGCAGAACTTCATCCATCTGCATTGGTACACGCAGGATTACTTGGCTTCAAGCATTGGATCTTGAACAATGGATTTAAGATAAGCTAGGTAATATCCCTTGCACCGGTGAAAACCTTTTTGGCAAGGATTTGCAGGACAAGGCCTCTCAGTTAGAATCTGAGAACGCCACTCTTAATAGGCTATCTAAATCTACTGCCAACCCAGCTAGGAAAAAAGCAGCAAAGAAAGCTTTTTTCAATAATAATTAGAAGTACTATCCTTCTTACACCCCTGCTGTACAGTGTCAACAACATGCTCCTCAGAAGGGGCAGCAGCCATCAAAACAGCCAAAGAAGGTTCAGACTCCTAAGTCACAGCCACATCAGCAGATCCAGCCTCCTCAGGGTCTTTGACTCCTTTCTGCAGAACATAGCCACTCTGCCTCTGGAGATTCCAAATCCTATCCACATTCCCAGCAGACTCTGTCACTTTGCCCACAGCTGGCATCTTATCACATCAGAGCAGTGGACACTGTCCATAGTACGAGAGGGGTACAAGCTTCATCTACAAAGTCTACTCCTCCAAGAGAGTTCCACTCTCAGTTCCCTCTCACTGCTCTGTTGCTGCAAGAGGTCACCTCCCTTCTCTTTCAGGGCGCAATAGAGGAGGTTCCACCATCCCAGCAGGAAATGGGATTTTATTCTGCATACTTCCTCATTCCAAAGAAAACAGGAGGGTACAGGCTCATTCTGGACCTCAGAGAACTGAACAAGTACCTACTACGGGAGAAGTTCAAAATGATCTCCCTAGGGGACCTTCTCCGCTATCTCCAGAGTCAGGATTGGCTCTGTTCTCTAGATCTAAAGGAGGCATATACTCACATGCTTATTCACTCACAGAACAGAAAGTTCCTACACTTTTTGTTTCAAGGGAGACACTATCAATACAGAGTCCTGCCTTTCGGCCTCACCTCTGACCCAAGAGTCTTCACAAAGTGCACGGCGGTAGTAGCCACATTCCTAAGGACTCTCGGGATATTTGTCTTCCCTTATTTAGACGACTGGAGCATTCGAGCAAACACCTCTATAGAGGCCAGTCTTTCCCTCTTGCGTACCATGCAGGTGCTGCAACACTTGGGATTTGTAATAAATCTTCCAAAGTCGCAACTCGTTCCCTCTCAAACTTTAGAGTTTATAGGGGCTCTCCTAGACACTCAACAATCAAAGGCATTTCTGCCCCAATCCTGCTGCACTCGATTCAATCAGTTAGCATCTCAGGCATGCCTCAAGAACTTTCTCACTGTTCAAGAACTGCTACAACTTCTGGGTCATATGGCATCAACAGTACATGTTGTTCCATATGCTCATCTACATATGAGCACTGTTGTTCCATATGCTCATCTACATATGAGCAATGGACACTGGCTTCCCAGTGGTCTCAGGCATCAGGTTGCCTTGGAGACAAAATAATGGTCTCAACCCACCTAATCTCATCTCTCCAGTGGTGGCAATCCCCAGAAAACCTCCTGGTAGGGTCACCTTTTCAGATGCCAGCACAACAATGTACCCTGACAACAGATGCATCCAAATTGGGCTCGGGAGCTCATCTGGACAATTTCTCCATTCAGGGGTTCTGGTCTCATCAGGAGTCACAACTCCACATAAATCTGCTGGAACTCAGAATCATTCACAATGTGCCCTGTAGGCAGAGATAAGGCATGCATGGGGCAGAGAGTGGAGGTCAATGGGTGGGGAATTGGCATGAACAAGGCGCGCTCCCTTAATGCCAATTGCACAACCTGCCCAAAGGTGCATTAACGCCGGGAATCTTAATGCTGATCAAACCCTCGTAGAAAAGGCACCGTCAGAGCTGAGAGAGACTGTTTCATGTGCGCAATGTGGAAAACAGACAGGAGAGCCCAAGTTAGTGATATAAGCACTCCATTAGCAGCAACAGCATAGTGCCCAAGTATAAAAGGGCACTATGCACTATGTTGATGGTGCAAATGGGGCAAAGGAAGTGGCACATGGGTCATGCAGTGGGGACTGATGATGCACAAGGGGGACCAGGCAGCTGTCTAGGATTAGAGAATATGTCAGACTGTGTCAGATCAAAGGTTACAAGTACCTTGTGTGTTTCCCAAATGACACACAGGATCCACAAGAACTGTGATGGGGCAAGCAGTTCCAAGCCCGGGTCCTCCCTAGCAATGGTTTATAGACCCCTAACCAGCAACCTGTCCAAACTGTATTAAACCCAGCTACAATAACAACTTCTACTATATCCTCTGGTGATGGATTGCAGGGTTTGATTATGCATTGTCTGAAAAAATATTCTCACCTAGAAGTTCTAAAGGGGTTACACCGTAGCCGCATTGCATGACCCCTAGTCTGTCCACAGTCTGATGGCATAAAAAAGCGACCTACGTTTACCTGTTTCACTCCTGTCAATAATCTATAGACTTCTATCATATCTCCCCTCAGCCTCTTCTCCAGATTGATGAGACCCAACCTTTTTAGCCTCTTCACAAAGGGGTATTCTGCCATCCGCATTGCCATCTGTGATGTCCATCATGATGCCACAGTGACCGTGGCAGCATACAGTCATGCTACCGCTGAAGAAGGGTGATGTGCCACATGGGGCAGTCCAAGGGTCCTGGCACCCCAGGCAGAGAGCCAGGCTGGCCACCCTCCCCACTGCCACTGAACCCAGCTGTGGGGGAAGAGGCCGATAGTGCCAGAAGCTGAGGCCCTCCAGGTAGCTGCAACATGCAGGCACCCAGGGGATTACCACAGCAGTGACTGTCATCTTACCCCCAAGACGTATCATTGGCAGGCAGTAATGGGGTTCCTGCAGAGGCGGATGTTGGGGAGGGGGCTGTGTGGCCGTCTATGTATGCCCCAGCTCCCCCATCCAGACTTTGTGCTCTAGGCACCCACCAACCCGCATGTTGGAGGGGCTGGGACTGCATACCATCAACACAGTCAGCACACGGGCATGTCAGCATGGTATGGGGGATAATGGCAGAAGGGCCAGCGGTACCCGCCTACTGCAGACCAAAGCCATGCTCTGGTCCTGTGCACTGTGTGCATTGCAACATGTGCTAAGGTCTGTCTGTTACAAAGTATAACAGCCCCAGCAAGTGTTGCAGCCACATGGCAGCACTGTGGCTCAGAGCACACAGTTGGTGTTTGTCCATGTTGGATGGGCTGGGACTTGGACAGCACACGGGCATGTCAGCATGGTGTGGGGGATGCTGGCAGGGGGACCAGCGGTACCCACCTGCTGCAGACAAAAGCCATGTCCTGATCCTGTGCACTGTGTGCATTGCAACATGTGCCAAGGTCTGTCTGCTGAAAAGTATGACAGCCCCAGCAAGTGTTGCAGCCATGTGGTAGCACTGTGGCTCAGTGCACACAGTTGGCGTGTGTCCATGAATAGAGGGTCATGGGTTCTGGTCCCAGCTGTGGATAATGCATTGCATGTCCCTGTGGCTAAACCTTAGCCCATAGTGGAGGTACAGCATCAACATGTGCATCCCCAATGAATCAGCCAGCTAAGGGTACAAACACCCATCAGCCACATAGACAGGCTCCACTATCCACAGCTGCATGGAGAGTCAGGTTGATAGTACCAGCACCGTTAATGTCAGAGTATGCTACTAGCTCCTGCACAAGGAGCACACATTAACAATGCTTGGGCTGATATTGGGACCAAGGTAGCAGGCAGGAAAGCCAACATCCCCATTTTTGCACAGTGCATCAATATGAGTTTGTGTGTGTGTGTATGTCTATCCATCATTTTGTGGCTTTCCACATCATAGAGCCTTGCAGTGCCTACGCTGTTTCCAGTGTTGGTCTGCAAATGTACATGATGAGGAGCAAAGACTTGTGGGTATGGGCTGAAACAGGGCAGATTGGTCAGGATGTGACTGCATTGGGTGTTGGGGGTAATAGTTGAGACATCGTAGTGCCCGTCTGCCACGTGCATGGCCTTGGTGGCCTTGGCATGTCCTGCTGGTGGGGCACTCTCACCCTGACCGAGCAGTGACCATGGCATGGGTATGTATCCACATGGTGCTATAGCATGCCTGGTTCCAGTGATGTGCATGCACTCCTTCACCTTGGGGCTTGATCACTGGTTGGGTGTATATGCAATGCGTACTAACCAATGGACTATCTGCAGTTCATATGTGCATGGCTGGAAAACCCAGTGGCGGCTGGCAGGTGCTGTCTGATTGTGCTTGCTGTGGGTGACTGTTAGACCTAGATGGCTGAGAGAAGAGATGTTCCAGCTCTGCTCCCTGTGGTAATGGAAAGCCCTGCAGGCCTCTAGTGACAACCCTATGCAAGCCTAGCTCCCCCCCAACCTAGATAGCATCAGCTGTTTAACACTGGGTATTAACATGCATTGTTCTAGGAGGACCACTCTCAAACAGGAGTAGGTGACAGGCCAAACATGATTGGTGTAGCAAGGTGACTAGCTGAACACACTGCACACAATAGCTGCCATACACTGGCAATGATGGGGATCTGCAATACAAGCAACAGAGACCACATCTAGCACTGGACGTCCTGGGGACCAGGTGTTGGGTGGCCGTCCTCACCCTCAGGGTGACTGCTGAAACTGTGCAGTAGCACAGTTTGTAGCTGTTATGTAATTGCAGTAGACATTGTCAGTGCATCGTATTGAGCTGATGTGATGTATCTGTCCATTCTCCATTTAGTGATCAGCTTCAGACTGCTGTTCTGTGTGTGTGCAGTGCATCATGGGTACTGGAGGGATTAACCTATACCAGCACACACAGCAGACAGTTTAGGCAGAGACCCGCAGGTTCTTCACCTCCAGACATTGTAGGCTCACGAGGTGTGGAGGTGTAGCATACTGCTAAGTGCAATTTTCACCTTAGGCAGGGGACAGGGGTTTGATTCCTACTTGCTCTTTTTTGTGAATGTGTGCTACTCAGGTCATTTTCATGTTTGTGATAGTCAGGGCTCTCCTGTGCCTGATCATCATGTCACCACTCACACTCTGTGCTCCTGTGGCTGCAAACATCCTGCCACTTCTGGCTCGACTGGCGGACACGTCTTCCCCATCCTATGCCACACACTGACGTTGCAGCACTTTACATTGGCATCACCCTGTGCATTGGTACAGCTGCCTCCCACAAGCTTGTCCACCTAACTGGACGCCACATAGGGTTCCCACCAATATGGTAGGTCCATCAGCTCTCACCTGTCCTTCCTTCCATCACCTTTACATTGACTTTCCATGGTGCACTATCCAGTGTTAGGGTTACAGCCGTTTTCCTGCCTTGCATGCTTGTCAACTCAAAGCACCTTAAAACCCTTGGTCATCTTATGTTTGGGCACCTAAACCCCTTAGGGCACCTTAACTTCATGCACCTTAACGCCTCAGGGCGCCTTAAACTCAGGCACCTTAGGTTGAAGTGCCTTACATTCCTTGGGCACCTTAACTTCATGCACCGTAATCCCTCAGGGTGCTTTAACCTCAGGTGCCTTAGGTTGAAGTGCCTTAAACCCCTTGGGCACCTTAATGCTTGTCACCTTAATGTGAGTTGTGCCATTACTGTGAGTTAAATGGTCAGGATGCCCTGTTCTGTGCGTTACATGGCCCATAGCTCCCTTTACGTCGGACCGCCCCCACCCGCCCATAGACTTATATGGCTTCGGGAACCTTAGCGTTGCCCTCACCGCTGGTGACTTTACTACAGTTTAGTAAACATCCCCCTTAGTCTGGAAAAAGCCCAAGCCAAACAGGCTGAAGACTACAATCAAACAGCCGTACATTGCACCTTCCAACCGGGCAACAGCGTTTTGGTCTTGCTGCCCTCATCCGAGAACAAGTTACTGTAAATGGCAAGGACCCTATGAGGTGAAAAAGAAAGTGGGGCCTGTTAACTACAAAATTGCCCAGCCAGACAAACAGAAGAAGGCCAAAATTTACCATATTAATCTACTGGAAAAGTGGATTCCAGTGACAACTGTGATGGTATAGGAGGACTTTGGGCTGGAAACTTCAATCCTGTCTGATCCAGCTCAAGTCTCGACTGGAGGCCAGCTTTCTGCAGCCCAAAGAAGAGACCTAGAGGGTCTGATCCACCGGAACCTAGATATGTTCTCTACCCGCCTGCGATGAACCCATCTCACTTACCACGATATCATTACTGACCCTGGGGTGTTTATCCAACAACAATCCTATCAAATTCCAGAGGCCTGGTGACAAGTCATCACCAAGGAACTTGAGGAAATGCTTAACCTAGGAATTACAGAAGAGTCTATGAGTGACTGGTCATCACCCATCGTCTTGGTTTTCAGACCAGATGGGAGCATCAGATTCTGCATTGACTTCAATGCCATTTCTAACTTGGAAGCGTATCCAATGACCCGAGTAAATGAACTAATTGAGAAACTCAGTGAAGTATGCTTTATCTCGACTCTGGACTTGACCAAGGAATACTAGCTGGTACCCTTGACTCCGGCTGCCAAGGAGAACGGAGAAAACTGCCTTTTTGACACTGCAAGGCTTGTTTCAGTTTACTGTACTGCCATTTGGATTACACGGTGCTCCAGCCACATTTCATAACTTGGTTAACTGCCTGCTGAGACCACACAAGGAGTATTCGGCTGCATACTTTGATGACATCATCATCTACAGCAAAAACCAGGCCACCCATCTAACCCAAGTACAAGCTGTGTTGACCAGTTTGTGAAAAGTTGGGTTGATGGCTAACTCTAAGAAATGCTTCCTAGTAGGCGTGCAATACCTCAGCTACTTAATCGGGAATGGCCAGATATGACCTCAACTATAGAAAGTAGATGCCATTGTCCAGGTCTCCACCCCAAAGTCAAAGAAAGATATTCAGGTCTTTCTTGGATTAGTTGGCTTTTACCGCCGGTTTATCCCTAATTTTTCAGATATTGCGGAACATTAACATTAACTAATTTCCTCTGGAAGGCAGCTCCCAAGCAGCCTCAATGGTCACCGGACCTAGACCGGGCCTTCCAGCATCTCGAGGCCTTTTGTTTGGCACCTGTCCTGATTAGCCCTGATTACTCTCTACCATTTATTGTGCAAACAGATGCCTCAGAAGTGGGCCTGGAAGCCGTTCTGGCCCAGGAAGTCAGAGGTGAAGAACATCCAGCGGCATTCATCAGCAGGAAGCTGCTTCCTCAGGAGAAATATTATGTTGTGATCGAGAAGGAAGCCCTAGCTGTCAAGTGGGCACTTGAAACTTCAAGTACTACCTGCTGGGCTGTCCATTTACATTGATTATGGACCATCGACCCTCAAATTGATGGCTCGACATAAGGAGTCCAATGGCTGTATTATATGGTGGTTTCTGAGTTTCCAGGTCTACCAGTATCAGATCTGCTACAAGGCGGGTTGGGCTCACCTGAATGCTGACTTCCTTTCTTGGGTGGGGGTCCCAGGTGCGGCGGGCACTCAACAGGGTATGGTTGAGCTGAGGGGGAGGGTATGTGATGGGGTATATAGGAAGTTACCTGTCCCTCTCCAAAGGGATTATCAGCAGTCCACCTTAAAAGGGGCTACAGCTCAGAACTCAGGACTGGGAGGGCATGACTCAGACAGAGGGACTAGGAAGCCAGCTGTGTGCACAAGGGAGAAGAGGCTCATGAAGACAGAAGCTCTTTCCAAGCAGAACAGGGGGAGGAGTTCAGCTGTAAGGTAGGCATTTTAGGAACTGGCAGCCATATTCCTAAACACCAAAGCCCATGTGACTACCTAGACTTGGGTTGAACTGAATTCTGACTTTAATTTGTGGGTCGGGGGAATTGCACTGAGATCCAGCCCTGTAAAGGCAACAGGCTGGGTAGTGATTTCTGTATAGCTAAAGGAGGTGTGTGTGGAGGAGTAGCCTAGTGGCCAGAACACTGGCTTGGTAACCAAGAGACCAGTGTTCAGTTCCTACTAGTATTCCTTGTGGCCTTGGGCAAGTCACTTAACCCTGCGTTGCCTTGGAAGATGTTTTTGTTGTCAAAAGACAATAAAAGTAGCTTTGTTTGGTCCTGAACTGTTATGTGCATATTTTATGAGCCCTTGCCACCACACGCCAAGCTATACCACACAGGGTAAATGGACTCAGTAGGGTAGCAAGGACTTTTGGGTGGTTCAGTGTAAACGGTGTGAGTGTTTGTAAGAAAGGCGTACAGTGTATTTTTGCCTATCAGCAGACTGTGCTGTGTCCATTGACATATATTGGGGAAACAGGGGACGTCTGTGGAAGCAGCAGATGTGAGGAAGATGTGTCTTATGGGAGTTTGAGGACTGAGGTGCAGGGGTCTGGCATTGTTTTGGGGTGTGAAGGGGTACAAGAGGTTTAGGGTATGAATGTGGGCATGTGTTTGTGCCTATGAGCATTAAGGTGTTTTCTCCCATTTCCCACTCTCTCTCTCCTCATCCCCCATATTCTCTCCCCTCCCTCCCATGTTTCTTCCTTCTTTTATCTCTCTCTTCCACACTACCGTGCTCCCTGCACTCACTCCTTCTCTTCCCTCTCCTTCCCTGTTCCTTGTAGTCATTGCTCCCTCCCTTCCATTTTCCTTTGCACTCAATCTCCTCTCCTCTTCCTTCCTCCCTCCCTCCCTTGTACTCGCTTCCTCTCTTTCCCCCATAGTTTCCTGTCAACTGATTCAGCGAGTGGCAGGCTCCTCCACTGCTGCTGCTGCAACACAACTCCTTTTGTTGTGCCAGCAACTTTGGGTCCCCATTGGCACACTGAATACTGCCATTGCACTGCAGGGTTTTACTAAGTTCTGTGCCACAGGGGTTGGAGTCCGTGCCAAAGACTTTGTTCCAACTGCTGCTGCTACTCATCATCTTCAGGTTGGGGTGATTTACTCCTATCACATTGCTTCTAGATCCGGCTCCTTCTCCCCTCCCAACTTGATCTGTATGCATAGAATTGTGTGTGCATGTCCATATAGTCTTAGAATGCGTGCTTTCTTCTGGTTTACTTTTTTATTTGTTCATTTGCATGAAAAGTCTTTGAATATGTCTTCTATATTATATGGTGCTTAATTTACTTGTCTTGATTAATTTAGGGCACCCTTGTTTCTTCAACCAGCTTTCCAGTGGCCTTGACATTGTGGGACTAGCAGGTGAATGGCTGACAGCAACAGCAAATACAAACATGTATGTATAATATAATTATACTTATCTACCATTGCATGCTTGCATAACAAATGGAGCGATTTCTCTCCATTCACTGTTGGCACAAAACCTTTTTTAAAGGACAACCATCAAACATAGCTTGTCTGTTTATGAAACTTGTAATACATTGTATTGACTCTGAAGCCTGGCTTGAATCTAATGGTCTGAACCTAATTTCTACTTATTCTGTATGATTATGTTTCTTTTAAATGTAATTATTTTTAGTCTTGTAATCCGCCTCGATACATTTGTGGGAGGCAATATAGCAAATCTCAAATAAACATGAACATAAAAATAAACATAAACAAGAGGAAGTATCGTCTGCCGATAGTAATATGGCACAAAGATAGCATGAAGGCCACCAATAAAAACTAACAAAAATAATGAAATTTAAAATAAACATTAATATAATTGAAAAACAAACTAATAAAATAGAACACCAAATTACAATAATTAGATAAAACCCAATGTAACAATGATTTAGCATTAATTATCAAAATTAATCATAAATGAATATCCCTACATTTAAAATAGAGTATATATATATACTCTTTCTCCATTGGATTTTCGTGGCAAGAAACAGAAGTAATTTTCCAGGCCTTTCTTCTGTGCACGTAATTCTAGTGTTGTTGCCGTTGTCACAGAAATGTGATCCTCCGCTGCCAACGCCATCCCATTCTGTTTCAGTTAGGTGATTTGTCTTATTCTATCAACAATGAGCCGCCTAACTGAAGACTGAAATACAGTTTAGGTCAACTATCTAGAGGGTTGCATTGAGTCGACACCAACTTGACAACACTTAACAACAACATCAACAAATATATATTCTCTAGTATATCAGGAATCCAATTTGAAAATTTTCGTTTGAGTATTCAACATTTGATCCAAAGACGATAAACTCTAATGTATAAAAAACAAAGTTTTCAACATTAATTATCAGGGGTATACAGTAGAAACATGAGCATCAACAAAATATACAGCATGTTAAATTATATAGTGGGGTCAATATTCAAAGGACCTACTAATGGGATAAACCCTGATAGGAGAGATATTCAGTGGTACTAGCGGGCAGTGCCACAGAATATCTCTTTGAACCAACAATGAACTGTCCAGACAGTGCCGGGACAGTTAGTTGGTAGCGTGAGGGTAGGCACAGTACTTACCCAGTTATTGGCAGAAAAGTGCCTGAATAGAGTTTGACCAGTGGAAAGGTCATCTTAACTTTATGTAGTTTCACTGTCTGGATAGTGGCTGAATACCTGAAGATTGGAGGATCGCCAATGTAACGCCAATTTTTAAAATGGGTTCTAGGGGTGATCCGGGAAACTACAGACCGGTGAGCCTGACGTCAGTACCAGGAAAAATAGTAGAAACCATCATAAAGAATAAAATTACTCAGCATTTAGCATCTAATGGGAGACAGCCAACATGGCTTTAGAAAAGGAAGATCTTATCTTACTAATCTGTTATGTTTTTTTGAAGGTGTGAATAAACAGGTGGACAAAGGTGAGTCGGTTGATATAGTATATCTGGACTTTCAGAAAGCCTTTGACAAGGTCCCTCATCAGAGACTTTTGGCAAAACTAAAGAGTCATGGGATAGGAGGCAGTGTACTACTGTGGATCAGGAACTGGTTAAAAGATAGAAAGCAGAGGGTAGGGCTAAATGGCCAATTTTCCCAATGGAGAAAGGTGAATAGTGGTGTACCCCAGGGATCTGTGCTGGGTCCGCTGCTTTTTGACATATTTATAAATGACCTGGAAAGTGGAATAACGAGTGAGGTTATCAAATTTGCAGATGACACAAAACTATTTAAAGTTGTTAAAACCCATGAGAATTGTGGAAAATTGCAAGAGGATCTTGATAAATTGGAAGACTGGGCATCAAAATGGCAGATGAAATTTAATGTGGACAAGTGCAAAGTTATACACCTAGGGAAGAACAACCCAAACTATGATTACACGATGCAAGGTTCCACTTTAGGAACCACCACCCAGGAAAAAGATTTAGGCGTCATTGTGGATAACATGTTAAAGCCCTCGGCCCAATGTGCAGCGGTGGCCAAGAGAGCAAATAGAATGCTAGGTATCATAAGGAAAGGAATGGAAAATAAAACAAAAGATATTCTAATGCCTCTATATCGTTCCATGGTGAGACCGCACCTTGAATATTGTGTGCAATTCTGGTCGCCATATCTTAAAAAGGATATAGTGTTATTAGAAAAGGTTCAGAGAAGAGCCTCCAAAATGGTAAAGGGGATGAAAGGTTACTCCTATGAAGAAAGGCTAAAAAGATTAGGGTTCTTTAACTTGGAAAAGAGATGGCTGAGGGGAGATATGATAGAAGTCTATAAATTAATGAACGGAGTGGAACGGGTAAATGTAGATCGATTGTTTATGTTATCAGTATATAGAAAGACTAGGGGATATGCAATGAAGCTACAGGGTAAACTATTTAAGACTAATAAAAGAAAATATTTTTTCACTCAACGTGTAATCAAACTCTCGAATTTGTTACCGGAGATGTAGTAAAGGCTGTTAGTGTAGCTGGGTTTAAAAAAGTTTGGACAAGTTCCTGGAGGAAAAGTCCATAAACCATTATTAAGAAGGGACCCAGGATATCAATGCTTGACCCAGTACAAGCATTGTGGAACCTGTGTCTTTTGGGGAAACTGCTAGGTACCTAGATTGACCACTGTTGGAAACAGGATACTGGGCTTGATGGACCTTTGTCTGACCCAGTATGACATATCTTATGTTCTTATGTTCTAAATATTTCTCTATTTAAATGAGTTTTCCAGCTTATTATAGAGGAAAGATTTCCCTTGACCAGAGATAAATTAATCTCTTTCCAAATCCCCTTTTTTTGTTTCACCTTATCAATACACTGCTTGCTCTATATCAGTCACAGCCATAGAGGAAACATCTTCCTTAGATGGCTGATTAATCTGGTTAGTAAAAGATGCCATGACATCCCAAATTCCTTGTGAACAAAGTGCTTTAGGCTCAACCTGGGCTAACCTGGTGTCTGTATGATGGTGTTGACTCCTCACTATGAACACAAAGTCCCAGTCAGAGTGCTCAGAACCTCCACACCACCCCGCAGTTCTGCGATTGCTTCTTTGCCAGGCATCCCCACTGATGCTGTCTCTCCAACCCTAGTGTGGTTGTGACATAATCTGCCTGCTCAAGATCATGCGCCTAAGCTCCATGCTGACCTCCACTTGGCATCAAGAAAAGTGCATTGCCTGGGGAAGGGAGTGATATCCAACTTCAAGAGTAGTGGCCACAAAACATCTCCTGATGAAACACCTAATGGCACTTTTGAGATTTCCAGAACATTAGACATTGCAAGCAAAACCACATGCTAAAAGCTTGAGCTTGACAGGGCATGGGGCTTCACAAGCAAACATGAGACTTATTCTTGTACTTCCCCATGCTAGCAAAGAAAAGAAGAAATAAAGCAAGGCACAGCTAGGAATGAAATATAGATGACACAAAATTATTCAGTTGTTTAATCACTAGTGCACTGGTAGGAATAAAAGAATAGCCTTGCAAGACTGGGGAACTAGTTATCTAAGTGGCAGATGAAATTGAATGATGACAATTGCAAAGTGATACATATAGATAAAAATAATCCTAATTAGAAGTACATGATGTGAGGTTCCATACTGAGAGTCACCACCTAGGAGTCAATATGGGAAATACATTGAAATCCTTTGTTCGATGTGTTGACTATTGACCCTTGCACTTTCTTCACCACTATCTCATTTTCTCTGTCATCCACTATGTTATCTGAGTCAGTGGATGAGGCAGTTTCCTCCTATAATACTTTTGTCTTTTCTTCTTTGAATGCTCTTACTCCTCCCATTCAATATCCTATCAGACATACCATATCTCAACCTCGGCTGACTTCCAAAATCTGCTACTTATGTTTCTGTACCTCCTCCGTTGAGCGCTTTTGGCTAAAATCCTGTGACAATGCCAATTTTATACATTTCACATTCTTGCTAACGTCCTTCCAGTCTGCTATTGCACTTGCCAAGCAGGAGTACTACGCCTATCTGATAAACTCTCTTGCCTCCAGCCCTTGCTTTCTCTGTGTCACGCATAACTCTCCCTTAAAAGTTTCTCCTTCTCCCCTTCACTCTGTTCCCAGACAATGGATGAAGTAGACAGTCCACCTCCCCTTCCCCAACTTCATCTCTCATATTTCCTCCAACCCTAATCACTCCCTTATTTTTATAAAATCACAGAGGTGGAAACTGTACATCTTCTCTCCTCCTCTAAACTCACTGTCTGCTCCTCTAATTCCATTCTCACCTGGCTACTCAGCTCTATCTCTCCTGCTGTCATCCTTTCCATCTGTCATATCATGAACTTATCACTTCCAATGCAACTCTGCCTGCTGCCTTCAAACATTTTGTCATTCTACTACTCCTCAAAAAACTTTCACTACAACTTTCCTGTCCTAATAATTATTTTCCCATCTTCCTCCTCCCTTTTGCATCCAAACTACTTGAACATGCTGTTCACTGATGCAATCTTGACTTTCTTTTTCTCAAGCCATTCTGAATCCACTTCAATCTGGCTTTTGTCCTCTACATTCTTCAGAAATGGCACTGGCCAAAATATGCAGTGATCTCTTCATGACAAAATCCAAGGGCCTTTATTTGATCCTCATCCCTTTTAACCTATCAGCTACTTTTGACATCATTAATCACTACATTATCCTTGATAATGCTGTCCTCGCTTGGATTTTGGGGCTCTTTTGTCTTCGCTTTCTTCATATCTCTTCTATTGCACTTTTAGTGTATACTATAGTGAATTCTCCTTCACTGCTATCCAACTACTGGTTGGTGTACCTCAGAGTTCTGTTTTGGGGCCTCTACTCTCTCTCTTTATTCATTTTCTTGGTGAACTGATCTCATGGTTTTCAGTAGCATCTTTATGCTGATGACTCACAAATATATCTCTCTGCAATAGAAATTTCTCCAGGAATCCAGGTCAGAATCCCAACCTATTTGTCTGACATTGCTACCTGAATATTGCACTGCTATCTGAAATTGGACATAGCCAAAACAAAATGTCTTATCTTTCTCCCTAAGCCCACCTCCTCCCTTTCTCCTTTCTCTATTTCTGTGGTTAATACTGTCATTTTCCCTGTCTCATCAGCTCATAACCGTGATACATCTTTAACTCCACTCTCTTTTTCTCTGCAGATATCCAACAGTTAGAATTTGTTGTTCCTTTCTTTATAATATCATAAAGATTTGTCCCTTGCTTTCTGAACACATTACCACAACCATTATCCACTTTCTCATCTCCTGCTCAAATTACAGCAAACTGCTCCTCACCAGTCTCTCATTGAACTTAATCTCTCTTCTCAAGTCCTCCTGGATCCTTTACAATCTGTCTTTCATCCTTTACATTCTACTCTTGCCAAAGTTTCAAGTGACTTGTTCCTGGCAAATCCAAGGGCCTTTACTCAGTCCTCATCCTTTTTGACCTCTCTGCTGCTTTTGACACTGTTGACCACAACCTTTTCCTTAATACCCTGTCCTCATTTGGTTTTAAGGGTTCTGTACTATCCTGGTTCTCCTCTTATCTCTCCCATTGCTCTTTCAGTGTTTGTTCTAGTAAATCCTCCTCTGTTGTTATCCCGCTCTCTGTTGGTGTACTCCGAGGATCTGTCTTGGGTCCGCTCCTTTTCTCTCTCTATACCCAGTCTCTTGGTACACTCATCTGTTCCCATGGCTTTCAGTACCATCTTTATGCTGATGACTCCCAGATCTACCTTTCTACACCTGAAATCTCTCTAGCAATCCAGACCCGGATCTCTGCCTGCCTTTCTGATATTGTTGCTTGGCTGTCTCACCGCTGATTGAAATTGAACATGGCCAAAACTGAGCTTCTTATTTTTCCCCCTAAAACCTTTTCTCCCCTTCCTCCTTTCTCAATCTCTGTGGATAACTCTCTACTCCTCCCTTTTTCCTCTGCTCGCAACCTTGGGGTCATCTTTGACTCCTCTCTCATCTTCTCCATACACATCAATCTGATAGTTAAGACCTGCCGTTTCTTTCCCTGTAACATCAACAAAATCTGCCCATTCCTTTCTGAACATACTACTAAGACACTTATCCACTCTTTAATCCCCTCCCGTCTTGACTATTGTAACTTACTCCTTGCTGATCTCCCTCTGAATCATCTCTCTCCCCTTCAATCTGTTCAACACTCTGCTGTGCAGCTAATTGTCTGCAAGCCTCATCATGCTCATATTACCCCTCTTTTCAAGTCACTTCATTGGCTCCCTATCCATTTCCGCATCCAGTTCGAACTTCTCCTACTGACCTATAAGTGCATTCACTCTACAGCTCCTCACTACCTTTCCTCTCTTATATCTCCCTCACCATTCCCTGGAAGCTCCACTATTCTGGCAAATTGCTTCTATTTGTGCCCTTCTCTTCTATTGCTAACTCAAGACTTTGCTCCTTTCACCTTTCTGCTCTTTATGCCTGGAAGAAACTACCTGAGTCTGTACGTCAGACACCCCCTTCATGTATTCCTGCCTACACCTACTGTATTGTCTGTTTTGACTAGATTGTAAACTCTTATGAGTAGGGATTGTCTCTTACATGTCTGTGCAGCACTGCGTATGTTTTGTAGCACTATACAAATGCTCAGTAGTAGTTAAATATATTCAAACCTCAGCTGCATGACTAATCTTCCACCAAGGTCACTATGCTCACATAACCCCTTTTCTTAAGTCACTTTGTTGGCTCCCTATCTATTTCCACTTGCAGTTCAAACTTCTTTTGTTGAGCTTTAAGTACGTTCATTCTGCAACTCCTCATTACCTTTCCTCTTGTATGTATATCTCTTACTCCCTACCTCAGGAATTCCACTCATTAGGCAAATCATTTTTACTTGTACCCTTCTCCACTGCCGCCAAATCCAGACTCCATTTCTTCTGTCTTGTTGTGCCATATGTCTGGAATAAACTTCCTGAGTTGGTATGTCAGGCACCATCTCTGGTCCTATTCAAATCCAGACTAAATAACCACTCTTTCAAGGCTGCATTTTGGATCTTGACCCCTTATTCTCATGTTTTATACCTATGTATGTTTTAATCATTCCCTGTAAATTAAATCCCTAGTCTCTGTTTATTCTCTTTGTGCTGTATAGACAGTAAGCTTTGTAAAGCAGGGACTATCTCTTTCATGAATGATAAATAGTAGTAGTAAAATAAATGGAATGTTAAAAATTATTCAAAAAGATTTGGAGAATAATATCAAGAATATCATTATGCCTCTGCATTGATCCAGGTCTTGATTATATCTCGAGCACTGTGTGACATTCTATTCACCCCATTTAATAAAGATATTTAATTTAATTTGGTTTCATTTAAATATAGTGAAACATGATTGCTGCAACCATTGAATATTGATCTGTGTGTTTTTCTTCAGAAAAAAAGAATGCTGTTATTTCAACCAGAAAGACATATGGTTTAACTACATTTAGTATGAATAGTTATGAAATTCTTATGCCATTAATTACCTATTTGTATGGCAAATTCCTATTTCTAACAGTATGTTCATATTGTTTAGGTTTACATTTGAAATAGCTCCTGTGTTTATCACCATGGAAGAAATTATCCTGAAGAAGATGCATAAGATAATCGGGTGGGGAGAAAATGAAGCTGATGGAATATTTTGCCCAGGTAAGTAATAGACATATTTTTGAAACTAAAGAGGTGTTCACAGTGTACAGAAGATTAACGTAAAGGTTTCATATCTCCAAATGGGTTAGTTTTGCACATATCAGGGCATGTGGAGTATCATCCTTATGCCTGGAACAAATTAACTGAGTCAGTACGTCAGGCTTCATCTCTGACCATTTTCAAATCCAGGCTGAAAACTCACTTCTTCGAGGCTGCTTTTGGATCTTGATCCACTTAGTCTCCTGCTCTCCAACTATGGGGCTTGTTTATTAAGCCATGGTAGCGGCTTCCGCCCAATATCGGAGCCGCGGCCCCATTGAATTCAATGGGGCCGCGGCTCCAATATCGGGCGCTAGCCGCTACCGCGGCTTAGTAAACAAGCCCCTATGTGTTTCCTTACCATTCCCCTAGACGTACCCTTGTCTCCAGCAGTTGTGTTGTCTCTTTTGACTCGTGTCACCAGTAACCTCCCCAGAGCCAGGGGCATGTAGGGTAGGTCAGCCTGGGCTATCCCAACTTAAGGAGCAGGGTAGTGCAGTTGGCCCTGCACTGCCTTCTGGGAGTTGTAGTCCCTCTTACTCTCTAAGCCAGGAATAATTGTAGTCGAGTGGGTTAGGCAAAAATGACAAGGTTTTATTTCCCCTTCTGGGTGGATTAATTGCAAATGAAATTAAGGACAAAAATGACCATACTTCTGGTATAAAGAAAAACAATTCAGGAACATAAACAGCTTCTTTGGCTTTCAGCTTTCAACATACAGCGTTCAGAACAAACGTACAATGCAGCAGTCCCTTTTCAAACAAAGGCAAACACTCTTGCTTTTTCCACTGCTGTTCCAACAGCCTTGTTAACAGCTAGTTCAGCAAAGTGATATGACGTGATCAGCTAGGGAAAGCGTGCAATCCATCTGCTCATCTGATGTCTGTTCGGTAAGAAACTCTGTCTGCATTTCCTCACAGTCCCTTTCAGATAGGTAAGTTTGATAGGTAAGTTTGTGGATAGTTTTACGGTGTTCTCAATTTCCCCGAGACCTCTCCTCACCGGGTTCTAAAGAGCAGGGTGGAGCATTACCGTATATATGGGATTTAGCATAGGGAGAGTCCAGCAAATCTTGGCAAACACAAGGAAAACTTCCAAACCTAGTTTCCTCTCTATATGGTTTATACAGCCTACCTTTTGGCTTCTTCACGGAAGGATTTCTTAGCACAGCTGGGTCAGCAAGGATTTCACACACCGGCTGTGTTTTCCTGCCTTTTAACCTTTCCTTTTTCTCAGTCATACAAATGTCCTCCGGCCAGCAAGTCTCTCTCTCAGGAGATTCTGTGTGCTCCCAAACCAGCCTTTCAGGTAGTCTCTCCCACTGGCTGCCTTCACGATAAGACCTCAGTCTAGGATTGCTCCCACCTGGCTCTTGGGCACGGGCTCTTTGAGACTTTGGCTTCCTGTGCTGAGTCTCTTGTCCTCGTCTCTCCCTCTCTGGACCTGAAGCTCTCCGTTCTGAAACTCTCTTCTGGTCTCCTTCTCCAACTGCAGCTGGTTCTGCTTCTGGTTCCCCAGCTCTCTTCTGGTGAGTACTTTTTATATCCCTGTGTCTTATGGCTTAACTGCGCCCCTCCCCCAACCAGGTGCTTCTCCTTAATCCCTGAGCTCGGGGCTACGTTGCAGTTTGGGCGTGTTCTCTCCCCTTGTGACTCACTCTGTTTATGTTGTCCTTGGCAACCCTGGGCCATGTGCTCTGCCTGGCTGTCAGTTTCTGAAGCAATCTCTTCTGCTTCACCCAGTTCCATAGCCTCGGAAGGATCCTCTACATAACACTAGACTGTAAGCTCTGATCAGCAGGGACAGTCTTTTACATATGTCTGCATACCGCTGTGTGTGCCTTGTAGCGCTATACAAATGATCAGTAGTAGTATAGTAGTAGTAGTATTTACTGCTAATATTGGCCATTGTACTTGCATCGTGCCTCAGAGAGCTTCCTTCGGTGTTCATAAGATATAATACGAATAGACAACTTCTCAAGGTGTGCTTGGGAATTGCTTTTAATCAGGTCCCTGGCATCCAATATGATGGGAAATGTATATTCTGAATCTTTCTGCCACATTTTCTTGGTCTTTGACTGCATTTCTTGGTATTTGAGGTTCTTCTGTCTTTCAACAAATGCACATAATAATCACTTGGCACTGATACTTCTGTTATCAATGCCCTTCTCATATGATCTTCTATCACTGTGTTCACTTTTCTTGAAGCAAGTTTCTTCTTGTTTGGAATGGGAATGTCCCAAGTGATCATGACCTCTTTTTTCTCCACAGTTCTCTCAAGATTATGAGCCTAGTGCTTTTCTGATACAGCAGTGCTATAATGTTTGCACAATTTCCAGTGGATGAGTTGTACCATTTTATTGTGCCATTCTGTATATACAGTAGCCTTTCTGATATCAGCACCTCATAATCAGCAATGAGATGAGTAACTGTTTCTTTCTTCTTGATCACTTGATGAATGATTGAGAGAAAGTCAAGTTTTGAGGATCTCTGTTGCAGGCATGAATTTTAACGTTTTTTTGGTCTGATTCTCGTAAATTTACTTAGACAAAATATTGCCTAAGTCCTTCTGAAGACAATATATTCATTCAGAGACACAAACAAAGGTGAAAAAAATTTGCACATACAATACAAAGGAAGTTAAAGGAGGTAATGCAAGCACCTGCTCTCTCCGAAGGAGCATTTATGGGAAACATGGAGGCAACAACTGAGTTTGCTGATCCAAGGTAAACATTCCAAAACTCTATTCTGCAAATAATTACCAGAGGTCCTTTGGAAATATAATTGATACCGTAACTGTTAATTTATCCATTATAGGACAGGCATTAAAAAAACATGGAGGCACTAGGGGCTACTAAGGAGAGAAGTAAACTAAAAGCACCTATCCTTGGAACCCTTCACTGATGAGACATACAGTTGTGGTCAACATTATCAGAGCCCTTGCATTTTAGTTATGTTGTGTACAATATCTTGAGAAATAATTGGAAATATTTCAACTGTATGCCATCATAATATTTTAATAGTATGTTCAAAGGTATACAACAAAAAAAGATGTCTGTGCAACTTAGACATAGTAATTTCGCACCCTTCACTAAAATTTGGTTGCACAACCCTTGGCAGTGATGACAGCCTCCAAACATTTCTTGTAGCCATCTATAAGTTTCTTACATCTGTCTACTGGTAGTTTCTCCCACTCTTCAACTGCAATTTGTTCCAGCTCATGAATGTTTCCAGGATTCCTTTTACCAATGGCAGTTTTCAGCTCTTTCCAAAGGTTTTCAATTGGACTGAGATCAGGACTCATTGCTGGCCAATTCAAAACAGTCCTTTTTTTTCCTTTTTAACCATTCTTTTGTTCTTTTAGATGTGTATTTTGGGTCATTGTTCTGCTGGAGGACCCATGACCTTCAACCCAGACCTAGCTTTCTGACACCACGTAACACATTTCACTCCAAAGTATCTTGGTAGTCCTCCAATTTCATGATTCCTTTAATACGTTCTGGGCCTCCAGTTCCTGAAGAACAGACTCACAATATTATGGAACGTCCATCACATTTAACTGTAGGAAGGGTGTTATTTTTCCTTATAAGCTTCATTTCTTTGCATGTAAATGTATTGCTGGTCTGCATTACTAAAGAGCTCAAGTTTGGTTTAATCTATTCACAGAACATTTTCCCAGAAAGATTGTGTTTTCTCAAGGTGGGTATGGGCAAAAGATCAGGCATGCCTTTTTATGTCTGTCTTTGAGCAGTGGGGTCCTCCTTGGCCTTAGCCCATGAAGTCCTTCTTTGTTTATTGCACGGCATATGGTGCGGGTTGAAACCACTACTCCAGATTGCTCCAGGTCAGTGACATCTAAAGGGCCAATCACATCTCACACCAGGAAATGATAGTGAACATATGCCCGTACATTGTGTCTGTACAATGCTGATCTCACTGCACACACACTGCAATAAACAACATCTGTGCACTTCGTACCATGCCCCCTCTCTGGATCAGGGATGAGGCTACTAGGAGCAATGCCCTGAGCCCATCTAAGGCCATTTTCAAGGTGGTTATCTGGACAGCAGTGGAAAGGAAAAGATAAATGCATCTTGTACTACTCCCACTCTTGTCACATCTGTACACCAGACATTATAATTAAGAATGTCATCAACATCTATGGTGTCAAATTTCTACCTGCTGATGTCCAGAGGGCTATATAAATGCTATTTCATAGACATGGCTGCATGCAAGATAGGTTGAAAGCAATTTCACTTAGGAATATGAGGGAACATCAGCCATGTTCCACTGTCCCCTCAATTCATGCAGGTCCATTGACACAACAGTATCAGTGCATCAGAAATATATGTTTGTGGAACATCTGCAGGTATATGATGTGAACTGCATACCTCTGATGCCTCTGTGTATGACGCACCAGTCCCAAATTACTGGCATGTTGTCATGTGTATGAATCTGCACCACATTTGGCTGCATGTTGATCATGTTGGGCTAATCAGGGACCTCATCACAACAGTTGGAGCGATAGCCTCCAATCAGGTTCCTTATGGTCACAAAACAGTAGACAAACATATTTCTGGTTGCAGACATGAGACACACATGACAATATGCAAATTTGTACACATTTGCATTTTTTCCCTAGTACTCTGGTGACTCTCAAGGTGCCCTGTGAAGCAATGCCCTACAGCCCTAGTTTTGTTGGTAACTGGTGCACAACAGTGTGATATGTTGCATGTAAGTGATTGAACAACACACAATGACCCCATCTCACATATATACAGTTACCAATTTCAGTATCCCATCTGTGTACATAGTTTACCAATTTCAGTATTCCATTTATGTACATAGTTTCCCCCGTTATCCAAGTTGATTGCTCCTGTTCATTGTAATGACCTGACTCTTGTTCATTGTCGGATTCTGTTTTGTTTTATGTAAACCGCGCTGATCGTAAATAGTGCGGTATATAAGAAATGTAAAATAAAATAAATAAATAAATAAATAAATAAATTGTGTCATAGGTGGCCCCTGGTGTTCTCTAGCTGAGACACTGTGTGACTGGTATCAGGTGTGGTTGCTGTAGGATGGGTGTTATGTGTTTTGTCCAGACTGGTAACATGATGGTGCATGCCACACTGGTCTGTGCCTTTTGTAAGATGTACACAGTACAGTCTATGTTCCCCTGGAGGACAGTGGTGGCCCAGGCAAAGTGTGCACCATACATACCATTGGTTGCTGAGCATTCAGCATTTTCTCTGAGATGTCACCTTTGTTGGAGGGTCTCTGTTGTCATGGTGAAGTATAGCAGAGGGTTGTCCTTATGATACAACTGCATCCCCAGTAATGCTATTCCCTGTATACCACATTTGTGGTATAATTAGGGTTGCCCACTGGCTCCAGATACGCCCAACAGGCTTGATCTAGTTCTGGGTTTACTCCACTGCATACAGGGAGGAGGAGTGGCCTAGTGGTTGGGGCAAGGTACTACAGGCCGGAAGGTCGGTGGTTCAAATCCCACTAGAGGACAGCAACCTTGGGCCGGAAGGACTGGGATTTCTAGTCCCACAGGTGCTCCTTGTGGTCTTGGGCAAGCCACTTAACCCTCCATTGCCCATGTTCCCTGTAAGTATTAGTGTGTGTGTCTCATATCCCCTCGTGTTAAATGTATCCCTCAACCGCTTTGACCCGGTGAAAAGCGGGATATAAATGCAGATAAATAAATAAATAAATAAATAAAAATAAGTAGTCTTGTTTTTCTTATGGAGTGCAATGGAGAGAACTACATGTCCCTGCATACAATGGGGTAAACCCAGGACTGGATAAAGCCTGTCAGGCGTATCTGGAGCCAGTTGGCAACCCTAGGTGCAATGTACCTCTTGAGGTACATGTTTGAGGTACCTCTGGCCATGGAGGCCATGACTAACTGTGTTTGGGCACAGGGTTCTGTGAGGATGGTAGTATGCTGCCCCTATGCAATGACTCTGGCACTATGGGTGTCTTGTTCATATTATGGTCACACTGTCAGGATGAGTGTATTCCACAGCATGTTGGTCCTTTACACAAAATATGCCATGTATAGTGGCATATCTCTGGCACAGATGCGCTGTTTGTATGTGCCCCAGAGTTAGGCCTGGGCTTGGCATGTGCCCTGTGAGAAAAGGACCTGTGCTGCCAGAGTGGCTGAGGTCTGATAGGTCACAAGACAATATTGTAACATGGTGGACCCTATAGTCAGCCGTTAAAGGCCATGTTGTAGAATGGCATGTCTGACTGGGTAACACGTGGATGCCAGACCCGGGGACCTTTGTATCTACATCTGCCTGTTGTAGTGGATTGCATGGGTTTGGTTTCCAAACAGATGTGTGTGTGGTCTGCCCATGCCACTGTGTATTTGGACAAGATAGTGACATGTTAAGTGTTGAGTCTGTGTAGCAGTAGGATTGTAAGAATGTATCTGCACAACATTACCACTAGACAGCCCTGACATGTATCCTGGCCCCATTAACATACCACACAGGTGCCCTAACATTTACCATGCAATCATGCCACTGCTGTGCCCATGCCATGGCGTCCCACATCCCACCCTAGAATCTCCAGGAATCTGTACCACCACCTATCATTACCATCAACAGCCCCCATCTGCATATGGCCATTGCCAGACACGCTGGGCATGACATTGTCACATGGCCGAGGTCCCCACTGTGCCCAACATAACCATCCATGTTATGTACTATCTGAAGCACTATGCTCCCCTTTATCACCTGCAGATGTCCCCATACCAACCTGGCTGACGTGCTGCAGACAGCCCCCCCCCCCAAATGGTCACACACCTGACAACATAGCCAGTGCCATTGCCAAGCTGCACTGTCCCTCCATGCATCCTCTCCCTATACCACAGCAAGATGGAACCAGGCAGTCACAAACTGTCCCCTCTGCCCCATTCCCTGCATTCCTACCCCCACACACCTGTGTCCTGGAAAACTATACCATGCCATTCTGTCCCTGCATGCACCAATGTGGACAGTGGTGTTGGCATTCTGCATGTGATCCTGGATTAGCTGATGATGCACCAGTGCATTGCTAAGGTATCCATCCCCTTTTTGTTAGTCATGTCATGTCACAGTACAAAATGGAATCAACATGGGCTGTGAGGGATTGACACCATGTGCTGTACACAACATACCAAGATGTGTTAAGGAACAAGACATCCTTCATTGAGACATAGAAAATAGGAAGGCCTGAGACTGTGGCAATGTGTGCACCCACCAATGCCAATACAATGTGGAGGCACCATTTGCTGCAATTAGAGCTGCAACTATCCTGGGGACTGCCAATAATGGACATGCACATCTAGGTGCTGGGATGAGATCCCATTCCCCAGGCTACCCTCCCCCAAATCGATCCATTTTCTGGTATGCATTGGTATACAGCACCCCTTCAGTGATGGCATGGATACCAGTTGGACCAAGCTGTGCTCTTTGCCAACACCACTCCATGGCATTCATCTGTGTCAGGTTAGGGAGGCTTTGGCAGCATATGTTGGGTCATTGTCCTGCTGTCTCTAATCTCAGGCAGACTGTTACAGATCTTCCATGATTAATGCAGTATCTTTGATGGCATCCATCATTCCATTAAACCTGCCCACCTTTCCTGTCCCTGAAATGTTACTGTCCTCACAGCATGCTGCTGCCATCACCATGTTCACTGTGGGAATGGTTGGCCAGAGGTGATGGTAAATGATTACCTTGCCCAACACATGGTGCTTCCCATGATGGGCAAAGGGTTAATGGTCCCATCTCATCTGCCCTCATGACCATCAACCATGTGTGTGTGTGTATGGGGGGGGTCCGATACATGCCTTTTTTCAAACACAGAACATGTTGTCTTATGTCTCAATGTGAACAATGGCTTTCTCATGGCCACTGTTCCATGTGGCCCCATGCTGTGGAGTGTCTGGCCTACGGTGGTCCCATGGACACATAACCCCATCTCTGCTGTGGACCTATGCAGCTCCCTCAGTGCTATCCATAGTGTCTTTCTGGCACCTCTCATTATTGACTTCCTTAGCTGATCTTTGGGTTTGGGTGGGCAGCCTCTTTTGTCAGGTTACTAGAAGTGCCACATTCTCTCCATGTTGCCATGATGTCTGTGAGGGTGCTTCATGGTGTCATCACCATATGGAAGGATCTGCTACAATGCCACCCTAATTTATTCATCCCCTCAACCTTGTGTTTGACCTGTCCCAAGTGGCCTTTGGTGTTCATGTTGTCTGCTTAGTGATGTTGCTGAGTCACGGACCTTATGGAACATGCATATTCATATGACTCTCATAGTCACAGATCAGGTAATACAGATTGCACATAGGTGAACCCTTACCAGCTCATTAGGTGATGTTTGTGGTCAATATGTGGGGCCAGATCTTATGTAGGGGTTTACAAAACTAGGGATGGAAACATTTGCACGCATGCACCACACACACACACACACACACACACACACACACTCACTTTCATTACTGATGTGTGTCCTGCATATCTACATGGTGCATTATTGTTGTCAACCCCCCACAAAATGAACGATATTATTGGTCCCATGACCTAACCTCCAAATGATCCTGCATCTTCATGCCATTGTGTACATTCTGCGACACAACAGCCCATATACTGTGGCAGTAAACACATTAGCAAGGCACTATACATAGTCAAACTGTCTGGAGGTGGGCATTAACCAAGATGCGAACTGTTATGTCTGTTTATTGTCTTCTCCCTGGTGACCAACAGATGACCATGGTGGAGCAGGAGCACAGTGACAGTGCTGCAGGAGCCAAGGAAGTCAGGGTGAGGCAATACTGCCTGCCCACACAGGGATAGCGAGCTCAGATGGAGCTGAAGTGCCTGGAGATATGGCCTAGTGGGTGTCGGAGCCTGAGGGTAGTGGGGTGGAGCATGAGGGTAATATCTGCCTCCACCTGATAGCCAGCAGCAGTGTGGCAAGGAGGTGGCAGGCACCCCCAGCACAACAGTGCAACCACCCAGTGAGATCAGACCAAGTCCTGCACCAGGGACATCTGAGGCCACAACATCTGCTGACCCATCCATGGAGAGACATCAGAAAAGACAGCTGCTGCAGGACATCATGCATAAGATGCATGATTACACCTAGACAACACATGTGGACCTCACAGGTGGGTGACAAACTTTTATGTGCCATGCTGTGGCACATGGCATGACAGGGTACAGGCACTGACATTTGTGGGGGGGGGGGGGTAATGAATGCACATGCTACTTTTCCACCATGAGCAGACCTGTCACTTGTGCAAGTGTAAGCAGGGCAGCTATGTGAACATTGTGTGCCTCACTATTCACAAATGTCATTTCCACAGGTATCCACCAGGAGCTGCAGGGTCTTCACCGGGACATGGGGGTTCCATGCAGATGACAACATCATGCTGGCCCAGGGTATGGGTACAATAGCCGAGGGGCTGTAAGCTGTGGAGGCGCCATCAACCTCCACACTGACATCTTGGCAGATATATTGTTGAGATAACAAGCAGCAGCAGCAGCAGAGGCCACCACAAGAGGTGCTAGAGGGCCAAGACAGCATAGCCGTGCGCAGCCACATAGGCCCTGATGATGGGAAGAGGGGTGATGCCAATCAATTACACTTGTATCATGTGAATTTTTGAATGACAACACATGTACACATGTCTGTCTGTGTCTATCATTACCATGACAATGAATCTGTAAAGCCTATTACCAAGTATGGGTCATGGTGTGTCATGGGTACCCCTCCATTCAGGTGGCCAACAACACACCCCCACCTGTCCTTCTCATATGTGACCCATACCCCTCCCACTGTGAATGACATGAACATGTGGGTCATTGCTGTTGTGTGGCCAGACATTTCTCTCCTCCATGTCCCTTGGGATCCCCCTCAATCTGGCATGTATCCCATACTTTCAATCATTACAGCAGCAGCCATTATATCCACTCACCTGTTCCTGGCAGACTCCACAGTCCATACTCTATGCTCCCCCTTCCTGACCTGTGCCCTGTGTTTGATACTTTTGGGCTCACCCATCCCTAGGACTATGTCATTGATTGGCGTTGCAGGCTTTGTGCTGACCACCCTCACCCACCGGGTCACACCTCACCATAGCAGTGGATGTGTCCATTGAACTTCAGCTACCCCTAGCACACACTCAGTTCTGCTGTTCCACAGTTCTGTCACGGGTCCACTAATGTTTTGTCCATGCATGGGCATGTCCTGTTCACCAGGCATGTTGGTCCATGGGTCAGTGTCACGTCAGGACATGCTAGGGAGATAAAGTTCCTAGATGAAATAAATGACTGCTTCTTGGAGCAGCTGGTTCATGAACCGACCAGAGGGGAAGCCATATTAGACCTAGTCCTTAGTGGAACACCAGATCTAGTGCAAGAGATAAGGGTGTTGGGGCCACTTGGCAATAGTGATCATAGCATGATCGCCTTTGATTTAATTAGTGGAGGAGGGATAGTAAGGAGATCCACAGTACTACCTTTTAACTTTCGAAAGGGAGACTATGATAAAATGAGGAAAACAGTTCAGAAAAAACTAAAAGGAGCAGTTGCGAAGGTTAAAGACATACATCAAGCTTGGGTGTTGTTGAAAAATACTATCTTGGAAACCCAGACCAGCTGTATTCCACGCTTTAAGAAAAGTGGAAGGAAGTCCAAAAAACTGCCAGCATGGTTTAAAGGTGAGGTCAGAGAGGCTGTTGTTGCCAAAAAAGCATCTTTCAGGAAATGGAAAAAAGAGCCAAACAACGAAACCTGGAAACAGCACAAGCACTGGCAAGTCAAATGCAAGGCATTGATAAGGCAGGCAAAGAGAGAATTTGAGAAGAAGCTTGCTGCGGAAGCAAAAACGCAAAATAAAGACCTTTTCAAGTACATTCGTAGCAAAAAACCTGTGAGAGAGTCAGTTGGTCCATTAGATGATAAAGGGGTTAAAGGAGCACCAAGAGGCGACAAGGCGATAGCGGAGAGACTGAATGAATTCTTTGCTTCGGTCTTTACTGAGGAAGATGTAGGGATGTTACCCATGACTGAAGTGGTATTTAAAGGTGCGGAAGAATTGAAGGAAATATCGATACATCGGGAAGATGTCTTACAACTGTTAGATAAACTGAAGAGTAGCAAATCACCTGGGCCGGATGGTATACATCCAAGGGTGTTGAAAGAACTGAAATATGAGATTGCAGAACTGCTATCAGTAATCTGTGAACTATCATTAAAATAATCTCTAATACCTGAAGATTGGAGGATCGCCAATGTAACACCAATTTTTAAAAAGGGTTCCAGGGGTGATCCGGGAAACTACAGACCGGTGAGCCTGACGTCAGTACTGGGAAAAATGGTAGAAACCATCATAAAAAATAAAATTACTCAGCATGTAGATAGTCACAACCTAATGGGAGACAGCCAACATGGCTTTAGACAAGGAAGATGTTGTCTTACTAATCTGTTATGTTTTTTTGAAGGAGTGAATAATCAGGTGGACAAAGGTGAGTCAGTTGATATTGTGTATCTGGACTTTCAGAAAGCCTTTGACAAGGTCCCTCATCAGAGACTTTTGGCAAAACTAAAGTGTGATGGGATAGGAGGCAGTGTACTATTGTGTATCAGGAACTGGTTAAAAGACAGAAAGCAGAGGGTAGGGCTAAATGGCCAATTTTCCCATGGAGAAAGGTGAATAGTGGTGTACCCCAGGGATCTGTGCTGGGTCCGCTGCTTTTTGACATATTCATAAATGACCTGGAAAGTGGAATAATGAGTGAGGTTATCAAATTTGCAGATGACACAAAACTATTTAAAGTTGTTAAAACCCAAGAGGATTGTGAAAAATTGCAAGAGGATCTTGATAAATTGGAAGACTGGGCATCAAAATGGCAGATGAAATTTAACGTGGACAAGTGCAAGGTTATGCACCTAGGGAAGAACAACACAAACTATGGTTACACGATGCAAGGTTCCACATTAGGAACCACCACCCAGGAAAAAGATTTAGGCGTCATTGTGGATACCATGTTAAAACCCTCGGCCCAGTGTGCAGCGGCGGCCAAGAGAGCAAATAGAATGCTAGGTATGATAAGGAAAGGAATGGAAAATAAAACAAAAGATATTATAATGCCTCTATATCGTTCCATGGTGAGACCGCACCTTGAATATTGTGTGCAATTCTGGTCGCTGTATCTTAAAAAGGATATAGCGATTTTAGAAAAGGTACAGAGAAGAGCCACCAAAATGGTAAAGGGGATGGAAGGATACTCCTATGAAGAAAGGCTAAAAAGGTTAGGGCTCTTTAACCTGGAAAAGAGACGGCTGAGGGGAGATATGATAGAAGTCTATAAATTAATGAACGGAGTGGAACGGGTAAACGTAGATCTATTGTTTACCTTATAAGAATATAGAAAGACTAGTGGACATGCAATGAAGCTACAGGGTAAACTATTTAAGACTAATATAAGAAAATATTTTTTCACTCAACGTGTAATCAAACTCTGGAATTTGTTACCGGAGGATGTAGTAAAGGCTGTTAGTGTAGCTGGGTTTAAAAAAGGTTTGGACAAGTTCCTGGAGGAAAGGTCCATAAACCATTATTAAGAAGGGACCGAAGATATCAATGCTTGACCCAGTACAAGCTTTGTGGAACTTGTGTCTCTTGGGGAAACTGCTAGGTACATGTGACCTAGATTGGCCACTGTTGGAAACAGAATACTGGGCTTGATGGACCTTGGTCTGACCCAGTATGGCATATCTTATGTTCTTATGTTCAGTGTGCAGAACCTGGCCACCATTTCCCATGCTGTGCCTGGGGAGGTAGCACCATCTGGGATGTCCCAGGAGGTTTCATACAGCAGTATGCATAACCATCCCCCACTGCCTGCTGTTTGGACTGGGCCATGCGTGTCACACATGTGTGCCTGTCACAAACCCTGGGAACCTGTGCTATGTGTGTACCGATGTGCAAGTAGATGACAGAGAAGAACACATAACCAGGCCATGTTTAAACCAAACTATAAAAATCTGTATTTACAACAGTAAAATCACAATATAAAAACATTTATTTTGCAAACATACATTAACATTTGGATATATGTTGTAATGGCAAACAGTGCCAACATTGCTGCCAGTAAGTGGGCCCACCACATTGTGGTCCATGGCGAGGAGGTGATGACAACACCTGGGACTCAGGAGTGCAGAGGGCTATGGTGCATCCATACCCAATGGTGCCAGTACTCCTCCTGGGGGTGTCCATGGAATGATGGCTCATGCTCTGCAGAGGCTGAGTCCACACCCCTCTGCCTTCACAGTTCATGAGCCATCTGTACCATGGCATCCACCAGTTTATTTATTTATTTATTTACATTCTCTTATATACCGCGCTATTCTGCATCAGTGCGGTTTACATTGAACAAACTGAAATTACATTGAACAGGGCATTATAACTTGGAGATAACTATTTTACAGGGAACATGGGCTATGGAGGGTTAAGTGACTTGCCCAAGACCACAAGGAGCACCTGTGGGACTCGAAACCCCAGTCCTTCCGGCCAAAGATTGCTGTCCACAGTCTGTGTCAGAGCACACTGGCCCTGTCCAAGTGCAACCAGTGCCACAGCCAGAATGTGGCCCCGGTCCCCCCTCCTCAGGCCCCAAGCGTATGGGGTTTGCATGGAAGCCTCAGTATACCCTGGCTGAGGCACTGTTTGCCTTCCCTGGGGTTGTCCCCACAAGTGCTAATGGACTGTGGGGCAGCTGGCAGGACTACACTAGGCCCTCTGCAATCATGGGTCCCAGGTGTGTGGTCACTGGTGGCCTGGTGCAGCAGGATGGCTCCTCAGGGGTGTGGGACTGCACCTCCTCTGAACCTTCCTCCTCTTCCATCTGCTTCAATCACTCCTTCTCTCCCCATCCACATCCCACACCTCCATGTCCGCATCCTCCCCCTCTTCATCCTCAGCCTCCTCTTCCCCCTCCTCATCCTCGCCCTCCTCCTCCTCTTCCCCCTTACCCTCTACCTCTTCCTCCTCGTCCCCATTATCCACATCCTCCTTCCCATCCCAGTCAGCCTCTTCCTCTTCCAGGTCCTCTTCATCTTCCTTCTCAACCTCCTCCTCCTCTTCTGCCTTGTCATCCTCTCTCTCTTCCATATCATTGGCCATTGTCACCTCCTCCACTGCCACTGCTACCTGGCCTTCCCATGCCAGTCGGGCTGGGTCGCTGACACCTGCTGGCTCTCCAGATGCTGCAATTCCTTCTACAGGCTCGGTGAATGGGAGAAAAGAGTGCCATATCAGCCACATGTTCTGTGGCCGCAGGGCAGTCGTCATCTGTAAGCCTTGTACATATTTGACAGCCCACCAACCATGCAGCAGGTGAGCCATGCACAGCGGGGCATGCAGTCTCCCCAGATCAAACAGGATATTAACTGCACAGATAGAATGCATCCAGGAGGTGTGGGCATGACAGACAAGGGATTGAGATTGAACCAGCCTGGGTAGGCAGCAGCTGAGAGGGCCAGATCTCTACTGATGTGATTGGGATCAGGTGGGGACCTGACCTACTAACCCTAGATGTCAGCCCCCCAAAGCCACCCAACAGTGTTCCCTGTGGTGCTTGCACAGAACAGTGGGAGGGGGAGCAGAGACAGTGGTAGCACCCCAAGACTGTGGGGTTCCCAGCAGGGTGTATATGGAATGCTCTGGGGGGGGGGGGAGGGTGTGTGACCTGCAGTGTGCATGAGGCATACATCTTCAGATTAGGTATGACATGCATCTGATGAGGTCTGTGGGGACTGTGAGGTGACCTGGCCAAGGGGTGCTACCAGTAAGCTGGGGACAGCAGAGGCGACAAACATATCAGGGGGCTGTGAAGACCATTGGGGTAACAGCTGGACCACAGGTGCTGTACAGCAGCCAGGGGGTGGGAAAATCTCTTGACTTGACTGGGTGTCCGGGGTGCAGATAGGTGCCATATTGGCAGGTCGAGGAGGGATGGGGGAACTGGGGTGACGGAGGTGGAGGATATCTGTGCGGGGGTCTATTATGTCACCACAGCAATGTTCCATTTCAGGCAGAAGTAACACATCCCCGCATCAATGTATGGCAGCAAGGCAGGGACCATAGCATGGGGTGAGGGTGGAAGCACACATATACTGAGATAGAACAGGGTGACAACAGCACAATGCAGTCTCCCAAACCATTTGAAGGGAAATGTGTGAAATGGTGACTGGGGTGGACACAGGGAACCCCTGGAGTATGCCAACTAGGATTATGCATACAGCAGAGGTGTAGCAACACAGACATGTCTGATGGGACATTGGGTGCATGCAGATAAGGCACAAGTGGACCCAGAGCTCTCATGGCCCATGTGGTCCCTGTTTTCTATCCTGTATTTCAGCTGAGAATGTGTCAAGGACTATTGGGTGGCTGGTGATTCCACAGACCAGGGGTCAGCACCATTGGTACAGGTCTTTGGTACCAGGCACCTTATGGCAAACCATGGCCTCAATGTGTATGATATAGTATCATTCAATTGTGTATGTGATGTTGACCCTGGGAAGGGTGTGATGCTGTACACTACATGTCTTCTGTGCCATCACCATCTCTGCATTGTGCATTTGTTGCATGACCACAGTAGCTATGCACATGTTGCATCACCACATAGCTATATGTGTGGACTGGGAGATGACCGACAGGTCCATGCGGTGCATCTGGGCCAGCATGTCAATCCCTGCATGTTTGTGTGTACCTCTAAGTGGTCTGGAGAGTGCCCCATTTCCACACACCAGGCATGCTTGCACATCTGTAGGTAAATATGCAGGGACTATCATGTTTGTTGCACGGTCATATGCCTGCTGGTGTAGTCCAATAGGATCATTTGGCCATGGTCATTGCATCACACATGCTGTTGTGCCACATACTTGCTACATTACTCACCATGTGCAGCTGCTCTCTGCTTCTCCTGCAGCCAGTGGAGATACTCAGACTGCCTCCGGCACAGTTCCCGCCCCTTTTTCTGCAGATCCTCCACCTGGGGAAACAGGGATAGATGCCATCTGTGCCATTTCAAACATAACACTGGCGACACAACAGCAGATCGGTCATGGGCATGCGGTATGTCACGATATTCTGTTTGCAGGCAGCAGCTAACCAGGCCCTGTGAGGTTGCACATGACCTCTCTCCTCACAACAACACAGCGTTCAATGCTAGGCACAACACCCATGGCATCACACAGGAATGTTGTAGAGATGCACATGTTGCCACATGTTCGCAACTGCCTTGGGTCCTACCTAAGTACTCCTTACTGTGTTGTTACAGATCACTGTGAGGGCGTCACATGGCACAAGATGTGGCCCATATGGCCAGTATGAGAGGTTACGTAGCATAGTTGCCCCACACCGTTGCTCTCACATCCCGGCCCTGTCCCACAGCGTTTTTACAACACATCATGTGCACATGTGTGTGCTGATAAGGCTGACTGCCCTGACATATTCTGTGACAGATGTCCATGGCCACTATCTGCTTCAACCCCCTGTTTGTGGTCTAGCAGGTGAGGTATGGGTGGTGGATACATTTTCCGATTCTAGGCTGACCTCATTCTACCTTTACTTATCAGGTGGTGATAATTCCTAGCTCACACCACAAATGGGGGAAAAGCAACTCAGCACCCACAATTTCAATATCTTGATATAGGGTGATTAGGGCATGGACTAGCTCAATCACATCATGGGTCCAGTAAACTGCCATCAGGAGTATCACATATATATTGATGACAATCAGTCTGCCCTTAGGCTCTTCATATATAAAGAGGTATGACCAAAGATTTCTTACATAGTTTATATATTACACAAACACCTCATGGTTCACTCCTTTACATATTTTTCACACAGCTGTTATGCCCATCATAACGTGAACATTATGTAGATATGTGACATATACAGATGCAATACACATCCCTAATGCCTCAGTACTTCAGAGATATCCATATATCCCTTATGCTTTGGAGGGCTTCCTCACAGGAGTCACTGCATACCACTGATCTCTGCAGTTGTGATATCATCAACTGATCCCAGCGCTGTCACAGTCACCCACATGGCATTTTGGTTCCACTTCCTCAGGGGAGGATCCTAGCTGGAATTTTATCTGTGGGTCTCCTATTCCTCAAAGGAGAGTCCTGGCTGTTATTTTGACAGTGGGTCACCAGACACAGTCAAACACACTAACATGTGTGATCTGAGGACACCTTGGATGATTCCTCCTGGGCAGACAACAGATCGTGAGGGAAAATGTCTTTTCTGGAGGCCGCCCATAGGAGGCAACAGATGTTCTCACTGGAGCACAGTTGGGATGGAAAACCACTGGTGGTGCAATGATGTTCTTGGACATGATACCAGAGGCAGATCACTCTTTAGTAGTGGATATCTCTGGATTTGCACTCAATCCACAACAGGGTCATGCTTCAGATAAAGGTTGGTCATTGGTACCCTCAATATGATTTGGTTTCTTTTAGTTACATTTGCATCTTACGGAATGTTCATGTCTGTGAGCAACATTTCTGAGCCACTGGGACAGGCATCGTATAAGAGATTGTGATGGAGGTGGCTGCTGCTGATAGGGATCAGGCTCTGAATGGTTTTGAGAGATAAATGTTACCTATGAGAGATCCTCTTGGATCCTTCTGGGACCACCTCCTTCAGCTGTTGCTTTTTTACAAATTGTAGTGTCTAGGGATATGCCCACTGTCATGACCTCTTCATATATGAAATTGCTGTGGACATTGTCAACTACTGAGCAGCATTGTCAACTACAGGAGATGAATGATAGATTCATTCAACAGGCAGATGATGGGGGAGGTATCATGCTTTTGGATGGAGCTGCATATTGAGATGCAGCTGCTAGACAGCTGGGTGACAATTCTGTATATGAACTGTTGTCTGTATATCAAACTGCAAGGTTACAACAACATATTGAGATGCTCATGGAGAAGGCCTGGGAAACTATTTTGGCACAGGGAAGGAGTTATCGTTTCCAAATGTATATGCCCCAGGGGTTGCCATTTTCTAGCAGTTCCCAAAGATACATAGGGATGTCCATAACCCTCTGGAATGCCCCACAGTATCTGTAAGGGGGACTGTGCTTTTTCCCCTATCACTTGATATTGGGACCTTTTTACATCTCTTGATGCATAATATTGCATCGGTTGTTTGTGATACGACACTTTTTCAGCATCTTTTGACTGAGAGAGTCAAGTCTGGCTAACATCATAGGATTTTATTGGTGACCCTGGATGTGGCTTTAGTGTATACCAGCATACCAGTACATTTGGCTATACAGGTGGTACTGTCATCACTGAATCAGAGGGGTGAATCTGGAGAGACCCATATACAGGTTTTGATGAATTGGTCGGCCTTGGAAATGAAAGAGCATTAAGTTCATTTTGGGGTTGCAATGGGGGCAATGATTGCCCCATCTGTTGAAGAACGTTGTATCTCATCAAATGCATAGCAATGGTTGGGGCCTGAATCATGACCATAGTGGGTTGGGTTCAGTGTCTGTACCACCTTGCAGGGAGAAGAGATAGATGTGAATGGACATGCCATTCCACTGTCAGTGAGAGCTGCAGGTTGGCACCTGTCATACCCCACCATAGTCTAACTGTTTCCGGCTGCAGGCTACACATACTGCAGCACACCTACACAGTTGCACAGCACTAACATTGGCAGCATGGTGTCTGTGATGCTGGGGGCATTAACATCCACCTGCAGCTGCATGTCTGTGTGCTCGCACAGTCTTAACAGTGTCATATCCCACATCTTAGATGTGCACCCTAGGCAACTGCTCTATAGCACTCTCCTGCACCTGCGGCCCCCATAGGACTGCACACTTGACTCCTCCTTTCTTACACAGAAGCACCCATGTGTCATCCCCTTTCCCACATTAGCTACATTAGCCTTGTCATAGTTGGGCACTATACTGTTGCTGCTAGGGAAGCACTACTATCACTAACTTGGGCTCCCATATCTATTTACCACATTGCACAGATGAAATGGTCTCTCTCACCCTTGAGAGGCATCTTTTCTACAAAGTTTTGATTTGCATTGTGGTTCCTGGCATTAAGGCGCCTTTCGGCAGGTTGTGCAATCTGCATTAAGGGAACACGTCTTGTTCACACACACTCCCCTCCCATTGACCCACTGCTCCACCCCCTACAAGCCTTATCTCTGCCCTCAGGGTGCTTTATGCTGCTGGGACCATTAGCATGCGCTAGAGCAGAATTTTGGTCGTGCTAATGGCGCACTTGCTCCTTTACTGTGGTTTAGTAAACATACCCCTTGGTGTAAATGCCCGTGAGTTGATTTGTAGAAAACATGCATAAGTTATAGTCTTCTATAACTTATGCACATAAATTTGTGCTCTTCCAAAGCTCCACTTGGTGCTGACCCACTCTGAAACTATGCTTCATCCCCCTGTCATGTTTAGTTACAGAACAGTGACTGTCACTGTGGTTGCAGATTACAGACCTCGAATGCTGCTGTTATCAATAGGTAGTAGTAACATTTATAAAAGAATTTTGACTTTACATAGTAACAATACAGATAAAGGAGAATCTCCAGTGTTTTCATGCCTGCTAGAATGGGAACATATCTCTCTCCAATAACTGTGAAGAATGCTCATGCCTTCATTCATGTACAGGAGGCAGCATAGCACCCTCCAAAAATTCTAGGCTGCAGGATCATTGACATTAACCTATTTTCATGGGGTAGACAGCATAAAAGGTGAAGTACTAAAGGCTAGTGCAGAGAATGAGCCTATTGGCCAGGAGATAGAGAGCACTAAGCCTGAAACACTAAGAAACAATATACAGGAAAAGCTCACTTGTCAGAAGCCAGATAGCATTGAGCCTGAGATAGTAAAGGACAGTGTGGGGGAAGGGCTTGCCTGGCAAGAGTTACAAAACACAGACCAGGAAACATTAGGAAATAAAATAGAAGAAGAGCTTACCTGGCAGCCTCAGGGGCAGTTGCTGCAGGCCCGGAGTAGTGAGGCAGGAAAGGGGAAAGCAAACATTCCACAGAGTCTGTGTGACGTAGTGAGAATTGAAAATGCTAATCAGGCCCACCTGAACTCAGAGTCACGTTCCAAGTTGAGTGAGTTGGGAGATAAAAGCAGCTGTGAAATCTCACACAGGCAGACTGAGGCCGAGCTTGGAGATGAAGCATTGCATGCTGAGCTGGTAGCTGGAGCGTTGGAGGCTAAGCTGATAGCTGGAGCATTGGAGTTTGAGCAAGAGTTTGCAACTGAGATAGAGAATGGGAAGCAGCAAGAGGAACACTGGCAGAGTAAGCTGGAGCCTGAGTTAGAGGTGAGACCGGAGCTTAAGTGCCAGGTTGAGAACAGAACTCAATGGACCTCTGATTGCTGTCCCAGGCAAGCTGGGAGAAAAGCTGAAAGTGAAAATCCCAAGCAATGGCCACAAGATACGGTACGTGAGGGAACCACTGCTGGTGGGAGGCAGGCTGACCAATCCAAGAGACTTAAGCAAAGCTGCAGCCAGGGTCTCCCTAGCCAGAGAGGTCCTCATAACAAAGCAAACTGCTCAGCTAACAGGAAGCAGAGATCCCGTACAGAGGAGTACCCAGGGGAGAGGGAGTGAGAGGCCATCAGCCAGGCCTCACAAACAGCTTTCCCTCACAGAGAAGTACAGAGCAGAGAGAAAGCCTTGGTTGGAGGCAGACGGATTGGAACTTATCTTTGGCAGAATAGAAGATAATTACTCTGTTTATGCAAAGGGGAGGAAAAGGAATCCCAGGGATAAAAGCCATGCAGACAACCAACAAAGGGTCTCTCTTATAGCCAAGCCAGGGGAAGGAATCCCCAGAACAGCTCCTAATACCAGGGACTCTCAAAGGCAGCTCTCAAGGGTAATTACTGAGTTTTACCCAAGGAAAGATACAGAGTACAGTTTCATAAAGACTCCCAGTCCTTACACAGGAATAAGTTATAGCCCCAGGCATGGGGAGAACTGTAGCACAGAGAATATTCCTGCAACAACAGAAGGTGAGGAAGAGGTGCCTGATGATTGGATGAGTCTTTATTGAAGTCAAGCAAGAAGTAGTATTTGGTGCACAGTGAAAATACTAAACTGTATTGCTGAAGGATATTGTGCACAATGAAATACGGGATTGTATTGCTGAGAATATTGTGCACAGGGAAATTCCGGACTGTATCACTGAGAGATATTCTGTACCGTGTAAATACTGGACTGTATTGCTGAGAGAAAGCAGTATTATCATTTCTGGTTTAAAACTCTTTTTACCTGGTGAATTCAACCGTTCATTTATGTTGTCCCTTACGCTGTAACATCCTAAAGGGAAGGGGAATAAAACCCATCTTTTCATTTGGACAACAACTACAGAGTCCTTATTTCTTCCACAACACAATGCTACCCGGCTCTAGGCAGCCGCCTAGGACCGGCAAGTAGTCACACTATTAGGCCATAAACAAATGTATTTTATGGTTATTAAGACACGACTATAAAATGCACCTTAATTCTTTTCAAGTCCTTCAGAGTAGAGACATTACCAACACACACCATAATAATTTTTTAGTAGAAAAAAATTACACTCCAGGTAATTTACAGTAAATAATCTAAGGGACATGTTTACTAAACTGGGCTTTTGGTTAGTACGTGCTGTTTGCAACTAGGTCCCATATCATTCAATGGGACCTAGTTACTAATAATGTGTGCTAATCTACAGATCCAGAACCTCCAACCCTACCACCACCCAGCAACCCACAACAATAGTGCAGCCCATGACAAGGTTTGTCAACCAACCACAGTTTAACACGGTGTTGGACTTTGAAAAGTTAACGATCTTCCTTAGCACGTACTAGTAGGCGTAGACACTTTTACCATTACAAAGTCTTTTTGCCTTTACTCAGTATAACATAGTATAACACTTTTGTCTTTACATAGCATAACATAGTGTTGGAACCAAAAAGTGAACTTCTCACAGCATGTATTAACTTGTATAAACCATTTTGCCTTTACAAAGTCTTATAACCACTCAGCATGTAATATTATGCTCTGCTAATTGTTGCCAGTAATGTTTCTATTAGCTACTCTAATCCTGTTACCACCTGCTGTCTTATAGCAACAGTATTGCTAACTTATATTAGCCATCACTGTTAGTCCACAAGTGTTACCACCTGCTCTACAAAGTTACTATTGTTACAATCCAATTGTTTTTAGTGTTACCATTACTCTCTCAGTGCCACCACTCCCTATCACCATCGCAACCCATTGATACACAATGTTACCCTTAAAGTTGCGCACTCTCTTAACCTTCACCATCACCTATCTTCTCCTTGCACTGTCTGGATACTCAGATGCCTTCAACAGCGGCCAAAACTCTATACCAATATTAAAAAACAATTGGAAGAGATGGTCAAACAAGACCCAAACACACCCAACAAACCCCATACATACACCCCACCCACATCTTCTCCACATCGCCCTTCAACTTACAAAAAAACCTCAATCTAAGCAACAGCACCAATGACCATTGCGATGCGCCCTCATCAAATCAGATCCATCCGCAAAAAATGGCCATTGATCACTGACCTCTTAAAAACGCATGACCTTGACATTCTGATGATCACAGAAACCTGGCTATCTGACTGCGACAACGTCATTCTCAACCAGATGCTTCCCCCTGGTTTCTCGATCTTCACATGCCACAGGATCAACCAAAGAGGAGGCGGTGTACTCACCATCTCAAAAAGCCAGCTACAATTTCAGATTGCCAACAATATCAGCACAACACACCTAAACACACTAACTATATCAAACAATGAACACTCTATCAACTTAGTCTACAGAGCTCCAACAACATCAACAGATGACCTGTCAACAATAACACAGGTACACTACCAAAAAACTGCCTCCAGTTTTGCAACTGATTCCTATAGATTTTGGGGGGCTGAATCCAGGAAAAATAGCCAAAATGTTCCATCACGTCACGTTTTCTTGCAAAATTAGATTTCTTACCCATATAAGGAATGTTCACATAATTTCTTTTTAGCCGACTGCAGTTTATTTTCTTGGCCCAAAATAGAGGTTGTAATGGTTAACTAACTAGAAACACTCCCTCATGATATTTTAGAGTGTTTTGTATTCATTTTATACATTAACAGGACAATTGGGAGGCGGGGGGCTAAATCCAGTACTCGCGCTGGCGCATGTTCTTTCCTGTTCGCCTCGCCTCGTTCGCTCGCTCAAACACGGTGGTTGCGACATGAACGTTCCTGTCAAATTTCAGTTTCTTGCAAGTTCATTATTACCTTTTGTTTGCTCAGTCGTAATCCAGCTTTATTCCGAAGTGATTCACTACAGTTGTAGTTTGCAGTGCTGTGTATTTGTGATGGCTCACAGAGCCAGAGGTTACGTCAACTCTCCGGACAGTTTTTGTTTTATTTGTGGGGAATATACTGTGAAAAAGCGGCAGAGGAACATTTCTGCATTTATTAAAAAAGTATATTTTGCCTATTTCGGTTTGAAGTTAGGCGATCAAGACAAACCTTGGGCTCCTCACAAAGTGTGCAAGACATGTGAGGAAGATCTACGCTTATGGATGAAAGGTAAAAAACAAGCATTTCGTTTCGGAATACCTATGATGTGGTGTGAACAAAGAGACCACAGCAGTGACTGCTATTTTTGCTCTTGCATTGTGAAGGGATACAACTTAAAAAATAAGAACGTAATAAGTTACCCCAACCTTCCCTCAGCAATTAGGCCTATGCCTCATAGCAACGAAGTACCTGTGCCTGAACCACCAAAATCTTTGGATCATATTTGTGTGGACGGTTCTGATCATGATGAGACTCATCAGATGGCTTTTCCCGATGAGTCCAGTACTTCCGAGTTTGAAACTGAACCAGATCCGAAACCTGAACTTTTCTCTCAAGCTGAATTGAATGATTTAGTCCGGGATTTAGGACTCCCAAAAGATGTTGCCCAACTGCTAGGTTCTCGGCTTAAACAGAAAAATCTATTGTCACCAGGAACAACTTTTTATTGGTACCGCAACCGCGAGACACAATTTTTGAAGTATTTCAGCAAAGAGGAAGATTTGGTATTTTGCAACGATATATACGGAGTGAGGGAAAAGTTTAAACTCAAGTATGATCCTGCTGAATGGCGACTATTCATTGATTCGTCAAAAGACAGCATAAAAGGTGTTCTTCTTCATAATGGCAACACATTTGCTTCAGTTCCTATTGCTCACTCTGTTATTCTCCAAGAAAAATACGAGAATTTGGCCCTGATTCTTCAGAAGATTCGTTATGATGAGCATAAGTGGATGATTTGTGGAGACTTTAAAATTCTATCCATGCTATTAGGGCAGCAATCCGGTTTTCACCAAATATCCCTGCTTCCTTTGCTTGTGGGATAGCCGGGCCCGCGACCTACACTGGGGGAAAAAAGACTGGCCAATTCGGGAGTATTTGAGACCCGGTGAGAAAAATGTTCTTCATGAGAGCTTGGTACCTCGTGATAAAATTCTATTACCACCTCTCCACATTAAGTTGGGTCTCATTAAGCAATTCATCAAGTCCCTTCCAAAAGATGGTGAGTGCTTTCGGTACCTTTGCTCAAAGTTCCCCCGACTTTCTGAAGCAAAGCTAAAGGAAGGAGTGTTTGTTGGCCCTGATATAAGGAAACTCATTTCAGATGGAGCATTCGCTGAAACGATGTCTGAGAAGGAAAAAGAAGCCTGGGATTCCTTCAAGGATGTTGTTCTCAAATTCTTGGGGAACAGGCGGGATGAGAACTATAAGGATATTGTTGCCAGGATGCTCAATGCCTTCAAAGAACAAGGCTGTAACATGAGCCTGAAAGTCCATTTCTTGCACTCCCATGTGAACTACTTTCCCGAAAACTTGGGGGCGTACAGTGAAGAACAAGGTGAAAGGTTTCACCAGGACATCAAGGACGCAGAGAGAAGGTACCAAGGAAGATGGAACACCACTATGATGGCTGATTTCTGCTGGTTGCTGCTGCGGGAAACCCCAGATGAAAAATACGCCAAGCAGCGCACCAAGAGAAGCATTCGGGGGAAGAAGAAACGGGCCCATCAGGAGATTGATTGACCCAAGAATGACTTTAAAATCTAAACTGTGTTGACAAATATCGTGTTTTTACTAAACTTTGAAATAAAAATTTGCTAGTTATTACCACAGTGTCGGATCTCATTTATTAGAATTTTATTTTCACACCTTCAGGTGTTTGTCTTCATGTATTGCAATGGTGCGGTTTGCGTTTTCTATTCTTACATACATACCTGTACAACATTTTTTGCACATTTCTTTGCTTTGCTTTGTGTCTAACCTCGCTCTTATATGCTCAATGTTTGTGCACATGTATGTGGCTGTTTTAAGTGCAGACAATTTTGCTACCATCACAGTGTGTATTGTTGACATTACTCTATTCTTATGTGCTGCCTTGTTACAATTTTCTTTATTCTTATTTGAATAACTACTAAACAATTAGTATAAAGAATTCATCCAAGAAACTTTTATCTCGATCGCACTCAATCTGAAACGTTCGCCTCAAACTGCTAACCCAATGTAGCAAAACATCTGTACGTGATGGAGCAAATTGGTTACCAGATTTGGATTCAGCGCACCAAAAAACGTAAAAATCAATCGAAACATTAGAGGCAGTTTAAGAAAAAGTTTTTTTAGTGTACCTGTGTTATGAGAAGCACATGTGTTGGCTCAGTAAACAACCTGTCTCTCACAAGTGCTTTGATTGTATGATAAGGCGGTATAAAAATCCAATTAAATAAATAAAATAAATAAAAATAAAACAACTTTGTGATGTTGCAGTATGCCTCTACTTCCATGAGATGTACAGGTAATAAAATGTATGTGGAATGCACACTCTAAACAATGTCTGAAAATACTGATAAGTACCTCATAAAACAGCCTTTGCCATGTGTGTGACATATTGTCATGAGACGCACAGGATGAAGTACACATGTGACTCCGTAAGCTGCATACAATTCAAAAAAGATTTCTATATTTGAAAACAATAGGTCAACATGGTCTGTGAACTGGCTAAACATGAAAATAATGGTATAGTAAACTTCACAAAATGCGCACAATGTGATGTCACTGTGTCACAACATATTCATGCACACACAATATGCACATTCTAAATCCCCAAATGATACAATGACACCCTGTATACAGAGGATCACTCCTGTATATGGGGAAAGAGACATGACACATGTTGCGGTGCACCTTGTGGGGTGTGTGACAGCCTGTCATGGCCAAATTGACCAGTGCAAGGGTGTCAAGGAAATAACACAACCTATACACAATGTGCCTCTGCTGCTTCACACCCACTGTGATGCCGTTTTCAGCCTAAATGTTTGTTGTCTGTGATACAGCCATGGCACTGACATGGTAAAACAAGCAAAGTGTAAATAACATTGAGGATAGTCAGACTGCAGTTGTCAGTACTGTTGTTGATGGACTGTTTGCTAGCACTAGTCTTCCTGGCTGTAATGGTGTGTGGAGCATCACAGCTATCTCCAAGTCATTTTCTGCAGCCATAGATGTCTGCATAGAGGCTTGAAGTTTGCCAATGATGATGGCAGATTCCATAGTAAGGGACTGTGACAACTAGGGTGTGCCAAGGGGCTAGTCCATCCCAGAATTGGATTGCATTGCCAGGTCAATGTGCCCCTTCTGGATGCCCTGGTCTGCCACTTGGATATTAACATCTTGCATTGGCATGTGTCCCTCAACATATGCATTATGACTGCCGGCTACCCCTTCTCAGGCATCATCTCCTGTTGTTACTGTCTAATACAACTTGTTGGTGGTGGTGACTGTAAATGCACTGTTGGCCCCTGCTGCTGTGGGTGGTCCATGCTCTGTGAAAAAGATAATAGACAGGTAGGTATGCCATGTCATCACACATCATGAGTTACCATTTAAGTGTCTGCAAGTTTTAAACTTCAAGTAGGAAACATTCAACATGAAACTATTACATTGGCTTAACACTGCTATTATTGAAGGTGTAGGGCATGCAAACTGATCAGTACAAATAATGTTCACATTTGTTCAGCCACATAGACACATGTCCAATGCCATGTGCTTCAGGTATGTTATAGTATTCATCGTGTCTATCAATGCAGCAGGATAATGAATTCTTAATGAATTCTGGGTAACAAACAAGTTAATTACATAGATGATATCTGATGATGTTAGCCATGCATTATCTAATGTGGAGGACAGCTGGTGTGTGGTACATTTAATAGAGAGGGCTTGCCTGGAGATGTCATTGTGTGCAACCTGTCATTCCTAACCCAGATGTGGTGGTTGGAAAGTGTGAGATGTGTGTGTACATGTCCAAACATTAAGAACATAAGAGCATAAGATATGACATATTGGGTCAGACCAAGGTCCATCAAGCCCAGTATCCTGTTTCCAACAGTGGACAATCTAGGTCATAAGTACCTAGAAGTCTCCCCAAAAGACACAGGTTCCTCAGTGCTTGTATTGGGTCAAGCAGTGATATCCTGTCCCTTTTAATAATGGTTTATGGACCTTTCCTTCAGGAACTTGTCCAAACCTTTTTTAAAACCGGATACACTAACAGCTTTTACTACATCCTCCGGTAACAAATCCAGAGTTTGTCGCAGGGCACCCTCTGTAGAGGGGTAGTAGACTCGAGAGGGACCCGGACACAAGAAAGGTGAGGGTTGAGGTTGGCCTATGCTGCAAGGGTTAAGGGTGGTTATTCCTTATGGCTCAAAGAACAAATGCACAGAGTGGAGGGAACGTTAAAGGCTTTATTTCCCTTTCTTGCACAAAACGGTTCAAAAGGATTGGTTATGGTAACAACTGAAATGTCCTTACTTCAGGATAGGAAAAAAATAAAAGCAAGCAATAAAGTAAAGGCTGTTATCTTCACAGAACATTTGTACAAAAACAATAAACTTCCTTCACTAAGTTAATCTGATACATTGGAGATATATTCAACACTCCCCGAGGCACAATATGTACAATCCATTGCATTAACTGATTCTTCCCCCTCTGATCCTACTTGCATGGATTCAACCTCAGAAGCCTCTGAATCTGTAACATCAGGGTAATCGTAATCGGGTTTCTTATATACTTGTTGCACTATGTCCCAATGCCTAGCATTTAGCTTTGGGCGTCGGTCTCCAGGAGTTTTGCAGTACAACGGTCCCTCTCTGATTAGAGGTTCAAAAGCAGATTCATAAAAAGATTTCCCACTCAAACTTCCCTTCTTAGGCAAACTTCTTTCATAGTCTTGCTTACAAGAATGTTTAGGGTAACAGTAATCCTCTTCCCGCTGTCTTCCCCATACTTTAGGCTTCTGAAGGTAATTATCAGTAATAAGAGTTTTACCTTTGAGGCTTCTCTTCCTTCTTTCTAGTAAGGCTTGAGGCCTACCTTGGTTTGGCTTCACCGCAGCAGTGCTCAGGTTCTCCTGCGGTCATTCCTTAGACTTCAGACCATAGTGGTAAGGATGTTTTCTTTCTTCCAAACAAACATTTCCCACCTCTGAAAATGGTCGAACCTCTTTATTCCACGGCTGCTGTGAGGACCTTCTGCCAGGTACTCCCTTGCGGTCCCAGTACTTCTCTTGGTTTTTCCTCTGTTCCTTATTCCACTCCAACTCTGGTTGAAGTTCCTGCTTTGCTTTCTGCTCAGGACTCTGCTTCTTTCTGCTCTTGCCAGTGTATTTGCCTTCCTCTTGGCCTCCTCTACTCTGGTTCTGGCTGCTGCTTCTGCTTTGGCTGCTGCTTTGGTCCTTCTCCTCCTCTTTCTCTAAGTCAGACCTGCCTCTGTTCAAAAAGAAGCTGTCTGGGCTTACGTCCCGCCCAGAGGGGCGTGGTTTCTCAGTCTCTCTCTCGACTCTCCTGCTCCCCCTAGATGGATCCTCCCAATATTGCAAGTTGTGCTTGCCTTTTTCTGGTTTTAAAACTTTTTCTCTCTCTTCAAGAGGGTCCGCTGCATCACACATCCCCCTTCTTAAAATATTACGGGCTGGGAAAGCCTCCTCTCCGCAGCACGTAATACGTCACATCGCATCTGCGTTAAAATGCAGCTTCCCGGCTCGATGCTCCACTCTAAAATCATAGGGCTGCAAAGCCATATACCACCTGGTTAATCGACTATTTTCATTCCTCGTGGTGTGCAACCACTTTAGATGGGCCTGGTCTGTTATGAGGACGAATTTCCTCCCTGTCAAATAGAATTTTAATGCCTCAATGGCCCATTTGATAGCGAGACATTCTCTTTCAATTGTAGCATATTTCCTTTCTGCCAGCGATAGTTTCCTACTAAGGAACATAATAGGATGTTCTGCCCCTTCTTGTATCTGGGATAGAACAGCACCCAGACCCGTCTCAGAGGCATCTGTCTGTAACAGGAAGGTTTGCCGAAAGTCTACTCCACGTAATATGGGGGCTTGACATAGCTTTCCCTTTAACCTTTGGAAAGCCGTCTCTGCCTCTGGTGACCATTTTAACACATTCGGGGCATTTTTCCTTAACATTTCTGTAAAACCATTGCTTTCCTCCGCAAAGTGCGGTATGAAGCGGCGGTAATAGCCGATGAGACCAAGGAAGCTTCTCAACTGCTTCTTGTGCTGGGGAACGGGAAACTTCCTGACGCTTTCCACCTTATCCAGTAGAGGTCGTACTGTTCCACGACCCACCAGGTGACCCAAGTATTTGACCTCTTTAGCAGCAAAGGTGCATTTATTTGGGTTTAATGTGAGGCCTGCCCTTCTCATGGCTTCCAATATGGTACCTACTTGGTGGAGATGTTCCTTCCAGGTGGTACTCTGTATTATCACATCGTCCATGTAGGCAGTAGCGAAAGTTTGGTACGGACGCAGAATGATATCCATCAAACGCTGACATGTGGCCGCTGCCCCATGTAAACCGAAGGGCATTCTTCGGAATTGGAAGAGGCCCAAAGGTGTACTGAAGGCGGTTTTGGGCCTGGCATCCCGTGTCAAAGGGACCTGCCAGTACCCTCTTGTCATATCTACTGTTGTCAAAAATCTTGCTTGCCCAAGCCAGTCTAACAATTCCTCGATCCGAGGCATCGGGTAGGCATCGAAAGTGGACACGGCATTCATTTGGCGGAAGTCTATACAGAAACGCATAGTCCCGTCGGGCTTAGGTACCAGTACCACAGGACTGCACCACGGACTATGTGACTCCTCAATTATGTTCATTCGCAGCATTTCTTCTACTTGATTAATGACTTCCTGTTTTTTCGCCTCCGGCAACCGATATGCTCGTTGTCGGATAATTTTACCTGGAGGGGTGAGTATTTCGTGAGCGACCAATGAGGTTTCTCCAGGTATTGGTGTTAAGACATCCTTATATTCTTTCAACAATTGGGCCAAGTCCTCCTTTTGCCCCAAAGAGAGTTCCTCCCCGATCTGTGGCGTAGAGCCCTCTTTGCAGTCCTCTACCCAGGGACCGAGATCCTCTTCTGGGGGATCAGTTCCTATGGCCATGAAGCCTTCCAGCTCTGCCTTCCCTGTAGAGCCAAAACCCCTTGTTCCCCGGCTCGTGGGAGTTAGCATGGCAACCTCTTCCAAGCTGTGGAATCCCACCCATTCGCAAATCAGTTGCGCTATTCTGTCTCTGACTTGGACCTTAAAATCTTCGTTTGCGAAGTTACACAACAGGACTTTTAATATGCCCCTGTAGTCGGGGTCGACTACTCCTGCAGCAACATCGAGGCTGTGTTTGGAGGCCAGCCCCGACCGTGGTGCTATCCTTCCATAGCACCCTGGGGGTAGCTCTATTTGTAGATCCGTGGTAACCAATTTACGCCCCTGCTTTGGGATGACCTGGTCTTTGGCGCTATGGAGGTCATAGCCTGCAGCTTGGGATGATGCTCTTTGAGGACTCCGCGCTTTTTCTGAAGTTTTGCAAAATTTCAGCACAAACCTTTTTGATGGCTCTAGCCGTTCCTTTATGGGGATTTTCTTAGGGTTTTCCCAAAGTGGGTTAGGCACTATAGGACCTGTAGTGGCGGCTAGGCTGTTCTGCTGGACTTTGGGACATTCAGTAGGCTTAGGTTGAATGCAAGTGGAATCTGGCTCTTTTGGGGGAGATAAACCTTCCTTTAGACTTTTCTTAAACTGGGGCCAATCACGGCCTAAGACCAATTCCTGCGGCAGCCTAGGTACAACTGCTATCAGCATTTCCCTTTCAATGCCTAATCCCTTTACGCCCAGTTTATATACCGGATAGCGGGTAGCTGCTCCATGCACACATTTTATTTTCACATTCCCCACTGGATATTCTGGGACCGATAAGCCCTGAGCCTTGATCCTTGACCATAACGTTTTCGAGATCATGGTTTGATCGGCTCCAGAATTCAGGAGTGCTTTCACTGTCATGCCTTGCACCTTTACATTTAGAACAAAACCTTCACGGGTTGTTCTTGGGGACTCTCCCACCAAAGCAGTTCGCGAATAACATTCGTACTTTAAATGCCCTCTTTTACCACATGTAAAACATCTTTTGGTATTTTCCTTTGCTATGGGCTTGGCATTTTTCCAGCCACAAAATGGAGGACTTGAGGGATTCTCTACTTTCTGTGTCTCCACTCCTTTGGCTATTTTAGAAGGGACTACCCTAGGTTGGCTGACTTTCTCTGCCTCTAAGTACTTCTCTGTAAGAGCTATTGCATCCCTAGTAGTGCAGCAGTTTTGTAATATTAAAAAGTTCTGCACTCTGCTAGGTAGGGCGGCCATATATTGCTCAAGTGTTATAGCATCCATCAAGGCGCCTATGCTCTTCTTCTCGGGCTGTAACCATTTATGTGCCAGACTGCATATTCTATGGCATAATGCTTTAGGCGTTTCATTAGCTTTAAGGAAAGTGGCCCTAAACATTTTGTTATATGCCCATGGCGTAAGGCCCAAACGATCCCTAATCGCTGTTACAACCTCTTCATATGCGAATTCAGCCCAACAATAACCAAAATAATAAACCTGTCCTTCAAGTCTGGTACGTTCCCCTCTGTCCTCAAACAAACGTCCATCAGACCACTGTTAAAAAACTGTAAGTTAGATCCTCAAAAAGCAGAATCCTACAGACCCATTTCTAGTATTCCTTTTCTCGCGAAATTGATAGAAAAGGAGGTCCAATGCCAATTGCAAGACCATATTGATACCACGGCTCCTCTGGACCCTTGTCAACATGGCTTCAGAGAGTCACACAGAGTAGAAACGCTCCTTACATCTCTCCTCAACAACATAATTTCCGGTATCAACAACGCCCGACAGGGCTTCGCACTTGTGTTCCTGGACATAGCCGCAGCCTTTGACTCGGTGAGCCATGACCTCCTTCTAATAAGGCTAAAAGAGAAAGGAGTTGGCGGAACTGCCCTTGAATGGTGTAGATCGTACTTATCTGAAAGATGGCAACACGTTCGGTCTGGTGGAATGATGTCTGATCCATTTCACCAAGGACAGGGAGTCCCACAAGGTTCCTCCCTTTCTGCTTTACTGTTCAATATTTATATGCAACCTATTTGCAAGATCATCAGGTCCTTCAATGTGAGTTGCATGATATATGCGGACGATGTCCTGCTTTATATGCCTTTCAACATAGACAAATTGGACCTATCCCCACTAAGTAACTGCTTTGATGCCATATCGCAATGGCTCTTGTCACAAAACCTAAGGATTCAACATAAGAAGACAGAGGTGCTCTTCATGTCAAAGAACCCGAGCTTCAGCCCCCCACAGTTCCTGAAGGTGAAGGATGCTGAGCTACAATCAAAACCCAACATAAGATATCTGGGCGTTACACTCGACCAGAACCTTGACATGAAAGCACATATAGCCAATACTGTAAGAATCATATACTACAAAATCCGGTCACTAAGACATCTTCGCCCCCTGCTTGAACCTGAGGATTTTCGCACCATCTACCAGGCTCTGATCATGCCTCACTTTGACTATGCTAATGTCATTTTGCTAGGCCTCCCTCAATCCACCCTGAACCCCCTACAGCTCGCAATGAATAGCGCTGCGAGGGTTCTCTATGGGGCATCTAGATGTGAGCATGTGTCACCCCTGCTAATGCAGTTACACTGGCTTCCTATACATGCCAGGATCATATTCAAAACATTACTACTTACATTCAAAGCAGTAAATAGTCTCTCCCCCACATCATTAACCAAACTCATCAAACCCATAGCCCCGAATAGATCAAGGAGATCAATTGCAGTAAATTCGCTAATGGTTCCCCGCGAACTTACTAGAAGCACCTCAGCAACAGCAAACCGGGCTTTCAGCCTTCGTGCCCCTAAACTCTGAAATGCACTACCGCCAGATATTAGAGCAATCAACAGCCTACTGCAATTTAGAAAAGCCCTCAAACACTACTTATTCCTTAAATACTTCTCAGTGAGTGCAGAGGCATGCCCCCTCTCTGTGAATCATAGACACACCGAATCACCTATTGATCCAGAATTTCCTACTTAGTAAGGTTCCACAGACCTTTGGTATAAGGTTCTACGGGCCTGTCTTAAATCTCATCTGCGCTATCATTTAAGATGTTAATAGTTCACTGTTATATTCTGTTATTCTTAATCACATTGCTATCCAGGTTTTATGACCCCAGTTATTGATTTTGCCCTGTTATCCAAGTTTTATGCCCCTGTTTATTGTAACTCAGACGCTTGCTTATGGTGCTTAAATTTTGTTCGATGTAAACCGCGCTGATGTCAAAGAGTGCGGTATATAAGAAATGTAAATAAATAAATAAATAAATAAAATAAAATATGAATTAGCTAAAGCCGGGGGCATCGATCTATAGGCCGCCAGCGCTTCACCGGTAAGAGACGCTGCCAACCGTATTGCCCACTGTTCTTGCGGCCATTTAGCTGAGCTTGCGATTCTACTAAATGCCTCTAAAAAATCGTCTATGTTATCATCCGGACTTAGCTTGCCCACAACGAGATCAGTGCATAACCATTGTCCACGCTCTGGGTTAGCGGGTCCAGTGGCCGACGGCTTCTCTGCGTTGCTCTTGGCCAATTCTTCACGTTGCTGCGCCAGCCACTTTTCCATAGTCTCAATGACTGGGAGTTGCTGCGCCTGCATCGCCTGTAGCGCTTGTGCTTGGTTCTGCTGTGCCACCTCCACCTGCTTGGAAAACAGGCACAAAGCTCCTTCGGCTCCATGGTACCTGTGAAAGAACAAACAGGAGAAAAGGAAACCCAAGTGCGGTTCTCCCAAAACTTCTCCCCACCTTTTTTTTTTTTTTTTTAAACTTCCCCTAATATCCAACACTAGGCAGGTTTAATTACATATTACCTTGTTTTAGTGTTGAATCAGCTTTGGGGAATATATGCTGCTGTCCCACAATGGCTCCCCTGCTGCGAGATTCGCCGCAGGATTTCCAGGCTTCAGGATTTTCGCTCCATCCGCTCCGGATTCCGGTCACTCCACTCTGGGTTTTCTGACTCCGATCAGGTTTCTATATACGCTCCGTTCCAGGCTTTCTTCAAGCAAATCAGTTCGGGTCTTACTTTTTTTTTTTCAAAAAAAAAAAAATTTCCAGTTGCAGGTCCAATCCTGTATGCTTATTAATGTTGTAGCAATATCCTGCTAACTACGCCACTTATGTCGCAGGGCACCCTCTGTAGAGGGGTAGTAGACCCGAGAGGGACCCGGACACAAGAAAGGTGAGGGTTGAGGTTGGCCTATGCTGCAAGGGTTAAAGGTGGTTATTCCTTATGGCTTCCTTGTAACCAACGCTCAAAGAACAAATGCACAGAGTGGGGGGAAAGTTAAAGGCTTTATTTCCCTTTCTTGCACAAAACGGTTCAAAAGGATTGGTTATGGTAACAACTGAAATGTCCTTACTTCAGGATAGGAAAAAATAAAAGCAAGCAATAAAGTAAAGGCTGTTATCTTCACAGAACATTTGTACAAAAACAATAAACTTCCTTCACTTAGTTAATCTGATACATTGGAGATATATTCAACACTCCCCGAGGCACAATATGTACAATCCATTGCATTATCTGATTCTTCCCCCTCTGATCCTACTTGCATGGATTCAACCTCAGAAGCCTCTGAATCTGTAACATCAGGGTAATCGTAATCGGGTTTCTTATATACTTGTTGCACTATGTCCCAATGCCTAGCATTTAGCTTTGGGCGTCGGTCTCCAGGAGTTTTGCAGTACAACGGTCCCTCTCTGATTAGAGGTTCAAAAGCAGATTCATAAAAAGATTTCCCACTCAAACTTCCCTTCTTAGGCAAACTTCCTTCATAGTCTTGCTTACAAGAATGTTTAGGGTAACAGTAATCCTCTTCCCACTGTCTTCCCCATACTTTAGGCTTCTGAAGGTAATTATCAGTAATAAGAGTTTTACCTTTGAGGCTTCTCTTCCTTCTTTCTAGTAAGGCTTGAGGCCTACCTTGGTTTGGCTTCAGCGCAGCAGTGCTCAGGTTCTCCTGCGGTCTTTCCTTAGACTTCAGACCATAGTGGTAAGGATGTTTTCTTTCTTCCAAACAAACATTTCCCACCTCTGAAAATGGTCGAACCTCTTTATTCCACGGCTGCTGTGAGGACCTTCTGCCAGGTACTCCCTTGCGGTCCCAGTACTTCTCTTGGTTTTTCCTCTGTTCCTTATTCCACTCCAACTCTGGTTGAAGTTCCTGCTTTGCTTTCTGCTCAGGACTCTGCTTCTTTCTGCTCTTACCAGTGTATTTGCCTTCCTCTTGGCCTCCTCTACTCTGGTTCTGGCTGCTGCTTCTGTTTTGGCTGCTGCTTTGGTCCTTCTCCTCCTCTTTCTCTAAGTCAGACCTGCCTCTGTTCAAAAAGAAGCTGTCTGGGCTTGCGTCCCGCCCAGAGGGGCGTGGTTTCTCAGTTTCTCTCTCGACTCTCCTGCTCCCCCTAGATGGATCCTCCCAATATTGCAAGTTGTGCTTGCCTTTTTCTGGTTTTAAAACTTTTTCTCTCTCTTCAAGAGGGTCCGCTGCATCACAAGTTTGATTACATGTTGAGTGAAAAAATATTTCCTCTTATTAGTCTTAATTAGGTTACCCTGAAGCTTTATTGCATGTCCCCTAGTCTTTTTATATTCTCATGACGTAAACAATCGATCTACGTTTTCCTGTTCATTAATTTATAGACCTCTATCATATCTCCCCTCAGCTGTCTCTTTTCCAGGTTAAAGAGCCCCAGCCTTCTTAGACTCTCTTCATAGGAGTATCCTTCCATCCCCTTTACCATTTTGGTGGCTCTTCTCTGTACCTTTTCTAATAACGCTATATTCTTTTTAAGATACGGCGAACAGAATTGCACACAATATTCAGTGTGGTCGTACCATGGAATGATACAGAGGCATTGTAATATCCTTTGTTTTATTTTCCATTCCTTTCCTTATGATACCTAGCATTTTATTTGCTCTCTTTGTCACCGCTGCACACTGGGTGGAGGATTTCAACATTTTATCCACGATGATGCCTAAATCTTTTTCCTAGGTAGTGGTTCCCAATGTGGAACCTTGCATCATGTAACCATAGTTTGGGTTGTTCTTTCCTAGGTGCATAATTTTGCACTTGTCCACATTAAATTTCATCTGCCATTTTGATGCCCAGTCTTCCAATTTATCAAGATCTGCTTGCAATTTTCCACAACCCTCTTGGGTTTTAACAACTTTAAATAGTTTTGTGTCATCTGCAAATTTGATAACCTCCCTCGTTATGCTCTTTTCCAGGTAATTTATGAATATGTCAAAAAGCAGCAGACCCAGCACAGATCCCTTGGGTACTCCACTATTCACCTTTTTCTATTGGGAAAATTGCCATTTAGCCCTACCATCTGCTTTCTATCTTTTAACCAGTTCCTGATCCACAACAGTACACTGTCTCCTATCCCATGACTTTTTAGTTTTGCCAAAAGTCTCTGATGAGGGACCTTGTCAAAGGCTTTCTGAAAGTCCAGATACACTATTAACATTATTGCCTGTTGTCTAAACTGTGTTCTGTAATGTGGCAGATGTGAACGATGAAGCATTTGAATGTGCCATCAGACCAAACGTACATGTTCGAAAGGAAAACAATGTATGACATGATCACATCATTAATGGGGAGGCATCTTAAAGTCAGCATTATCACTGTTGTGACATCTAAAGATCAGTCACACCTCACACCAGGAACCAATAGTAAACATATGCTGTACAATGTATCTGTATGATGTTGGATCTCACTGCACACACACTTCAATGTACAACTTATGCAGGGTCGGCTCTATATTGAGGCCGAGTGAGGTGGTGGCCTCAGGCGGCAACTTTTTGGGGGCGGCAAAAATTTCCCCCAAAAAGACCACCTCACTCAGCCTTCAAACAAACAAACAAAAAAACCCGATCAGAGGAGCTGCTAGGTACGTATGACCTATATTGGCCACTGTTGGAAACAGGATACTGGGCTTGATGGACCTTGGTCTGACCCAGTATGGCATCTCTTATGTTCTTTGTTCTTATGTACCACTGCCACAGCAGCAGTGGCAGAATGAAGTGTCCCACAGCCCCCCGCCTCCCCAGCATAGCCCTGCCTTGTATTTCCTTCATTGCCAGCTGCTTTTCAGAACTGCGAAGGGAGAGTTTCCCTTTCCCGCAGCTCTGTTAGTTGAGCCTGCTGGCGCTGATGGGAAATGGGCTGATGGGGATGGCTAGGACTGGAAATGGGCTGATTGGGGGGGGCTAGGACTGGAAATGGACTGATGGGGGGGTCAGAACTGGAAATGTGCTGATGGGGTGCTAATGGGGGGTTAGAACTGGTAATAGGCTGATTGGGATGGGGGCTAGGACTGGAAATGGGCTGATGGGGGGTTAGAACTGGAAATGGGCTGATGGGGATTAGAACTGGAAATGGGCTGATCGGGAGGGGGCTAGGGCTGGAACTGGGCTATTGGGAGGGTTAGAACTGGAAATGGGCTGATGGGGGTTAAGAATTGAAATAGGCTGATCAGGAGGGGGCTAGGACTGGTAATGGGCTGATTGGTGGGGTTAGGCCTGGAAATGGGCTGATGGGGGCTAGGACTGAAGTGGGCTGATAAGGGGGATAGGACTGGAAATGGGCTTGGACTGAAAATGGGCTAATGGGGGTGGGGAGGAGAGTGCTGCTGGCCCTGGAAGAAAACTAGGGGCTAGGGCTACTAATGAGCTGATGCGGGGGGATGGGAGAATAGGACTGGAAGAGAGCAGATACTGAGAGGATCTGCCAGCGGAAGGATGGGGCAAGAAGGGAGCTGACACGGGGGAAGGAGGCGGCTGGAAAGGAGCTGATATGGCGGGGGAAGGAGTGGGCTAGAATGGAGCTGACACCTGGGATGTACTGAAGGGGGATTGGAAGGGAGATGACACTTGGGGATGGGAGTGGTAGGTGGCTGGGTAATGGGGAGGAGGCTGGAAGGGAATTGACATGCAACTGGCACTGGAAGGGGGATGGACAGAGGGTAGGGTGACTAGAAGGGAGCTGACTGGTGGCACTGAAAGTGGACGTGAGCTGATACCTGGGTGGTATTTGGACTAGAAGGGGCTGGACAGTGGGGAAGGAGGGGGCCTGGAAGGGAATGGACACCAGTGGCAGTCATAAGAATTCAAGGCGATTGACATTGGAGGGTACTGGGAGGGGAGGACTGGAAAGGGGGTCGGTACTGGGGGGGGGTTACTGGAACTGGAAATGGGCTGATGGAAGGAAGTGAAGAAAACAAAAGAAGAGATAAGAAATGGCAGATGGACGATAGACCACAGAAAGAGAGATAAGAGAAGACAGGAAAGCAGAAGCCTCAGATCGGGACCAGCATGATCAGAGAATAAAATGGTCAGACAACAAAGATAGAAAAACAATTTTATTTAATTTTAGTGATTGGACTTTGCGCTATGTTTATATTTTGCACAGTATGGGTAACTGCATCTCTTATTTATCTGATGTTGCACTGCATGCGGAGTCTGATTTCTTGGGATTTCAGTTTAAATTTTATTTACATATTTTTATTTTTACTTTAGATTGTGGTTGCTTATTCTGTACTTGGTGAGGGTCTGTGTTGTGAGTGTGTGACTGAGGCCAGGTGTTCTGTTAACATGGAGTTTGTACATAAAGATATATACTGTACTGTAGTAATTTGACTTGTTTAGCTTTTCAAATAAGTGTATGGATGGTCCAGGGCCCATTGAAGTATTTACAATGGGCCCTGGAACATCCATACAACTATTGGCCTTTTTTTCCATGGGCTCCCTGTGTGAATTTTGGAAGTTGGTGCTGATAGATGGTATGGTAGATGTGCTCTTTGTTGTAGGGTTTTGTATTAATTCACAATATGCCTGGTACTAGAGAATGTTTGTTTGTGAAATGATCAGAATCAGATTTTTTTTTAAAGTTATTGAGTTCTGTGGATGAATGTCCTGGTTCTGCTCTGCACCCACTGTGGATGCAAAATATATGTTGAAAAAGAAAAAGCAAGAACCATAACGCAGTTTATAACAACAAAATAAAAATGAGTTATAATTTGGTTTTATAAACTGTGCTGTTCTCTTTCTCTTTTAGTTCCTTGGTGTGCAAACATCTTGCATTTCCTCCATAATAATCTAATCAGCTTTTTGGTTTGGATCAGTCCCTGATTGGAGCTCTGAAAAAGCCCTGCCCACCTCTACGGGGTGGGGGGGGGGGTGAGGGAGGCACCATCTCATCCTTCACCTTAAGCATCAGATTGCCTTGAGCCGCCCCTGAACATATGTGTACTTGGTACCATGGCCCCTGTCTGGGTGAAAGATGAAGCTACTAGGAGCAATGTCATGAGCCCATCCAAGGCCACAGTCATGGTGGCTGTTTGGACAATCATGGAAAGAAAAAAGATAAATGCAACTTGTATACTCCCACTCCTATCACACATGTACACCTAACACCATAATTGGTAATGTCATCAACACTATGGTATCTAATTTCCAACTGCTGAAGTCCAGAGGGCTACATAAATGCTATATCATAGACATGGCATATATGTTTGTATGCAAGTTAGGCTTTGAGTAATTTCACTTAGGAACCTGAGGGAACATCACCCATGTAAATGCTGTTGTGTTCTCTCAATTCATGCAGGTGAATTGACACTATCCCATGAATGTATGTCTAAATTGTTTCTGGTGTAGATAGGTCAATGATCACATCATCTCCACACATTTTGGCAACATCATCATTTTGGTTGTGAAAAGGGTACATATCTACAAATTCACAACTGTGAAGGTACATGTAAGGGGGTATAGTGCAGATGATATGTATGATATGCATACATTAAGGGTGCAGGGGCTGTTGTGGTCATTAGATGGGTGTAATTTGTACACCAGCCCCCCACAAGCATATCTGTCTTTCAACCCAATGGATATATGACTCTGAAGATGCAGCCATGTGAGCCATGTTACAGTTACTGTGTGAAGGTATGTCAGCCTCTGTACAAAGGCAACATGAAGACACACACATACCATGGCATACAGTAGCTGAGACAAGGGCATACACCTGTGCCCACTGTTCCCTCTAAGCTGTGCGCATGTGCGCGCGCACACACCTCGCCGAATGAGCGCACATACTTTACAAGAGAGCGCACAAAAATTACGGTTCTGATTCTGATAGAAAACAACACAAACGTCTTAAAATTTAAAACTTGTTGTGTATTTACGGTTTTCACAAGTTCTACAATATTTTCTAGTGCAATCAATGTGGTGTACATACTGTATTCTGACGTGTAGTCAAATTTTAAAGTATATAACTCTAAGTGTCGTTATTTGGCGCACAAAAATTTAACCTTCCTTCAAAAGCTGCACAGCTGATATTTTATGCGCACACAGCCTACAGAAAATTAGAGGGAACATTGCCTGTGCCCCTTATAGAGTTGTCAAATAACATGTGTGTAACATTAGATGAAACATGTGTGCTAGATTATGATGTGTATCTAGTGGGGATGTAGGTCTGAGCCTGCCCTTTAATAACTGTATTGAGCAAGGATCCTATTGCAGGCACAGAGCTCCAGACAGGTACAGCTGAGATGTTCAGCAAGATTAGTACAAAGACAGGAGTGTGAGGACAGATGGCAGAGGAAGGCTAACCCATATGTGAGAAATGAATCTCTCAGCTACAGGGACTAATCTGGGGAATGGCTATTAAGTCTTGGATATAGTAAATAGATGACAGACATATTCCACCCTGGAAGTGGACCTTGTTACCTGGATGCCACCATATGCCTGACCATATGCATACTGAATAGGTGAGGGGGTGCAGGGACATCTCCAAAGGATAGCTGTGAGCAGCACATGCCCTATTGGGGGTTGGGTAATAGGTAAATGAGCATTCCTGGGGTCAGCTGTGAATGACATTTCTTGCATGGAGGTGTGTTGGCATGGCAACAGGACATCATGGCCCTGAGGCACCATGCAGGAGCCTGCATGTTTGTTTATGCAATTTCTTGATATACCGCCCAGGCTGAAGGGCATCAGAGCAGTTTACAATCACTATAAGCAGGTACCAGCATGGGCCAGATAGGTGTGTTTCTGGATGTCTGGTGGCTCTGATGCATTTAACAGCCGGTATGTACAGGTATGGGGCAATGTATTCTGTTCCTGTGGCACTGCTAGGCTCATTGGTATCACAGTCAGGTCAACTATCAGGGTTGTCTATGTTGTGTTCCAAACTTATTGCCTACCAATCTTGTGCATACTGTATTGGTTTTCCTGGCACATGAATGTATCTGTAGTGACATTTCATCGGACTGCTATGGCAATATACCCCTATCTGGGAGCTGACATATCTAACTGTTCATAGCCAGACCCATTACCCAGCAGCATGTGTGCTGCTATGGATTGACATGGTCTTGTGTCATGGTCCACTGTGGGCTGTGGTCACCCCCATGCACTTTCTCAGAATCATTGGTCACGTTGTTCCTATCCACATACATCCTGGGGGACTAACTAGACTGAAGAGGTGGAAACAGGCCCCTGTCTGCAGCAAAACATGGAAGTGCATGACAATTAGCACAATTGGGGGTCCAATGTATGAGGCATAGATAACAAAGATTGCAAGTCCATATTCTGCCTCTGGTCAGCAGCCGTAAACTGAGAGACACTGTTGCATGAACACACCTTTTGAAAGGGACAACCTGCCTCACACATTTAAATGTTGCTGTTTTGTAGAACTGGATGCACACATTCTAAGTATAGCACAGGAAAAGCAATTCCAATAATCACACGTGTGACATGCTATGGACACCTCTGTACATGTTACAGGATGTGTCCCCTTTATCTGGCATGCAAATTAAAGTGACAGCAACTTGTCAACAGCAGTTCATGCATATTTGATAAGCAGTATTTGTCTGCTCCCTGTGAAGATATGAGGAGAATGGGACAAGTCAGCAATATGTTGGTTAAGAACAAATATATCCTTAACCATTTTTGAAATGCCAGGGGTAGGTTTCAGGCAGATTCATATAATGCCTGATGTGTCATCAATCCTTAGCCTATGTGTGTGAGTCAATGGAGTATTCCAACAGGCAGAATGCATATGATGTAGTGACCAAAGTTCATATGTAACTGGACATTGACATGTACATACTGTGGACAGCTGTCCACAATGAAAACCTCAACATGCACATCTGTCCTCCACATATGTTACAGTCAAAACAAGATTCTTAGCTGTGTGTCTGAGATCTACAAGGATTAATTACGTTTATACCTAGGCAACACAAATGCTGGACATTATGATGTCAGTTTTGTGGTCCTGTGGCTAATTGCCAACTGTAATGCAGCTGTCACATGAACAGAGATATTAAGTGGTTACAGGGTGACTCACCACTGGAAGCTGTGCAGAATCCATCATGTGCTTCCTGGATGGAAGCTGACATTGCCATGGGCATTTCCAGTGCTTTTGGATTGAGACTGTCCATCTGTAAAGTAACATTACATTGCATTACATTTGTGCATCACAGCAAAGTCATCACATGTACAGGAAACATTGCAACATTATGTCTCAACTCACACAATCAATGTGATATGTATGAACTTTACATAGTATATCATGTTTTTCAAACATTAATACATGTCCCGCCGTTTGCATCTATCTACTCCTGTGGTAACACTCTGTCATCCTACAGGACCATCAGATGTCATGGAGTTGGAAACAAATAACAGATGCATGTCCTTGCATTGTGATGGCATGTGAAGTCACACATCATAGGCATCCCATCTCTGCCATGAGGTGCAAGGATTGCACATATGGTGTACCAACATGGCATGTGAGATAGCAAACAGCTTCAGCACATCAGCAAATGATGTTTGTGGAACTTATGCAGATATATGATGTAAATTTCATATCTCTGATGCCTCTGTGTATGATGCACTGGTCCCAAATCACTGCCATGTTGTCATGTGTACGGAGCAGCACCACATTGGGCTGCATGGAGATCCTCCATGGCTAATCAGGTACCTTACCACAACAGTTCGAGTGATAGCCCAAACCAGATCCTGTACAGTCACAAATACAGCAGACACACATATTTCAGACTGCTGACATGAGACACAGAGGATAGTATGCAGTCTTGTCCCTCCCCCCCCCCAAACCCCCAATTTCTCTGTCAATCACTGCCCCTTTAAATGTAATCCAACCTCTCTGCCCCTCTCTATCTGGCCGCCAAAACTGCCCTTCCATTCCCTCCTTGAGACCTGCAACTGGTGTGATCTGGTCATCAGCGCTTCTGCCCATGGGACTTGTTGCTACCCCGGGCACAATCTTCTTGACTTTGCGGCCTTGCATGCAGAGCTCTGCTGCCCACAGGACTTGTAGCTCCTGTAGGCACAATCTTCTCTTCTGGGCTGCAAAGACAAGAAGACCATGCCTGCGGGAGCAGCACATAAGCTTCTCCCATGGGCATAATCTTCTTGTCTTTGTGGACTTGTATGCAGAGCTCTGCAGCCTGCAGGACTTGTTGCTCATACGGGCACGATCTTCCCTTATTGACTGCAAATGTGGCCTTGCAGAACTCTGCTGCCCATGGGACTTGCTGCTTCCATGGGCACGATCTTTGTCTGGACTACAGTCTCAATACAGAGGTGATCATGGCCCAGACAGGAAGATTATGCCCGTGGGAGCAGCAAGTACCGCAGGCAGAAGACAACTTTCTTTCTGGGCCTTGCAGGAGATGGGGGAGCAGGCTGGGCATTGGGAGACGGCTAGCTCTGGTGCTCCCCTGACATCAGCGCCCTCCTGCAGTACTTACCCCATTTATGAGGTAGTGCCAGCCCTGGTGCTGCTGAATATTTCTTCTGACCTCTTCGACACTGTCCAGTCTGAAGTATCAGATAGCAGTGATATTTAGCCACTATCCAAAGAAGTTATTTGGATAAATTTAGGACATCTGAAAGGCTGAGCTAAAGTTATCTGGTTAACTATCCAGATACTGGTGTTGAACATCTGGGATTTTTCAGCCACATTAGCAAGTGTTTAAAAATAACATCAACCACCAAAGATTAGTGTCTGGTATGAAATGATGTCAGGCGCCTTCTTTGGCCCTTTTCAAATCCAGGCTAAAAACATACCCCTGATCTCCCTCATGCTTCCTTACCATTCCCTCAAGATTTAAAAAATACAATGAAGAAGAATTCCTTGACATAATAATCCCTAATTTATCTACATCACCAATAAACCTAGATGCAGCAGTAACGAACTGGCACAAAACCATCAAAAACGCTGCAGCTAATAAACAAATAACTAAGAAAAACACGCACCCTAAAAAGGTCAAACCCCCTGGTACAATAAAGATTTAAAGCTAATGAAAAAGAACTTAAGAAAAGCCGAATATAAATGGCGGAAAAATAAAAACACAATTACAAAAGACTCATACCTCACGCTACTTAACAAGTATAAAGACGCAATAAACAATGCCAAGAAAAATTACCACGCCTCTATCTTAAACAATGCAATAAATAGACCTAGAGAACTTTTCTCAATTGTCCAAAAGCTGACTAATAATAATCACAACTCCAGCAATGAAATCACAGACATTACCCCACAAACACTGGCAAATTACTACATGAACAAGACAAAGTACCATCCCATACCACCTAAGCCAGTAGACACTTCCCAAATACTCAACACAGATGAATGGTCTGTATTTGAACCTTTAACAAAAGTTGAACTCAAATCCATCATCACAAACATTAATACTACAACATCACTACTTGACCCTTGTCCAGTAACCTGGATAAAGAACTCCCTACCTGTACTCTCTCAGTTCATCCTCCCAATAATAAACCTCTCCCTAAAAAGTGGATATCTACACGGGGCTCTAAAACACGCACAGATCCGCCCAATCCTAAAAAATACTACCCTTGACAAATCATCACCTAATTCTTACAGACCCATATCGAGTATTCCATTCATGGCCAAATTAATTGAAAAAACTGTACAAATTCAAACACAAGAATTCATTGATAGCTCAGCCCCACTTGACGACCAGCAATATGGGTTTCGCCCCAGACACGGAGTAGAATCACTACTAACAGTGCTAATCGATACACTTGTGAGGGGAATAGACAAACCTAAACAAGCATTCTTACTCATATTCATAGACGTGTCTGCAGCCTTCGACAGCGTTCACCATTCAATAATGATCAATAAACTTAAACAAATAGGTATTAAATCCACTGTCCTAAAGTGGTTTAATTCTTATCTAACAGAACGATCACAAACGGTACAAATCGGTAATCTCTCATCAAAAACATACAAACAAGAACTAGGCCTCCCACAAGGCTCAGCTCTGTCAGCGTTGCTTTTTAACATATATCTAAAACACATCTGTAAAATATTTAAAAAATTCAATGTCCTCTATCACCTATATGCGGACGACATAATGATGTATGTCCCATTCAAAATCCCAAATATCCCTACACAACTCATTAACGACTGCCTCACTGAAATCAACACCTGGCTAAATGAAAACAATCTGCACATCAATCACTCAAAAACAGAAGCCCTAATAGTAACTAAATGCACAACATTTATTCCCACCTCGCATATTACATTGCAAAATAATAATATCATACTAAAAACTGAAATACGCTACTTAGGTGTTATACTGGATAAACATCTCAGCATGGACACACATGTAAGAAACATAGCAAAAAAAGTTTACTTTAAACTAAAAATATTAAAGCAACTCCGCCCACTAATGCACCTACAGGATTTCCAACGCGTCATACAAGCAATCATAACCCCACATTTTGACTTCGCAAACCTAACCTTACTTGGCGTAACCAAGGAAGCTATAAAAAAACTTCAATTATTTATTTATTTATTTATTTAACAAGCGCTTATATACCGCAGCTTCCAGAGATCAGCTGCGGTTCACAATTAACAACAGTCAACAAAAGCATAGTTTGTTTTACATGTAACGTCATATAACTATATACAATGTAAATTTAACAGAAAATGTTGAACAAATTGGCACATAACGGTGCAACACTTTATACATTATATATACATATACATTTTATGTGAGGTATAACCGTATTGAGTTCTGATTCAATTGGGGGGGATTATCTTTTCTGATATAGTGGGATGTTGAGCATAGAGTTAGTGATTATCCATTATCTAGTTCTTTTAAGGGTTGGTCTATGCTATTGTAGTGAATTGTGAAAAGGTGTGTTTTCAGTTTTTTACGGAAATCATTAATCTCTGTTGACATTCTTAGTTCAACAGGGAGGGCATTCCAGGCTATTGGGGCTGCATGAGAGAACGCTCTGTTGCTTGTTGATTTTTTTGTTTTTATGAAGTCATTGGGGGTTTTGAGTTTATTCAGATGACTTTTTCTTTGAGTAGGTTTTGGATTTTCTTTTGTAATTAAGTTACTTAATGTTCTTGGTGCCATGTCAAATAGTGTTTTAAATACAGTTATTAGTGTTTTGTATGTTATTCGGCTTTGAATTGGTAGCCAGCGAAGTGAAGCTAGTATTGGTGTTATATGTTGATGAGAGTGTGTTTTTGTTATAATCCTCGCTGCTGAGTTTTGTGCAATTTGCAGTCTTTTAATGTTATGTTTTGATGTACCTAATAATATAAGATTAGCAAAGTCAAAGTGGGGGGTTATGGTGGCTTGGATTATACTGATGAAATCATGTATGTATACAAGCGGTCTAAGTTGTTTCAGTGTTTTGAGTTTGAAATAGATTTTCTTTGTGATGTTCCTGATATGGGTATCTAATGTGAGGTGTTTGTCTATAATGACCCCTAAGTATCTCACTTCATTTTTATTTTAATTTCTTGGTTTTGAAGTGTTATATGTGTAGGTGGGGTGTAGTCTTGATTTTTAGTGACAATTAGCACTTCGGTTTTTGAATGGTTTATTTGAAGATTGTGGGCATTTAGCCATAAAGTTATTTCATTAAAACAATCTGATAGTAGCTGCAACGGTATGTTAGGAATTGTGAAAGGGATGTACATCATAATATCATCTGCATATAGATGATAGAGTACACCATATTTTTTAAAGATGTCGCAAACAGGTTTTATATATATATTAAATAGCAGAGCTGAGAGCGCTGAGCCCTGTGGTAAACCTGTTTCAAATTTATATGATTCCGATGTTTGATTGCCTATTCTGACATTTTGGGTTCTATTGCTCAGATAAGACGTGAACCATTTATGCGCTGTAGAGTATATTCCTATGTATCTTAAGTTGTTCAGTATTATTGAATGGTGAACACTATCAAAAGCGGCTGATATGTCTATAAATAAGAGGATGAAAGCTTTTTTGTGGTTGTCAATTCCTCTTAGGAGTGTATCGGTCAGAACAGTCAAAAGTGTTTCCACTCCATGCTTAGGACGAAATCCATATTGTTGGTCGTCAAGAGGGTAGGATGAATCAAGGAAATCTTGTGTCTGTATTTGTACGGTTTTTTCTATGACTTTAGCTAAGAAAGGTATGCTTGATATAGGTCAATAAGATTTCGGGGCAGTTTTGTCAAGTGAGTTATTCTTCAGTATTGGTCTGATTTGTACATGTTTAAGTGATGGCGGGAGGTATCCTTGGAGTAGTGATAGATTAACCATGGAGAGTATGAAGGGTAGAAGAGTTGGGAGTGTGTTTTTTATCCAGGTTACTGGGCAGGGGTCGAGGTAAGAAGTTGTGGTATTGAGGTTGAGAATGATATTTTTAATGATGTTTTGGATATGGAGTGAAATTCTGGCCATTCATTTAGCATGTGGAGGGGTTTGTAGATAGGGTCTAGTGTCATTGGTGAGTGTTTTGTTTTGTTTTGGTAATAATTGGCTAGAGTTTGTACTGAGATGTCAGTGATTTCCTTGCTAGTATTTTGGGAAGTGTTTGTTATGTTGTTAACAATTGAAAAAAGTTCCCTTGGTCTATTATATGATTTTGATAGGATTGTAGCGTAATAATTTTTCTTTGAGGTATCGATAGCATCTTTATAAAGTGTAAGGTGGTTGTAGAATATTTCCTTTTCGATGGTAGATTTAGTTTTACGCCATTTGCGTTCAAGGTTTCTAAGTTCTCTTTTCATTTGTTTTAATGTGCTATTAAACCATGGTGTACGGTTGGTTTTTGAGTGAGTTTGTTTTTTATTAAGTTGAGTTATTTTGGCTGCATTGTTTATGGTAGTGTGCCAGGTTTTGACGGCTTCATCCAGGTTTGTTGGGGATAGAGTAAGGTGAGGGATTGTGGAATCTAGAAACTCAATTTCATTAAATTTCTTAAATTTTATAGTCTGGTCATTTCCAGTGTGTTTTTTGATGGAGTTAGTATTGTAGTTGAGATTTAGTTTGATCATGTGATGATCAGACCAAGGTATTTGAGAACATTCTAATGAGTCTGGTTTAAACAGATTATAGATTGTGTTGGGTATTAGTACAAGATCAAGAGTGCCACCCTTGGTGTGGGTAGGTGTATTTATTACTTGATGGAAGTCTAAATCAGATATCATTTCAAGAAAAAGATTGGATTCATTTATTGGTAGTGAGGGAAGGTTGAAATCACCTAGGGCAACTAGTGGATTCTGTTCTGAAGATGAGTTGAAGAGTTCAATTAGTGAGTGGAGGCTGTTTGCATTTTGGTTGGGGGGTCTGTAAATTAAACATATTCTAAGGTGGTCTATTTTTATTATAAGAATGTCGGTGTTGTTGTTTGAGTTAGTTAGTATTTTTTTAGCTTTTAGTGTTTTATTTGTCATAATCAATACACCACCTCCTTTTCTGTTGGCTCTATGTGAATAGAAGATATCGTAGGTGGCGTTGTCAAGTTGATTTAGAGTAACTGTATCTGTATCAGAGAGCCAAGTCTCTGTTATACATAGTATATCAGGCTTTGAGTCGGTCAGTAGATCATTAATTATAGGGATTTTATTTTTTAAAGATCGAGCATTTATAAGGGTGCATGATAAAGAAGTTGATTTGTAGTGGTGGTCTAACTGAGTGATATGTTGTATTTTAGTTTGCTTTATTTGGATAAGTCTGTGGTAGTTTATTTTAGTTTGGTTATATATGGGGAGTAATGACCAATATGGGGGTTGTTCCGGTTTGTTGTGTGTATGATTGGAATTGTTTTATAGTTTTTACTGTTAAGTGTTAGAGTTAGGTCAACTAGGATTGTTAGGAGGATGCAGGTGTAGGTCGCTTTTAGGAACATAGTTGTTGTAGGTGTCATTTGTGTCAATGAGGTGAGATTGAATAGTGTTTGATTTGCACAAAACGCAGCAGCGAGGACCATAACGAAAGCCCCACCTTTCCAACATATAACCCCAATTTTAGAATATCTACACTGGCTCCCGATTCAAAGCCGCATAGAATACAAAACTATATTAACCACCTACAAAGCCATAACAAAAACAGCACCCTTGCCCATAAATAACCTTATCAAAATAGAACCTACCCATAATCTACAAAGGAGAGACCAGTTAAATAAACTAACCACACCAAAAGAATTCATTAGGGCCAATAAATCCACTAACAAGAAAGCCTTCTCCCATGCAGCCCCCATCTTGTGGAACACAATCCCAATAGAATTAAGACAATTACCCGACATAATGGAGTTCAGAAAAAAACTCAAAACACACTTATTTACAAAGCATTATGGATCTTTGACCAGCCCATCCCACCCCCCCCAACTGGATAAAGGATAATCCTACCCCGAGTAATACACAACTCAACAAAAGAATGAAGTGCTACAACCCCTAAAACAAAGCGAATAAGTAAATGAAAAACAGAACAATGTATATAATTTAATTATGTTCAACTGTACATAGTTTACTAATTGTTAATTGTTAATTGTTAACTGTATTTACCTAGCTACAAATGTTATATGTAAAAACAGACCACACTGTTTATTGTTGTTATATGGAAACCGCACCTGATCAATGGAAGGAGCGGTATATAAATAATCTGTTAATTAAATTAAATTAAAATTAAATGTATCCTGCGTCTATAGCTACTGTGTTGTCTGTCTTGACTACATGTGTTTATGCAGTGCTGCATACGTCATGTAGCACTATACAAATGCTCAGCAGTAGTAGTAATTGTAGATGTATTCGAGTTATTTCTGATGTTCTGGTTTATCTGCATTCTTTTATTGTGGACCTCAGTTTCATGAATGTAGCTTATGCTTTTCCTGTTGATACACCTGTTTGGATTTTGGTTCTTGCATGATGTGAATTGGTTTCTTTTGTTTTCTGTGAACCGGACATTTCAAAATTAGTTAAAAATAAAAAACAAAAGTAAATGCTGATGTGGAAAACTAAATATGTGGAGGATAAGTTTATAAAGTCACGCCTAGTTAAGATGTGCTTTCTCATGCCTATTTTATGTCTGCGTTATAAAATCAAGTACATGCATACTTGACACTTGACTTTATAAACTAGTAGCATAAATGGCAGAGGACACACCTTAAGTTGGTGCAAGTTAAGGTGCGATGACTTCCACCAGCCCTAGGGTGCTTTGACTAAAGTGCAGTAAGGTTTTGCACTTAACCATGTTTTTTGAGTGAAAATTAATGAGCGGGAAGTGCAAAGGTTGTACAGTAGCTGTCGGGGGCATGGCCAGAATGTTCCCTGTAGTTACTCCACTGAAAAGTCCCTTACTGCACATTAATGTCAGTCACAATTAGCGTGGGTGCACTTAACGCCACCTATTAAGATGATGTCATGTGCACCTATGCTAGTTCCATCATTGACAGCATTGACAGCATGCAGTATCATGTTGTTGTTGTTAAGTGCTGTCGAGTCGGAATTGACTCATGGCGACCTTCTGGATAGTTGTCCTAAATTGTGCTTGGTCTTCAATCAGGTGGCTCATTGTTGACAGACTGGTACCCGTAACTGCTGTTATTGTATCAATCCATCTCATTGCTGGCCTTCCTCTTTTGCGTTGACCTTCTATCTTGCCAAGCATGATGTCTTTCTCTAATTGCAGTTAGCTCATGAAGTATCATGAGCTAACTGCAATTTGCAGTCCACGCCCACTCTCTGTCGATAACCTGCCCATTCCCCATCCCATTGCATGATGAGCAATTTACACAGGAATCAGCATGGGGGTAACTGTCATGCCAGCACGGTAAGAGTTACTTCCCTATGCTAACAGTTACTGTGCGTTAAAGCACTTATTAACCACTTAGCGTGCTTTAGTAAAAGAGTTCCTATGTGCTCACTGAATCGTGCTGTCTGTAGTGCTTCTAGTATGTGTTAAAAAACCTTTCTCTGTGTTAACTGAGAGGGAAACTGCTGGGAACACCCCCAACAGTTAACATAGGGGTTCTGCAGTCATCATGGGTTAATTTTGTCAATTAACATATTGCAACTGCAAAAATCTTTAGGTACGTTAGTAAACCAGGCCAATAATTTCATTATCATTAAAACCATGCAAGGGTGCATTAAATCACATATTGCACAAAACGAGTAGAATTATTTTTATTTTTTTATTTGAACAGTTTTATATTCCACAGGCTGTGATAAGGAAGCTTATCATAGTTCAGGAGGGAGCTATAAAAGAGGTGAATTGGCTCTGAACAAGCAACCTGTCTTTGCTGATAGAAATACTAAAACAGAATGTTTTCATAAAAGACTACCAGTCCCAGAAAGCACCAGGTTTCAAACAGCCTCTAGAAGAGCTGAAGTGGGGAAACGTGTGTTCAATCAGGAGAGCTATGAGGTAATCCCCAATCACTCATCTCCAAGGGCAGGGCTTGATTCAGCACACCTGGGCTGTGCTAGGGTGGAGTGTCCCTCTAAGCACTTTAAAAGTAAAATATATTCTACACAGAGACAGAACAGGAACCGTGAGCACAAGGAGATCCAGAAACAGAAGCCATTGGAGAAAGAAGAGAGAGGACTACAACAGCAGAAGCAACGTGGAAGGAAGAAGAGAAAGACATCTTGGAGGTCTAAAGAAGGAGCTCACAGCAGTACATGTGTTAGGAGTGATTCCAGAGGCAAGCATACTCCATTGGACTGGAGGAAGCCAGAGGAGTGGAGTTATAGAGCCAGGAATTCCCAGACGGCACCTTTGAAGGAGACGGCTGCATTTGGAAGGGGCCCTAAGACCGGTGCAAGAAGGTATGTGAAGAGAGACCCAGTGTCCAGGGATCTTGATTGGAAGGCTGGACATAAAAGCTGGACTACTTATTGGCCAGGATACCTGGAGAGGAAACCTAACAGCAAGGGGATCACAGGTATGAACTTTGATCTATGCCCTAGCTCTTCACCGGAAAGATGGCAGGGAAACAAATATTATCCTGAGAGTGATCAATTAAGGAATTCCTCTGAGCCAGACCATGATATTGATTCCATGATATTTGAGGAAGAAGGAGATATATCAAATGACCAATTGGAATACATGGATTGCTCTCTGTCTAGGCTGCTGTTTTAAAGTAGTTTCTCACTATTACAACAACCACCAAAAGGAACTGTAACTTGTTCTTTTATCTACCCAGAAAAGTCTCTGCAAGAAAGTTTTAGGGTAGGATTGAGCCACGTAGAGAGAGTGAACCAGCAAAGGGGTTTGCAGCTGGCTAATTATTTGTAATTGAGCCAAGCACAAGTGCACGTGAGCTCTAGAAGGAAACTTCTTCTTTGTGTGTGTGAATAGAAGAAAGTTGTCCTTGATAAAGAACAGTTTTTTTGTTACTTTTGGGTTTGTTTTTGCCTTTTGGAGAACTGCTAAGAAGGTCATTAGCAGGAGCCATCAAAAAGACCTTTTCTGTTTCCCATCAAGGTCTTTATTGATTTATTGCTTAAGAAGTTCAGTTACCTTATAACATGTTTTGTTTTTCCTGAGTACAATACTGGAAGCAAGTGTCCTTTTGTGTTACCAAGTAAATCTGTGTGGGAGAATTAACCCCATGAATAAAATCTGTTTTTCTTTGCTTACACTCGAGCATCACAACTCATTATTTTGTGAACGGCTGATTCTGGTATAAATGAACTACATTCCCCACAATCCTTTGCAAGTCATAATAATATTTTGCCTTTGCTAAGACTGTGGACATTCACGACCAGCGCCCCCGTTTACAAGGTCAAGAGATAAACTGAAACTGCAGCAAGTTGTGTGGAGAGCTTTGGTAAAGGCGCCATGCCAAACCCAGGAGGCTGCTGATGAGATGGCCTCATACCGAAGTAAAGGGATTATGTGGACCTGGCTATAGCACATACAAGCTTAATTTACACTGGTTACTTTAACTTTTAAGTCTAGCCTTGGATTAAGTGCATGACTTTTTTTGTCTCATCTAACGGGATTGTTAATACAGGGGTGATCTAGGGCCCCTTTTACTAAAGCCCACTAAGTGGTTAATGTGCATTCATGGTAAAGGCAGCACATTAACTGTTAGGGATGTGTTCAGTATGTCCCCAGCAGCTAACATGCTGAAGGTTTTCCTAACGTGTGAGCCACTACATTAGATTCACCTGATACCTCTTATAGAGGCGTCATTAGGTGAACCCATGTTACGAGCTGCATTGCCACTGAGCATGGGCAATTGCCCTGGTGCTAGTGGTAATGCACTCTCCACATCCACTCTCTACCCCATCACACGAACAAAGATTAACATGCTTTTTAGTGTGTTAAGGCAGACACTATTGTGTGTTAGTGTCCCCTGTAACCATGTGTTAAAATGTCCGTTAAATAGCTAATGAGCTTTAGTGAAAGAGGCTCTTAGTGTACATAAACGCTGATGAGAATATGCTGCATTCAGAGCAGACATTAGACAGCAAAGTAGCTGATGATCGGTGCAAATAAATAGTTTAATATGAAAAAACAGCCTTTTCTATATTGTTTCGTTTATCTACTTGCATATTTGCAACATTTTCAAATGTCCTGACCAAGCTTGACTCTAACATCAACATTACTTGACAAGCGCTTTGCTTGCAGTCCTCTTCACTTTGCATTAAATTCTAACAAGCGCATTCATTTATAGAATACCAATGAATCAGGTTATCATTGCTGTAGCCTCCTTTTGACAAAATGAAATCGCAATCTTCCCACATTGTTGTCTAACTTATAGTCTTTTGATAGAAGTCTAGTTAACCATAACTCATCATGACAAGGTCAATGTTTCAAATAAGGCAGAATATCACATGGAGGAAGGGGGATGTAGCGGACACTTTTGCTGCGTTCACTGTTTTTATTAATACTAGGATCAAGAATATTGGAGTCTTATGTGGTCCAGTATTTCCAATGAGTACAGTTAGATGTGCAGGTGTGCTACAAAAGGTATAAACCTATTTGATGGAGGACTGCAAAGCAATTTGAATGACGTAAATGAAGCACATTTTTTGGGTGGGGGGGGGCGAGGCTTGCTCACATGTGATGCTGCTTATAGCTTTAGTTTTATTAATGTCTGGAAATGCAATTTATTATTTAAAGGAGGAAGGCATCCAACAAGAAATGTCCAAGCAGCTGACCATAATGTTGTGTTCTGCTTCATTTACAGTAGCTAGGCGCTGAACTACACCTTAGGGATTTATGGGAAAGGTTGTCACCAACTTACTTCTATTTCATTGACATTATAAACCTAACCATAAAAAGGGTTCTCTCATTCTGAGAAATTCCTTCAAAAATAGAACTCTGTGTCTTTTATACAAAAATACCAACACTGCTAACTAAAACATAGAAGGTTCAGCAACTGTGCTCAAGTTAACACAATATGAACAATAGGACTGATATTTATTTTATTTATTTATTTATTTAGCAATCATTTATAACCCGCTTAGCTATATTGTTGCTGGGCTAACCTGTGAATTTTCAGCTGTAATCTAGCTGACTGGATTACAGCTGATAATAGTTTCAGATCTAGCTGACTAAAAGATAGTCTACTAGATTTAAGTCTGTTCTCCCTGTTCACAGAGAAAACTGACCGATTACTACCTACTACTACTTCTCATTTGTATAGCACATAAGAGACAGTCCCTTCTTTATAGAGTTTACAAACAGAACAAACAAAGGACTAGGATAAGTATTTAAAGGAAATGATGAAAAAACACATGGGTATTAAGCTGCAGCAAAGATACAGAAATGACAAGATATCAACCAGGTTCCACAGCAATGTTCTTGTAAAGCCTGTGTAAAAAGAGTGGACTTTATTTATTTATTTATTTAATTTTCTTATATACCGCGCTATTTGTCATCAGTGCGGTTTACATTGAAACAATACAACAATTGGTCAGATATAACAGACCTATTACAAGTAACAGGAAAATTAACATGGAAGTAAACAGGGAAATCATTTATATTTCTAGAAAATACATGTTGGAGATATATAAAATCTATACAGTTAGTTAGGGTAGGTATGAGGTTAAAAGGATGGGGGAGGGGAAGGGGTGTTTAGGTGTTTGAAGTGTGCGATGAAAAGGTGGTATTTAAGGGCTTTTTTGAATTGTTTGATGTCTTTAATTGCTCTGATATTGGGAGGGAGTTTGTTCAAACATCTAGGAGCATAATTCGAAAAAGCCCTATTGATGGATGATTGATTAGCTTTTAAGGAAACTTTTGGTATAAGTAGTGTGTCAACCATTTGCTAATAAGATGATTGGCATAACCCTCCAGTTCTTTAGCAAGTTTTCCTAATTTTAGAAAATTCCTTTGCAAATAAATAATTGCACATGCAAATGTGGTTATGCACATTATATGCTGTTTTTCATGTTCTCTTCCATTTGCTAACACAAATGTACTTATGTTCCTTGGCTTCTAAGATAGCTGGCTAGCATTAAAAATCATCAGAACACCTTTTAGTTGGAAAGGCAAAAAAAAAACCCCAATCTCCAGCCCTGCCCCCAAGCTCTCTATTGATACTGTGTTGTGCAAAATATTGGTGGGGCCATGGTCTCTGTGGCCCACTCCTTTCTGCTGCCTACGGCTAGCTGAGTAACTTCCTACTCTGATCTATCTCTGCTGCCAGAACTATTCAAAATTGGAGTAGCTAAATACATTGAAACTCAGTTGCAGTGGATTTTCAAAATGTCCAGCCTCACCATCTAATCCTTGAACGTAGGAAGCTGATGCCATTGAAAATCTACCCCTATGCCTTTAATGCACTTATTACCTGTATTTGAGGCTGCAAAACTAGAAAATAGCCTACTTCTAGAATGAGCCTCACTGTTAAGGTTTGGTTGGAGTTATATGTTGCTATGACATTGCTAAAAGAGCATTTAGAGAGAATTCTTCATGTAGCTGAAAACTCTACCCAGCTGTTTCTCTTTAAAAATCGGCAAGTGTAAACAACCCACGCTAAATCTGACCCCTTACTATTTGTGCAGTTGAGGAAGGGAAGCAGAACAGTGCTAAAGGCACACTGGAATGCACATTGCCAAACAGCACAGGGCCATGACCGTTAATGCAGGATGGTTCCCATGCTAAGTGCTCAATCTGCATTAGAGGTGCAAGTGGGCAGGGTAGGGATGGAGAGTGGGTGTGGTGAGCTTGGCGCAGTTAGCATTGGGTTAACACCGCGCATTAACTGCATTAGGGTGGGTTCATCGAACGCCACCTCAATAGGAGGTGTTATGTGCCGCCACGCTAATGCAGCACATGCTATAGGACTGGCTCCACATTAACTGCCACTGAAATGCTTTCTACACCTCTGACAGCACAGGTGTGTTGCAAGGAATGCACCAGGGTTTTGTCATTAATTGCGCCATTAGATGCAACACGTTAGCACCTGTTAGTAACTGATTGCCCCAGTGTTATATTTGCAGGCACACCATTTTGCATTGGTTAAATATCCTTATTATTGCTGTCATGGCGTAAGGCAAATAGTGCCTATGGAAACAGAAGAAGATGTGCAGAGCAGTTTTAAAATGGGCAGCTCAAAGCACATGGCTAGGGGTTGCTATAGGCAACCAACCAAAACACTAGCACCGGGTGTAGGTAAATGCTCCAGCAAAGCATTACCTCATAGCTCATTAGAGGAGCAGGAACAGCTGCAGAGACTTGAGCTTATGAGAAACTCAAAGAATGACACACTTAAAATAGAGTCAGTCTTGAGCAGAAGCAGAACACACGGGAGAGCTAACCAGGACACATACCTGAGAATTTCAGACGGAGATTCCAGCAGCACCTCAGAGGAGTTTGCCCAAGAGGGAATACCGGAGGTTAGTGCCAGAGAGTTGAGCTGCACTGAACCAGAGTCTGGTCATTGGGGACACAGAGGGATTCCTATCAGCAAACGGAGAGAGGCTGTGAGAGGGAATTTCCATGAGAGCAGGTACCTGGGGAATAGAAGCTCTTGTCCAAGGGAGATTTCCAGGCTCAAAGAAGCATGTCTTGTAAGGGGAAGTGAAAAGCTTTCGAGGGAGAAAGGCTATTTTCAGCTTCCCAGCTACAAAGGTTCCGGCAGAGGCCAGCCTGAAGAAAGGCCAATTCCCTGTAGTAGAGGGGTACTTGAAAAGCAGGATTTTACACATGCTTGTCCTGAAGTGTATGGCCCTCTAGAGGGAAAGTCTACACTGCATGGTAACTTTCCCTTCCACTTTAATAGTGAGGAAGAGAGAAGCCCTTGCCAGAGAGAGGAGGGATTTTTGAATACTGGTGCAAGTTCCAATCCCACAGAAGTGAATTGCAGGGAAGCTCATGAGGCCATGGACTGTGATTACTGTGTGGAAAACTCAGAGGATTTCCAAATGTATTGTACACTTGTATTTGCGGATAATGTGACCTCTCTCTGCTGAAGTGTGCAGAAGGGAAATCTGTTTAAAGGAACAGATTTCAATTCACAGCTGTTGTAAGGTACAAGGCTTGTTTTGCACTTTTTGTTTTGCCTTAAGCTGAAAAGAAGCATTCCTTTGTAATTTTCGTAGTTCCATTTTGTGTTACACCAGAAGCATGGTTTATTTTCCTTTGTGATTCCTGACTGCAGAAGTTCTCCCGGGAAGGGAAATAGAATACCTCTTTAACAGCCTAGCTACTCGTCCACGACTACACTCTTTTTATTGAATAGCTAGTGGGACTTCAACTCCCAGGGGGCACTACTTGTCCCTGCTACCTAAGAAGATGCCTCACTGAAACCCTCAGGTCCTTTGCCTTCGGGAGTAAGTAGGTGCGTGACAATTGGCGACGTTTTTGGATTTTTGCATAAGGATTTAAAAGGACTGCACAAAGAACTACGGTCTGCTGGAGAAAACTGTTTTCCAGAGAGGGAGAGCCGTCTGGAAAATTCCTGCTGCCAGGTACTGGACCCAGAAAAAACTTTCTCACAAGCTGAACCCTACATGAAGGCTCAGGTAAAAGTTACCTAGTCATAAGTGGGGAGGACAAAAGTGAGAGAGGGGGCGCTGGTGGGCAGAGAAATAGACGGTGGAAAGAAAAAAAAAAAAAAAGGAAGTTGCGGTATCGCACTTGGTTTTTTTTGTTTTGTCTTTCTCTCTCTACAGGTACATCAAGGCTGAGAATGGAGCCACAGGATGTAATACACTGGATGAAGACACAGTGGGACAAGCAGATGGAGCTCATTCGCTATCTCCAGGAGCAGACTACGCGGACCATACAAGAACAACAGAAGCCCCTGATGGAGACCTTGGACGCGCTTTTAAAGAAGCCGCTAGATGCCACAGCTGACGTCCCCATGGTATTCCAAGGATCAGGACTGAGTTCGTATGGTGCTTTTTCAATGGGACAACTAAAGCCGCATGACAATTTAGATGACTATCTTGACGCTTTTGAGCGGATAGCTACAGCTCTGAAATGGCCAGAGGAGCAGTGGGCCACTAGGTTTGCCATTTCGCTCACTGGCGAGGCCCTTTCGACTTACAAAGCTATGCCGGCTGATTTAGCTTCTAATTATATAGAGGTTAAAAAAGCAGTAAAAGATAGGTTGGGGCTCACACCTCTACATTACCACAGAATGTTCAGGGAGGCAGTAATTAAGCCTCAGGAGACCCCTAAGGCCCTGGCGCAGCGACTGAAAGGTTTAGCCAGAAAATGGTTACTGGCAGAGGGAAATACCCTGGAAACAGTCCTCAATAGAATTGTGCTGGAGCAATTCATGCAGGCTGTTCCCAGCGGTGTAAAAACATTTCTGACACTCCAGCACTGCCAAACCTCGGAGGAGGCAGCCACTCTTGCGGAGCGGTATTTCGCCGCAGAGAGGACTAACACCTCAGGGCAAGGTATCTGGCCAGCAGATGGTAAGAAAGATAGTGGCAGAAAAGGAAAATGTTTGTATGATAAACTGTATAAGCCTGAAATGTCTAATGTGAATGACTCTGATAGTAATAATGTCTTATCTGTACCCAAAGGAAAATGTTTCAGTTGTGGGAAGAAAGGACATTTTCAGAGATCCTGCCCAGAAAGAACAGTCCTGGTGACAGGAACAGAGGAGACAGATCAGGATGAATTCCTTATCCAGGTTCAAGTGGAAGGTATTCCTACACTAGCTCTACTTGACTCGGGGGCTGACCAGAGCATGATTTCAAGGAGGCTCTGGGAAGCTATTGAGGGGCACCGCCAGTCGCCCCCGAGTCAAGCAGAAGGCCAAGTTCGTGTCAGGTGCGTGCACGGCGCAGCCTCACACTACCCCTTACACAATGTAGTGATAAATGCATTAGGAACCAAGCAACACATGTTAGTGGCTATAGTTCCAAAGCTACCAAGGGAGGTTGTCTTGGGGCGGGACTGGCTACCATTTTTCCAGAAAATGGACGGGAAGCTTAACAAACCTGACCTAAGGTCCAACCAACACCAGGTAGGGACACAGGAAATAGAGATAGAAGCTTTGGCCGCTAAACTCCTGAATCCCTTGTTTGGCAAGGTACAGAAAACTAGAGCACATCCACAGGTTCCCAAGAAGGGGGCACCCTTAGGGAAATCTAAAATCGTGCTCCAGTTCTGTAAGGCAACAAAACTAGCCAAAAGCCCACAGAGAGCCACCCCAGAAGCAGTGGGCTATGACCTATTTAGTGCTGAGGAAGCCGTAGTTGCAAAAGGGGGCGAGGCCTTAGTCGACACAGGCATACAGGTGAAAATCCCAGATGGCTGCTACGGTCGTATCGCCCCAAGGTCAGGTCTAGCAGTTAAGTTTTTTTTGGATATAGGGGCAGGGGTAATAGATCCCGATTATAGAGGCCGCATCAAAGTCTTGATCTTCAACTTCGGTGAGAAGGACTTTACGATTCAAGTAGGCGACCGCATCGCTCAACTAATATGCGAGCGAGTGGGTTTTCCCATAATAGAGGAGGTGTCCTCGTTACCATCTACCACTAGGGGAGAAAAAGGGTTCGGGTCGATGGGCCAAAGTGAAGTAAAAATCATGACGGCCCTAGCGGAGGAACCTAAGGAGGAAGATCTGGGTCCTCAAATTACAGATTTGAAGGACAAGCCAAAACCTAGGTTAGGTCAAGGGCTTTCTCAGCAACAACAACAAGAATTGGCCCAAGTCCTGGACAGGTTCTCGGACGTCTTAACCACGAAACCCGGGGAAACTCACGTAGTGGCCCATGAAATTATTACCGCACCAGGGCGAGTAATTAGGCAGCGCCCCTACCGCATGCCAGAGTCCAAAAAGAAAGAAATAGTGGAACAGGTAAGGGAGATGGTTAAATTAGGTGTCATAGAGGAGTCACGCAGCCCCTGGTCTAGCCCAGTGGTGCTGGTACCCAAACCGGATGGGTCTATCAGATTCTGTATAGATTTTCGCCGGGTGAATGAAATTTCACAGTTCGATGCCTATCCGATGCCCCGGATTGACGATTTATTAGATCGCTTGGGGCAGGCGAGATATTTAACAACCCTTGACCTCACAAAAGGGTATTGGCAGGTACCCCTAACGAAAGAGTCCAAGCCCAAAACAGCGTTTAGTACGCCTATAGGGCTATTTCAATTCCAGCGCATGCCATTCGGCTTACATGGCGCCGCTGCCACCTGCCAGCGCTTGGTGGATCAGGTCCTGAGACCCCACCACGATTACACATTGGCATATATGGATGACGTTATTATTTACAGTACGACATGGACCCAACACCTCGCAAGAATAGAGGCCGTACTTAGGGCACTACGCAAGGCTGGCTTAACGTTAAATCCGGCCAAGTGTTTATTCGCCACAGAAGAAGCTAAGTATTTGGGCCATATGGTTGGGAGGGGGGTAGTAAGGCCCCTAGCCTGTAAAATTGAAAGCGTCAGAAACTTTCCCCGTCCGGGAACAAAAAAGCAGGTGCACAGTTTTCTTGGGTTGATAGGATACTATCACAGGTTTATACCTCGCTTTGCCGAGGAGAGTATCCTATTTACTGAAATGTTGCGAAAAAACGCACCCAATACGGTAAAGTGGTCCTCGGAGGCCAAACAGGCCTTTACTGTCCTGAAGGAGAAACTCTGCATGGCACCAGTGCTAAGGGGGATAGATTTTAACCTACCCTTTATAGTACAGACAGACGCGTCCGAAACAGGGTTAGGAGCAGTAATGGCGCAAGTATTTGAGGGGGTAGAACACCCCGTAACGTATTTAAGCCGGAAGCTCACCAAAACGGAACGGAATTACTCCACGATAGAGAAGGAGTGCCTGGCGATTAAATGGGCAGTGGAGGCATTGCGCTTCTATTTAACTGGCAGGCAGTTCCTTTTGGTCACAGATCACGCCCCTTTGACATGGCTGAATCAGATGAGAAATAGTAATCCTCGTTTGACCCGCTGGCACCTAGCGCTCCAATCTTTTAACTATGTAGTGAAGCACAGGGCTGGGAGGCTACATGGGAATGTGGATGTGCTGTCACGAATTCAGGGCTGTCAGGAAAAATCTGCAGCCCGTAATTTTTTAAGAGGGGGATCTGTCATGGCGTAAGGCCTATGGAAACAGAAGAAAATGTGCAGAGCAGTTTTAAAATGGGCAGCTCAAAGCACATGGCTAGGGGTTGCTATAGGCAACCAACCAAAACACTAGCACCGGGTGTAGGTAAACGCCCCAGCAAAGCATTACCTCATAGCTCATTAGAGGAGCAGGAACAGCTGCAGAGACTTGAGCTTATGAGAAACTCAAAGAATGACGCACTTAAAATAGAGTCAGTCTTGAGCAGAAGCAGAACACACGGGAGAGCTAACCAGGACACAAACCTGAGAATTTCAGACGGAGATTCCAGCAGCACCTCAGAGGAGTTTGCCCAAGAGGGAATACCGGAGGTTAGTGCCAGAGAGTTGGGCTGCACTGAACCAGAGTCTGATCGTTGGGGACACAGAGGGATTCCTATCAGCAAACGGAGAGAGGCTGTGAGAGGGAATTTCCATGAGAGCAGGTACCTGGGGAATAGAAGCTCTTGTCCAAGGGAGATTTCCAGGCTCAAAGAAGCACGTCCTGTAAGGGGAAGTGAAAAGCTTTCGAGGGAGAAAGGCTATTTTCAGCTTCCCAGCTACAAAGGTTCCGGCAGAGGCCAGCCTGAAGAAAGGCCAATTCCCTGGAGTAAAGGGGCACTTGAAAAGCAGGATTTTACACATGCTTGTCCTGAAGTGTATGGCCCTCTAGAGGGAAAGTCTACACTGCATGGTAACTTTCCCTTCCACTTTAATAGTGAGGAAGAGAGAAGCCCTTGCCAGAGAGAGGAGGGATTTTTGAATACTGGTGCAAGTTCCAATCCCACAGAAGTGAATTGCAGGGAAGCTCATGAGGCCATGGACTGTGATTACTGCGTGGAAAACTCAGAGGATTTCCAAATGGATTGTACACTTGTATTTGCGGATAATGTGACCTCTCTCTGCTGAAGTGTGCAGAAGGGAAATCTGTTTAAAGGAACAGATTTCAATTCACAGCTGTTGTAAGGTACAAGGCTTGTTTTGCACTTTTTGTTTTGCCTTAAGCTGAAAAGAAGCATTCCTTTTTAATTTTCGTAGTTCCATTTTGTGTTACACCAGAAGCATGGTTTATTTTCCTTTGTGATTCCTGACTGCAGAAGTTCTCCCGGGAAGGGAAATAGAATACCTCTTTAACAGCCTAGCTACTCGTCCACGACTACACTCTTTTTATTGAATAGCTAGTGGGACTTCAACTCCCAGGGGGCACTACTTGTCCCTGCTACCTAAGAAGAGGCCTCACTGAAACCCCCAGGTTCTTTGCCTTCGGGGGTAAGTAGGTGCGTGACATTGCTCATAGTGGGCATTATCATCTATACTTTTAGCTGTTCTCATCTACTGGGATTTGTTAAAAAAATAGAAAAATGAAGACAACATAAAACAAGTGTTTTATGGACAAGGCTCTCTGCTAACAAAGGAAGAGCCTGTTTGAATAAGGAATTGCAGCTCACTCTATGGGGAAGCGACTTTACTAAGGAAGAGAATGCTGCCAGTCTCTGAGCGAGAAATGAAGAAGATGAAAGGGCGATTTAGCTTAAAACTTATAGAGTCCTTTGTACTACGCTTCATCACTGTAGCTTCCTTAGCAGCTGCAGCCTCTATTCCCTCCTCATTAACTTCCACATAGGTCTTGTGAAATATTTGTGACACATGCAGATCTTTTCTTTTCGATATTCGTGACAGATCTGCCTTCCCCTGAATGAAGGCTTCTCTCATGCCCATGAGACACAGAGTTTCTTTGAGGTCGTATTTCTCTTCAAACTTCATCCTGGGCAGAAATATGTCCACAGAATCTTTTTCCATCACATCTGGGCTGGTGCACTCCGTTAATTTTTCTAGTGTCAATTCATTTTCCAGCTAAAACGTAAAAATCAAAAATTAAAAAAAAAATCTAACTAAGAATATGGCAGAGGATAAGTCATATTTGTACATATTTTATTTAACCAGTTTTCTATACTGCCTTATCCTTCAATCAAAGCGGTGGGCAACAGAGGGTTAAGTGGCTTGCCCAAGGCCACAAAAACTGCCTATAGGACTAGAAGCCCCAGTCCCTTTGGCCTGAGATTGCTGTCCCCAGGTGGGACTTGAGTCCCCAGCCCTCTGGCTTGACGTACCTTGTCCTAACCACTAGGCCACTCCTCCCTTGTGTATGGTGATGTATAGTGATTACAATTAATATAGCTTCCCAGACACACCAAATTTAGATTGTTGACTTTAAGGAATCATTTGAGGGGAAAGGGTATGTTATGGTTCCGATGCTTGCGAAATAAGGTAAAAGGGAGAATTCCAAAAAGCAGTACAGTACCATGTGCTAGCCATTATATATATTGGGACATATTTACTGAAGGTTCAGTAACATAAAAAGTAGAAACACAAGTCTTGGCAACAGTGATGAAGACACAATTGACCATGGTACACGATATTGAGGGAATGAGCCTGACACAATTTATTCCTTAGGACAGAGCATGAATGCTGTGACACAGAGGGAAGGATAAGTCCTAATGAGGTCTGGCTAGGGAACTGGGAATAAACGTTCTAAGTCAAGAAAATGCCCTAGCTTTATGAAAAATCGTAGCAGAAAAATCACGTCTTCATTCAGCTTCTGAATTTCTTGAAAGAGTGCTACAAATAAAGCTCTGAAAGTAATGTGTTTCAGAGCCAGGGTGCAAGATAACTGAATGCCTTACTGCGCAAGGCATTCCTGTCTAGTAAGTGCAGTGGATTAAGATAAGGTTTAAGATTAAGATCAGGAACCAATGTGGTTCATACAGGAGTGGTATATGCCCACTATCCCTACCAACCCTCACAGACCCTGCTACCTTACTGAGACACACTTTACCATGACTTTTCATCTCAGTCCCTCACACCAATGTGCTTAAGTCTGCAAATGGAAGAAAGGGATATTATGCCATATTCTAAAAGTGCACTTTTCGACTTGTTTTATTTGTGAAAGTTTAGTATGGGGCTTACCTGGTAGATCTATACCATGTTTAGTATGCATGGTGAATGTCTTTATTGCTCTTGCTACATATAGCGCTATATAATGCATATGTGGGTACATCGAAAAGTAATTTATCTGCATGTACAAAATATTAAAATGGCATAATTAGTCATTGGCATGCTATTTTAACAGTCTGCAGTGACTGTAGTTAGCTTTGACATGTAATGACAGCTCCAAGGCTCTAGTGAATGGCTGCCATGCTAATACCAGTTCCACCCCTTTAGGGAAACAAACAAACATTGAACAATTTTTGTCGGAACGCACACCTTGAAGAAATACTTTCCTCTCGTGGTGTAATGTTCCTTTTTTTGTTTTTTGTGATTAGGGACACAACCCTAACATAAAACATCGACGAGTGTCCAACAGGTTTCATTCTACTTGTTTGACACCATTTGTTGTGTATGTATTGGTTTGTCCTTGCCCAAAGGAATATGTAGGAAAGACTTCCAGAACGATGAAAAATCGTCTCCAAGAACATCGTTCTCGCATAAATCATGGAGTTATTTCAGCTCCGGTAGTAGAACATTGTCAACAATATGGTCATCAATTTACAGATTTACATTGGCGAGTGCTGGATCATATTCCATTTAATGCCAGAGGGGGAGACCGGGATTCTCGCCTGTGTTATCGTGAGCAATTCTGGATTTATACCCTAGAGTCTGTGATACCACGGGGTTTAAATGCGTCCTTGGATTGGTGGAATGTTTTATGAATGGGGAGTTGAGGACTAGTACTATCATTGGCCGGAATGTAGTTACCAACTGGTCATATGATCATTCCAGGTAGTTAAATAAGATAACCTCCGGAAGTAGAATGAGCAACACAGTTTGAAGAAGGGTTAGGAGGAACCATGACCTGAAACACAAAGTTGGGTTACTGATTCGTGATCTCTGGATCTCGAAGGGGTTGCCAAAAAAACATGTTCATTGAGAGAAACGTTTTGGCTGGAATTAAGGCACCTTCTTAATGAAGACCAAGGATCTATGCGTTTGAAACAGATGGAACATACCTAATTGTAAACAGCTAAGTGATCTCTCTGTTTGTTGGTTTGAGACAATAGAGCGTATAGTTTTACCGGTTGGTATTGAGGGTTTAAATAATACTCTCAATAATTTTATGTTAGGGTTGCGTCCCTAATCACAAAAAACAAAAAAAAGGAACATTATACCACAAGAGGGAAGTATTTCTTCAAGGTGTGCGTTCCGACAAAAATTGTTCAATGTTTGTTTGTTTCCCTAAAGGTGTGGATATAGCTGTGGGAGATAATATGGGTTGTTAATTTGTAGATTGTTCATTGAAACCGTTGGATATGGCCACAGATAGTTCAGAGCTCACTTCCAACACTGCCACTTTCGCATATACTGAGGATAAGATAGCCCAACTAACTAATCAACCTTTATTATTTGAACTGACGGATGAAATTACGGAGGAAATAAAATCACCCTCATGGATAGAATTTAAAAATCTTCATAAAAAACAAGTCCGGATACAACTACATGCGGCCACCATGGCACAGTATTTGAAGCAACGCATGATTCCAAGGGGATTGCACATTTTAAAACCGCCTCATATGTTTCAACAGGATCAGATGTTTTGCAATACGTGGAATAGCATTTTAAATAAATGTGGTTTGGACTTGATAGCCCTATTAGTGGAACGTTTATCAGCAGAGGAACAAGTGATGAAAGAGCAAATAAAGGTTATGAAAACAGAACTGATTGATATGTTCTCTAATGAAAAGTTCTAATTAGAATGGAAAGATTATGAGTCACAACTAAAACAATTCCAGGAATCGGTTAAACAAAAGAAGGTTACCAAATTCAAACGTGATACGGGAGATTATGAGAAAAATCAAGTTTATACATGGGGGAAAAAGTTGCAGTCTGATAAAAAGACTCCGAATCGACAAGTGACCTTTGAAGAACCAACAGATGATAGTGGTGATTCCTCAGATGCCACTTCAATCGGGACTCGGTCAAGAGGGGGATCACTTCAACGTTCTTTTTCCAGGGGCTGCCCTCACTCACACTGGCCCTACTACTCAGAAGAAGGTCGGAGGGGACCAACCACTCGGTCACACACAAAACATCAATAATTAATTTATCAAAGTACGAGTTTACGGAGGATCAAATGCAAGTATTACAATTAGGACTTTCATTTGTCCCTTCCCCCCATTATGATCCTTTCTGTATTAGAGTTGTCTTATATCGCTTTTTTCGTAAACTTCAAGTGACACAGTTTTTTCAAATGTGATCAACAAAACAAGTAGGAGAGGAGTCTTCTCTGATACGAAACCCCTCAAAATGGATCCCCCCAGGTCCAATGGAAGCCTCTATTGAAACCTTTCAGAAATTAGTATTACGGGATCTTCAGATGTTAGAAAAGAATATTCCTTTGGACTCTTTTTCAAATATTTCGAAACAACAATTTCTGGCATTAAAAACATTAAGTAAGCGGAGAGACATTCAACTCCATAGGGCGGATAAAGGGGGAACTATAGTGATACAAGATCAACATCAATATCTTACAATAGTTCACGAACACCTGCAGAATGAGAAATATTATAGACCTTTGACAAGTGATCCAACTAAAGTCATTCAACAGGAAATTAAAGACTATACTGCAATAGCTTTACAATCTAATTGGATTACGGCAAAGAAGCATCAATTCTTAAATCAGAAATTCCCTCATATTCCTGTTACTTTGTTCCTTGTAAACAGTTGAAACATACTGCCAAGAAATGTTCTGTGTAAACCGTCTTGATTTGTAGAAAGACGGTGTATAAATCTTGTTAAATAAAATATTCCGGTCTTTTATATGGTACCAAAGATCCATAAAGATCTCAAAAAACCGCCAGGTCGTCCCATTATTTCCTGTCGTGCTTCTTTATTGGAACCCTTATCGCAATTCTGTGATTTATTTTTTCGACCATTATTATCAACTATCCCTTCTTATGTTAAGGCTTCGTTTCATTTCTTGGACGTATTGAATGCATTACCGGGCGATAAGACAGAATGGCTATTGGTAACTATGGACGTACAAGCTTTATATACTTACATTAATTATCAGCAGAGGAACAAGTGTGGAGTGGAGGAGTAGCCTAGTGGTTGGGGCAAGGTACTTCAGGCCGGAAGGTCGGGGGTTCAAATCCCACTAGAGGACAGCAACCTTGGGCCGGAAGGACTGGGGTTTCTAGTCCCACAGGTGCTCCTTGTGGTCTTGGGCAAGCCACTTAACCCTCCATTGCCCATGTTCCCTGTAAAATAGTTATCTCCAAGTTATAATACCCTGTTCAATGTAATTTCAGTTTGTTCAATGTAAACTGCACTGATGCAGAATAGCGCGGTATATAAGAGAATGTAAATAAATAAATAAATAAATAAATAATAATACATAGATCAGGAAGCCGCTTTATGGATGGCTGCAAGGGCTCCCTTTGCTTTACCAACATGTTTGCCAAAAGAATTTGTGCTGACATTATTGTGAATAGTTTTGACAAATATTTCTTTTTCAATTTGAGAGTAACATTTATCATCAGGCACATGGGATAGCCATGGGAGCTACTGTGACTCCATCTGTAGCAACATTTTATATGGCTAAATTTGAATCCACTTACATTTACCCTTTGGAGTGGTTCTCTAATATCCGGATGTGGACAAGATTTTTAGATGACGTTTTTTTCTTTTGGGTAGATACGGAGACTAAATTACAAGAATTTTTTTTTGGGATTAATACCCTGTCCCCTGATTTACAATTTACATCAAAGTTTCATAGAGACACTATAGAATTTTTAGACTTAAAGTTGTTTAAATCTGGCTCACAAATTCATTCCACTTTGTACCGAAAAGAAGTGCAACGGAACACTTTATTGCACTAACGACGTTATCATCCGGGCCCTTTACGGCGAGGTCTTCCAGTGGGTCAGTTCATTAGGTTACGTCGTTTATGTTCTTCGGTGGAAGATTTTAAACTCCAAGCTAAGGAATTGAAGATCTGTCTTTTAGAAAGGGGATACCCACAAATTATAATATAGGGCGTACCGTAGAGCTCGGTTCAACTATGCAGAGTGGTGGAGTTTAGAAAGTCAAAAAAATGGTTCTGAGAAAGGGGAAAGATGTCTCCCTTATGTAGGGGTACTAACTTATATGCCAAAAGTCACTCAAGTCATGAAGATTTTAAAATCTCATTGGCCGATTTTGTCCTTACAGGCGTGTTTTGAGAGGCCTTTCATGATTGCCTTTCAAAGAGGAAAAAATATTGCTGATTGGACTATACATAATTCTGATTGCCAACAGACAGTAGAAGGGCCTGGTCATTTTAAATGTACCACTTGTGATTTTTGTGATCTCACATTGGAAGGTTTGGACTGGGAACATCCTTTACAACATTGACGAGTGTCCAACAGGTTTCATTCTACTTGTTTGATCTTGTTTGTTGTATATGTATTGGTTTGTCCTTGCCCAAAGGTATATGTAGGAAAGACTTCCAGAACGATGAAAAAATGTCTCCAAGAACATCGTTCTCGCATAACTCATGGAGTTATTGAAGCTCCGGTAGTAGAACAGTGTCAACAATATGGTCATCAATTTACAGATTTACATTGGCGAGTGCTGGATCATATTCCATTTAATGCCAGAGGGGGAGACCGGGATTCTCGCCTGTGTTATCGTGAGCAATTCTGGATTTATACCCTAGAGTCTGTGAAACCACGGGGTTTAAATGCGTCCTTGGATTGGTGGAATGTTTTATGAATGGGGAGTTGAGGACTAGTACTAACATTGGCTGGAATGTAGTTACCAACTGGTCATATGATCATTCCAGGTAGTTAAATAAGATAACCTCCGGAAGTAAAATGAGCAACACAATTTGAAGAAGGGTCAGGAAGAGCCATGACCTGAAACACAACATTGGGTTACTGATTCTTGATCTCTGGATCTCGAAGGGGTTGCCAAAAAAAACACGTTCATTGAAAGAAACGTTTTGGCTGGAATTAAGGCACTTCTTAATGAAGACCAAGAATCTATGCGTTTGAAACAGACGGAACATACCTAATTGTAAACAGCTAAGTGATCTCTCTGTTGGTTTGAGACAATAGAGCATATAGTTTTACCGGTTGGTATTGTTTAAATAATACTCTCAATAATTTTATGTTAGGGTTGCGTCCCTAATCACAAAAAAAAAGAAAAAGGAACATTACACCACGAGAGGGAAGTATTTCTTCAAGGTGTGCGTTCCGACAAAAACTGTTCAATGTTTGGGGGGGGGCGGAGCCTGATGTCCAGCGGGACGGTCGCATAGCGTCGAGGCTCCAGAGAGGCCTGGCACGAATCCTGATTAATACCCGCAAAAAAGTATTGAATTATCTCCCCAAGACTGCCACAGTAGAATTGACGATGGCGGGGCCCAAACCAGTTCGTCTGGACTATTCAACCTCGATTAGCGCTCCTGGTAAACGCTTGAAAACGGAACCTCTCTCCCCCCAGAAAATGGCTGCCGCTCGCGAGGGGCCCGAGGGGCTGCAGGAGATACTTGCTGAGATTCGCGGGGTAAAAGACCTTGTACAAACCAATGGTGAGTCACTGCGGGCCGTGCGTGAAGATCTAGCCCTGCTGCAAAGCAAATTTGAAGGGGTCTCTCTGGGGCAAGATAAGCTGGAGGAAATACTTGATACGCATAGCGCACGCTTAGCCAAATTGGATAAAGTTGAGCGGCAGCTACGTGCGCTTCAGCGGGAGGTGGAGGAAGGCAATAACCGGGCCCGCCGAAACAACGTTCGGATCGTCGGCGTCCCGGAGGGCGCAGAGGGCACCAACATGAAGACCTTCTTATGCAAACTACTCCCCTCAGTCTTGAAAATCACATTCGAGTGGGATTTGGAAATAGATCGGGCGCATAGGGTTCCCACGAGCCTGGCCCTCAACCGCAAAGCCCCGCGGCCCATTATTTTCCGACTCCTTCAATATGAGCATGTGGAACAGATTATGAGTACAGCGCGGGTGAGAGGTCACACAGAATTTGAAGGCCATAGAATATCTTTCTATCCGGACCTGGCCAAGTCTACGGTAGAGCGGAGAAAGCGTTTCCTGGCATATCGCCCACGTCTGCAGCAGTTGCAAGCGCGCTATGGCCTCATGTATCCTGCTAAGATGCGCGTAACGCTGCATAATCAGACCAGAACATTTGATGATCCAGAGGCCTTGGTAAAGTACCTGGAAGCTAAAGAGGCCGATCAGATGTGCTGAAGTTCAGTGGCGAGCCCTACATTTTGACTTGATTTAGGCACTGTGGCAGCGCTTGCCGGTGACACTCTCAATTGCAGTCAGGTTGATGACAGCCCGGAGACTGGCATTGTTTCTTACTATCGGGCCGCTGGGCCATGGGTGGCAGCCCGGAACCATGCGGGTTGGGTAATGGTCCTCTCTGGCCTACCCTTCTGGCGCAGGCTCACCATAGGCTGTTGGGGTATGGCTTTTCCTCCAGGGCACATTGGGAATTATCTCATAAGGATAGATGCAGGGTCTACTATTTTTTCCTTGAGCAGCGTGTATGAGATATTGAGCTTTTTTGTCATCCAGCTCTATTTAGGGTGTTTAGAATCTGTGCAGCATGCTGGTTTTGAATGCTATATTTTATGTACATGGCCCTATGTAAGGCATTATCATTAAATATTAAGGGCATAAATAACCCGATCAAAAGGAAAAAAATACTTAGCTATCTACGGCATGAGAAAGCTGATCTGGTTCTATTACAAGAGACCCATTTAAATGAGAAGGAAACCCTGAAGCTTAATATTAAACCTTACATAGTGGCCGCCTATTCTCCTGCCATTTCAAAAAAATGTGGGGTGGCTATTTTGATGAGGAAATCTTTGAATGCTACTGTCCTTGAAACACGTTCTGATGCGGGGGGCAGATGGTCCAGAGTGTTGCTTAAATTTGGGAACCTTGAAGTGACTTGTATATGTGTGTATGCTCCCAATGTAGATAACCCTGCATTTTTTGCAACTATAGCCCAGGAAGCTCAGGCGGCAGCTCGAAACCCCCTGATCATAGGAGGGGACCTCAACCAGGTAAATGACCCCTTGATCGATAGGCAGCCTCCAAGAATGGCTGGCTCGCTCAAAGGCCACCTCATGCTTAATTCCCTGATTAAAGAACTAGCCTTAGTGGATATTTGGAGGCTATTGCACCACACTGAACTTGAGTTTACATTCTTTTCACCGCCTCACCAGTCTCAATCGAGAATAGATTTCTTCCTTGTATCTAAAACGCTGGTCCCGGCTGTGGAGGAGGCGTTGATTCATCCTCTCCACATCTCAGATCATGCTGCTGTCTCCTTTATTCTGCGGGATGGTCAATCGGGAGAGAAGCCGGGAGCATGGTCATTTGACAGAACTTTACTAGATAACCAGGAATTTCGGGCAGAGGTTCGGCTAGCCATCCACGACTACTTCCATTTTAATACACCTCAAGCCACGGTGGGGTGGGCCTGGTGGGAGGGCTTTAAGGCCACTATGAGAGCAGTTATCACTAGCTTTCAAATTCGGCTGGGGAAACAACAGAAGCAACAGCTAATACTGTTGGACCAGCAAATTAAAGCAGGGGAGCGAATATTCACTCATAGAATGGATCCATGTATCCTGTTGCATCTGCAACGGCTACGGTTCCAGTATAATCAGATTCTTTCTACCGAAGCCTCTCGGAGTATTAAGGCACAACGGGGGTCCTATTATCGGGACAGCAATAAAGCTGGGAGATTGCTCGCCAATGCCCTTAAGGGTCAGCGGGAAGCCAAACGAGTGGCGGCTCTCCGGGATCCAGATGGGCAAGGGACGATAACGAAAGATGCCGAGATTGTAGAACTCTTTCGGGACTTTTATGCTCAGTTGTATCGGTCGGAGAGTACTTTCACACAAGAAAGCTTCGAGCAACTGATCTCAAACATCCAACGGCCGACATTGTCCGTCGATGATAGAGAAGCTATGGATAGATCCGTTTCTGAGGATGAGATCCATCACGCGATCACGCGGGTGGCTACTGGGAGGGCCGCGGGTCCTGATGGCCTTCCGGCAGAATTTTATAAATCTTTCGCTAAAGATCTTGTCCCCCAGCTATGCCTGTATTATGCTGCCCTGGTTACCGCCAGCTTTCCCGTCGGAGCCTTTTCAGCGGCGAATGTAGTGGTGTTTGAGAAGGAGGGGAGAGATCCTACGCTAACAGCCAACTACCGCCACATATCTCTCTTAAATGTGGATTATAAGATCTTTGCTACCATACTAGCCACCCGATTATCAGAGAAAATGTCCACCTTGATCCATCCAGACCAATGTGGCTTTATAACTGGTAGATCTACGGCTGATAACGCTCGGACTTTATGTCATGTGCTAGCGGGTGCAGCAAACGTAGAGCAACCGTTAGTTGGCTTCTCCCTCGACGATGAAAAGGCTTTCGATCGTCTAGAATAGCCCTACTTATTTGCGACCCTTAACTGGTTTGGCTTTGGTGCTGGTTTTCTCCGACACCTCGAAGTCATGTATACTCAGTCCACTGCCAGTATTTGTGTCAACACCATTAAATCCCGTGAATTTAGTCTCCGGCGGGGAACGCGGCAGGGGTGCCCACTCTCTCCTATGTTATTTAATCTAGCGCTTGAACCCTTAGCCCTTATGATTCGGCAATGCAAGGGCATTCGGGGGGTTCAAATTGCCAACCGGGAGATCAAGCTGTCGGCATATGCAGACAATTTAATGCTATTCGTCTCACCGGCATCGGTTCCGACGGTCCTGGCAAAAATCGACTGTTACTCGCGGCTTTCCAGCTACAAAATTAATTGGATTAAGTCTGTTGCTTTCCCTCTTAACCGCTGAGTTCACAAGGAGGACATGATGGCTTTTCCCTTTGTTTGGCAACCTCTTATGGTGAAGTATTTAGGGGTCCATTATTGTTACCCCCTGGAAGATACCATTCGCTTTAATGCTAAGGACTTAGTGTCTAAAGTGCGCAAATTGACCACCAGATGGTCCCCCCTAGCTCTTTCATGGTGGGGACGAGTCGAGACGGTGAAAATGATGATCACCCCTAAAGTGAACTATGTACTGGAAATGATACTGTGTTTGTTATCTCCACAAGTTTATCAGGAGATAGAGGGTATTCTTAGCCGGTTTTTATGGCAAAAGAAAACACCGCATATAGCTAGACAAAAGTTGAAACTCGATAAAGGGCTGGGGGGGGGGGGGGGTTCGCTTCCCCGACTTCCTATCGTACCACAGAGCTTTCTTGTTGAAACAGGGCTCACGGTGGCTAGAGACCTCGGTTGATAATCGGCCAACTTGGCTGGAAATCAAGGCAGATCTCACTGCTCCGATTCCATTACATAACCTGCCTGGTATACAGCTCATGCAAGGGGACCGATGTCCGCGTATGATTGTTGACACCCTTAAAGCGTTCACTACCCTCCTTCAAGTAAGTGGTCTGGGAGCCTGTCCCCCATGTCGACTACCGTTGTGGCATAACCCTCTCTTTAAGATCCAAAATAAAATGGTTGCCTGGAGACAATGGTTTTCCCGAGGGGTCTGGATGGCTAGCCAACTGATGGTAGGGAATAGATGGAAAAATTTTAATGAGCTGCAAGCAGAGTTTGGCCTACCGACCAAGCTCTACCTTCAGTGGCTGCAGTTAAGACACTGTCTTGAGAGTACCCAGGTCAAACCGAGAGCTGATATTGAGGAGGGGGGGATAGCGGAGCTCGTTCACACGATAGCAAGCACGCCTGGAGTGGCATCCCGCTATTATAAACTGTTGAGTCAGAGTAATGCTTCGAGGATGCTCCCGACTCAGCAGGCATGGGAAAGGGAACTGACAGCAACCCTGAGCGAGCAACAATGGCGGAGGGTCTGGTGCAAGTTGGTCAGGGTAACCAAGTCCGCCTCCATTACCCAAACGCTTTTCTTCTTTACACACCGATGTCTGTATACCCCAGCTAAAATGGCAAAATGGGATAAGACCGTTAGTAATCTTTGCTGGACTTGTAAACAAGGGGTTGGTACCCTGGCCCACCTTATCTATGAATGCCCAGGGCTACAGCCATACTGGACGCAGGTCTGGGAACGCATCCAAACCATTCTCAAATTTAAAGAGCCTCTTAGCTGGCGGGTGGTGGGACTCCGGTCACTGGCGGGGCTCCCTTCCCTGCCCAGAGAGGGTTACTTTTTGCTAGATTTCATGATGGGTCTGGCCATTTGTTTGATAATACGGAATTGGAAAGACTGCACCACTCTTAATATGCAGGAGTGGTGGAGCCTGGTGTGAACCTATATCAAATATGAACAGATGTCCCGAAGCGCTTTTCCCCATGATAATCTTCACATGCGTAAGTGGCAAATGTTGTTGGACTTTGTAAACAAGACTAAGTGCGCTGGCTGTCGGGATCCTAATCGCTGCTGTATATAATTAGAAGATGCATAGAACTGCCTCTGCTTTTCTCGATATGTTGATGCCCTGGAGGAGGGGGTGGGGGAGTGGGGGGGGTTCTTGTGTATGTATTGTTAACTGTTATGGTTGTGTGTATGTTTGTTTTTGATAAATTGATAAATAAAATTAAAAAAAAATTGTTCAATGTTTGTTTGTTTCCCTAAAGGAGTGGATATAGCTGTGGGAGATAATATAGGTTGTTAATTTGTAGATGCTAATACCAGTTGGCAAGCTAGAACTTAAGTTAGATGAGAAGGCAGATATTCCCTGTGGCAGACTTTCCCCTTAGACAGACACTTATCCCAGTCCAGAAAGAATCATTCTGAGCTATGTACTCTACTGCATTTAATGTTTGGATAGTGGGTCACTTTATTTAAACCCTCTTAGGCTTGAAGAGGATGTTGCTAGAGGATGTTGTAAAAGCAGTTAACGTTCCTGGGTTTAGACAGCTTCCTGGAGGAAAAGTCCATAAACCGTTATTAAGGCAAACTTGAAGAAAGCCACTGCTAATCAGCAAGGAATATAGCTATAGATTGGTATCCTGTCAGGATATCCCGAAGGGGGGGGGGGGATCAGATATCTTGGGTGGTGATTGGGGGGGGGGGAGATTGGTGGTACTGCAATGGGTGTTAATTTAGAATGAGACCAATGATTTAAAAAAAGCTGCTTCCATGAACATGTTAGGGGCACATGCATGGGTTTTTTCACATGTGCAGCTTTTGAAAATCACCACTCCTGCTGGACATGGAGAAACATAAACATGGACTTCTATACTTATTTTACAACAGGTTCTATGTTTGGCGGAGCCTCTTGTAAAATACTATCGGAATTTTCCATGCCCTGACCTGGACAACTGAATTCCCCTCTCCACCTACTATCTAAAATCTTCCATCACATTTTTTGAGGTGTGCTAATGAACCAAACATTTGCTAATAAGTGCACATCCCTTCTTATTTCATATATATGCCAAAAGGTGTTCAAATGACAAATGAGACATACATGCTGTACTCATAATAGTCATTGCTGAAATCTGTGCAAATCAAATTGCTCTGGATTGCATTTTCATTGCTGTAGCCTTTATAACAATGTTTAACACCTGCAGTTTGGTTGGCAGGGATGTAATTAAGTGAAGTTACTTATTTGAAATGGGGGTTCTCTTTAGAAGGCAGGAAAAAGCAGCCACACTTCATGATGATGTCATCCGGATCTCTCCTCCGGTTATGAGACGTCTTTTTGAATTTCTCTGTACCTGTGCCAGTACTTCCGCATTCCCCTTGGCAATTGCTGTACCTCAGCTCATGATGTAGCTAAGTTGGTGATTGCTTTTGTTGGAGTGCCATGGTTTCATAGCTAGTGTTTCTGCTATGTCTTCACTTTTTTATTGAGGGAAAGATGGGAGGGTAAGTGCGTCTGCATTTCCCTGCTGTCACTGGAGAACTCTTTTCAGGTAAGCAAATTCCTTTCTTTTTAGAGAAGCAGGCAATACAGGCACATTTAATGGTGATTTTAGAGCTGGTAGAAACCATTATAAAGAACAAAATTACTGAACATGTAGATAGTCATGGTTTAATGGGGGACAGCCAACATGGCTTTAGCCAAGAAAGGTCTTGTCTTACTAATCTGTTGTTTTTTTTTGAAGGTATGAATAAACAGGTAGACAAAGGTAAGTCGGTTGATATGGTATATTTGGATTTTCAGAAAGCCTTTGATAAGGTCCCTCATGAGAGACTTTGAGCAAAATTAAAAAGTTATGGGATAGGAGGCAGTGTACTACTGTGGATCAGGAACTGGTTAAAAGACAGAAAGAAGAGGGTTGGGCTAAATGGCCAATTTTCCCAATGGAGAAAGGTGAATAGGGCAGTACCCCAGGGATCTGTGCTGGGTCTGCTACTTTTTGACATATTCATAAATGACCTGGAAATAGGAATAACGAGTGAGGTAATCAAATTTACAGATAACACAAAATTATTCAAAGTTGTTTAAACCCATGAGGATTGTGAAAAATTGCAAGAGGACCTTGATAAATTGGAAGACTGGGCATCCAAATGGCAGGTGAAATTTAAGGTGGACAAGTGCAAAGTTATGCACATAGGAAAGAACAACCCAAACTATGGTCACACGATGCAAGGTTCCACATTAAGAACCATCACCCAGGAAAAAGATTTAGGCATCATCGTGGATAATATGTTCGAACCCTCCACCGAGTGTGCAGCAGCAGCCAAGAGAGCAAATAGAATGCTAGATATCAAAAGGAAAGGAATGGAGAAAGTATAGCATTATTATAAAAGATATGGAAAAAAGTCACCAAAATGGTAAAGAGGATGGAAGGATACCCCTAGGATAAGCCTATGAAGAGAGGCTAAAAAGGTTAGGGCTCTTCAACCTGGAAAAGAGATGGATGAGGGGAGATATGATAGAGGTTTATAAATTAATGAATGGAGTGGAACGGGTAAACGTAGATCGATTGTTTATGCCATCAAAATATAGAAAGACTAGGGGACATGCAATGAAGCTACAGAGTAACCTATTTAAGACTAATAAGAGAAAATATTTTTTCACTCCACATGTAATCAAACTCTGGAATTTGCTACCGGGGGATTAGTAAAAGCTGTTAGTGTAGCCGGGTTTAAAAAAAGGTTTGGACAAGTTCCTAGAGGAAAGGTCCATAAACCATTATTAAAGGAGACCTGGGATATCCACTGCTTGCTCCAATACAAGCACTGTGGAACCTGGGTCATTTGGGAAAACTGATAGGTACTGTGATGAGGAGAGTATGGCTGAGCCCATGGAATTGGGAGAAAATCAGACATTTACCTTTAAAGAAAGAGACAGGCAAGGAATCAGTAGCTCTCAAAGTGCAGGCAAGGAAAAAAAACACGCAGCTACTGAGGACAGGACACACCCAAGCTCTGCTAATCTAAGGGCAGGCTTGGAAGATAATGAGAGACACCTGGGGGAAGGGCAGTGCACGGTAGTTTAGAGACACTCTTATAAACCCAGGGAAACAGAAGGAAGTCAGTCTCAGTCTCAGCCTGAGAAGGGCAGCACCACGAGAAGGCAGCACACGAAGCAACACCCTGGAAAGGGAGAGACAGGGAGGCAGCACACTGGAAGGAAGGATACGGGAAACCAGCACTCGAGAGAGTTGACCAGGGAGAACACTGGAGAATTCAGTGGTGAGAGAAGCATCAGAGAAAGGCCCAGAGAGTTCACTGTGGAGGAGAACGGTGGAGACTTCGGGGGATTCTCAGAGGTGAAAGCCCTAGTCAGAAAGAAAACCAGGATTGCAAGGAAACTGCAATTGGTTTTAAAACTAGGAGAGCTGTGCCAGAGAGAAGTGCTGACAAGGGTCAGGCTGCAGTGACAACTGTTCCTGAACTAGCTAAAGAGCTGCAACGTCCAAAAAGGTGCGTGACTAAAAGTGTACCCAAAAGTGCTGTGAGCCAGTTAGAGGCATTGTGCCGTTTGATGCAAGAGAAGAATCTCCATGTTCCTGGTGGAAACCCTTTGCATAAAGAAAAGCCTCAGTGGAGAAAGGTTCTGGAACTTTTAGAGAATCTTAAGCCTGAAGTTTCTCATGCTGGTTTAGAGCCAGATTTACCAGACACAGGTCCTGAGGAAATGCAGATAGACTATTATGAATCTGATGAAAGTTCTGAAGATTCAGTAATGGACTGTTCTCTATGCCAGAAGGCAGAATAAATGTTCTTGGATAAGACAGAAAAGTTTATAACCTGAATGTCCTAAAAGGCAGTGTGAAAACAGGGAGAATTGTGTTTAGCCAGGGATGCTAAGAACCCTGTTTGCTGAAGAGAGGATATTTCTTTTGGGTTTGAAGCAAGGAGAAAACCATGTTTGATTGCTGAATGGTTTGGAAACAGCGACCCATGTTAAAAAGCTACTAAAAGCAGTTACATAGTTTTGTTTGGTATAAATGCCTATGGATTATTGTTTGGAGAGAAAATCCTGTTTTGTTTGCATTGAGCCTTAATGCTCTTTTGGAAAAGAAATAAAATTCCTGTGTTTTGCCTTGTAAACCCTCGGTCTCCACACTACTTGTTTTTCTGAACAACACAACTACAAATCCCAGCAGCCCCGGCTCTGGGTGTGGAAAAACTCCTTAATTAAAGAACTAACAATTGCAGCCCTAAGCCCATAGGCTGTTGCCTGGGCAAGGGGCCCCCACAGTACTTATGACCTAGATTGACCACTGTTGGAAACAGGACACTGGGCTCGATGGACCTTGGTCTGACCCAGTATGGCCTATTTTATGTTCTTATGTTCTTAGTCTTTGCTTTCCATTAATGGTCTGAAGATGAGATGGGTGGCACTAGAAGGTATTCAATAGATGGATAGTTTGCAAACAGGTTTCTGAGGACTGCTTGTTCAAAAGTTGCATCTTGGACTGTAGACTGATTTAGGCAGTATAGTTTTGCAAGCTGGGTTGTCCAGGTTGTAGGTAAAACAGTTGAGATGTTTTGCTTAGGTTCCTTGTGGCTTGAAGATAGTAAAGAAGTGCATGCCTGCAGTCTAGCATGTAATTCATCAGTACAGCTGCCTGGGAAGATAGTTGGCAGGATTATGGATTGGGTTTATGTTGAATTCTCAAATGATCTTTGAAAAGAATTTTGGGTGAGTCTGGAGGACTACTCAGTTGTGATAGAGTTGGGTGTATGGAGAATAATGCACTAGAGCTTGTATCTCACGGATGCTCTTTCCTGTGCTTGTGGCCACAAAGAAGATCATTTTCCAAGGTGAGCTGTTTGAGCAAAGTGAGTCTTAGTGGTTCCTAAGGGTTTGCATGAGATGAGTGAAAATGATGTTAAGGTCCCAGGTGAACCAGGGTAGTTTGAAAGGATGCTTAGTGCTTATAGGCTCTCTCCTGAACTTCGAAAGTAGTGATCTGCGGAGAGTGATTTCTCACTGAAGCGAACATGATAGGCTGTTATGGCCGAAGAGTGAGTCCTGACTGAAGAACTTTTTAGTCTAGATTGTGATAGATGAAAGAGGAGAACTCTTGGGGTGTTGGGTTCTGGTTGAGCTGCAGCCTCGCAGGCAAGCTTGGTCCATTTAAGCTCATATGATTTTCTTGTCGATGGTCTCCTGCAAGCGAGTAGAATGGTTTTCACTTCTTTGGGTAAGGGAAGGTGCTTGATCATCTGCCATTCAATTTTCATGCCTTGAGGAAGAGGCTCTTGAGGCTGGGATATATTAAGCCCTTCACCTGGCTGTGGAGTGTTACATGGTTCCCCAGGTGGTGCAGAAGCAAGGGCAAGAATAGAGGGGAACCAGAGTTATTACTATTACTGATCATCAAGGCGAATGCAGCACTGTACAAACACATGTAAAAGATGGTCCCTGCTCATCAAAGCTTACAGTCTAGTCAAGACAAACAACATAGCAGCTGTGGAAAAGGATACATCTAGGGGAATTGAAAGGAAACACAGTGGAGACTAAATGGATCAGGATTCAAAAGCGGCCTTGAAGATGTTAAGTTTTCAGCCTGGATTTGAAAAGGGCCAGAGATGAAATCTGACGTAGAGACTCAGCTAGTTTATTCCAGGCATAAGGATCAGCACGGTGAAAGGATCAAAGTCTAGAATGGGCAGTAGAAGAAAAGGGCAAAGATAGAAGTGATCTGCCAGAAGAGTGGAGTTCCCGAGGAGGGATGTAGGGAGAAATAAAAGAGAAAAGGTTGAGCGCGAGTTGAATGGCAGTGGAGTGCAATCAGGATAATCTGAGTTCTGTCTCTGCAAATTTGATGTAACATTTTCAGAAATAGTGGGAATGGGAGAAAGTATAAAGAATATTTTCGGACCCTGATCTTGCAAGTGCATTGTGTGCTATCCTCCCTGGATTTGGAAGAATGGAGCAGAAGAGTGACAAGATCCACTTTGGGGGTTCTCCAACGATAGAAGAGGTACTGTACGATCCCCATGACTAAAGACCATTCATAAGGGTTCAGTTGCTGGCTGCTTTCCTGGCAGGTAAACTGCCTGGAGTATGTTTTGCAAAGAGCTGGTGAAATGTGAGATTCTTCCTGCCTCTAAACCGAGCTGAAGGCATCCCAATACCTTGTTTGTTGATTTAAAATATTGTAAACTGGTTTTCTGTTTGGATTATGGCTAATTTCCCTTGCATCCAGGATTTGAAGGCCTTTATGTTATTGAGGATGGCTCTAAGTACCAGAACCATGATGTGTTGGGTTCATGTGAACTGATTCCATACGTCTTGCATGCAAAGGTAGAGAAGAATTCCCCATTCTTGGTGGTGAGAATGATGGAGGGATGAGAAGCTACAAAGGGATGTTCAGCTGAAAGGCTGTCAGAGTTTAACCACCATTTCAAAGATGTCAGCATGGGAATTGCTTTGTGGAGGGGCTATGATGTTGTTCCTAGTGCTATTTAAGATTTTATTGAAGCATTCACATATTAAGTCTGTCCAGGATCTGGACATGTACTCCAGCTGGCATATGCCCTAGGAGTCTGAGTAGAGTATGAGCAGTCAAGGAGAGTGTGTAGGAAATGGATGTGCTTAGCAACATGAGCATAGGCACTCTTCCCTTTGTTAGGTATGAATTTTGCCTCCATTATGTCAATCTTTGCTCCAATGAAAAGAATGGTCTGTGCTGGAGTTAGGCTGGATTTTTCTAAGTAGCTAAGGAATCCTAGACTTTGAAGGAGTAGTATTTTATCTTGTAGAGAATGGCAGAAGCACATTGCTGAAGCACCCAATAAAAAGCCAATTATCCGCCTATGGAAAGAGTGCCTTTTCCTGGATAGATGAGCTGTGACAACTGCCAGGAACTTTGAGGTCCAACGAGACCCCAAAGGGAAGAACTTGAATTGTGAAATTGCCACTGTTTGAGATGGATTGAGATGTAAGTATAGGCATCTTTTGAGGTCTAGGGAGACAAACCAATAAACCTTGTCCAAGAGGGGCAGTATCGAGGCTAATGAATTCATTTTGAATTTCTCCTTTATGATATAGGTTCAAAATTGATCTGTGGACTCCTGATTTTTGGGAGATGAGACAAAATCTAGAGTAGAATACTTGACCACGGTTATCTTATGGAAGTTATTTGATTGCCCTGTTGCGCAGAAGTGTGGCTATCTCCTCTTCCAGCAAGAGGCTTGTGTTCTCATAGGACACTGAAAGGACCTAAGGAGTCTCTGTGCAGTGGGTCTTGGCTTACTATGACCACCCATCTATCTGTAGTGATTTGTTACCATGCCTCCAGGAAACCTAAAATTCTGCCGTCCACAAATGTTCTGGTGGCCATCTGCTACTTTTTCTCCCATGGTAGCTGTATTTGCCTGTAAGGCTATGTCAATAGATAGTAAAGTGGGGCTCTGAAGTATGGATGATACTGTCTCCTCAGATAGAATTGTTGAAAATATTGGTAGTGGTATGGCCTCTGCTGATCCTTGTGGTATTGAGTGGAGTTGTCATTGGGCAAGGAGAGCTCCTTCACTATGGAGTAATCATCTTATATTTGTGTTGTGGTAGTGGTTCCCAAACCTGTTCTGGGGCTCCTCAGCTAGTTGAGTATTCAGGATATCCACTATGAATATTGTAAGGAGTACCATCGTGACATAAAGGGAACCTGAAGGAAATGGGCAGGCTCTGTAGAATGGGGTACCCAAGCAGAGGATAGGAAATCCTGGAAAGGGGAAATCCTGTCCTGGGGGAGGGCTCCTTTCAGCATGGCAGAATAGAAAACAGGCAAGGGAGAAGGAGCTAGGGTGAGACGGAAATAAAAAGACTCACAGAAAGGCTAGGGGAAGGGGAGAGAGAGGAACCAGAAGAGGCATGAACAGAGTCTATGGAGACAGAGCCTTGGGAGCTGGAAACTGAACATTGCAGAGCCTATGCAAATAGAGACTATGGAACAGAACTCACATGCTGATAACAGTCTGACAGACCTTCCACTCGATGAGGAGACACAGATAAGTTGAAGGACACCCTTATTTTAGTTTTGGAAATACTTTCATACTTTCTAGTGGGAAAGAAAGACTGTTTGTAGGCCATTTTGGGCCTGTCTGTTTTGTTTATTTTGGGCAGTGTGGGCAGGTCAGTGTGCAAAGGAAACATTGATAGAGAGGTAGATGCCACAGCTCTAGGAGTTACCTAGATACCCAGGCTGAAACGTTTTCTTTTTGGTAAGACAGGAGTACTGCACAGTCAACCCAGTGGACTAGGGTAGGCTGTGTTCATGCTGTTTATGTTTATTAGAGTTCTACTGTCTTGCTAACTAACCATTGCTGTACGTCTCAGAGATAAGGGAATACTGCACAACTAACTCAGCAAACTACCTACAGGCTGTGTTTGTGATAATTTTAAGGATTTGTTTATTTATTTATTTATTTTATTCAGTTATTTTTTTATATATCACACTATTTCCAAATCAGTGCAGTTTACACAGAACATAAATAATAGAACTGTTTTACATAGAACAGGTATTAAACTGAAACAAGTGAGTAACATTGACAGGAACATCAACTTAGGTAGGAAGGGGGAATCTGGGTAGAACAAGGGGAACTAAATTACAAGTTCGTAAGTAGATCTTAATGGTTACATAGGGGAGGTTGAGCTGTGTGTTGACAGACATTGTACACTATGTGGTCGTAGAATAGCAGGAACAAGTGAGTCTTTATGGCTTTTCTAAAGGTTGACTGGTCAGAGATGGCTTGGATTGAAGCAGGGAAGGCGTTCCACAGAGTTGGTGCATATAAAGAAAATGTGCAGTTCTTGGTGGCTTGGGTGCACATTCTTATTGATATAGGGGTTGTCAGCATGTTTGCCATGCTTGATAATCTCATTCTGTTATTTGGGGTATGTTGTATGAATGCGGCAAGTGAGTACACAGACATGCCATGAAGAATCTTGAACGTCATCAATAGGGCTTTGTAAATCAGACGGCTTGCTATTGGGAGCCAGTGTAACTGCATTAAGATGGGTGTGACATGTTTACATCTGGATGCTCTGTGCAGTGTTTAGGCAGCTGTGTTCATGGCCAATTGGAGTGGTTAGAGTGTATGTTTTGGCAGGCCATGGAGAATAATATTGGCATAGTCCAGGTGCGGGAAGATGAGCACCTGGAATATGGTGTGAAAGTTTGAGGGGCCCAGGAGCTGGCATAGATGACGGAGGGTCCTTATTTTATGGTAAACTGCCTTGATGACATTTCGTATGTGCGCTTTCATACTCAGTCGTTGGTCCAAGATGACTCCCAGGTAGCACATCTCGTGCTTCATCATCAACTCTACGTCATTTGCATGCAGGGAAGTTGGTGGGGTAAATATTTGGTCTCTGATTATAAATAAGACTTCTATCTTCTTGCAATTTGACTTCAAGGTTGTGTGTGGAGAGCCATTCTGAGACAGTGGTGAAACATTCTGTAATGATGGAGAAGTTAGGACTGCCTATGGAGAAAAGGGTGTATAGTAAGATGTCAAAAATTTTTATCTGTCTTGATTCGGCAGTTTTTTCTATGTAATCGTACCCGCTTCTGATCGCTGGAAGGAGCGGCATACAAATGCTTGCTAAATAAATAAATAAATAAAATGTGGTATAGAATGTTGTATGACTGAATTATAGCACAGATTGGATAAATATAGATGTTGAACAGCAGGGCCGAAAGACATGAGCCATGCAGGACTCCATGCATTTGCTGGAATGTGTCTGATGTCTGCGCTCCTATGCGTACCTGTTGCTGGCGACCAGTCAGGTAAGGGCTGCGTTCTGTATCCCTTTTTGTTGTATTCGGATAAATAGAAGATTATGACTGCCATATCAAAGCCCGAGGCAATGTCCAGGAATATTAGGATGAATCCCTGCTTTTTTTTATCTATTCCTGTGAGGAGTCTGTCAAGGAGGGTTTCAACCCCTCCTTGGAGTGGAGGAGTGGCCTAGTGGTTGGGGCAAGGTACTTCAGGCCAGAAGGTTCAGGAGTTCAAATCCCACTAGAGGACAGCAACCTTGACCTGGAAGGAGTGGGGTTTCTAGTCCCACAGGTGCTCCTTGTTATCTTGGGCAAGCCACTTAACCCTCCATAGCCCATGTTCCCTGTAAAATAGTTATCTCCAAGTTATAATGTCCTGTTCAATGTAATTTCAGTTTGTTCAATGTAAACCACACTGATGCAGAATAGCACAGTATATAAGAGAATGTAAATAAATAAAATAAATAAACCCCATGCTTCTGACAGAACCTATGCTGCTGTTGGTCAAGAGGTGCGTGAGAGTCAAAGTGATCTTGGATTTGATGCTGGACAATCTTTTCTGTTATCTCAGCCAGGAAGGAGAGGCTTGATATGTGTCTGTAGGAGCTGATGTCCGAAGGATCTAGTTTATTGTTTTTTTAGCAATAGTCTGATGGCTTTCATGGACGGTGGTAGCACACCCATAGACAGGGAAAGGTGTATGATTCTGGCAATGGTTGTGCTTAGGTCAGTTTGCGCTAACTTGATCCAGTATGCAGAGCATGGATTGGTTGGAGAAGTGGTGGTATTAATTCCACATATGATATTCTCTAGCTGCTCAGTGGAGTATAGGTGAAAGGAATCTAGTTTGGGGATAACCTGTTTGGGGGTTGTCCATGAGAGGATTTTCCAAATTAGGATTTCCTGAGTGATGCCTCATATTTGTTTTGCTCTGGAAGTGTGTGACTGGGGATATCTGTCAGATGGATCTTAGATGTGTCCTTTGTGAGAGACTTAATAAGACCAAAAAGCTCACAGGGCTTGTTCAAAGAGCACATCAGGATATTGGTATGATATTCCTTTTTTTTCTGGTCGATTGCTCTGCGGTGTTCACGTAAACTGTTTATGTATTCAGCACAGCCGTGAGAGTCTGGAGTGTTACAAGTGTCGCTCCAGCTTCCTGAGATATATTAGGGATTCATGCAGCTCGGCAATGAACCATATGACTGCGTGGTTCTTCCTAGTGGGTTTGTGGAGTGAGGTAGGAGAGAGGCTTTACTTAAGGTATTGTTCTCTATGTCCATCAGCTCGTCCAGCTCAGTAGCATTAGTAATGAGATCCTGAAGATTATCCTGGAGGAAGGTTTCTTTGTTAAAATAGCTGAAGCGGCGAGAGGCTGGTGGAACAGTTCCGGAAGGCAATTGATCTACTGAGTCCATAGATTGTTGTTTGAACTTGGAGTGTCATCTGTTGCGTCTGCCTATATCTGACTTTCCCTGGCTTCCACACATCAGATTATTGAGCATATTGACGATATTCATAAGATAGATTTGCATATACTGCCTCCACTGCATGCAAATCTACCTCATGCATGCATGTTCTGGGGGTTCCACTGGCTATGGAGCTCCCAGGACAGGTTTGGGAACCACTGTGTTATGGAATCCTTAACTTGACTCCAAAGAAATTGTCTTCTAGGCAAGGAGTATCAGGTAGTTTGATGGATGATTGGAACTAGGCCATGCAATGTGCTGTGATAGCTGTGGCTACAGCACGAGCTGTTGTGTCATAGGCATTGTATGTGGAATGTATGAGGTGCTCGGCCAATTTTTGAAGGACCAGAGAAAGGCAGATGTGGTCTGTTTACACAAAAGCGGAAGTAAGGATGAGTTTGAGAACTACAGGCCAGTTAGTCTGACCTCTGTGGTAAGTACATTAATGGAAATGCTGCTAAAACAAAGGACAGTGAAGTTTCTGGAGTCCAGTGGATTGCAGAATCCGAGGCAACATGGTTTTACCAGACATAGGTCTTATCAGACAAATTTGGTTGATTTCTTTGACTAGATGACCAGAGAGTTGAACCGAGGGAGAGCCTTAGATGTGGTGAACTTAGATTTCAGTAAAGCCTTTGACACTGTTCTGCACAGATGACTTTTAAAGTGACTGACTGGGTTAGAAACTGGTTGAGTGGGAGGAGACAAAGGGTACAAGTAAACTGACTCACTCTAAGGAGAAGGATGTTTCCAGTAGTGTGTTACAGAGATCTGTCCTTGGTCCGATTCTTTTTAATGTCTTTGTTAGGGATATTACAGAAGGGCAGTAAGGTAAATTTTGCCTGTTTGCGGATGATACCAAAATCTGCAATAGAGTAGACATCCAGGAAGGAGTAGATAACATGAGGAGGGATCTAGCTAAGCTTTAAGAATGGTCAAGAATTAGGCAGCTGAGATTTAATGCTAAAAAATGCAGGATCATGCATTTGGGGTGCAAAATTCCAAGGGAGCAGTACAGTTTAGGGGGCGAAGTACTTCTGTCCATGAAAGAAGAGAGGGACCTGGGTGTGATTGTTTCTAATGATCTTAAAGTGGCTAAACAGGTATAAAAGGCGATGGCAAAAGCCAGAAGGATGCTTGGGTGCATAGGGAGAGGAATGGCAAGCAGAAAAAAGGAGGTGATAGTGCCTCTGTATAAGTCTCTAGTGCGACCTCATATTGAGAATTGTGTGCAGTTCGGGAGACCACAGCTTCAAAAGGATATAAAAAGGATGGAAATGCAACACTTTAGCACCTGTTAGTAAAAAGGCCCCCAGGTGTTCTTCTGAGGAATGCAATTTTCATTTAGGCCATTTTACCCAGGTATTTACCTCTGAAACTTGCTATTTGGAAAGCTTGGAAAGATGTGGCATGATGGATTAGAAAAAAAATATCTCAACACTTGGTTCTGCCAAGGCCCAGTCAATGTGGGCCTTGGTCACCTATTTCCATAACTGATTGCCCTAGCGTTATATTTGTAGGCACTCCATTTTGTACTGCTTAAATATCCTTATTATTGCTCATACTGGGTGTTATCATTTATACTTTTAGCTGTTCTCATCTACTGTGATTTGTTAAAAAAATAGTATAATGAAAACGACATAAAACAAGTAGTTTATGGACTTAAGGCTCTATGCTAACAAAGGAAGAACCTGTTTGAATAAGGAACTGCAGCTCACTTTATGGCAGTGGTTCTCAACCTTTTTTGTACCGTGATTCCTTTTACCATTGGTCAACTTGTGATGACCCCCAATGATAAAATCAAATGCGTCTCTCTTCCTTTACCGTTAACGCATTGTCGCTGTAATCATTTGTTGAATAGGTCTTTGCAATATGTTATTTATAAAATTTACTTATTTAAACCACAATAATTAAACATAATAACATGTAACAATATTTGATTTCAAAATTATTATGATTTTGTAGTCAAATCACTAATATGAAATATAATTATTTTTTCTACCTTTGTTGTCTGACCAATTTATTCTCTGATCATACTGGTCCCGATCTGAGGCTTTTGCTTTCCTGTCTTCTCTTAGCTCTCTTTCTGTGGTCTATGGTCCATCTGCCATTTCTTATCTCTTCTTTCATTTTCTTCACTTCTTTCCATCAGCCTATTTCCAGTCCCAGTAACCCTCCCCAGTATCAGCCCCTTTCCAGTCCCAGTACCTTCCAATGTCAACTTGCATTCCCATGACTGCCACTGGTGTCCATTCCCTTCCAGTCCCCCTCCTTCCCCACTGACCAGTCCCTTCTAGTACAAATACCATGGCACCCCCTCTCAGATCCACTCCCTTCCAGTTCCATTCTCCCATCCCCTTGTATCAGCCCATTTGTAGCCTTAGCCCCCAGTTTTCTTCCAGGGCCAGCAGCTCTATCATCCCCTCCCCACCATCAGCCCATTCCCAGTCGAAGCCCCCCCCCAAATCAGCTCACTTCTAGTGTTAGTCCCCCCTCAACCCCATTTCCAGTGCTAGCCTCCCCTAATCAGCCCAATATCAGTCCTACCCCCCATCAGCTCATTACCAGTCCCAGCCTCTGCTAATCAGCCCATTTCCAGTCATAGCCCCCCCCCCCGATCAGCTCATTTACAATGCTAGCCTCCCATCAGTCCATTACCAGTCCTACCCCACCCCATCAGCCCATTTCCAGTCCTAACCTCCCCGATCAGCTCATTTCCAATGCTAGGCCCCCATCAGTCCATTACCAGTCCTACCCCCTATCAGCCCATTACCATTCCCCCCCCCCCCTTGATCAGTCCATTCCTAGTCCTAGCCTTCCCTAATCAACCCATTACCAGTCCTAGGCCCCCAATCTGCCCATTACCAGTGCTAGCCCCCCCCCCCCCCATCAGCCCATTATAATCCTAACCCACACTGTCTCTCCCCTCTGTCCAGCATTTATCCCCTGTCTGTCCCCCTGTCTCTCCCCTTTGTCCATGTCAGCCCCCTCCCTCCATTCATGTCAGCCCCCCTCTATCCATGTCAGCCCCCCTCCCTCCATGTTAGCCCCCCTCCCCCCTCTGTCCATGTAAGCCCCCCTCCCTCCCTCCATGTCAGCCCCCTCTGTCCATGTCAACCCCCTTCCCTCCCTCCCTCCATGCCTCCATGTCAGCCCCCTCCCTTCCTCCCCCCATGTCAACCCCGTTGCAGGGTCCCTGCCCCCTCCTCCCCTCTCACTATGTCTGCCTGCTTCTGCTCTGTACTTCTGCAGCTGCGGTTCCCTGTCTCTTAGGGAACCGCGGCTGTGCCTGTGAAGCCGTTGCGGAGCCTTTCTGTCTCTCGACGGGCTCCGTGCAGCATTGTTCCGCCTCCCAAGGGAGTGGTAAACAACTTTCTTTGGAGGCGGGACAATGCTGCACGGAGCCCGTCGAGAGATGGGAAGGCTCTGTAACATTTTCACAGGCACAGCAGCAGTTCCCTAAGAGGCAGGGAGCCGCTGCTGCAGAAGATTGGAGGCGGTGAGTTTGCCGCTGCCAAGAAGCAGACTCAAATGCAGTCCAGGTGGGCTTTTTTAAGAGTGCGGTATACTGTCTCAAATAAATAACTGATTCACTCTATAAATATCAAACCCCTATCAATAATAGTGGATGTCAATACGTAAAATAAGAACTCTACTTCACTCATAAGAGATTGGAAATGGTCTCAGACGTTCCAGCACTATTGTTGCAAACGTCCTATAAATCAGGACTAGTAGTGCTTATTTGCATCAATGACCAATCCACTCATATGAAATCAAATGAAATCAATCGTATCATTTCTAATCCAATTTAGTCCCATATAAGAAGATGCTTATCTGAATATATGTTACGTTCTCTTCCCAACCCCATTTATTGGCGCCTCATCGCGTTTCACTTGCTTAAGTTTCATCAGGGGATAAGTCTTCAAAGATGTTTGTTTAAATGTCTTCCAGGGATCTTTCTTTCCTAGAAGGATTCCAAAAATGTGAAGTAATATATCTAATAATCTCCTAATAATTCTATGTGAAATCATTATATTTCTTATGGGAAAATAATCCTTATAATCCGATCTAGCGTAGGTTTAAAGCTTATATTCATACCATAACGTCCCTTACAGAAAACCGAACATACTGAAGATTCCATACCTTAATGCTGCACACGTCCCACTCACAATCAACTGACTATCCAAGTTGAAACAACACCGCGCATGCGGACCAATTCCTGTTATCCATTCTTATATGATACAAATCCTCCTCCTAATCAAATTGAAGAAATTGATGAGAGACTACGATGATTATACAACCGGATATGTATATCCCTGGATGGACAAAAATCGGAAGATCAAAAAATCCAGAAAGCAGGTGAATTTTGATGTGACATCAGATGATACCAATAACTCCATCTCTAGTCGATCTTCGAAGGAGGAGTTTACGGACGACGAAGAAAAGAAACAGAAAAAGAAATGGGGAGGCAAAGGAAAATACAAGGGCCGAGGTGCTCAACGACAGAAATAGGTTATATGCCACAGGATTTAGTGGTGAATATTTCAAGTACTGAGTTAACTCCAGATCAATTAACTGTATTGGGTAAGCGTCTATCTTATGTCCCAAGCACCCGGCATGACCCTTTTCAGGTACGATTGGATTTTGAACAGTTAATCAGAAAATTAAATATGAAAAATTATTTTGCCTCACAACCTTCAGGAGATTCCATTAGTATGGAGAGTGATTCAACTGCACGATGCCTTCCATTATCCCTCAAGTCTAATTGGTCCCCACCGGGACCGGTACATCCGGCTCTTGTTATTATTTAAAGATTTAATTTTAAAGGAAGTTCAAACTTTAGAAAAAACTACATGTTGGCAATACAATACACTAACCAAGACAGAACAAATAGCATTGCAATCTTTACAGTCTCGAACGGACATAATGATTTGAAGAGCTGAAAAGGGAGGAGCGGTAGTGGTACTTAGTCGAGAGTTTTATCTGAAGGAAGCCATGCGCCAATTGACTGATCCAATGACTTATAGGAGATTGGAGGATGATCCCACTCCTGACATTAGTATACAAATCAAAGAAATAACTACCGCGGCATTACAGAATAAACTGATCATAAAAAAGAATGGCGTTTTTTAAATTCAATTTCTCCAACAATAGCGAAATTGTACCTAGTACCGAAAATTCATAAAAATTTGATCGAACCCCCGGGGAGACCTATCGTATCTATTAGGGGCACTATTTTGGAACCTTTGTCACAGTATATCGATGCATATTTACATCCGTTATTGATTAATATACCCTCACATGTGAGAGACACCACATACTTTTTGAACATCTTGAATACAAATAAGGTATGGTCACAAATGGATGACATCTTGTTGGTCACGATGGATATTACGGTGTTATACACTAGTATTCCACAAATAATGGCATTTGAAGTTGTTGAATTGAGTTTGCGTAATAGAGGCGACTTATCCAATGAATTAATCTCTTTTCTGTTACAGTTAGCGAGGTTAACAATTTTTAAAAACTATCATGAATTTGAAAAGCTAATTTACCACCAGATTGCTGGAGTAGCGATGGGGGCCACTTGTGCTCCCTCCATCGCAAACCTTTTTATGGGAGAATACGAAGCAAAATGGTTAACAACAACCCCATTTAAATCACATATTAAATTGTGGTGTCGCTACATAGATGATATATTCATGTTATGGAAAGGATCAATGCAGCAATTAGAAAAATTTCATGAATGGCTGAACCTAAGAGATAACATTCAATTTACATGTTTTTCACATCCACATAAAAATCACATTTCTGGATGTAGCTATAACAAAGACAATAGTGGGATGGACAACATCAAGCCACCGGAAACTGACAGATCGAAATATGTTACTACATTACAATAGCGCACATCCTCAACAGTTGAAAAATGGATTACCATTTTCACAGTTTATTCGATATCGGCGTAATTGTTCAGAAGAAAGAGATTTTAAAATCCAATCTAAATCTTTAATTTACAGTTTTCAAGAAAGAGGTTACCCTTGCACCATCATTCAACAAGCTTACCACAGGGCAAAGTTTAACAATAGAACACTTTTGTTAGCTGGTACACAACGTAGACAAGAAGATGAAACCTATGTTAATTTCATTACCAATTTTTCTCCGTTGAGCTTTCAAATTCAATGTGCCATCAAAACACATTCAAATGTGTTGAGTGCAGTTCCTGGTTTAATGGATAAGAGGGTTCGATGTGTTTGGAAAAGGAATCCAAATTTAAAAGAAAAATTAAGTCCAGCTGTATTGCGTCCGCCTAGGTTAGATAGTACATTAGATGAGGAAGAAAAAGGCCATAGATGATGTGGACATTGTAATATGTGTGTGATAACTAGTGATATTAACAGTTTTATATATCACGATGTAACATATAGATTGGCAGGTAGGACCACTTGTGATACGGCGTATGTGATCTATGCTATTCAATGCCCATGCAATTTGATATATATAAGGGAAAATGACTAGACCTTTAAAAGTTAGATTAGGTGAACATAAAAGTCGCATAAAATGTCGGGTTAAGGAGGCTCCTCTAGTACAACATTGTGAGGATACTGGCCACTCATTTTTTGAGTTGCGTAGTTTCGCGATAGAACAGATCGTGGCAGGGAGAGCTGGAAAGTCGCGAGAACAAACTTTGACTGTACAAGAACAATGATGGATATTTAAATTGAAGTCCACCGTCCCGACTGGCTTGAATAATCAAATAGAATGGGGGCATGTCTAGGTTACTAGGGAGAATACTTCGGAGTATAATCACGTCACAGTAGGAGGAGGAGTTGTATCATATAAGAATGGATAGCAGCAATTGGTCCGCATGCGTAGCGTTGTTTCAACTTGGATAGTCAGTTGATTGTGAGTGGGACGTGTGCAGCATTAAGGTATAGAATCTTCAGTATGTTCGGTTTTCTGTAAGGGACGTTATGGTATGAATATAAGCTTTAAGCCTATGCTAGATCAGATTATAAGGATTATTTTCCCATAAGAAATATGATTTCACATAGAATTATTAGGTGATTATTAGATATATTACTTCACATTTTTGGAATCCTTCTAGGAAAGAAAGATCCCTGGAAGACATTTAAACAAACATCTTTGAAGACTTATCCCCTGATGAAACTTAAGCAAGTGAAATGCGATGAGGCGCCAATAAACGGCGTTGGGAAGAGAACGTAACATATATTCAGATAAGCATCTTCTTATATGGGACTAAATTGGATTAGAAATGATTCGATTGATTTCATTTGATTTCATATGAGTGGATTGGTCATTGATGCAAATAAGCACTATTAGTCCTGATTTATAGGACGTTTGCAACAATAGTGCTGGAAAGTCTGAGACCATTTCCAATCTCTTATGAGTGAAGTAGAGTTCTTATTTTACGTATTGACATCCACTATTATTGATAGGGGTTTGGTATTTATAGAGTGAATCAGTTATTTATTTAAGAAGCAGATTCGGCAGTGGCAGCAACTTGTGTGCTTTTTTATTTTTTTTAACTTGGAGTGAGGCGACCCCTGCTAAATCTTGTGGTGACCCCCGTGGGGGTCGCGACCCACAGATTGAGAACCGCTGCTCTATGGGGAAGTGACTTCACTATACAAGCGAATGGTGTTGGACTTTGAGTCAGTAATGTAGAAGATGAAAGAGTGATCTGCCCGAAACGTTTTAGAGTCCTTTGTACTACGCGTCATCACTGTAGCTTCCTTAGCAGCTGCAGCCTCTTTTCCCTCCTCATTAACTTCCACATAGACCTTGTGAAATATTTGTGACACATGCAGATCTTTTCTTTTCGATATTCGTGACAGATCTGCCTTCCCCTGAATGAAGGCGTCTCTCATGCCCATGAGACACAGAGTTTCTTTGAGGTCGTATTTCTCTTCAAACTTCATCCTGGGCAGGAATATTTCCACAGAAACTTTCTTCATCACATCTGGGCTGGTGCACTCCATTAATTTTTCTAGTGTCGATTCATTTTCCAGCTAAGAGGTAAAACGCAAAAAAAAAAAAAATACATCTATGGATATGGCAGAGGATAAGTCATATTTGTGCATGATGTATGGTGACTGCAGATTGTTGACTTTAGGGAATCAGACGAGGGGAAAGGGCATGTATTGGTTCCTCTACTTGCAAAATAAGGTAAAAGGGAGAATTCCAAGAAGCAGTACAGTACCATGCGCTAGCCATTATATATGTTGGGACCTATTTACTGAAGGTTAATGCGTGTTAAAAGGGCTGTAGGCACTTAATGCACATTAGCTTCATTAATGTGCGTTAACCTTTAGTAAACATGCCATATTATTTTAAAATCAGTTTTAGAATATGTACTGTACATTTATACAATCATTCAGTGATTCTTGGGCATTTATTTGGCTGATCTCCAAAGATGTCAGATGAAGTAACTCTCAGTTTAATAGGACAAGCTATTACAGATCAAGCAAGCCCTCTTCCTTAAGTTGAATTATTTAGAGAGAAAATGTTTTGTAGATCTAAGAAGTCAGGTTTCAGCAGAAAATTCTGTGTGGAGAAAATGCAATCACATTTTTAGATTTAAGTAAAAAGACTGAATCTGCTAATGAAATAAATGCTAAGAGACAATATCCAAAACTGTCGAATGCCTGACATAGGTTCTTCAGTTTTTGAAGCCTAGAGATAGGAAACATTTCAGCTGAGTTCCTAAATTTAGCATCCTGAAACTAAGGCTTAAGCTGCTTTTCATTCGCCTTCTTTATCGTTATCTTTATTTGCAAAATTTGATAAACCGCCCAGGCCAAAGCATCAGGGCGGTGTACAATACAAAGGTAAGGTTACTGGAAAGATAGTCAGAAAAGAACGCCAAAAATCAATAGGACAGGGAGAGACAGTTAAAGATAGAAAGCAGGAAAGGCCCAAGAGGGGCAGAGGACGGGAGGTGGGAGGAACAAAAGGAAAAGTGGGAGACGGGCATACGAGGAGGTATTATGAGGGGTGGGGAGCGCGGCTGGGGGATGAGGCACCATCAGCATGGGGAGGGAGATCGAAGGCTTGACAGAAGAGATGAGTCTTGAGGAGAGATTTAAAGCGGGGATAGGATGGTTCCGTACGGAGAGATAGTGGGAGCGAGTTCCAGAGGACGGGGCCTAAAAAGAAAAAGGCGGAGTGACGGATAAGTTCCAGATGGGCCTGGGCAGGGGGAGGGAGGAAGAGACGGTTACCATGGGCCGAGCGGAGAAGACGTGGGGAGGGCTGAAGATGAATAGTGTCGGCCAGGTATTGGGGAGTGCTGGTGTAGAGAGCCTTGTGTGTGAGAATAAGTACTTTAAAGATGAACCGGAAGCCAATGGAGGGTGAGAAGGCAGGGAGACACATGAGAACGAGCTGGGGAGCAAGTGATGAGATGGGCAGTTGGATGTCTAAGTTAAATGCCGAGTTCTGGACAATAGAACTGACCTGATCCCATCTCTGGCCTTGCTCACATTTTAGGTACATTTAGGATTATAGTAAAAATAGTCTCCTAAATTTAGGGAGGCCTAGGTGCCTAACTCATGGAGGGGCCCTTTTACTTACGAGCACTAATAACCCCTTGGTAAGAACATAACTGCCTCACTCTACTGCCTCAGCAAGCCCACAACAGAACAACCAGACAAACCACCAATAACTCCCTCACCATCCCACACAAAAGAATGAAATACAATCAACGGACCTGCAACAGAGCCTTCGAACTATATGCACCATCCCTCTGGAACTCTCTACCAAATCACATCAGAAGCAACACAGACCTCTTATCCTTCAGGAAACAACTTAAAACTGCACTATTCCAAAAATTCCTCGGACCAAAGACAAGCACCCACCACTGACTCCCTCCCAACCACCATATTTCGTCCCCCTGAACATATGTCATATGTAACCATACCACAATGTCTATGTCTACGTCCCAATTAATTGTTAACAATCATTATTGTTGGCCACCAGGTGACGGCCCCAAACCCTTGTAATTGATTATTGTATGTTCCACCGCTTTGACCTGGTGAAAAGCGGGATATAAATACAGCTAAATAAATAAATAAATAACATAAGAACATAAGATATGCCATACTGGGTCAGACCAAGGTCCCTCAAGCCCAGTATCCTGTTTCCAACAGTGGCCAATCTAGGTCATACGTACCTAGCAGTTTCCCCAAAAGACATAGGTTCCACAATGCTTGTACTGGGTCAAGAATTGATATTCTGGGTCCCTTCTTAATAATGGTTTATGGATCTTTCCTCCAGGAACTTGTCGAAACCTTTTTTAAACCCAGCTACACCAACAGCCTTTACTACATCCTCCGGTAACAAATTCCATAGTTTGATTACACGTTGAGTGAAAAAATATTTTCTTTTATTAGTCTTAAATAGTTTACCTTGTAGCTTCATTGCATGTCCCCTAGTCTTTCTATATTCTGATAACGTAAACAATCGATCTACGTTTACCCATTCCACTCTGTTCATTAATTTATAGACTTCTATCATATCTGCTCTCAGCCGTCTCTTTTCCAGGTTAAAGAGCCCTAACCTTTTTAGCCTTTCTTCATAGGAGTATCCTTCCATCCCCTTTACCATTTGGGTGGCTCTTCTCTGAACCTTTTCTAATATTGCTATATCCTTTTTAAGATACGGCGACCAGAATTGCACACAATATTCAAGGTGCGGTCTCACCATGGATCCACAGTAGTACACTGCCTCCTATCCCATGACTCTTTAGTTTTCCAAAAAGTCTCTGATGAGGGGCCTTGTCAAAGGCTTTCTGAAAGTCCAGATACACTATATCAATGGTAATGGCTAGCACACATTAAAAACAGGTAGCATAGTAAAAATCCATGTTAGTTGCTTAACACGCAATGGGGCAGGGACTGGATAGGTTCTGGGCCGAGAGTAGACATGGACTGCGCATTGCAAGTTAGTGCATGGTACTTATTACGTGCTATGAGGGTAATTCTGTAAAGCAAGGCTTTGTACATAAATCATGGAATTTTAGTAGTTTATATACAAAAATGACCACTTACATGCAGTGTTTAGTTAGTTGCTATTTGGATTGATGGTACGTACTTTAACTGTGAGTGTGCAGAGGGGCAGAGTTTAGACTGAAGATGGACACAGTTTGAAGTTATGCACATAGGGGGTCATCCTGTCCTGCGAATAGCAGGGATGGACATCCCATTGGAACATCCATATTTGTATTTTATTTATTTATTAGCAAGGCTTGATATACCGCCCAAACCGGGGTATCAGAGCGGTGTACAGAGAAACAAAAGCAGGCTGCTGGAAAATAAAGGAAGAAAAGAACGCCATTCAATTGACAGGAAAGCAACAGAGGGACACAGATAGAAAAATAGAGAGAGATAAAAGGCATAGACACATAAACATAACACTAAGGGGGAGGGCAGGGGAAGGGGGGGAAGGGGTATATGATGTCTGGACCATTGCAACTGTCAAGGTCATGGTCATGGGGGCGCCGGGAGATCAAAAGCCTGGGAGAAGAGATGAGTTTTGAGAAGAGCTTTGAACTGTGGAAATGAAGACTCGGTATGGAGTGGGTGAGGAAGGGAATTCCATAGAGCAGGGCCTAGAAAAAAGAAAGCGGAGTGACGGGTGAGTTCCAGATGAGCCTGAGACGGGGAAGGAAGAAAGAGGCGATTGCTGTGGGAAGAACGAAGGAGACGGGGGACAGGCTGGTGGTAGATGAGATCAGATAGATACTGGGGGATGCCTGTATGAAGGACCTTGTGAATAGTGATGAGGTACTTGTAAATAAACCGGAATTTAATGGGAAGCCAGTGAAGAGAGAGAAGACAGGGGGTGATATGATCAAAAGGAGAAGAGAAGGTGACCAAACGGGCGTCAGTATTTTGAATGAGTTGAAGACGACGGAGTTGATAAGAGGGGAGGCCAGTGAAGATCAAATTGCAGTAATCTAAACGGGAAATCACCAGGGAGAGGACTAGGGTGGTGAGGGAATCTGCAGAGAGGAAGGGCCAGAGAGATCTAATGCGGCGGAGATGAAAGAAACTACGGACAAGGGAAGAAATATGGGGATGGAAGGAGAGGGAAGAGTCAAGGATGACACCAAGATAGCGAAGTGAAGGGACAACGGGGATGGGAAGGGAGGACATCATAGGGGCTAGGGTAGGAGGAGGGGTGGTGAAGGAGAACCAGATAGCCGAGGACTTCGAAGGATTGACACAGAGGAAATTATCGGAGAACCAGGAGGCGACAAGATCAAGGCAGGCATTGAGAGCAGAGAGGTCCGGAGAAACAGAGCTGGTGTGATGAATAAGAAGAATATCGTCGGCCTAAAAATAGGAAGAGATACCAGACTGTTGGATGAGGAGAGCAAGAGGGGCAAGGAAAATATTAAAGAGTAGGGGGGCAAGGATAGAGCCTTGCGGAACACCACAGTGTAGAGGGAAAGAGGCAGAGACGGCAGGACCTGAGTGGACAGCAAAGGAACGAAGTGAAAGGAAAGACCGAAACCAGCGCAACAGTGCCCCGAACACCAAAGTCAGACAGGCGGGTGAGGAGAGCACGGTGGTCGATAACGTCAAAGGCTGCAGAGAGGTCCAGAGAAACGGCGATAGAAAGGTCACCCCAGTCGTGAGAGCGGTGGAGTTCACTGAGGAGGGCAAGAAGTATAGTTTCCGTGCTGTGACCAGACCTAAAGCCAGATTGACGGGGGTGAAGAGAAAGGGTGGTGTCGAGATGTGCTGAGTGAAAACCAACTTTTCAAGAACTTTGGAAAGAAAGGGTAGGTTCGAGACAGGCCGCCAGTTAGCGGGGAGACTAGGGTCAAGGGTAGGTTTCTTCAAAAGTGGGCGGACCATGGCATGTTTCCAATGGGTGGGAAAGCTGCCAGAGGTAAGGCTAGTGTTGATTATGGCCAGGATAAACGGGAGGAGTTGGAGAGAGGGATTGAGGAGACAGGTGGAGGGAAGGGGGTCGAGGAGACAGGTTGTTTTGTGAGAGGAGGAAATTGCTTTAAGGAGCTCAGCGGAAGTGATGGGATGGAAGGAGTGCCAAGTGTGGGAAAAAACACTGGAGGGAGGAGGGGAAGGAATGGTAGGGGAGGAGAGGGGGAAGGAAGGGGGGAAAGAGGCGAGGGACAGTAGGGAAAGGAAGAGCGGAAAGACTGGATCTTGTCCACAAAAAAGGATGCAAGGCTTGTTGGGCTAGGAGCAGTTGAAGGAAGAGCAGAGGAAGGGGGAGAGACTGAGGGGGAAGATAAGGAGCGGAATACCTGATACAGGCGACGAGAGGAGCTAGAGGAGGAGGAGATGAGGTCTGAGAAGTAGGTCTTTTTGGCCTTGGTGATCATGATGCGATAGCGATGTTGTTCACAGTGAAAGGAGGCTAGAGTGATGTCAGAGGGGTGTTTGCGCCAACGCCGCTCAGCGCGTCTGAGGTGGGTACTTTGGAGGTAGAGACCCGAGTGATACCAGGGGTGGTGGGACATAGATTGGCAAGGGGTGGGACGGAGAGGAGCCAGAGTGTCGAGGGTATCAGTGAGGATAGAGGACCAGGAATCAACCTGCTGGTCCACAGAGAGGGAGGAAAATTTGGGGGGGGAGAGAGAAGTGGCCGGGGGGAAGGCTTGTAAGGTGAGAGGCGTGAGACGTCGCCGAAGAGTCCCAGAAGAGGTAGCAGCAGAAGGTGAGCTGGGAGCTTGAAGGGGCGGAAGAGAGAAAGAGAACAACAGACAGCAATAGTCGGACCAGGGCAAAGGACTGGACGAGATATCTGATGGAATATAAGGGGATGTGGAAAAGGTAAGGATAAGGTCGAGGGTATGGCCGGAGGAATGAGTTGGACAATCAACGTGTTGGATCAAATCGAGGTCAGTAAAAAGGGACCCCAGGACCTTATCACGAGGATGAGGTTGAGAGAGCAGGTGGGCGTTCAAGTCGCCAAGAATAGCCAGGTGCGGAGAGAGAAGGGATGTTTCAGAAAGGGTGAGGAGAAGAGACTCCCAGAGGTCGGAGCGCATAGAGGGTGGGGCATAAAGAAGGAGGAAGAATACAGATGTGGAGGTCCCCAAACGTATCAACAGGGCCTCAGGATAGCGGGGCTGGAGGGAGACAAGTGAGACAGGGAGAGTGGACCGGTAGATAATGGCCACACCACCACCGGTCTGGTGGAGACGAGGGACATGTAAGACCGAGTACCTGCTATTCGCCCCCGCCCTGTATGAAAAACAGGGGGCTTTCCGGAGGCGGAGCGAGGGCGGGGCATGGGCGGTCCACGACCCTGGACATACAGGGCCGATTCTGAGATCAGCCCTGTACGTCAGTGGCCATGAATGCAGATGGGGGACTTATTCCACCACAGAGATGGAATAAGTCCCCCTGGTCATCGAAGGATCCTGCAACCGGGCCTGGATAGGGTAGTAGTGAGTGCATGAAGTTCCCTGCAGCTGGACCCTGGCCAAGGGAGGCTGGATTGAGGGTCTGGCCGTGAGGAAAGAAGTGCATCAGTGGCAGCAACAATCGCGGCTCCTGAATGGAGCCACGGTGCCATGCGATGGGACACCATGGCACTGTGGCTCCATTCAGGAGCCTGGCTGAGGTAGCCAGGCAAGTGACTGTGCATACTGCCATTTGGAATCGGGACCTGGCTTGCACGTTTAGGCCCTAGACACAATTCTGATCCCTCTGGGCGTTTCGATTCCAATAGGCCGCACAGGGGTCTGGACGCCCACCTTTGAATGTGCCTCATATTGCACAGAATATGGCCCAATGCGCATAAGATTCACAGCTGCTTAGACTAGTACTCTATAAAGTCAAATTTGCACAGATTTGGCTTTATAGAACAGGTGCCATTAACGTGTGTGAATATAGTAACATGATGACAGAAAAATACCACATGGCCTATCTAGTCTGTCCTTCCATATCGATCACTACAACAGTCCCCTTTTTTCCATATTATTTTATTTTATTTATTTATTTAATGGTATTTATATACCGCCTTATCATTCAATCAAAGCGGTTTCCAAGGCAAACAATCAAGGGGGCAAATGTTTTCATATTAAGATCCTTGCAGTTAACATGAGTACACTTAATCCCACCTCAAGAGAAGGTGTTAAGTGTGCCCATACTAAGTGTGAATTAAAGCATGCTAAGGGACTTTTCTGTGCAGTAACAATAGAGGGCATGCTGGACACACCCCTGACAGGTACCGCACAGTATTTCAACTTGCTGCATATTGGTTATTGCTCCTAAGGCATGGTAAATGCAAAAGCCTAACACACTTTAGTAAAAGGGCTCCCAACTTAGGAACCTAGGGTCCGATAGTCAAAGGCATTTACGTGGTTTGCACACCTGTAAACCATGTCATTGCTGGTTAGTGTGATATTCAGTGGCATTAGCATGGGTAATGCTGCTGGATATCCACGGGTGCTGCTGCTACACCCCCCGATACAATGCGGTTATCACTGGGGCATGTTGTGGGTGTTCCGGGGCAGAGTGGAGGCGACACCCATCACTAACTATGCAGTGGTGATACTGAGCTGCTGCCCAGTTAGCGACCTGTGGGTAAAAGTAGGCATGGTAAAGGCTGGTCTGTCTTTACCAGTTGGAGCTATCCGTGCAGCGGTTCAATATCGGTCCTGCCTGGTTAGCTTCCAGGCTGTGCGCTGACCCGGATATTCAATGCTCATGACCGGATATGGCCCTGGCATCAGGTGTTAGTATTCAGCGGCAACAGCTATGAGCTTTATGAGCACTAGCCACCGCTGCTGAATATCGGGCCCCTGGATTTCTGTATATCAGCCTCTTAGTGGTCAATATACAGTATTACAGAGCACTAACAAGTTTGTGAGCAATCATCTGCATTAAAAGCACTGCTAATGTATGCAATCCAGTGTCTGCACTTCTAACACATAAATTAGTTCACAAGAGGTTTATCTCAAAAACTGTGCTAAGGAAGGGATGAGATGCAAAACAAAATTGTGCAAAAGAGCTCACTAGCTATTAGCACAGTGAAAACATATGTGCGCTGCTAGATTCACAGATGCATTAATTTGGGAAGATGTAGATTATCCATATGAAACATATGTGTGTACCTTACTGTCTGCCTTCTATGCTCTTAAATCCCTCATGTGAAACCCTGGTCAAAATATACGCTCATTTAAAATGCATGTGCACCTCTGAACTGGTGCAAAAGCTGACGCGATAATTTTCTTACATAATGTATATTCCAAATATAAGACAGGGATCATATGTGTAGATTTCTGGCCCTTGAAATCTCTACATTAGTGGACCTCCATGCGAAAATAAGAAGCTTTCTGAAATCACTGCTGTTTATTTGTGGAGATGCTTTTAAGGTGATTTCCTTTTTCTAATATTTTTTATTTATTTGCTGCTTCTTATAGCCCCCTTTTCCAAAGCAAGTTTTGCCAAAGCAGTAAATGTAAAATAAGACAGTCTAACCATCATATTACTATAGTTAAGCTAGAATGTAAGGAAAAAAGTCACGTTAATAATTTAGAGGTAAGTTTATAACTTTACCTCCCATACAGCAGACAGTTTTTGAAAAAGCAATTTCTGTTTGCAAAGCAGTGCTTTTTAGGCATAAATTGTTAAATGATAGAGTCTACGAGGGAGGGCTCATCTGTTTTCGGTACACATGTGTTTGTGCATGCACATGCAAAGAGGAACAGGAAACACTGAAGACCCATCTGGAGTCCCCTCGCTCTGCCATGGGGGGAGGGGGGAGGGAATTCCCAGTCCTGCTGGCAAAAAAGAGAAAGAAATCCACATTGAAGAGCTTGATGGGAATCCCCAGGTCATGCTGGCAGCAGGAGGGGGAGAACAGCAGTGAAGAGCTGGTAGGCGTCCCTAGATTCCACTGGCAGGAAGAAAGGAAGCGTAGTGCAGAAGAGCCAGTGGGAGTCCCCAGGTCCTGCTGACAGAGATTGGCCTGGAAGGGGGAGGAAGGAGGAGGCAAAGATAGAGAGAAGGAACAGACAGGGGGTGAGGGGGCAGAGCATAATGGAAGGTTAGGGTCAGATAAGAGGAAAAGGGAAGAGTGAGAGTCAGACCATAAGGAAAGAGCAGGGTTAGAGAACAGAGAAGGAAAGGGCAGAAATAGAGAGAGAAAAGTAGGGGGAGGGAAATTGGGAAAATGTTTAGTGGGGGGTGGTGAAGGTAGGGAGAAAATACAAGAAGGGAGAGAAAAAGGGAAGGGGTGAAAGGGCGCGGCAGGGAAAGTAGACAGTGTAAAGTTAGATTGTGGTAGGCTATGGCCTAGGAATATGGTAGGCTATGGCCTAGTATGGTTTACTATTGTGAAAGGCCTATAAGTGAGGCCTGAGTCCCAACCCCCACTTGTGAATACTGTAGCTATAAGAATCGAAACTTAACTCAGTTTAACTGAACATAGCTAAGCAGAAACGAAACTTGGAAAATAGAAGAAAAACAAGTTTAATTGGTACTGATAAGGTGTGCTATGCTTCTATGGAATTAATTAACTCTGCAGAGAGCAAGGTCACAGTGCCTCTGCTTCCCATATGTTTTAACAAGCTCAGCGACCTTGGAGGAGAGAAGTAACAAGTTGGAGACACTGACCATTGTAATTGGGACTAGAAGGGGGGCAACCAGGTGCTGGGCCCAGACCAGAGTCCCGATTGGGTAGCCATATCAGTACCGGGACCAATAGATGGGTGAGAGGGGTACTGGGACCAATGAAAAGTTTGCCTATGCTTAGAATGGACAAGAAAGCTATAAAAGTTGTTGTTTTACTAGAAGCCATTGCTCAGCCATTTTGAAATTGCTTATTGCTTGAGCCATGTGCACATAGGGTTGCCAACTTTTTCACCGAGAAAAACCCGACACCTGTGGCTCGCCATGCTCCACCCATTCTCCGCCCCTAGTCCCACCCCTGCCCCGCCCCCAGCCCCACCCACAAAAATTACCGAGGATACGTGTAGGCTAACTTCCTTGGTCAGATAATAATTAAACTGGGAACCCCAAAATCCAAACATGAAATGTACAACACTGGAGAAATAAAACTATAAAGTAATTTCCTCTTGCACTAAACAAAAACGCAAAGATGTTAGCAATACACACTTCCCAGACCAGACATATTCCAGTTAATAAATTCAAAATAAAAAGTATTTTTCTACCTTCTGTTTGGGCGTTTTATTTTTCAGTTGCAATTGCTCCAGTCACTTTCTTCTGGTTTCTTCGTGTCTTCTGCGAGCTATCCATTTGTCCTTTCTTCTCTTTCAGATGTTTTCCATTCTCTCTCTATTTCTGCTTTAACATACTGATTGTTTCCCTTTTGCTCTTTCCCCAACTTCTTTCCTTATTCCTTTATCATCCGTTTAAATTTCACCCTTCCATTCTCAAGCCCCTCTTACTCTCCCAATACCGGCCCATCATAGACTTTTCTTCCACACAAAATATTTTTTCCCCTCTCTATTCTCATTCCCCATCCATTCTAGTCCTCCCCCCAAATCAGTTCCCTTATAGTTCTAGACCCACCCAGCATCCATTCCCTTCTAGTCCCATTCTCCCATGCCCCACATCAGCCCATTTCCAGTCCTATTCCAGCTCTTCATCAGCCCATTTCCAGTGCTAGCCCTCACATCACAGGCCATTTCCAGTCCTAGCTCCCCCCCCCAATCACAGCCCATTTCCAGTCCTAGGCCCCCCCACCATCACATCCCATTTGCAGTCCGAGTCCCCCCGCACCATCACAGCCCATTTGCAGTCCGAGTCCCCCCGCACCATCACAGCCCATTTGCAGTCCTAGCCCCCCTAATCACAGCCTATTTCCAGTCCAAGATCCCCCTTCCTCCACCATAGCCCATTTCCAGTCCAAGTTCCCCCCCCCCCATAGCCCTTTTCCAGTCCAGGTCCCCTCCACCCCATAAAAACCCTTTCCCAGTCCATGTCCCCCCCCCCCCCATAACCCTTTTACAGTCCAGGTCCCCCCCCCATCACAGCCTATTTCCAGTCCAAGTTCCCCCCCCCCATAGCCATTTTCTGGTCCAGGTCCCCTCCACCCCCATCACAACCCATTTCCAGTCCATGTCCCCCCCCCCTTAGCCCTTTTACAGTCCAGGTCCCCCCCTTTAGCCCTTTTCCAGTCCAAGTCCCCCCCCTTAGCCCTTTTCCAGTCCAAGTCCCCCCCTTTAGCCCTTTTCCAGTCCAAGTCCCCCCCCTTAGCCCTTTTCCAGTCCAAGTCCCCCCCTTTAGCCCTTTTCCAGTCCAAGTCCCCCCCTTAGCCCTTTTCCAGTCCAAGTCCCCCCCCTTTGCCCTTTTCCAGTCCAAGTCCCCCCCCCTTAGCCTTTTTCTAGTCCAAGTCCCCCCCCCCTTAGCCCTTTTCCAGGCCCCGTCCCCCCCCCCTTCGCCCTTTCCCCGTCCAGGTCCCCCCATCCCAGCCCATGCAGTCCTTGCCCCCCCCCCCGGACCAGCATCGCGGCTGTCTGAGGCTTCAGAGGGAGCCGGGGAAGCCCGCGCGAGGCCCCGGCTCCCTCTGAACAGCCACCAGCGTGAAGAGCCTTTACCTTCACGCTGGCGTCTGTTCCTGTGAAGCCGCGAATGCTGGGAAAGGTTAAAGGGCAACCTTTAACCTTTCCCAGCATTCGCGGCTTCACAGGAACAGCCGCCAGCGTGAAGGTAAAGGCTCTTCACGCTGGTGGCTGTTCAGAGGGAGCCGGGGCCTCGCGCGGGCTTCCCCGGCTCCCTCTGAAGCGGAGAAAAGCCGGTTTTTTTGCTCAGGCCGCTCCCGATCTTGCGGCCAGAGCAAAAAAACCGGCTTTTAAAGGGCCGGTTTTGCCTCTGCGCCGGCAGCCGGCCTGGCCGTGGAAAAACCGGCCAGGCCGGCTGAAAACCGGCCAGTTGGCAACCCTATGTGCACATTAAACTGGCTTGGATCCTTGAAAAGACTCCTGGATTTATTTATTGCATGCTTATCTGCTGCTACAAGATGGTAGGGGAAGGAGGAGTGGGGGAGTGTAAGGGTGGGTGGCAGGGAAGGAGGTAGAGCGGTGAATGGTAGGGAGTCTGAATATTGCAAGAGAGTGAAAGGGACAGGAAGTGAGTGCTAGGAAAGAGAAACCTACATGCCCCCAGTTCTCCACCCCCCACGCTGTTGGCACGTAAACACCCTTTGCAGCCCACCATCATGAGTCACACACCCATGATGAGAATGAGTGCAAAAAGGAAGAGGGAGGGGGTGGTGAGAATGATGGTGGGATGAGGAGCTACAAAGGGGTGTTCCACTGAAAGGCTGTCAGTATTGGAATTGCTTTGTGTAGGGGCTATGATGTTGTTCCTAGTGCCATTTAAGATTTTATTGAAGCAGTCACATATGAAGTCTGTCCAGGATCTGGACATGTACTCCAGCTGGCATATGCCCTAGGAGTCTGAGTAGAGATGGGCAATCAAGGTGGGTGTGCAGGAAATGGATGTGCTTAGCTACACAAGCATAGGCACTCTTCCCTTTGGTAGGTATGCCTTTTGCCTGTATTGTGTCGATATATGCTCTGATGATGGACTTTGCTGGTTAGGTTGGATTTTTCTAAGTAGCTAAGGAATCCTAGACTTTGAAGGCGTAGCATTTTAACTTGTAGAGATTGGCAGAAGCATACTGCTGAAACACCCAATAAAAAGCCAATCATCTGCCTATGGAAAGATAGTGCCCTTTCCTGCCAGGCACTTTGAGGTCAAATGAGACCCCAAAGGGAAGAACTTGGTAGTGGAAATATCACTTTTGGAATATGAACTGTAGAAATTGCCACTGTTTGAGATGGATTGAGATGTAAGTATAGGCATCTTTTGATGTCTAGGGAGACAAACCAATATATCTTGTCCAAAAGGAGCAGTACCGAGGTTAGTGAATCCATTTTGAATTTCTGCTTTATGATATAGGTTCAAAATTGATCTGCGGACTCCTGATTTTTGGGAGATAAGGAAAAATCTAGAGTAGAATACTTGACCCTGGTGATCCTACTATGATGGCAATCCATCTATCTGTAGTGATTTCTTGCCATGCCTCCAGGAAGCCTAAAATTCTGCCCTCCACAAAAGTTCTGGTGGCCGTCTGCTGTTTTTTCTGCCATGGTAGCTGACATTGCCCATAAGGTGGGGCTCTGAAGTATGGCTGATTCTCTTTTCGGATAGAGTTTTTGAAAATATTGGTAGTGGTAAGGCCTCTGCCGAGTCTTTTGGTATTGAGTGGAATTGTCATTGAGCAAAGAGAGTTCTTTCATCATAGGTAATCATCTTATATTTGTGTTATGGTGATGGTTCTCAAACCTGTTCTGTGGGCTCCTCAGCCAGTCGAGTATTCAGGATATCCACTATGAATATTGTAAGGAATAGCACCGGGACATACAGGGAACCCAAAGGAAAAGGGGGACTGAAGAACGGGGTATCCAAGCAGAGGACAGGAAATACTGGAAAGAGGATATCCTGCCCTGGGGGAGGGCTTCTTACAGCAAGGCAGAATAGAAAACAGGCAAGGGAGGAGGAGCTAGGATGGGACAGGAAACAGGAAATAAAAAGTCTCACAGAGAGGGTAGGGGAAGAGGACAGAGAGGAACTGGTAGCGGAGCCAGCAGAGTCCATGGAGACAGAGGCTTGGGGGCTGGAAACTGAACATTGCAGAGCCTATGGAGATAGAGGCTATGGAACAGAACTTGCATGATGATACCGGTCTGGCAGACCTTCCAGATGATGAGGAGACACAGCTAAGTTGAAGGACACCCTTATTTTATTTTTCAAAATACTTTCTAATGGGAAAGAAAAACTGTTTGTAGGCCATTTCGGGCCTTTCTGTTTTGTTTATTTTGGGCAGTGTGGGCGGGTCAGCGTGCAAAGGAAACACTGATAGGAAGGTAACTGCCACAGCCCTAGGTTTACCTAGATACCCAGGCTGAAACCGTTTTCTTTTTGGTAAGACAGAGGAGTACTGCACAGTCAACCCACTGGACTAGGGTAGGCTGTGTTCATGCTGTTTATGTTTATTAGAGTTCAACTGTCTTGCTGACTAACCATTGCTGTACTGCTCAGAGATAAGAGATTACTGCACAGCTAACTCAGTGAACTAAGTACAGGCTGTGTTTGTGATAATTTTGGGGATTTGTTGCTTGGACTTGGAGTGTCATCTGTTGTGGCTGCCTACATCTGACTTTCCCTGGCTTCCATACCTGAGGTTATTGAACGGATCAACAACATTCATAAGAGAGATTTGCATACATTGCCTTCACTGCATGCAAATCTACCTCATGCATATATGTCCTGGGGGCTCCACTGGCTGTGGAGTCCATAGGACAGGTTTGGGAACCACTATGTTATGATATCCTTGACCTTGACTCTAAAGAAATTGTCTTCTAGGCAAGGAGCATCAGGTAGTTTATGTAGGTCAACTCTAGGGCTGGATGATTGGAACTAGGCCATGCAATGTGCTGTGATAGCTGTGGCTGCAGCACGAGCTGCTGCGTCATAGGCATTGTATGTGGAATGTATGAAGTGCTCGGCCAATTTTTGAAGGACTGGAGAAAGGGCAAGTGGTCCATTTACACAAAAGTGGAAGTAAGGATGAGTTTGAAAAATACAGGCCATTTAGTCTGACCCCTGTGGTGAGTAAATTAATGGAAATACTGCTAAAACAGAGGATAGTGAAGTTTCTGGAGTCCAGTGGATTATAGGATCCGAAGCAGCATGGGTTTACCAGAGGTAGGTCTTATCAGACAAATCTGATTGATTTCTTTAACTGGATGACCAGATAGTTGGACAGAGGGACAGCTCTTGTTGTGGTGAACTTAGATTTCAGTAAAGCCTTTGACACTCTTCCACACAGGTGACTTGAGCACCCTAGGGATGGATCCTAAAGTAACTGACTGGGTTAGAAATTGATTGAGTGGGAGGTGGCAAAGTGTACAAGTAAATGGCACTCACTCTAAGGAGAAGGATGTTTCCAGTGGTGTGCTGCAGGGATCTGTCTTTGGTTTGATTCTTTTTAACATCTTTGTTAGTGATATTACAGAAGGGCTGTCAGGTAAAGTTTGCCTCTTTGCGGTTGATACCAAAATCTGCAATAGATTAGTCACCCAGGAAGGAGTAGATAACATGAAGAGGGAACTAGCTAAGCTTGAAGAATGGTCAAGAATTAGGCAGCTGAGATTGTATGCTAGAAAATGCAGGGTCGTGTATTTGGGGTGCAAAAAATCCAAGGGAGTGATACAGTGTAGCGGGCAAAGCACTTCTATCCACAAAAGAAGAGCAGGACCTTGGCGTGATTGTTTCTAATGATCTTAACGTGGCTAAACAGATAGAAAAGGCTATGGCAAAAGCCAGAAGGATGCTTGGGTGCATAGGGAGAGGAATGGCCAGCAGAAAAAAGGAGGTGATATTGCCTCTGTATAAGTCTCTAGTGCGACCTCCACTGTGTGTAATTCTGGAGTGGAGACCACACCTTCAAAGGAAATAAATAGAATGGAATCAGTGCAGAGGGTGGCTACTAAAATGGTCAGTCATCTTCGTTATAAACCATATGGGGATAAACAAAGATCTTAATATGTATACATTAGAAGAAAGGCAGGAAAGAGGAGATATGATAGATACATTTAAATACCTCTGTGTCATAAATGCACAAGAGGAGAACCTCTTTCGATTGAAAGTAAGCTCTGCAACAAGGGTGAAAGGGAATAGACACAGAAGTAATATGCGGAAATATTTCTTTATGGAAAGAGTGGTAGTTGGATGGAATAATCTCCCAGTGGAGGTAATAGAGACAAGGACAGTACCTGAATTGAAGCAAGCATGGGACAAACACAGATCATCTCTAAAGGGGGGGAAAAAAGGATTATAGTATTTGACATGGAAGGGCGGACTAGATAGGCCATATGGTCTTTTTCTGCTGACATGCTTCTCTGTTTCTAAGGTTGATATATAGTTGGTCTGGTTGCCCCTCAGGCTAGTGTATGAGTGCATGGTGGTAATGCAGGACCTGGTGAGGCAACTGAGCATGATCCTGTCCAGGGGCTTGTAGATACTTTGAATTTGATTGGATGGAGGACGGGGTTTTCCACACAGGCAGCTGAAGGTCCCAGAGGATCTAAAGAACTGGCAGTATTATTACCTTCCTTGGTGCACTGAAAGACTTCAGGTTAGACTGAAAGTCCTTTTTGGTAGTTGGGATTGGAGTAGTGCTTAAGGTGAGAGCCTTTGTAATCTTTGACAAAAACGTAAGATAGGAGTGTTTATCTGCTGTATCCTGTGGTGTGGGATCCTTTGGTTGAGGTGTTGGGTGGTCTAAGCTGGGAAAGAGTTTGTCTACAGGACTGAGATCCCATTGATGTGGATATACAATGCTCTGGTAGCTGCTATGAAGCCTTGGTGAGTCAAATGGAACCAGCTACTCTGAGACTGGAAGAGCATAGACTTTGGAACATTGTCCAAAAAAGCTGAAGATGGTTTGAAAATGGTTGAGCTTGGTGAGCTGAAGCGCAATGTGACTGGAGATGGTCTGGACACAAATGAGTTGGGTGGGCTGAAGTGGAACATAAAGACAACTCGAGTCCTGAGACAGCCAGGGGATACTGGAGGAAAGTTGTAGTATCCTGGTGTTCTGGGAAGAGGCTGAGCATTATGAAGTTGGAGCCACTCTCCAGGGGCTTTTTGGCTGAGCTTACCATAGAGGGTGTGCTCTCTGGGTCCTTGCACCTTCTTTTCTCCTCAGATCTGTGAGAAGAGTGTTCCAGAGCTATTCTAATCATTTTTTGCCTGGTGGATTCTCCCTCATGTTTTTCCTGAGGCAGAACAATTTTGAGGAGTGCTGTTTCTGATTTTATTTTACTCCTGTCAGCAGCATTGGTTGTGGGAGCATATTAAATTGAAGAGACTATTTTTGCAGGCTGTGGTTGATCAGGAAACCCATCTGCTGCTGCAGCCAGTGGAGCTTCATTCCTGATGTCTCTTGCCAGAAGCAGCTGTGGATGAGGTCCTTCCTGCAGCTGAAGCCTTGTGTTTTGGCTGCAGGTAGGACCGTGCAAATGTTTTATTTCCATTGATAATGTGAGATATGTGTACACAGACTCGTTGCAGCTTACTAGTTTTTTGGATGTTAGACAGGACTCAAAAGTCCAGTAATTTTGTCCCTCTTTTTTTCTTTCTTTTTATATTGTTCATTATTGTATATTTATGTGTTGGATATCTATGCTTTATGCAGATTTTTGTTTCAGCTTCACTCCAAGGTGCCTTATTTCCCATAATGTGTGCTATATTTTGTGACATGTTATTTCTCTGTGTGTTCAGTTATAATGATTTAGATGTATATATTTTCAATGGTTTTGAGTATGAGATGTACATTTAACATAAACAAAAAAAAATGGTCTCACTCTTTGCAATGTTAGGTAAAATATAAAACTGGAATTTTGGAGCCGTATAAATGTTTACAAATGGATACAGTGTAATAATATTAGCATGCACTGCCACAGGGCGTATAGGTATAAAATGGGCTCTACGGCAGAATGTGCATGCTAACACCATTAACACACACTGTTAGTTAAGAAGCCCTGTAATATTATCCAAATTAAAAAAAAATCAAGTGATAATTTATTTACCTTTTCCAGACCAGTGGAGTTATCATTGATATCATCAGGTAACATTATGACCATATTGAGGTCATTCTCAGCAAAGGGAAGCTTGAGGAACATGGTTTGTAGAAAATCGTCATGGTATATGTCACATTTATCCTTCTTGAACATCATCTGCACTTGTTTGCTTGTTTTCTATTGAAATATGATAAAATCAGGGATTGTTTATTATACAGTACAGAAATCTGTACCAGCACAACACATAAAGTGATGTATTTACTCCATGCATGTGACCTCAGTAACTATGCATTAAGTAAACATCCAGGAATCATTAGATTCTCTTTCTGGAACTCTTATTTGCATTTCTTAATGTTCTTTAGAATATTAAGTATTGTTCTTTAGAATTTTAAGTATTGTTCTGGGATGCAGTGATGTTAACAGTACTCAATAACATTATAAAAACAACATTAACAGCTATAGTGGAACTAAAGCCATCTTAAACATGTACCTTTAGGAGTTGATCTCTCTGTATATGTATAATGTGCTAGGGTGCCAGAAATGATTTCTATCTGTTGCTTTTGATTGGGGGTCACATGTGCACTTTGCTGGGAAGGGAAGACACATGGGATATGTAGCCAGTAGACTCCAAATAGTCTTGGTGCTGCAGTAATAGTGAACCGAAGGGGAGAGGGGAGAGAACTTTATTTTGCATAACAATTGTATATGTGTTGCTCAAGTAATACATTCAGCAGTTAAGGTAAAAAGAAGAGGGGAAGAGAGAGAGAGAGAGAGAGAGAGAATGCATTGGGGAGAGGGAAGGTAGACAAAGAGAAAACTAGAGATTGAATGACCTGAGGGATGGAAGTGAGGTTGATAGAGAAAGAATGCCTTGGGGAAGGGGGAAAGAGTGAGAGACAGTGTTTTGGAGGGGAGAGGGGAGGGAATGGAAGGAAAGAGAGAGTATATCTTAAGAGGAAAGGTGGGGGGGGGGGGGGTGTGCCTTGCCAGGAAGCGGGAAGAGAGAAAATACCTTGGGGAGAGAGTTTGGGTTGGATGTCTGTTAGTTTATTATATTCTTCAACAAACTTTGGCGTGCAATTTTTAAAACCATTTTATATGGATAAAGAGTGTTTTACTAATGCAGAGGAAAATTTTATAACACAAAATCTATAAAAAATTTAAGCACATCTATCTTATGTCTATGTTTTTAAAAGCAACATACACTTGTAGGTTTTTTTGTTTTTGAAACAGGCTTCTAGAATAATCCTTGGTAGCGTACAAAGAGGATTGGGGAGGGCCTAGGATCTATTTTTGTGCTGATCGATATTTTAATTTTGCTTTATATTTCATTATTTTAAATGGTGTGCTAGATTTACTAAAATATGCTACTGGATTACCGCATGCTAACAGGCATCAATGCACATTATTGATGGCAACTTAACATGTGGAAAGTAATCTCATTAAGTTGCACCCACTTAATGTGCATTTTGACACATGCATACTTAGCATTATAAATACTAGCATTAAGTGACAGAGAATACACCTTAAGTTAAGGCACAATGACTTATTCCAGCTCTAGATATGATATAAATGACTACATCAACTTTTTGCAAGTACGTGCGCAAGTTATATTTTATAATCAACATGGCTACTTGCTTGTTCTGACCATGCTCTGCCCATGTGCAATACGATGCAGTCAATGCACATATTTTCCCACTAGGCAGGATTTTATAAGAGGTCATGTAGCACGTAACTGCCCATTTAAGTAAATGATTAAAATATCAACATTTACACATGTTGTTGGTGCTTAAAACTTGGTGCCTTCTTATCACCCTCTTTATGAAATGGGGCTTATGTACTTGAGTGTTAACAGCATTAGGGCATGCTAACACTGTAGAATAACTCCAACACAATAACTCCATCTCACATGTACATAGTTATCTATTCAAATTTCTGCACATGTAGATAGTTTCCCCTGTTATCCAAGTTAATTGCTCCTGTTCTTTGTAATGACCTGACTCTTGTTTATTGTCGGATACTGTTTGTTCTATGTAAACCGCGCTGATCGCAAATAGTGCGGTATAGAAGAAATGTAAATAAATAAATAAATAGAGCTAATTTTATATGGAACCGCTTAACGTTATGTGCATCAACGTGTTTAAGCCATGTATTTTCAATGACTTCCTTACATGGATGGGCCTTTACATGCATACATTAACTGGTCACTATTTTGTAAGTATGTGTGTAAAGCCGATGGCGCAGACATTTAGGGTGGGCATGCACAAGGATGGAGTAGACGAGTAAGTTATCAAATACTAAAACTTACGCGTGTTCCTTTAAAAATCTAGACTTGGACATCTACCCCGGATGGTGTAAGTGCTTGTACCTAGATTTAATGCGTGTTTTTAGACACACATCTATTTTATAAAAAAAGTAAACACCTGCTTTTCTAAGGCTTATGATAAGTTTGTTCTGGGTGCCTAAAACTAGGTGCCTGGTTATAAAATTACTCTCCACAAGTCTATCCCTTTAATTTCTTTCCGTTTGTTTGTTTTTATTTTATTTTCATTTTAAATAATCAACAAATTAAATAAACTAAAACCAAACTGCATGTCTGTGTGCACACCTAATAAACTGAATAAAAATTGTCCTCCCCCCAGTATGAGTAAAAACAGGGGTGTAGGGAGACTGCTTAAGTTGGTGCTGCACTGGTTGCCATCTTTTCTACAAACATTGACTGAACACCCATATAGGGTCAAGTAGGAAATCAATGCGAAGCAATAATTCCCCACACACAATATAAAAAAAATAACAAATACAAATTATGCTTTACATAAAGTATTAACAAGAGCATGACTAGAAAATTGACCCCAGCACTCACTATCCCTCTCATATCAGTCAATCCCAATCACTCATTAACTCTCCCTCCCCAGCTAGTCTCCGTTACACACTCTTGTCTCTCTTCTAAGCCAGTACCCATCCCTCATTCTTCCTCTTAATTCCCATCTCACACTCTCTCTGCCCCCCAGTTCCCAGCCAGTCCCCATCTCACACTCTCTCTTCCCCCAACCAGATTACTACACAGAAAATTCTTGATAACAGAATACTTGACCTTGGTCACGCACAGTGAATATAGATCCTTGGCAAATACAGAATAAGTGACCAAAAGGTGAAAAAATATGCAAAAATTAAATTGAAACCCCAAGAAGTCAGACACTGCAGCACAAGAGAAATATAAAGAGATGCATTTCCTTCTTATTGTGTAAAATAGAGACAGGTGTCAGCGCTGGCATTAGGTTGGGAGTAGAGCAGCCAGGGCAATTGCTCTGTGTCACCAGACCAGAGAGGACCCAAGCCTGCCTGAAGCTGAAGTAGGCCCAGCCTACTAGTGGGCTTAGTGGCCCCTCCCAAATTTTTATCCTGGGTTGAGACCCAGCCATCTCTAACACTAGTTCTGACCATAGTACATTCCACGAACTGATATATTCCAATCACTAAATCATGCTGGTCCCAGGCTCTGGTTTCTACTTTTCTTAACTCTCTTTCTAGACTCTCCTGGGTTCTCAGCATTTTTCTTAGCTATTGGGAGATAATATACTTTAGCCAAAGGAGGAATCAAGCCCTCTGGGATTTTTAAGATTTCCAACATATATCTTTTAAACATATCTAACGCTGTAACACCAGACACATGTGGAAAATTCAAAACACGTAGATTTGCAGCCCTGGAAGCGTTTTCCAACACTTCCATTTGCTATTTCTTCTTTCTCCTCCTGTTTTCACTTCCTTCCCTACATCTATCTCTAACATTGATCTCTTTCAGTTTTCTTCCATTTATATTTCTGTTTCTCTATTCAGATTTCAGCTCTCCTTTGTACAATTCAGTCCTCAGTTTCCCTTTCTACTGTATCTACCTACAGCTTTCCAACGGATTTGCTCACCCAACCCTCACATTCCCTATCTATCTATCTATCTATATAATCTGCCTCTTGAGTTTAAAACTTTTGACCTTTTGTGTTCTTGCCATGCCTATACTGACACCATTCAAGACTTTCTACATGTTCTCCTAAACACGAATAAGCCCTTTGGAAGTGTGGTGTAGATGTTTTTATAGCAAAAATACCTACGACTGTATTCTGAAACCCCTGTGGCCCTGCACGTACACAGCGCTAGCATGGAGTTCTCAGAACACGGGTGGGAGGGGGTGGAACAGGGGCGTGGTCAGCAGCAGAGGCGTACAATGTGTATTCAGGAAAGGCCAGTGTACATTCTGCTTATTTCCCGTTATACTTGCAGAAACTTGGAATAAGGCCAGGACTTAGAAACCTTTCTACTCTGCACTGCAATGTATCCCATAAAGATGAATGGCTGTGACAAAGATGTTATGAACCAATGTGCCTGCAGTCTGGAAGACCACAAGATGTAGTGGTAAAGAACAGAATGCAAAGGTGAGGGAAGGTTGTATGGTTAAGACACATTAATAAACACCCCTACGGAAATATTCAGAGGTGAAATGGTAATTATTCCGGCTATGCTGTCAATGTCTTTGTGACCTAGAGAAGATAATCTAGGGCACCCTAACAATTCCTGTCTTCCGAGAAGTGGGACTGTTGATATAGGGATTGTACTGTATATGGGTGAGTATAGGACGGATGCATGTGTCGGTGAGAAACACAGATCAGATTAGTTGTCCTGGGACTCCATGCCAGTATGTTATACCAGCTGTTTTCTAGAGGTGCAGGGCATTTGTACTGCAGATGTATATTTTGTGTGACTGCAAGTGGGAGAGAGAGAGAGTGTGTGTGTGAAGTTAGAGGGATGCTTGTCACACCTGGTGTGCGCAGCCACAATTTTGGGGGGCCATCAGTGCCAATTTTGGGGGGCCATCAGTGCCAATTTTGGGGGGCCATCAGTGCCTAGCAGGTAGGAATGACCTCAGCAGGTGCCATTGTGGTCGGCCATGATACATCAGAAAGGGATCTCTAATTTGAATTTGGTTCATTGTAAACCGCTTTGACCTGGTGAACAGCGGTATATAAGCACTTCTAAATAGAATCTCTACAGCTAAATGTCAAAGCATAAGCAAACGTTAAGGGTTTGTCAGAATGAGTGCATGCAACAGGGCACACAGCACCATCAGTGGCCTCACAAATGTGCACATTTGTATAAACATTTGCTGGTGCTCTTGAGCATTTAGTTGTGGTGTCTGCACTGGTGCATGCGCTCAATCTGAGGGATCCTAGTTATTGACAGGGATATACTTTGACATTTAGCTGAGGACCATTTCTGATTTCTTCGGTCCATACATAGCATTGTACAGACTGTCACAGGTGACCAATGCAAGCACAACTAAAACATTCTCCTACTTCCATGTATGTTTTGCTGCAAGGTATGTCAGGACAATCATATCACTTTCTGCTTGCTGTTGTAGCATCTTTGAGTGCACAGAGATCGCTTTGCAGTGGTCATGCAAAGGACTAGCTTCTATGGTCTGTTTTGCATCAGCATATCTGAATCATCTGTTTTCATGGTTAGTTTGTATGAGCACCACACTGGCAATGTGAGGAGCAGCTTCGGGGATGCATGTTTTAATGGGGGGGGGGGGGGGGCTGCATGGAGATGGCCTGCAGCGGATCCGTACATCTTTTTTGAATTCACTGAGGGCAGGGATGTCCAGATGCTTGCTGCCTATACCCATGTCTTGGGGTTTCTACATATTGCGCTGAAGATGTCTGTCTCTGATTGCAGACCTATGGGCACAGCTGAACCCACACATGCTGAATTAAGGGCAAACTGTGTCCGCTTTTGATTTAGATGTGTCCGCAGGCTGGACGTGCATGTCATGGAATCATGTTCCACATGATTTCATCTGATGTTACTATTTGTCCTCCTGAAGAGTCTGTCTTTTTATCCTCAACATCTGCTGCTCATTTCCATCAACTCCAGTTGCAAAAAGTGGCATTTTACAAATGATGTCCAAGTGCAATCTGTGACAGCCAAACCAGGCCGTCTGGAGAAATAGCAGGCACAGCCAAACTCCGGTACCATTTCACAAGCGTGGATATCATCGATTTGAATATCTGTGGGGGCATCCCCAGAATAGTATTCCAGACTGTGGATGTCTAGGAAAAGCTTAATTAGCATAGTAGACTAAGACTAGGGAAGCCAGGGTTCAAATCCCACTGCTGCTCTGATTGTGATTGTGCAGAGAACTGGCATGGTAGAGTGTCACCTTCCCATACCTGCGACGTCTTTAAAAGCCATTTGCTTGTTGGACATCTGCATGCATGCTTTTGGACATCTAATTTGCACCAAAGACTAGATTTTTGCTATATTTTTATAACAGATAGCTCTTTAAGTCATTTGATGTGATGCACCGAATTATAGTCACCTACCTTGCTCAGTCTGAAATTTGCTTCTTTTGTATCTGATTTTTCAAATCTTTTTGCCCAGTTTGCTTTGAAGTAGTTAGCACTGACCAGCACTAATGCTGTAAGCGAGTCAACCGAGCCTTCAGGCAAAAGATTCTTGATTTTACCTTTAGAAAAAATTAAAATAGGATACTTTTTTAGATGTTGTGGTCAGAAGTTGACATTTCATTTTAAAATACAATAACATTTTTATAGCTGAAATGACAGAGGCAGGTGTCACTTGAGGCATGAGCTTTTGAGAGCAAGAGTCCACTTTGTCAGCTGCATGAACTGGACTCTTCTCCTGGAACGTTCATACCTCAATAAATTGGTTAGTCTAAAAGGTGCCACCCGCCTCTGTCATTTTTTTGCAACTCTTGACTAACACGGCTACACGTCTGGAGGGGTTTTTTTTATAGCTATTCTGCCAATATAAATACTACTAAAAGAACATAATATGCATAATGTCCAGAAAAACCGGAGAGAGATAATTTAATATCCTGTACTACAAAATATACAAACAGCTGGACTCTTTTCAGCTTACTACAGAAGGACAGACAAATTCTTAAGCTTCATAAAGAATTTCTTGAAGAACGCAAAATGAAAACAGAGGCTGATAGTCAAAGGCTTTAGGCATTTAACTTTGAGAGGTAGGGATCTTTTCACTAAAAGGTGTTAGCTATTTGCACAGCATCTGACAGCGAGCCTGCATTAACTGCAAGGCAGCCAATTAGCGTGACTGCACTTACCGCCTCCTCAGCACTGCACCCATGCTATTTTTATGCTGCGTTAGGTGTTAACTGCCGGGAACACGCTTTCAATGCTTGACAGTTAACCCAGGTGGTGGTGCACCTAATGCGCTATGATTTTGGTGCTATTGGCACGCTAGGTGCAATACCATAACACCCTTTAGTATAAAGGATACTTTCTCTTCTAAAATGGCCTTTCTGAATATTTACTAGGACTTAATTCTTAAATTCATGCTCTTAGTTTAATTGGAGGTGGGGGGGGGGAGTGGGGATTTTCAGCACTGAACACTTAAACTGGGATCCTAAATCTAGGCGAATGAATAGCCTTCCTAAATTTAAGAACATGACTTTTAAAATGCTTAAATAGGTGAATTTTCAGCTGAAAGCTTAGGTTTCTAAGTTTGTCTAAAAATAGGGGACACATTTCCTAAACTAAGGAACTCTGGCCCATAGATCTTACTGGAGAACAAGAATAAAGAATAAATGAGAACAAGAATAAAGAGGAACTATTGCTCTAAACTGTGTTATAAATGATCGAATCCGTCTTAGCTGAACCAGATGAAAAAGCAATGGTTTCTGTGCGGTCTCAGAGAGATTGCTGCTATCTAAAATGGAGGAGTTTCATGTAGCAAAGTTAGATCTCGGGAGTATAGAACATTCTACCGTAGACTTAATCAAAGAAAGGGTACAAAACTATGGCTAGAGATGCATAAATGTGCAAATGCAACGTAAGGGGCAACACAATATATAAAGATAAAAACTTCTGTGTATAAAAGATATGTAACATTATCTCTTGAAAAGTTAAAGTTGAGGTAGCTGGAAGGAGGTGGAGAAAGACTGCAAAGGTCTCCAAGCTAAGTCAGACTGTCATGGCACTAAGGCATGCAAGTAGAGAGAGAGAGCAACAATTTCATGAGTTGCAAAGATCGAGCTTTAGGTTCAGATGTATATGGCAGAAAGGGATGGAAGTAGGTACGATACGCATCTGAACCTTAAGTTCGTGACTTGCTTGGGTGCAATCATAAAGCTAGCTTAGACCATTATGACGCTGTCATTTATTCACTGCACCTCAGTAATGATTGTTCCCTTGTCGGTGAAGGAACCGATTTTTGCTGAGGTGCAATGAATAAATGAATAGCAAGTGCTTGCTATAATGGCACCTATTATTTAGTTGCGCAAGAAGGCCAAAGCCTCTGCTTCAAATTTAGATATTTTTATACGATGGATACTGGCAAACACTTATTCATATTAAGACTAAAGGGCACAAACTCCCCACATCAAAGTATAAATTATGGGAGGCGGAGCTAGCCACAGAGCAAGATGGACGCTTAGGCTCTGAGCTCCGGAGGTGTCCTGAGGGAGATTCCCTACTGCCCAGCCAACGAAATATTGTTTGTTAGTTCTCCCCTTTTGTGTGCAACGGAAGAAGAGCATGGCTACACCTAAGCAGGTGCGTTTGGACTTTCAGAACAATGCTGCAGGGGGAACAAAGCGATCCAAACAAGAACCCCTCTCCCAACAAAAAATGGCGGTGTTGCGGGAGCAGCCCGAAGGCTTAGCAGAGCTGTTAGCAGAAATAAGGACAGTGAAGGAGCTGGTTCAGCAGAACGGGACCTCTCTGGAAAGCATGCAAGCTGAACTCATGGGCATGAAACAACAACTGGCCTCCCTCTCACTGAGGTCCGATAAAGCCGACGCTGTAATTGCGGCTCATGAGGAACGTTTCTGTTCGGTGGATCAAAATGTTAAATGAATTGGTCTACTGGAATGCAGTTTGGAGGATATGAACAATAGAGCAAGAAGGAAGGTGCGGAGGGTGCTGATCCAGTTAAGTTCATGGAGACGTTCTTGCCTAAACTGCTCCAAGTACAGCTGCCCCAGCCGCTGGAGATTTATCAGGCACATCGCATGTAAAAGCACCGGGGAGATACCCACGGCCTGTTGTGCTCCGCGTTCTAAGATATCAGTACATGGTAGCGATTATGAATGCTGCTAAGACCAGCTCCCCTACGCTGTATGAAGGGCACAAGATTATGCTTTTTCGTGATCTCTCGAAAGCCACGGTGGACAAAAGAAAACAGCTCTTGGCAATGCGTCCACGACTACAGCAATTGCAAGCGTGGTATGGGATGTACTACCCTGCACCGATGCGGATTACACTGCACAATCAAACGCGTTCATTTGAAGATCCTGAGGCCTTGCAAATGTTTGGAAGAACAAGAGGCCTTGCTGATGTGGTGATTTGATTCTGGCTGGGAGATGAATGTCCTTTTATTGGCAGAGTACTTTGTGTTATACTGCTGAGTTTGTAAATGCTTTTGGGGGTGAAGAGATTCCCTCGTTTGTTTTCTCTTTTTGAATGGCTTGAAGGTGGAGAAATAGCAATGTTTTCTTTTTGTTGCTATTAATATCCTTAGTGCTATTACTTTCCTTTCATCCTTTTTTAAAGAACTTGAGGGAGGGGGGGGGGGAAAGGGGGAAATCTTTTGGATAAGTATCTTAGACTCGTATGCATGTAGTGAGAGTTAATAAATATGATGGAAGCTGTGGAGGGCTTGGGATTTATTATGCTGTGGGAATACTAAAGCAAGGTAGGGTAGAGAGGATGTAATAGAAGTATGGAAAAGAAATTAAGGAAGTAGGAAAGAAAGGAGGGGCAAAAAAAAAGGGGGCTGGGTAGTTAAAGAAGATATGGACTGGAGCCTCTGGCTCGTCTTGTGCTGTTGCTTATCACACCTGTATGTATGGTGGTAGGCTAATCGCCCATCCGTGGACTAGCTTAAAGAAATGTCTTAGAAAAGAGACCATCTGTTATGAAGGGGGGAAATCTGTTTTTTAGTAGCTTTCTGCATTATTTGTCAGGCATTTTGAAGTGCAGCCGTAATACAAGGGGGATTAAATGAGTACAGACCACATGGAACAATGAATAAACTTTAATTTTTGTCACTGAATGTTAAGGACGTAAATAGCCCTATTAAACGTAAGAAAATTCTCTCATACTGTCAGAAAGAGAAGGCAGATATTATATATCTCCAAGAGACACATTTGAATGCTAGTGAATCCCTGAAATTGACGAATGTGGTATTTCAAGTGGTGGCCTTTTTGCCTTCCATGAAAAAAAAGAATGGAGTGGCTATTCTGGTTCGTAATTCGCTTGCGCCAACGTTAACTCACTCAAGATCGGATGGGGAAGGGAGATGGGTGAAAGTGCTATTACAAGTGGCCCAAGTTACTTTTCTGCTGATGAATGTGTATGGTACTAACTCTGATGATCATATCTTTTTTCATCAAATCGCTAATGAGGTAGGTGAAACTGGATCACATGCAATAGTACTGGGCGGAGATTTTAACCTAGTTATGGACCAGCTGATTGATCGTCATCCTTTCTGCTTACGCAAGGTCTCTCGAGCCCAGAATGTGCTTCAGGCATATTGTAAGGATAGTGGTTTGATTGATATTTGGAGGCTTCAACATCCTACTGAACGTGATTATACCTTTTTCTCTATGCCTCATTCTTCTCATTCGCGGATAGATGTCTTCTTGACTGCTAAGTCATTGGTCCCTGGTGTAACTCTTTCTACTATTCATGCTACCCATATTTCGGACCACGCGGCAGTATCAGTATTGAATATCAGATTAGTCCAATGGAAAGGTCCCCAGGAGTGTGGAGATTTAACAGGGCTCTACTAGCTGACCAGAAATTCTGTGATATGATGCGTGGTAAGATAGATGAGTACTTTCAGTATAATGACCCCACGGATACCTCCATATGGGCGTGGTGGGAAGCTTTTAAAGCTACAATCCATGCAAATATAACTAGTTACGCTATAGGAGTTGCATGTCAGTATAAAGCTGACATAAATAGATTAGATGAACAAATAAAAGCGGGAGAACGGCTGTTGGTAAACCGAGGCGATTTGTGTATACTGGTTCGTCTCCAACGGCTGAGATTTCAATACAATTCTATGTTAACTGCAGAAGCAGTTCAAACTCTGCAAGCTCAAGAGGGAAGATACTATACTGAAGAAAACCGTACAGGGAAGCTGTTAGCACGAACTCTGAGGGCTAGGAAGGGGGCCTCTAATGTGGTTGGAATACTTCAGGAAGGTAGTCAGCAATTAGTTACACGCGATGAGGACATAGCTAAGTGCTTCCAAGCCTTCTATTCTAATTTGTATTCCTCTGAAGTGCAAATGGATGAGGTTGCATTCGCCAACTTGTTTCAAAATATTCAGTGCCCTAGGCTTTCAATGGAAGAGGTACATATATCAGACAGCCCAATAACAAATGATGAGATATTGCAGGCCATTAAATCTCTTGCACCAGGTAAATCAGTTGGACCGGATGGAGTTCCTCAAGAATTCTATAGAGCTTTTAGTGAAGCTATTTGCCCCTTTCTGGCTCAGTATTACACGATGTTGGGGCAACTGACCCCACAGATTGGGGATTTTGCAGCTGCAACAGTGGTGGTTTTGGAAAAGCCAGGGTGAGATCCGTAAAAAGTAGAAAACTCTCGTCCTATTTCGCTATTAAATGTGGACTACAATATATATGCATCAGTACTGGCTGCTCAGCTAGCAAAGGTGGCCCCCCATTTGATTCATTCAGACCAATGTGTGTTTATTACTGGATTATCTACAATGGATAATGCGAGAGTATTATGTCATGTGATAGAGGAGGCAGAGAAGAGGAACGTCCCTCTAGCTGGAATATCGTTGGATGCTGAAAAAGCATTCGATAGACTGGAGTGGCCGTTCCTCTTTGCCACACTTAGAAGGTTTGGTTTTGTGGAAAATTTTATTAATATGATCCAGTTATTGTATGCCAAACCAAGGGCTGCCATAGCGGTAAATCGTACTCTATCAGCAGCTTTCCCACTCAAGAGAGTCACTCGGCAAGGCTGCCCTTTATCCCCCTTGCTCTTCAACCTTGCGTTGGAGCCTTTGATTCTTCTTATTCGTCAGAGTTTAGAAATTCGCTGGTTACAGGTGGAAGATATGGAATTAAAGCTATCGGCTTATGCTGATGACTTGTTGTTTGTTGCGCCTACCTCCATCCCTAAGGTATTTGAGCAGATTAATCGCTATTCACAAATTTCTGGTTACAAAATAAACTGGACTAAATCGGTTGCTTTCCCGCTCAATTCTTGTATGCACAAAGCGGAAGTGGATTTTCATCCACTGTGCTGGGAACCCAAAGGGATCAAATATTTGGGTGTGCAATATACAAGGTCACTTAAGGCCACTATACAATGTAATGAAGACAAGTTGATGTCGATAGTGCGTAATCTGACAGAACAGTTGTTACCCCTGAGACTGAACTGGTGGGGTAGATTAGAGATTATAAAAAATGACAATAGCTCCCAAACTTAACTAAATATATTAGCTATGTTGCCATTTTCCCTTCCGGGCTCTCTGTATGCCAAGCTGGAGCGTACTCTAGTTCAATATCTCTGGAAGGGGAAACCACCTAGGATTGCAAAATGGAAATTAAAAAGAAGCAAAGAGGCAGGAGGTGTGCAATTCCCAGACTTTCAGTGGTACCACCTTGCTTTTTCTTTTGCGGCAGGGTATGCAATGGGTGAGTGATAGTGATGCGGGACAGCGGCCAAGATGGTGTGAATTAGAGCAACGGCTGTTCAGGCATACAGCGATGGAGTTCTGGCCCGAAATGTCGTTTCCGGATAAAGTTGGACCATCCCTTATAATTTGTGACACACAGAAAGCCTATAGATTCTTATTCAGTAAAGTGCAGAAGGACAACAAACCATTAGGGAAACTCCCTATATGGTTTAATCCGTATTTTAAAATTCAAAAGAAGACTATTAAATGGCAGTTATGGTACTCTCGGGGTATCTGGACAGTAGGCCAGCTTCTTCAAGATGCTAATTGGAAAGCTTTTTCAGTTTTGCAAGAAGAATTTGCTCTTCCTGATTCTTCTTGTTATCAATGGATGCAGTTGGTGCATTGTATTAGCAAATCTAAGATAGTTACGTTTCCTGGGGTAGAGAAATCAGAGTTGTTAATGCATTGCTGGTGGAGGAATCTGGCGTTGCTTCAAAACTTTATAAGCTAATTCGTGAATGTAACCAGTCCCGGAATATGGGAGAAGAACAGATTTGGGAGCACGAAGTTGGTAAACTTACCTCGCTGAGGCTTTGGGCCAAATTCTGGGATTCACTGGTAAGAGTGTCTATCTCAATCTGCTTCCCTTACCCAGTCTCTTTATTTTTTGGCGCACAAAGCGTACCCCAGTTAAACTTGCTAAATGGAATAGCAGTACTGGTAATATATGTTGGACTTGTATGAGCGAGCCTGGAACATTTTCTCATATGTTGCTGGAATGCCCTAACATTCTGGACTTTTGGTTGCCAGTGTGGGAATGTATTTAATTAATTTTGAAGTTCCAAACTCCATTGACCTGGCGAATACTTATTTTTCGGTCTTTGGCGGATGTTTCTGCCCTTTAAAAAGGAGAACCACTTTCTATTAGATTTTATGATAGGAGTGGCTTTGAATTTGATCCTTGCATTTTGGAAAGACCCTTCACGGCTTAGTTGGGTTTTATGGTGGAACCAGCTATGTTTATACAGCAAGTATGAGCGTATTCGCCAGGTCACATGTGGCTCTGTCTCTTCTGTTTCTTCTGAAAAGTGGAAGGCCTTAGATACATTGAATGTACAAAATAAGGTGCGATATCTTCGTCCTTCGCACTTTCTCCCCCTTGTAGACTTCACCTTTGATTATCTCTGACTCCAGTAGGCTATAGACAAGTGGCAGATGGGCTCCTGATGGGGGTAAATCATTTGGGTCTCTCCCCTGTGTGGTCTTCAACAAAATAATAGGGTAGGGTGGGTGGGTTACTTAAGGCTCAATATAGGGTTGCTAAAATTTTCTTATGTATGTACTTTTTGTTTTTTTGTGTTTTTGTTGTTGTATTGGTTGTTGAAAAATGAATAAAAAGAATTATTTAAAAAAAGTATAAATTATACCTTCTAATAAATGGAATTGCACCCAAGCCTTTATATGTAATCCATTGTTTTTCCAAAAAAAAATCATGTTTGAAAAATATTTGAAACATATACATAGTATGCAGTTTTGGGAGTTCCAGGGTGATGGTAGAGATTTGCTCTACAATATCTTTTTATAATATATTGGAGGTCAGCAAGGGGGTCCACTCAGCTGCTCTAAGTTTTATTTTTTAATACATTAGGAGTTAGGAGTGAGGTCCATGTCTCGCTCACCTAATTGCCTGGGAAGGTAGGTGAACAAGAAGGAAACTCACAGGTAAATCATGCTGCCGCCACAGCTGACACTAATGCTAGCACGTTACTCTAGCTCACTTGTTAACTCATGGCAACCCTGTGGATAGTTATCCTAAACTTGTTTGATCTTCAGTCAGGCAGCCAGTTCTTTGATAGGGTAACATCCATAGCTATTATTATCGATTCATTGCATTTTTGGTCTTCCTCGTTTTGTGCATTTTTTTGTACACCGCTTTGCTGCTATTTTGAAGAGCAGTCAATCAAATTAAATATATGTAAACAAAACAAACAATATGTACAGTCACAGAAGACTTAATATGTGGTTTTTTTAATGTTGGGAATTTAAGTCCTATTCTGAGAGGAATCATTAGAAAAAGACATTATACTCAGCAAGGTTGAAGGTCAGCACAAAACAAAATAATGCACATTTCATTATTTTGTTTTGTGCTGACCTTCAATATCAGAAGGCAGGGGGATTACCAATACCTGGGAAAGAAAGAGGTGGGGTTAAGACCCTGGAGGTATAAGCCTGGGTTAGATTATGCAGAGAGGGGGAGACGAGAAGGAGAGCAGCCAGGAGAACAGCTGAGATAGAAGCAGAGAGAAGGAGTGGATTCTTGGAGAAGAGCTGAGCTACCCAGAGCTGAGAGAGCTGAATTCCCTGCAACAGGTTGGCAACAGAGGTGGGGACTAGGAAGTGGAGAAGCTTTCAGACCACCAGAGAGGTTGTCAGCTGAGCAGTCTGACCAGGTCGGTGAGTCAGAACCCATGCAGTTGGGAGAACCAGTGTCAGAGTTGGGGGAAGAAGATTGCTTTATGGATTGCCCTCTATGCCAAACTCTAGACAGGAGGTCTTGAGGAAAAGCTAGCCCTGAAAGAAGTAATTCTCCTTGGAAGTTAACCAAATGGCAGAAGCAGTATGGAGGTAAATTCCTGTCTGTTTTAAAAGGGAAATTTACTGCAACGTAAGCCTGATCAGGAAGCTCTGATTCATGCTTGTTTGTCACCTGTGTTTGAACTGTGCAACGGCAAGAAAATCCAAGTTAGCTGCTATAAGAGTTTTTGCTTGCTCCTCTCCTTTATGAAAAGCCTGCTAAGAGTTTTGATAACAGCTTGGAATGTTTGTTTTGTTCTAAGTTGGTTTCACGTAGAAATGCAGCCTAGAGAGTTTTTTTTTGAGGCTGGCAGAAACCAAACTGCTGTAGAAGAATTAAGCCTGAATTTTTCTTTATGCTCTTATTTAACAAGGACTAAACAGGAAAGTGGCAGCCCAGTTTCTAAAGGCAATTGCTTCTGCAAGTAAGAGGAATTTTAAAGAGCCATTTCTGAGTTCTTTTGGTTTGCTTGCCATTATTTGCTGTACCTTAAGCAAATCCTACAGTTGTAATCCTGTAAATGATACCTTGAACCCGCTGTGTTTTGTGTTATGGAAATGAACTTTCTGTTACAAGCCTTACCCTCGGTTACCTCAACTACAAACCTTCTACTTAAAGCACCAACATATTTTTAGCAGTACTACACTTCCCAGAAACCAACAAGAAAAAATAGGCTGCTAGGAGCTGATAGAAGAAGGAATCCTCAACCACCATGCCCCTCGACCACTAGAGGCAAGTGGCTTCGGGCGTTGTGCTTGTGACAGTGGTGTAGTTTTTTGGATTTTGCCTTCAGGATATACAAAGGATATACAGCAATAAGGTACACAGCATGGACGACTGCTGGAGCTTCAAGTGGATTCACCGGTGGAGTCAGCTGGAGGGCAGAGCAGGCCAGCCGTGAAGCATCATAAAGACAACCCTTTGGAAGCAAGAGTCAACACCCGAGTCAGGTAAAGCGTACCCAGGTGGGGGTTGGCTCGGATAAAGAAAAAAAATATAGTGAATGCTTTTGAGGCAAAGGGGACAAGGAGGCTGAGTGGTGCCGCCCTTGGTGTCTTGTGTTTTTCTTGCAGGTATCCTTGAAGATGGAGTCCAAGGAGTTAATTCAATGGATAGCAGCGCAGTTCCAGCGCCAGCAAGAGTTGGCACAGCAAGCTCAGGAGAGAGCAGTTGCAGCTATCAGGGAGCAACAGAAACCTATCTTGGACTTAGTGGCTGCCCTGGTTGCATCCAAAAGGCAAGAAACTGGAGGAGAGCCGGTACCAGCAGGACCATCAGTTCTTCAAATGGACAGGCTGGTAGGCCCACCCACAATTGGGGCCTTTAATTTTGGCAAGCTTTCATCTGAGGACGATATAGATGACTTTTTAGAATCATTTGAAAGAGTAGCACAAGCTGTGGGATGGCCAGCTAGCCAATGGGCAGAGCGTTTAGTGACCTCTTTAACAGGGGAAGCACTGGCTGCATATAGAGCTATTCCAGCAGCCCAAGCCCTGGACTATGATACTGTAAAAACGGCTATTAGAGACCGTTTGGGGTTGACAAAAAGTGTATATCACAGGATGTTCAGAGCCACAGCCCTTAAGGCTGGAGAAACTCCAAAGGCATTAAGCCAAAGGATTTGGGGCCTGGCATTAAAGTGGCTGACCCCAGATGGAAAAACTATGGATATGGTATTAGATAGTATTGGAGCAGTTTATGGCAGCAGTGCCAAGGGAAATACAATCATTTCTGATTCAACAAAACTGCCAGAGCACAAAGGAGGCAACTCTGTTAACTGAGCGCTACATGGAAGCTGAATTGGCGAGTCAGCCAAAAGGGGGCGCTCCAAAAGTGAAGGCTGAAGCCAGTTTTGGTTCATCAGAAATGAAACAGGGAGATAAAACAAGCTTTGTGAAAACTTATGTGCCTGTTCAGCAGGAAAAGTGGCCTAAAAAGAAGTGTTTTCATTTTGGGGAGATGGGACACTTACAAAGAGGCTGCAAGGCTCGTACTGGGTTGGTTGGTACAAGTGGGAAGCCTCTTGGAGAGGGTTTTCTCCTAAGTGTGATTATACAGGGGATCCCTACCAAAGCTTTGCTTGACTCTGGGGCTGACCAAAGTATGGTATCCCAGAAGCTTTGGCAGGCCATTGAGGCCCAAGCAAAGTATGTCCAGAGGAGACCAGAAGGTCATGTCCAGATCCGTTGCATCCACGGGGCTGCCTCTTGTTACCCCGTGTATACATTGGAGATAAAAGGGTTAGGGGTGCAAAAAAGTATTCCCGTGGCTGTGGTTCCAAAGCTTCCCCACGACCTAGTGTTAGGAAGGGATTGGCCCCAGTTTAGGAAAGGGCTAGAGAAGGGCCTTGAGCAAAAGGCAGGAGGGATGGTAACAGTGGTCCCTGGCCCTTTGTTTGGGAATCCCAGAAAACCAACTGAAAAGTCAACGGAAGGAGATCTCCAGGTTAAACAGAAGTTCACATTAAAATATTGTAAAGTTTCCGGAAAGGCCATGAGTCCTAGGAGGGCGTCCCAGCAAGCCGTGGGATTTGATTTGTGTAGTGCTGTGAACGAGGTGGTGCCCAGTCATGGAAAGGCCCTTATTGATACCGACCTACAATTGGAGATCCTTATTGGCTGTTATGGACGAATAGCCCCTCGCTCGGGCCTGGCAGTAAAACACTTCCTGGATGTTGGTGCAGGTGTGATTGACCCTGACTATAGAGGTACTGTGAAGGTATTGTTTAACTTTGGTAAGGAAGACTTTCCTGTTAAGGTTGGAGACCGGATTGCCCAGCTGCTATGTGAAAGGGTGGGGTTTCCCCCACTGGAAGAGATCCCCATGTTAACTCCCACAGAAAGAGGAGCTCGCAGATTTGGATCCACCGGACGGGCCGGGCTGGAAGCCCTGACATCCACCTCAGAAGAGAGAAGAGAGGAAGCTGAGAAGGAGGATTTGGGTCCACAAGTAACAGAGTGGAGGAAACATCAGGAGCCCCAGGTGGGTGAAGAATTGTCCTTGGTCCAAAGGCAGGAGTTGGCCAATCTGTTACAGCAGTTTCCAGATGTCCTGACGCCGGTCCCTGGCGAAACCCGACTGGTGGCCCATGAGGTTATAACCACACCAGGGAAGGTGATTTGACAACGACCATACCGGTTACCGGAGGCTAAGAAAGAGGAAGTAATTGCACAGGTACGCGAAATGGTAGAGATGGGAATCATCGAGGAGTCACGAAGCCCGTGGTGCAGTCCAATAGTGCTTGTTCCAAAGCTGGATGGCACTTTACAGTTTTGCATTGATTTCAGACAAGTAAATGCCATCTGGGTGTTTGACGCATACCCAATGCCCAGGATAGAAGAGCTACTGGATCGCTTGGGACAAGCCCAGTTTTTGACCACATTGGACATGACAAAAGGGTATTGGCAGATTCCCCTGACCAGGGAGTCTCGGCAAAAGACCGCCTTCAGCACCCCAGTTGGGCTATTTCAATTTAAGAGGATGCCCTTCGGACTCCACGGTGCCACAGTGACTTGCCAGAGACTGGTAGATCAAGTCCTGCGCCCGCACCAAGAATATGCTGCTGCCTATATGGATGACATCATTATCTACAGTCGCACCTGGGAAGAGCACCTTCCAAGGACTGAAGCCGTCCTCCAGTCTATGAGGCAGGCGGGCCTCACATTGAACCCGAGCAAATGTGCCTTTGCCAGGCGGGAGGTAAAGTACCTGGGGCATATGATTGGGCGCAGAAAGGTCAAGCCCTTAATCGACAAGGTTGAAAGTATCAGGAATTTCCCCAGGCCAATAACAAAGAAACACTTGAGACGTTTTCTGGGCCTGGTAGGTTACTATAGGAGGTTTCTGCCCCGCTTTGCAGAGAAGAGTTCTATATTCACTGATATGTTGAAGAAAAGCTATCTGAACCGTCTTAATTGGACCCCGGAAGTTGAGAGGGCCTTCAACCGGTTAAAAGAGAGGCTTTGCACGGCTCCAGTATTTTGTGGTGTGGACTTCACACAACCTTTCATGGTGCAAACCGATGCCTCAGAAGCAGGTCTAGGTGCGGTCCTATCTCAGAAGTATAAAGGAGAGGAACACCCAGTAATGTTCCTGAGCAAAACGTTATCCCCAGCGGAGCGCAACTATTCCACCATAGAGAAAGAGTGTCTCGCTATTAAATGGGCAGTGGACGCTCTCCGATTCTGTCTTACAGGCCGGAAGTTCTTACTCATCACAGACCATGCACCCTTGAAGTTGCTTCAGCAGATGAAAAACCACAATGCAAGGCTAACTAGGTGGTACATGGCCCTGCAAGCTTTCGACTTCAGAGTGGAGCATCGGGCGGGAAGACTACACCAAAATGCAGATGCTTTATTCCGAATTACCGACTGTTTGGAGGAACCCCAATCACCTCCAACAGCCAGTAATATTTTAAGCAGGGGGGTATGTGGCAAAGTCAGCTATCCTGAGAGTGGGGGAGGTGAGAAGCATAACAAATTCACCCTAGTTAAGGGTCCCCTTCTAGGAGTGCAGGGAGAGAAAGCCACTGCCAGGTTTCAAAGACAGAAAAACCCCAGCTGGAACAGGTTTAAGCCAATGACTGATAAAGTAAGAAAGAGGGATTGCAAGCACGAGGACCAAAGCACTTACTTTAACAAGTGCACTGATTATTCTAATATCAGAAGGCAGGGGGATTACCAATACCTGGGAAAGAAAGAGGTGGGGTTAAGACCCTGGAGGTATAAGCCTGGGTTAGATTATGCAGAGAGGGGGAGACGAGAAGGAGAGCAGCCGGGAGAGCAGCTGCGACAGAAGCAGAGAGAAGGAGTGGATTCTTGGAGAAGAGCTGACCTACCCAGAGCTGAGAGAGCTGAATTCCCTGCAACAGGTTGGCAACAGAGGTGGGGGCCAGGAAGTGGAGAAGCTTTCAGACCACTAGAGAGGTTGTCAGCTGAGCAGTCTGACCAGGTCGATGAGTCAGAACCCATGCAGTTGGGAGAACCAGTGTCAGAGTTGGGGGAAGAAGATTGCTTTATGGATTGCTCTCTATGCCAAGCTCTAGCCTGGAGGTCTTGAGGAAAAGCTAGCCCTGAAAGAAGTAATTCTCCTTGGAAGTTAACTAAATGGCAGAAGCAGTCTGGAGGTAAATTCCTGTCTGTTTTAAAAGGGAAATTTTACTGCAATGTAAGCCTGATCAGGAAGCTCTGATTCATGCTTGTTTGTCACCTGTGTTTGAACTGTGCAACGGCAAGAAAAGCCAAGTTAGCTGCTATAAGAGTTTTTGCTTGCTCCTCTCATTTATAAAAAGCCTGCTAAGGGTTTTGATAACAGCTTGGAATGTTTGTTTTGTTCTAAGTTTGGTTTCACGTAGAAATGCAGCCTAGAGAGGTTTTTTTGAGGCTGGCAGAAACCAAACTGCTGTAGAAGAATTAAGCCTGAATTTTTCTTTATGCTCTGATTAATACGGACTAAACAGGAAAGTGGCAGCCTAGTTTCTAAAGGCAATTGCTTCTGCAAGTAAGAGGACTTTAAAAAGCCATTTCTGAGTTCTTTTGGTTTGCTTGCCATTATTTGCTGTACCTTAAGCAAATCCTACAGATGTAATCCTGTAAATGATACCTTGAACCTGCTGTGTTTTGTGTTATGGAAATAAACTTTCTGTTACAAGCCTTACCCTCGGTTACCTCAACTACAAACCTTCTACTTAAAGCACCAACATATTTTTAGCAGTACTACACTTCCCAGAAACCAACAAGAAGAAATAGGCTGCTAGGAGCTGATAGAAGAAGGAATCCTCAACCACCACGCCCCTCGACCACTAGAGGCAAGTGGCTTCGGGTGTTGTGCTTGTGACAATATGCACTGCAGTGTTCTAAATGAGCTGTAACTGATACTGTAGGAGATCAAGGAGGACTATGCTACAATAGTCTAATCTGGAAATAACAACGGTGAGCAGAAGTGTAGTTAGAGAAGAGGGCTGGAGGAAGGGGCAGATGGCATGAATTTGGCGAAGAGCATGAAAGGAGCGTTGGACTAGCAAGGAAAAATCAGCATGGAAAGACAATGAATAATCTAATGTTACACACACATATTGGATATTGTCCACAAGGGGAATTGAAAAGCCAGGGAGGTAGGGAGCCAGGATTGGAAAGGAACTGCCAAATGTGAACCAAACTGCTGCAGACTTACTGGGGTTAAGATGCAAAAGGTTATTGGATAGCCTTGCAGAAATGGAAGAAAGACATGCCTTAAGGGGAGAAAGATCAGGGGATACTGGGTTGGTATGATTAAGTAGGAGAGTGTCATCTATGTATTAATGAGTGGAAATGCTATGCTGTTGAACAAGGAGAGTTAATGGTATTAGAAAATATTAAATAGAAGAGGGGCCAGAATAGAACAGTGGGGAACACCACATGGCAGGGGCCAAGGGGAAGAGGAAGAAATGCCAGTGGAAATGGAGAAAGATCTCTGAGAAAGAAAGAGGAATGAAACCAGTCAAGAACCATACCGTGAAGTCCTAAGTGATAGGGTCAAGAAAGGAGAATGACATGATCCTAATGGAGAAAGAGGAATAGTGGAGTACCCCAGGGATCTATGCTGGGTCCGCTGCTTTTTAACATATTCATAAATAACCTCGAAATGGGAATATTGAGTGAGGTAAACAAATTTGCAGATGACACAAAATTATTCAAAGTTGTTAAAACCCAAGAGGTCCTTGATAGATTGGAAGACTGGGCATCCAAATGGCAGATGAAATTTAAGGTGGACAAGTGCAAAGTTATGCACCTAGGAAAGAACAACCCAAACTATGATTATATGATGCAAGGTTCCACATTAGGAACCACCACCCAGAAAAAAGATTTAGGCATCATCATGGATAACAGAGTGGAGGAGTAGCCTAGTGGTTAGAACACCTGCTTGGTAACCACGCAACCAGGGTTTGATTCCCACTAGCACTTCTTGTGGCCTTGGGCAAGTCACTTAACCCTCCATTGCCTCAGAAGAAAGGTCTGGCAATCTACATCCAGTGGGTGACACTGCCAAGAAAACCCAGGAGCTTCTGGGTCACCAGGAGTCAGGACTGACTCAAAGGCACACATTGCATTGCATGGATAACATGTTGAAACCCAGTGTGCAGCGGTGGCGAAGAAAGCAAATAGCATGTTAGGAATCATAAGGAAAGGAATGGAGAATAAAACCACACTTTGAATATTGAATGCAATTCTGGTCGCCGTATCTTCAAAAGGATATAGCGTTATTAGAAATGGTACAGAGAAGAGCCACTAAAATGGTAAAGGTGATGGAAGGATACCCCTATGAAGAGAGGTCAAAAAGATTAGGCTCTTCAACCTGGAAAAGAGACAGCTGAGGGGAGATATGATAGAGGTTGAAAAATTAATGAATGGAGTGGAACAGGCAAATGTAGTTTAATTGTTTATGCCATCAAAATATAGAAAGACTAGGGGACATGCAATGAAACTACAGTGTAAACTATTAAGAGAAAATAAGAGAAAATATTTTTTCACTAAATGTGTAATCAAACTCTGGAATTCGTTACCAGAGGATGTAGTAAAAGCTGTTAGTGTAGCTGGGTTTAAAAAAGGTTTGGACAAGTTCCTGGAGGGAAGGTCCATAAACCATTATTAAAGGGGACCTGGAAAATCCATTGCTTGCCCCAATACAAGCATTGTGGAACCTGTGTCTTTTGGGAAAACTGCTAGGTACTTGTGAACTAGATTGGCCACTGTTGGAAATGGGATACTGGGCTTGATGTACCTTGGTCTGACCCAGTATGGCATATCTTATGTTCTTATCAATGAGATTAAAGGCTGAAGAGAGATCAAGAGAAACCGCCACCGAGATATCGCCATGATCGTGCACCCAGAGCAGTTCACTGAAAAAGGAAAGGAGAATAATGTCAGTAAGTGGCCGAGATGAAAGCCAGATTGATGCAGGTGCAGAGCTTGAGTGGAATCAAAAAAGAGAGCTGAGAGAATCAGTTTTTCAAGTATATTTGAAAGAAAACAGCGAGTAGTGGGCAGGACAGAGGGATCAACTGGGTTTTGTTTTGTTTTTTGTTTTTAGGATAGGGCGAATAGTGACATGCTTCCATAAAGAAGGGAAGGTATCAGAAGAGAGACTATTATGGAGCATGGAGAGATGGAACAGGGTCTGCAAAGCAAGTAGTCTTCTAGAATGATGTGGTGATTTTCAGAAACTTGGTGTAGGGGATGGGGGAAAAGGAGGACCAAGTATGAACAAAGGTGTGGTTAGGAGACGTGGGGCTGAGGGTAGGGTAATTAGGGTCTTGGGAATGGGTGGAAAGAGGAGGGGAAGAATAAAGAAAGGAAGCTTGGAGTGCTTGTACTTTGTCATGGAAGTCCAGCAAGAAGATGTAGAAAAAGGGAGACATCAGAGGTAGAGGGATGGCCTGAAGTGGATGAGTTTGAAAAAGTGACTAGGACTGAGTACAGTTGATGGGAGGAATTGGCAGAGGAAGAAATAATGGTGGAATAATATTTTTTCTTTGCATCATGGATAGAGAACGATATCGATGGTGGTGATTTTTAAAAAATTGGAGAGATGGAGAGGGGTGCTTCCGCGTAAGGTGTTCTGCTCAGCAGAGATGACAATGCTGAAGACGGAGGCCACAGTTGAACCTGGAATGGGACGGCTTAGGAGGAGAGAGACGAGGATGGCGAGGGGCAATGGAGATAAAAGTAGAGGTAAGGTACAGTCCCAGATTGGCACCTGATTACCAAAGTGGAAAGATTGAAAATCTGAGGAAAAAATCCCATTGCCTGGAGGAAAACATTCAAGAGTAGAGGTGGAAGGTTTGCAGTTAAGAGCTGAAGGGGCATCAGGGGAGCAATAAGGGAAGAAGAAACATGCAATGGGAAGGTACCCGGGGAATAAAATACAAAAATGTTCAGACCAAGGAAGAGGAAGGGAAGTGAAATTAGACAGGGCCTGCTGAAGAGGCGGTGAGACCAGGACAAGATCCAGAATCTGACTAGCAGAATGAGTAGGAAAGGGAACCAACCAGAAAGAAAGATTGAGAAGCTAAAGAAGGATCCTGATATCTTGAAGGGGGAAGCATAATAGGCTTTGAAATCTCCTAGGATTAAGAGGTGTGGATAAAGTAGTGATACTTCAGAAAGAGTATTTAAAAGAGAAACGCGGAGATGGGAGGTAGAGAGTTGGTGGAGCATACATAAGCAGGAAATGCAGTGGAGTACAACCACTGAGACGAATCACAAGAGATTCAGGATAGGAGAATGAAGGAGAAGAAAGTTCGTAGAGTAGCAAGGAGGGGCGGAAGATAGCTGCCACTCCTCCAGCGGTCCGACCAAACCTAGGGGTGGAGAAAGCCATGAACCCAGAAGGAAGATAGCAGTAGAAGAACTCATCACCCTCCTTCAGCCAAGTCTGTTAGAAAGAGCAAGTCAAGGGACTTGCGCTTGTACTCTGTCGTAGAAGTGATAATATCGCTCTGCATTGAGGTAGGATTTAAATGGCAATGCAGTAAAGTGAGCATACATTTCTATGTGTAAATATATATATATTTTATGTGCATAGTCCTTGTTTTGACTACCAAGCTGTATGTACAGAACTGTGTGCACAACACGGTGCAAAATGGTATGCTTAGCGTTCCTTATTACCTTGGCCCTTGAGTGCTGAGAGCGCTAGCCTTAGTCAAGCACTCAAGGGTCAAGCACTTGGGTAAGACTGAGCAGAGCAGAAGAAAAAGTTCCTAGGCTGATGCATCTTGGACAAAAACTGTATTATGTTAAATCAAGAACCAAAGGTTGGACCTCATGTATTTTATGGTCTTATCATTCCATCTTCCCTCAAACATGAATATTCACATATTCTTAGAAAACTGGGGTGCCCACAAGCACCCAAGTTTAGTTTAGCTTATTCACATACTTGCTTGAAAACTGTCTTTCCAAAGTTAAATGCATAATTTGATACATAACATTAAAAATAAACAAAATTGATAAATTTAAATTAAATAAAAAAAATTACTGTGTCCCTTCCGGTCAAAATAATAGTCCCATGAGATTTTATTCAAGCCACCGCCAGTAATGCAAGAGGAGCACAAAGGCATTTTAATCCCAGGCAAGAACATGGCTGTTTTACACCACTGAAACCAATGGGACAGAAACAGATCCTGAAGTGCTCTTTAATGTGTCAAGAAATGTGGTGTTTTAAACAATAGAGCTCAACTCTGTTTACTTTCTCACGAATCTTCTCTTTTTCATTGTAATGGCATGCAAAATTAGGTTTCTGAAGAGATGTTTGTGAATATGAAATAGATTTTGTTAATCTTTTACATGGAGTATTTTATTTATTTATAGTCTCTTCTATACCGCACTATTCAGCATCAGCGCGGTTTAGAGTGAACAAAGAATTTACACATTTCCGATGGTACTTTGTGTTTACAGTTGAACAGGCATAAACAACTTGGATAACAGGGGTAACTATTTACAATTTATAACATAATCATGTACTGTTAGAAAAAGTCCAATTATGCTTTTCAAGTGAAGGGAAATACTAGTTTATAGCTATTTTGCACTTACTTTCTGTTTGTTTTTCAACCCAAGTATTAATTTTTTTTCTGGCATCTTCTGCAGCTCTTACAAAGTCAACAGCTTGGGGCTTGGCATGGTAGTATCTCTCAATGAGTTCTAAGTAGTCCTTTAAGACAAAATGACACAATTCTCTTCATTAACAGAGCAAGGTGCACTTATTGATACAGTTGTAGGCCTGCAAAAGGAATGCAGACCAGCATGGAACCCTTCCATGACCCTAAGGCAGGTGAAGGAATGGTTCTAGTATAGTCAGAGAAATGTATATAGAACATGGTTAACAATTTGCTTTAGCATCCTGAAAACAAGAAAATATTTTTTTTTCAAAGCCCAGGTTGTGTGCAAACTATGTTTGCCATTTACACCAAGGGGAATTCTGTGTAATGCAGAATTCAAGCAGAATCCCCCACCTGCACAGAATTCTGCATTTTGGAGGTCATTTTTATAAAGCCTTTTTCATGGGTCGAGCCTGTATTACAAGGGGAAGAGGCTTTTTTAAAAATTGTGTAACTGCATTCACATGTAAAAAGTGCCACAATAGAAGTGTGCATCTTAGTTTACATGGTCTTTGTGTAGATACCCCCTTTCTGAGAGCTGAGAACCCAAAGATGTGCAACTTACTTTGCTGATTTCATATGATTTTTCTGTATACAGGTTGTTGGCAGTTTTCAGCAGGTATTTATTGTTAGCTTTGTTGATTTTAGAGTTTAGTGCTTGGAATCCGGAAAGGATGCTGCTGCTGACATCACAGTTACTTCTCTTTAAGAGGGATAAAACAAGTCTACAATTTTTATTAAATTCATTTCAGATGATCAGACAAATTTTTAAAGATCTAACATACTGATATCCAATCCTTCTCTTTCTGGAATTCCCAGTAGTTGGCTTTGGTATTCTAGTAAACCTATTTTGTATTAAATATCAAAATAATAAAGAGGAAGGCCAGCAATGAGATGGATCGATACAATAACAGCAGCTACGGGTACCAGTCTGTCAACAATGAGCCGCCTGACTGAAGACCGAACACAATTTAGGATAGCTATCCAGAGGGTCGCCATGAGTCGACTCCGACTCGACGGCACTTAACAACAACAACATCAAGATAATTCTTTAGCACAAGATTAATAGAACCTATAGATGCTATAAATTCTGATAAATACCACAAAAGTACTAGAATAGTCAAGAGTAATATCTGTTATTGCATGGAAAGATTTCTGTCTTCCATCCGCCATTTTATTTTCATCAAAGTGCCATGAGTAGCATGATAAGTTTGACGGTGTTTGATATTTCAATAAGGTCACACCAGAGACCCACACAGAGGCACCACCACCTCCCACCTGCCGTCCACTCCTCTCCTCATGCACCCAAGCATCACCCCGGCCTTCAACGTCACCTTTTCTGCTTGTTTATCCATTTTAAGATTATCAGAAGCAATCACGTCCAGTTCCCACTCTCCTTTCGTGGACAGAAGTACTTCGCCCCCTACACTGAATCAGTACAGTGTAAGGGAGCAAATTACTTCTGTCCGCAAAAGAAGAGCGGGACCTGGGTGTGATTGTTTCTGATGATCTTAAAGAGGCTAAACAGGTAGAAAAGGTGACGGTGAAGACTGATGGGGGGAAGGGGGGTGCTTAGGTGCATTGGGAGAGTAGTGGCCGGCAGGAGGGGAGAGATGGTGGTGCTTCTGTGTGGGTCTCTGATATGACCTCCTTTGGAATGCTCGGTGTAATTCTGGGAACCATAAGGGGATATAAACAGAATGGAGTTGGTGCAGAGGGTGGCTACTAAAATAGTTAATGGTCTTCATTATAAAGCATATAGGGGCAGACTTAAAGATCTTAATATGTATATATTGGAGGAAAGGTGGGATGGAGGAGATATGTTGGAGTTGTTTTGAGTACCTCTGTAACATAAATGCGCAGGAGAAGAGCCTCTTTCGATCGCGAGTAGGTTCTGCTACAGGGGACATAGGATGAGGGTGAAAGGGGATAGACTCAGGAATAATATGCAGAAATATTTCTTTACAGAAAGTGGCAGATGCGTGGAACAGTCTCCCAGTGGAGGTGGTAGAGATAAGGACAGTGTCTGAATTCAGGAAAGCATGGGACAAACAAAGAAGATCTAAGGGGAAAAAGGGGACTACTGTAGTCGATATAGAAGGGCAGACTAGATATGCCATATAGTCAGGGCCGGATTAAGCTATACGCCATGTACGCCATGGCGTAGGGCCCACAGCTGCAAAGGGCCCACAAAAATTGAAGTAGTTAGGCTTTTTTTTTTAATAAAATAAAAAAAAACCTGCTGGCTGCCGCCGCGGGGCCCCCTCTGCTGCCGCGGCAGCATGGACTGACCCACGGGGGCCCCCTCTGTAAGCTCGGTCCCTCCCTCCGTGCCTCCGTGTCTCCCTCCGTGCAGGCTGTTAGAGACGCGAAGGCAGACTGTCTCCTTCTGCCTTCCCGTCTCTGTTAAGCCCGCAGGGCTGATGGGAAATTTCCCATCAGCCCCTGCGGGCTTAACAGAGACGCGACGGAGACAGTCTGCCTTCGCGTCTCTAACAGCCTGCACGGAGGGAGACACGGAGGCTCGGAGGGAGGGACCGAGCTTACCGTGGGGGCCCCCGCGGGTCAGTCCATGCTGCCGCGGCAGCAGAGGGGGCCCCGCAGCGGCAGCCAGCAGGTTTTTTTTTTTAAAAATAAATTTTACTTTAGGCCGGGGGAGGGGGAGGGGGAGGGGGTAGGACTGGTAAGTGGGGGGGCTGGGACTGGGGCTGGAAATGGGTTGGGACTGGGACTGGAAATGGGTTGGGGACTGGGACTGGAAATGGGCTGGGGGGATTAAGGCTGGAGGTGGGCTGATGAGGAGGACTGGTAATGGGCTGTGGGCTGTTGGGGGGGGGGGTTAGAACTGGTAATGGGCTTTGGGGGGGGTTAAGACTGGTAATGGGCTGTGGGCTGATGGGGGCTGTCTGGTAATGGGCTATGGGGGGGGCTAGGACTGGAAATGGGCTGGGGGGGGTTAAGACTGGAGGTGGGCTGATGGGGTTAGGACTGGTAATGGGCTGTTGGGGGGGGGGTTTAGAACTGGTAATGGGTTTTTGGGGGGTTTAGACTGGTAATGGGCTGTGGGCTGATGGGGGCTGTCTGGTAATGGGCTATGGGGGGGGCTAGGACTGGAAATGGGCTGGGGGGTTAAGACTGGAGGTGGGCTGATGGGGTTAGGACTGATAATGGGCGGTGGGGGGGGTTGAGAACTGGTAATGGGCTTTGGGGGGGGTTAAGACTGGTAATGGGCTGTGGGCTGATGGGGGCTGTCTGGTAATGGGCTATGGGGGGGGGGTTAGGACTGGAAATGGGCTGGGGGGGGTTAAGACTGGAGGTGGGCTGATGGGGTTAGGACTGGTAATGGGCTGTGGCTGATGGGCTGATGGGGGGGTTAGGACTGGCAATGGGCTATGGGGGGCTGACTGGAAATGGGTTGATGGGGTTAGGACTGGAAGTGGGCTGATGGGGGGTTAGGACTGGTAATGGGTTATAGGGGGGGCTTAAACTGAAAATGGGGTGATGGGGGGTTAGGACTGGTATTGGGTTGGGGGGTTGCTAGGACTGGAAATGGGCTGATGGGTGGCTAGGACTGGAAATGGGCTGATGCAGGGACTAGAAGGGAATGGATGCTGAGTGAGGCTGGAACTAGAAGGGAGCTGATGTTGGGGGAGGATTAGAATGGGATGGGGCTGGAAGAGTAAAATGGAGAAGGGAAAAATATTTTGTGTGGGAGGGATAAAAAAATCTACAATTGGCCGGGTATTGGGAGAGTAAGTGGGGATTGAGGATGGAGGGGTAAAATTTGACTGGATGAAATAGGAATGAGGAAAGAGCAAAAGGAGAAAGATTAGTATGTTAAAGCAGATGTAGAGAGAGAATGGAAAAAAAACTAGAAGAGAGAAGAAAGGACAAATGGACAGCAGACGATGGAGAGTTAGCAGAAGACATGAAGAAACCAGAAGAAAGTGGCTGGAGCAATTGCAGCTGAAAAAAATGCACAAAAGGTAGAAAAATATCTCTTTATTTTGAATTTATTAATTGGAATATGTCAGCTCTGGTAAATGTGCATCATTGACGTCTGCGCTTTGTTTAGTACAAGAGCAAATTAATGTATAGTTTTATTTCTACAGTGTTGTACATTCCAAGTTTGGCTTTTGGGATTCCCAGTTTAATTATTGTCTTCCTGTTTCTAAAATGTGATTACTTGTTTGGTGATGGTCTATGTTCTGCATGTGTAACTGAGCTGAGGTGTTCTGTTTATATAATTCCTATTTGACATTGCCACTTGTTCTCTTTCCCCAGTAGGTCATGTATTGTTGTTCTCTGAAATGTATTGGTTTAATATTTGCAGTGTTGCCTTTTGATTGGTAGAGTATGGTGCTTTGTGAGTCCTGGTAGTGCTGTTAGGATACGGCGGGTTTGCTATGGGTTCTAAATGGGCAGTGTTTGTAGTAGTTCCTAATGTGTCTGGCAGTTGGCACTGGATTATAGTAATGTAGAAATCTTTTAGTCTTTCTTTATCCATACACTCATTAAGAGGCACGTTTACTAAAAGTTAGTATATGGTAACATTATGCAAATATTTATGCAAATGAGGCCCCTTATGCAAATGAGGCCCACACCCCCCTTGGGCCGCCCCTGCTGGGGCCCACAATTTTTGTTGGCATAGGGCCTCACTCAAGGTAAATCCGGCCCTGCATATAGTCTTTTTCTGCCATCATGTTTCTATGCTTCTATGTACACTAGCAAGACTGAAACATCAAGGGGTATATTTTCAAAATATAGTAAGCATTTGTGATTACCATGGGTTAACGATCAAATTTAACGTGTACACCTTCTCTGTTAATGTAGAGAACTGCAAAACCTTTATGTTAAGTGTTGGGGGGGGGGGGTTGCATTAATGGCAAGAAAAAACCTTTTGCACACATTAACTGAATGGTAGGTAACACAATGTAGCTATTCAGGAAGCATTAACTGCACCACATTATCTGCTGCATTAATCCTCTTTCATATTAGGTAGTTAGTATAGAAATTAGCAGAATATTTACTGTTATTTTTTAGCCAGCATTAACTGCCACATTGACAGTTAATGCGGCTTAGCATATAGGCCCCCAAATGACTGAGGTGAAGCCATGATTATAAAAAAAACAAACCATTTTTTTTAAAAAGACCAATTGTTTATAAATAGGCTGGGTCCTGTGTGAGGCACTAGTTTATTGTTGGCACTGTTAGTGGGCATTTTGTTGTGTATAATTGCCCCGTATGCAATGCACCAGATCCTCCTTTTAATAAAAAATCATCATGAATCAGAACCAAATCTTAAGCTATCTGTCTTTTAAGGGAGTTATTTTAGAAGCCCCATTTATGATTCGCATGTATGAAAATGCAAATCACATCCATGGCCAAACCGCCCATTTTAGAAAATTCTGATTTCACACGTGTGCCCCGATCATACTTAAGTCACACGGGAGCGTGGTTTGGATGGAGTGGGAAGAAATATATGCACCTCTGGTTTCATAAAGGGGTTGCACATGGGTGGCAGAAATTATCCACGTGTGAACTTATATAGTCTCCTGCCACATATAGGTTTTTAGGACGTGCTCGTTTTAGCCAAACTTTTAGAGGAAACAATAAGGGGGACATCTCCCTTAATCCCCCAATGTTTATTTCTCACTCCACATATTACTTTGGTAAATTTCTATATATGGTGACAAGCAGTGGGATGTCCAGGTTTGCAAAATGGCTGCAATCCACGTATGCCTGCCTACATTTACACATACATATTCCAAAATACCGGCACAGTCATGTGCAATTTGCTGGTGTTCCTTCATTGACTTTTAACAATTCTGTGTTGATAAAATAGTGCCTCCCGTTGCACATGGATGCCCATCCCCATTTGTGACTGCATTTCCTGGTTTGATATAACAAACATGCCTAGTGCAAGGTGTACTTATATGTTGATTTTAGAAAGGACTTATGTTGACATTGAATTGCAGACTCTTTCACCAGATAGTTGCTTTATAAAGCCACTCTTCGCAAGATCGATTCAGTGAGAAATCAAGTTCAAGAAAGCCTGCCTCTAGGAAGAAGTTTGAAGATTGTTATTTATAAGGCAAAACCTTTTTTTCAATATTTTACCTTCAGGGTGGGAATGGAGGAAGCCAGCTTTTGTCTTTGCTGTTCCATGTCCAAAGGGACGAGTGGTGTTTTGGCTTTCAGGGAACTTCCATCTCCTTGTAATTTCTCGAAGTGAAGCACCTACATGTCCAATGGCACATGGAAAAAATGCACCAAAGTTTAATTCACTGCATAGAATCTTCAAATAAGAGGTGGTTTTTTTTTTTTTTTTTACAGTATATGACAAAACCGATCTGTTCTTTAGGATAGGACTGACATTGTTATCATTGTCACATGCCATCCTGAATACAGAGGCTGCTAACTATGGTGCATCGTTTAATGCTGCCCTCAGCTTTCCTTTGGGTTTTACCCATGTTTCCATGTCTTGATGATATTTTTTCTAATGTCATTGCATTCTACGTTTTTCTCTCTTTCACTCTGCTTTCCAATATTAAGGTCCCCTTTTACTAAATTCCACTAAGGATTTGCAGTTAACACACAAAATAAATGCACATTAATTTCAAAACCTCTATATTAGCTGTCCAAGCGTGACCAGCATGTTTCTGGCAGCTAACACAGGACGGGTTCACCTACTCTGCACTCCATCATGGCGGGTTCACTTAACGACTCCTATAGAGGAGTGGTAAGATGAACCCAAGTTAAGAGCAGTGTTGCCGCTGAGCACTCAGCAATTGCCCTGGCACCAGTGGCAATGTGCTCTCCACTCTCACTGTTTGCCTATTCCTCACTCCATCCCTTGATTGCCTATTAACATACATTTTAGCATGTGGTGGCAGACATGTTCACACGTCACAATTCCTATCGGTTTCCACACATAAAAAATGTATGTTAACCAGCTAATGGGCTTGAGTAAAAGAGTTCCTAGATTAGCTAACAGATCTAGGATTTCAGAAAATCTTTTAGGTACTAAGTATTGTGGGACCCTAGCCTGGGCCCTAGGGCTTACAGGTTTAGGGCTGCCTTGTAATGTCCTTAAATAAAGCTTTTCTGACTGTCCCCAGTGGAATTCTGCGACTTGTAGTTAGGCGTTTCTTGAGCAAGGACAAAATGTAGTGTGAGACCGTTGGTAAGGCATACAAGAATATTTATTTTTCTATGGGGATTTCCAAGGCATTAAAATTCAAACACAAGGCATTAGGATACTTCTCCAACACAAAGGATAACGGAAGATAACTGGCAACTGAGGTAAACGGAAACCAAAAGTCCTGCTAACCTTAGCAGCTGTTTTTCATTAAACAAAACAGTACTCAGCACAGTTTCTTGTATCTCTTTCAAACAAAAGCTAAACTTTCTTCTTGGCACAACTGTTGTTTTCCCTTTTAAACAAATTTCTGGTAACACACAGCTTTTGGCACAACTGTTGTTTTCCCAGTTCAAACAAACTTCTGGTAACACACAGCTTCTTTGCTTTAGAAGACAATTCTTACTTGTAAAACACATCCTTGGCTTTAGAAGACTATTAGCAGTTACAGAGTTATGCACAATACAGCTTCTCACTCTTTCTCAGCTCTGCTTAGTAAGGCTCAGTCTTCTTTTAAACAGAATGAGCAATCCATTGGAGAGATTCCTAGGTCAGACTCTGGCACATAAGAATTGACCTGCATTTTCTCCTGGGCTAAAGAATGCTCATTGCCTTCTACAGTCTTAAAAGTTTCCTCAGCTTCTCTGTCTTGTAGGAACTTTTGAAACTGGCTCCACAGCAAATCTTTCTGATTGGGCACAGTTACTTTGGGAGAATAAGCCTTTCTCTCAGGGAACACTTGTGCTAATGTTTCTAGTGTTTTTAGCTCAGCTGCTCTGCTCACTGATGGGGTTTGGCTTTTTCCACTCTCAAGCGTCTCCACCCACCTTCTGGCAGTTGTAGGGCTCAGGTCTGGCTCTTGTACACTAGCTGTTGCAAACTGTTCCTGTTCATCTGTAAGCTGTTCAGCTATACATCTGTTGGCTTCACTTCTAGGAGCATTTCTCAGACACCCACTGCTTCCTTTTTCTACCGACCTCTTTCAGCTTCTGGAAGTCGGATGTCTTGTCTTTCTCCACTCCTTCTCTCATGAGATCTCACCTGAAAGCCTTCCTGGAATCCTTCTTCCTCTCCAGGATCTTCCAGGGCTCTGGGATATCTCTTCCCACTGGAATCCCCTTGCTCCAGGATCTCTCCTTCACCTGTGGAAGTGACTCTCCCTTCCTTCTCCCCTGTCTGGTCAGAGTGAGGTTTTAAAAACCATTTCTTCCCTGCCACATCCTTGCCTTCACACAGGCCTTTCCAATCAGTATCTAAGCCTGCCCCCACTTCAGAGTCTGGGCGTGGCTTAGCCTCAGCAGAGTACCAACAAAAAAACAGCAACAGCCACACCCAGCAGAACAGAACCAAAAACAAGAGTGGCAGGTTCACACACTACACCTTTATTGTGAAATCAATAGGTGGCCTAAACCCAACACAGGACCGTGTTTCGTGTTGTACTTCATCAGGGGTTATCAGGGCACACTAAAAACATTTAAAAACATAATAATATAAATAAGCATCATAAATAAATTAAAATAATTAAAATAATTAAGCTAAGACATAAAACATTAAAAACACTAATAGATTAAAAAATAACACATTGATACTTCGCACTATACCATGAACATAAGCAATTCAAAAATATGTACATACAATAAATATAAGCTCAAAACTCTTAAAGAATACATGCACATAAAATCAAAATGTTATACATAAGATGATTAAAAAATAGAATAATTAAAAAGTGCATTAAAAATACATTAAAAAAATAGACCAAGAAATAAGACAATTCTTAAAATTATGTATAAAAAAGCAAAGGGAATGAGGAGGACGAGTAGGAAGCAGAAGTGAGTACCAAATAAAAAGGTAAACATTACCTGATCGATGTGTGGTGATAAAGACTTCACAATACACATAAATATGTGATTGAAGTCACTAATATCAATGATAAAAATTCTTCTGCAAAAGAGAATGCAAATTTAAAAAAAGGAAAAACGTGCACAAAATCGGACAATATATTCATTGTAGTAAGAGAGAAAAGCTCATCATTACCAAAAAGGTCATTTGATTTATAGACCAAATCCATAAGTGCAGACCCGTGAGGGCCAATATCCAATAGTCTAGCATACAGTTGAAGAATCCTAACACCAGAATCACACGAATAAATAAACCCGGGAAATATCCAAAACGTGCTAACATGGAAGAAATAATCGAATTAACTGAACTATACTGAGAGTGTTCTTTCATTAACACATTCTTTATTCCTATCGCAAGGTCCTAGTTATTTCGACAAAATGTGAAACAAATGTCCTTAAAAGGTGAAGAAGCGAAAGGTGCAAGGCACTAACTGTATGTAGATGTTGAAGTAACCAAGATTTAAAAACATGCGCAATGATAGAGCTGATCAAATTGGTGGAGGGGTTGCGCTCTATGTTAGAGAGGGCATTGAGTCACAAAGGATTAAAGTTTTGCAGGAAACAAAATTTATTGTAGAATCTTTATGGATTGAAATTTCACATAAAAAGGGGAAGGCGATGGCGGTGGGGTGTACTATTGACCACCTGGCCAGAATGAACATATGGATGATGACATGCTCAAAGAAATCAGGGAAGCTAACAAAAGTTACAGCACAGTAATGATAATGGGTGATTTCAATTACCCCCCATATTGACTGGGTCAGTGTCACGGCAGGACATGCTAGGGAGATAACGTTTCTAGATGAAAGAAATGACTGCTTCTTGGAGCAGCTGGTTCATAAACCGACCAGAGGGGAAGCCATTTTGAACTTAGTCTTTAAATCTGGTGCAAGAGATAAAGATGTTGGGGCTACTTGGCAATAGTGATCATAGCATGATCGCGTTTGATTTAATTTAAGGAGGAGGGATGGTAAGGAAATCTACAGTACTACCTTTTAACTTTTGAAAGGGAGACTATGATAAAATGAGGAAAATAGTTAAGAAAAAACTAAAAAGAGCAATTGCAAAGGTTAAAGACTTACATCAAGCTTGGGTGTTTAAAAATAATATCTTAGAAGCCTAGACAAGCTGTATTCCATGTTTTAAGAAAAGTGGAAGGAAGTCCAAAAACCTGCCAGCATGGTTTAAAGGTGAGGTCAGAGAAGCGGCTGTTGCCAAAAAGCATTTTTCAGGAAATGGGGAAAAAAGAGCCAAATGATGAAAACTACAAACAGCACAAGCACTGGCGAGTTAAATGCAAGGCATTGATAAGGCAGACAGAGAGAGAATTTGAGAAAAAGCTTTCTATGGAAGCAAAAATGCATAATAAAGACTTTTTCAAGTAAATTCATAGCAAAAAACCTGTGAGAGAGTCAGTTGGACCATTAGATGATAGAGGTGTAAAAGGGGCACTAACAGGGGACAAGGCCATAGTGGATAGACTGAATGAATTCTTTGCTTTGGTCATCTTTTCTGAGAAAGATGTAGGGATATTACCCATAACTGAAGTAGTATTTAAAGGTGATACTGCAGAAGAATTGAAAGAAATGTCAATACACCGGGAAGGTGTATTACAACTATTTGATAAACTGAAAAGTAGCAAATCACCTGGACAGGGAGGTATACATAAGAACATAAGATATGCCATACTGGGTCAGACCAAGGTCCATCAAGCCCAGTATCCTGTTTCCAACAGTGGCCAATCTAGGTCATATGTACCTAGCAGTTTCCGCAAAAGACACAGGTTCCGCAATGCTTGTACTGGGTCAAGCATTGATATCCTGGGTCCCTTCTTAATAATGGTTTATGGATCTTTCCTCCAGGAACTTGTCCAAACCTTTTTTAAACCCAGCTACACTAACAGCCTTTACTACATCCTCCGGTAACAAATTCCAGAGTTTGATTACACGTTGAGTGAAAAAATATTTTCTTTTATTAGTCTTAAATAGTTTACCCTGTAGCTTCATTGCATGTCCCCTAGTCTTTCTATATTCTGATAACGTAAACAATCGATCTACGTTTACCCGTTCCACTCCGTTCATTAATTTGTAGACTTCTATCATATCTCCCCTCAGCCGTCTCTTTTCCAGGTTAAAGAGCCCTAACCTTTTTAGCCTTTCTTCATAGAAGTATCCTTCCAGCCCCTTTACCATTTTGGTGGCTCTTCTCTGAACCTTTTCTAATAACGCTATATCCTTTTAAAGATATGGCAACCAGAACTGCACACAATATTCAAGGTGCGGTCTCACCATGGAACGATATAGAGGCATTATAATATATTTTGTTTTATTTTCCATTCCTTTCCTTATGATACCTAGCATATACATCTAAGGGTATTGAAAGAACTGAAATATGAGATTGCAGACCTGTTATTAGTAATTTTTGAACTATTATTAAAATCATCTGTAATACCTGAAGATTGGCGGATGGCCAATGAAACACCAATTTTTAAAAAGTATTTCTGTAATGATCTGGGAAACTACAGACTGGTGAGCCTGACATCACTACCAGGAAAAATGGTAGAAACCATCATAAAGAATAAAATTACTGAAAATGTAGATACTCATGGCTTAATGGGAAACAGCTAACATGGATGGCTTTAGACAAGGAAGATCTTGTCTTACTAGTCTGTCCTTTTTTTTTGAAGGTGTGAATAAACAGGTAGACAAAGGTGAGTCGGTTGATGTAGTCTATCTGGATTTTCAGAAAGCCTTTGACAAGGTCCCTCATGAGAGACTATTGGCAAAATTTAAAAGTCATGGGATAGGAGGCAGTGCACTATTGTGGATCAGGATCTGGTTAAAAGATAGAAAACAGGGAGTAGGGCTAAATGGCCAATTTTCCCAATGGAGAAAGGTGAATAGTGGTGTACCCCAGGGATCTGTGCTGGGTCCACTGCTTTTTAACATATTTATAAATGACCTGGAAATGGGAATGAGTGAGGTAATCAAATTTGCAGATGACACAAAATTATTCAAGGTTGTTGAAACCCAAGAAAACTGTGACAAATTGCAAGAGGACCTTGATAAATTGGAAGACTGGGCATCCAAATGGCAGATGAAATTTAATGTGGACAAGTGCAAAATTATGCACCTAGGAAAGAACAGCCCAAACTATGGTTACACGATAGAAGGTTCCAAATTAGGAGCCACCACCCAGGAAAAAGTTTTAGGCGTCATCATGGATAAGATGTTGAAACCCTCCACCCAGTGTGCAGCGGTGGCAAGACAGCAAATAGAATGCTAGGAATCATAAGGAAAGGAATGGAAAATAAAACAAAGGATATTATAATGCCTCTGTATCATTCCATGGTACAACCACACCTTAAATATTGTATGCAATTCTGGTCGCCATATCTTAAAAGGATATAGCGTTATTAGAAAGAGCCACCAAAACGGTAAAGGGGATGGAAGGATACCTCTATGAAGAGAGGCTAAAAAGGTTAGGGTTCTTCAACCTGGAAAAGAGATGGTTGAGGGGAGATATAGAGGTCTATAAATTAATGAAAGGAGTGGAATGATCGCTTGTTTATGCCATCAAAATATTGAAAGATTAGGGGACATGCAATGAAGCTACAGTGTAACCTATTTAAGACTAATAAGAGAAAATATTTTTCACTCAGCGTGTAATCAAACTCTGGAATTCGTTACAGGAGGATGTAGTAAAAGCTGTTAGTGTAGCTGGGTTTAAAAATGGTTTGGACAAGTTTCTAGAGGACCTGAGAAATCCCCTGCTTGCCCCTAAACAAGCTTTGTGGAACCTGTGTCTTTTGGGGAAACTTTTAAGTACTTTTGACCTAGATTGGCCACTGTTGGAAACAGGATACTGGACTTGATGGATCTTTGTCTGACCCATTCTGGCATATCTTATGTTCTTATGCACGATTCACAAGTACACATGTAAATTAGGTAATTTCATAACGCATGTACTTGTGAACTCTGCCCAAAATGTGCCTCCGTCTACATCTACTGGCAGAGTACGTGCCTTCATGCCAAAGCTCTTACTTTTACACTGTCAGTATTTTATATGAGGCCATATACCTGCATATGTGACCCCTTTCATGTGAAAATGACTTTACACAGCTGTTCTCTTTATGGAAGCCGTGTTCATATTCAATTATCTAGATAAGGGAGCTCGAACAGATATTCAATGGCACTATCCAGATGCTGTCGCTTGATGTCTCTGCAGAGTGTCTCGGCACTATCCCTAGAGTACTAGGGAGATCCGGGGGCACAGTTGAGTAAGAGTCCGAGATTAGTCAGACTGCAATGACATTTAGCTGCTGTTCAGGTAACTGACCCCCTCACTATACTGGAATAGTTTTCTTCTTAGCTACCGCCTGCTGCAGAGCTCCCTCCTGTGTTTCTGGATAGTGCTGTGTGGTCGATGTGAAATTTGTTGAGTTTGTTTCTCATCAGTTGATGGACTTGCTGCCCACATTGTGGGGTTCTGGGTGGGAAGCCTATTTTTATTGCATCATTTTTGTGAGTTTTCTTCTCCCTTTTATTTGTCCATGCCATCATGCTTTGGTATGAATTACTAGAGTGTATCAAGTATGCACAACTTCTTATATACAGTAGTAATGACACTGCTGATCTGTATTTTTTACTTCCATCTTCTGGTTAGGTGACTTAAACCAGTCTGGCCTGGTCTAACAGGACTCAAGGAAAGGAAAGTAACAAGATAAGATTTAATTTCATCATACTGCTAAATGATAAAAGTTTAATTAGCACTAGCTCACTGTGAGCTGCATTTGGTACAGTAGCTACTTCACTATCCCCAGAGGGCTTATGTCTAAGCATGTACCTGAGGCAGCAGAGGCCACAAGGAGCATCAGCAAGATTTGAGCCCTGGATTCTCTGGTTCCCAGTCTGCTGTTTCAACCACTAGGCTGCTCCTCTTCCCTGTCTGTGAAAGAATGATTCAGCTCTCTTCAGTCACTTTTACTGCTGATTTTTCTGCAGTGCTAGGTCAGTGTTTCCCAAACCACTCTGGCAGACAAATTTAACTAGCCTAGCTTTCTGGTATGGACTAAAGAGGTGGAAGTAGCCTAGTGGTTAGAGCAGTAGCCTATTGTCCAAGAGAACAGGGTTTGATCCCCACTGACACTCCTTGGGGAAAAATCACCTTACCCTCCCCTGCTTCAGACAGAAAAAGCCTGGTAATCTACTTCCAATCATATCTTGCCAAGAAAAGCCACTGACCTGAGGGCACTTTAAAAAAAAATAATGAATATGCATGTTATATGTTTGCATATACTAGGGAACATGTTCCCTAAAGGATGCAATAGTAGTGTGCATTTTGAACAGAAAGTTAATGCAGAGGCCCATGCTAACTTTACAGCACATGTTCATCCATTCTCAGGTATCATGGTGGTAACATTCCACAGTTCACTAACAGGCATGGGAGTGCACTTACCACCCCCTTGAGGTGGCATTAAGTGCAATTGAGCTAACAGCTATATTCACGGTTTGCACACACCCAACATGCCTGTGTTCCATTCCTAAGCCACAAAGTCCGTGTCCAATCATGCACTGATTAGTTAGTGTGGGAGTTTCACTATGGGACCCTGTGCTGTTAGGGAAGAGCACTTGCTACAGGCTAAACTCTGTGCTAACAGTTAGTGCACTTTAGTAAACTTGTCCCTGGGTGTCTAATATATGCATATATATCATGGATGTTGTGGAAGCCAAACCGCAGGTTTAAGTTTTCTCCAGGACAGAGTTGGGAATCACTCCTCCATGTGTCTCCACAGCAGCTATTGGATCATTTCTTCCATTCAGGGGCTCTGAATTCTAGTCCAAGAGTCAACTTTTCCTGGACAAGTGTCAATAAAAGAAGAAACATCACTCTAAGCAGGTCCTTCTTTCAGTAATTCTGAATACACTGGGGAGAGGGAAATCCCTTTTGTTGACATCTAATAGACTTGTTGGTCTGGCTGCTGGAATACCATAGCTTTGTGTTGCCCATAAGTATTGCCAAAACCTGCATCCTATCAATTTTGAACTGTGCAATGTGCAAGAGTGGGAACTGTTGACCCATGAATTTTCAAAGTGCTTGGGTGTGACACATAGATTTAAAAGCAGCCAGTAAGGGGCACCATATACAGTAGAGCGGCAGCATATTGGAAGAAATGTTTTGAAATGCCAAATGTTAATATACATATCTCTGTCCTAACCCAACAGCAGTCCCCATTTCGGTGGTTCAGAGCCCTGTCCTTGGGATTTGCCTGGCGAGTCTGATTATAAGATTATTCATATTTAATGTGCATGAGATATATTCATATGCACTTAATTGCATAAATTTTAGAATTTTTATTCGTGATTTGAATGTCCAAAAACATACATGCAGATGTCCAAATCGTGAAATCCCCGGAGCGATTTTACCAAGACTGAGGACATCCAACTAGGCAGGGACTGTGGTTTAGGTGTGTCCTGGGTGGAATGATGGACATAAAAACATAGAAACATGATGACAGAAAGATCATATGGCCCATCTAGTCTACCCTTCCATTTCAACTGCTATAGTCCCATTTTTCCTTTAGAGGTCTGTGTTTGTTCTATGCTTTTTTTGAATTCAGATACTGTCCTTGTCTCTAGATGTCCGTGATCAATTTCAGAACCCTGCTTCAGACATGAATAGGTATCAGGAAAGTGCTTGCTTGGGCCCTAAAACATCTGGAGTGGGGTAGAGAAGATGGCAGTCCACTATCCTCAGTACTCTCCACAATTCTACAATCACAATAATACTTTTTGTGTTATTGGAAAACTTGTCTTATATTTGAACCACTGCTGCACATCTCTTAGACGTTCCCAATACTGAATACTATACTGGGAATGTTTATGTAGATGAACCTGCAGACTTCCATATTGGGCACGTCCATGTTTGTGAAATTGTGCCTGAACTGGATGTGCCTGCCTTTTTTTTTTTTTTGCACTTGTTCTGGCATGGACATCCTAGATTGCATTTGGATATCCTTTGTAAAAAGTGCCTTAACACATATAAACATGTCGTGCATATTCACCTGGCTGGCAGGTCCTGAGGACTGGTTTGAGAACCATGATCAAGCTGCTGAAAAGAAAAAGCTGGTAATTTAACTCAAAATATTGAATGTCTCCTTTCCATTTTGCTGATCAGGGTGATGTGGTGCTGAATTTACTACCCAGTGCATCAATGGACTTAATTTCTCTAAGTAAAGGAGGCCTAAAACTCATTGGACTGTGTCAGCTCATCCCAACCAATGCAGTTCCAAACCTTCCACTTGAAATATTAATCTAACTTGCATACTGAAAGCCAGAACCTCTGGGAAATTATGCCAGCAGTTGTGACTTTAGTGAGTAGTAGCATTTTTTCTTATCTCTGAATGTCTCATAATGTATTTAGGTTTTACTTACCTCTGCTCTCTGGGCTGCTGTTTTGCCTCTGGTTCCTTGAAACAGCATCGCTAGATCTGTAGAAATGCTGATTGGGGAAATGAGGATGTTTTTGCTTTTATCAACTTTAGCCATTCGTTTAAAGAGGTCAAGGGCAAAGGCCGAGTTTGCTCTACTGGCTTCTTCCATTATTGTTTTGGAAGACAGAGCAATCTAGAATAGGAAAAATAATGCATGACAGAATTAATTTTATGACCATTTTATATTATTTATATTTTATCATCTAAAATGCTTACATTAGTCACCAGAGATCAAAACACAATCATTTTAAGAGCAGATATGAATATATATATAATATATTTTTAGTACTGTTTAAAATAATCTGGTTAGAATCATTCATCCGGTTTCATTCAAGTTTCGACCTCAGATGGTAAAGCATAGTGACTCTTGCTTCATGCTTTGTGGCCAATTTTATAAGAAGTCATCTAGATTTAGGCGTGAAGTACACACCTATCCAGGGATTCTTTCAGTCATTTACATGCGCATATGGTCACTTATGTGCAATGATGACTTCTTATAAAACTGCAGCCAGCGTAAAGGTTCCCATGTAGCTTGATGGCATGCACTTTGTTGATGGGCATGCATATGGGTAGAGTTTTGGGCAAAGTATGGGTGGATAGTGCAAGTATGCACATATTTAGAAAATATGGGCTGGTATAAGTGATCAAACCAAGATTTAAGCAGCGTTTTTAGCTACTTATGCCTCCATTTTATAAAGAAAAATGAGGAGCCTACTTTTCATTATAAAACAGGATTCCTTATAAAATTGTCCTTCACATGTACTGTCAAACAATGACACTTAAAATTTGCTACTTTTATTTTCTGTAGGGTAAAAAAAATCAGTTCAGTTGTACTCAGAGTAGTCAGAACACACTGTGATGTCATCAAGCATTTTGAAGCTGTCCTCCATTTGTTTGTACTGATAAACATATCAAATTTCTGTATCATGAAATGTTCATACATCTAACTTTTTGTCTGGTTTCTTAATCTCTCCTTTGTCTCTAAAGCCTTAGAGAAGATTGTCCTAGGTCAATTAAGACTTTTCTCATGCCATGATCCTAGCCCTGTAAGTTCTTGGAAAAGTATCCTGGAACTCTTGCTAAACTTTTTGTTGTTGTTGAATTCTTGGACTTAAAATCCTGAATCTTTTTTTGAAATTCCCAGTTACTATTATACTATCAAACTCAGCTTACTCCAGATCAGGATTGTCAAATTAGTGATTCCTTTTAGAAATGGTTTCATAGAATATCTGACACAAGAACATGGCAGAAAAAATGTCTGGGGTAAGTCTGTAGAGCAGGAGTCAATAGATTCAGAATGCAAAAACTCCAGGAGCTCAACACAAGACATGGAAATTTGGGCAAATCAGGAAACAGGAATTAATAGTCCAAGAAATACAAGATAGAGTTAAGAATAGAGCCAGTCCCCCTCCTCTAAGGAATATAATAGCTGCTCCTAGAAGACCGGTGACATCCAAATCAAAGGACACCAGTTCAAGGCAATGAGAGCTGCTCTTGTCCAGAGCTAAGGTCTTAGTGGTTTATAGGCTGGTAACGATATACAAATGGCGTATAAAGATTCTAACTCTCCTGATGCTGAATACTTGTCTGGATGCTGTAGCACCGTGGCTCGTGACAAAAAAACTTCAATAAATCTGAGGATGGGTAACCAGACTTTCTGCTTCTCAGCTGGCCCCTACTATTCAAGAAAACTCCATTTCACTCCGGTGTTGTCACCACTGTAGTTTGTCAAATCTTGTATCTTAACCCTATGCCAAATAAACTCTGTAACGTTTTTGCTTAGAAAACATGAACTCTATACTCTGATCCACTTCCTGGTCCCCCAACAGATCACTTATTGCAATCCACGTTATACCGGTATCAGAGGTGCATACTTGAAGCTGCTGAATTAATACTTGTTAATAAGAGCGTATGACACCCTCCTTCTAATTGAACAGTACTGCTCCCACTGTCTTCTAGATGGAGCTTTAAAATTTTGTTATTGACCCAGCAAGCATACCAGTCAGGCATTCTGCTTTATCTTATTGCTCGTCTGGTCCCCAGGCCCCCTATTCTCCCATGAGAATCCTTCGGTCTCAGCATTCCAATTTGCCAACAATTATTTATCTAGGGGCTATCTGCCAGTCTGCTTTCTCTTATCTACACTGTGCAACTCTCTGCCATTGAATTTATGGTTGGAATTCTCCTATCAAAATGCAAAATTGATCTTGAGCCATTTCTTTTTGAACAGGCATATGATTGCAAAAGCTGTGAGTGTTGTGGGCAGTGACTGGTCGGGACGACCGAGCTGTATTTCTTCTCTGTTGTTCGTTTTTGTTATCCACTTGAAAACCCTCTGTGTGTTATTTACTGTGTCCCAGCACTGATCCTATGTAATATAGTAAATGACGGCAGATAAAGACCAGTATGATCCATCTAGTCTGCCCAGTAAGATGGCAGGAGTAGGTGCACCTGCCACTCCGTGACGTTACTGTAAATACCATGGCTTGAACAAGTCGAATCTTTGTATGTGGTTGTGCAAGAGAACAATAAGGTGTTCTGCTATACCCATGCTTCTTAATGTGACCAGAGTTTCTCATGGTTTACACAGGCAAAAGCCTTGCTGTAGTCAATAAAATACTTATGGCTATCCTTTTGGTATTATTTTGTCTTTTCAAGGATCCATCTCACATGCGCGATAATGTCTCTCGTTCCTTGCTCTTTCCTGAACCCTGCTTGCACTTCAGGCAGTTTGCATTCCAAGTATGGTTTTAGTCTCTGCAGAATGATCTTGAGTAGAATTTTGCTGGCATGTGGAATCGGAGCAATTGTGCAATTATTTCCACAGTCAGTCAGGTCACCTTTCTTCAGTATTGGTATAAACACAGATCTTTTCCAGTCAGTTGGCCATGAATTTGTCTTCCAAATTTCCTGGCAGAGCCTTGTAAATATGGTAACAGCTTCATCTGATTGCTGTAATACTGTGTGCATGTGTTTGTGGAGGAGTAGCCTAGTGGTTAGAGCACTGGCTTGGTAACCAAGCAGCCAGGGTTCAATTCCTGCTAGCACTCCTTGTGGCCTTGGGCAAGTCACTTAACCCTCCATTACCTCAGAAGAAAGGCCTGGCAATTTACTTCCAGTGACACTGCCAAGAAAACCCAGGAGCTTCTGGGTCACCAGGAGTCAGGACTGACTCAAAGGCACACATTGCATTTTTGCCATATTTTGCTTTATTATATGAAAGAGGATATAGAAAATCTTTTTTAAAAACGTACAGTTTACTGTTTATTCGGCATTTGTTATGCTGCCTTTCACAAAAGCAAAGCAGTTTACATGGATAAAAACATAGTTTGGGAAAGAAATCCATTATCCAAATAGGCAGGCTTTAAGACTGGCTTGGAACTTACTGTATGTTGATTCAAGGCACCATTGTGAGGGTAGGCTGTTCCACAGAATGAGGGCTTTTTTTTTTTTTAAAAGACAGCTTGCCTAAGATTCTCATACTTGGCTCTTGAAGGAGGTGGAAAAATGAAGACAGTTCCCATAATTAGAATGCATTGGATAGGTAGAAGTGTGTAGGATGATATGAGAGGACAGGTATTCAGGGAGACCCTTGGTGTAGTGTATTACGTGTCTGCATCAGGAACTTGAAAGAAATCCTAGAGGAAATAGAAAGTCAATGGTTTATATAAGAAGTGTGTGTGTGTGTGTGTGGGGGGGGGGGGGGGGTGTAACATGGGTCATGTTTCCAAGCATGTAATAGAATCCAGATGGCTGTATTTTGCACCGATTGTAAATGTTTTAGTTTATGGGTAGGAGATCTGCGTAAATGTAATTACAGTAATTGAGACATGAAATTACAAGACTTAATATGATTGTGGTTAGGGCAGTTGTGTCCAGAAAGGGGCATATGGCCCGGCATTGACGAAGGGCAAAGAGCAAAGAATGAACCTTAACAATCATATTGATTTGATTGTTGAATGAGTTGTGTATCTAATAGAACCCCTAGGTATTTGAACAATGGAGTTAGTGTGATGGAAGAATTTTCAAGAAATGGCACTAGATTGGGAGAGGTGGAGCTTCTGGTGATCCAGGTGGCTCTGGTTTGTTTATGCTCAGCTGTAGGTGGTGGTTGTAGTCATCTTTGCTAAGCATTGCTTGGTAGGGGTTAGACCAGGGGTATGGGGTTCAGTATAAGTGATAAGTATATCATTTGCACAAAAATATGTGTAATGTCAGATGTTGTAATAAAGTGGCCAAGGGACTAAGAAAAATGTTAAAAAGCATAGAAGCCAGAACTGACCCCTGTGGGACACCACATGTTTAGGGATAGAACAGTTGATACTAATGCTAATACTGTGAAAGATTGACCAGTAAGGAATGAGGTGAATCAGGAAAGGACTTGATTATGGAGACCTATATTGTGAAGTCAGGAGAGGAGGATGCTATGATCAATGAGATCAAAAGAGGCTGATAGATCAAGAGACTCTGCTGGAGCAATTTTACCGAGGTCTAGAAAACAATCCTTTACTAAGAAGAGATGTTAAGATTGTTTTGGTACTGTGACCAGGTTGAAAGCAGACTGTTGAGGGTGCAGTATTCATGTGTGTTCAACATGCTCTGTGAGCTGAGTGAAAACATGATATTCTGCAAGTTTGCATAAGTAAGAAAAATGGGAGAACAGCTGGGTGTTGGCTGGGCCCAATAGATTTGTATTAGGCATCTTAAGAAGCAGATAAAAAATCATTTAAGGTAGGGATAATACCAGTGGAAAGGCTATGGCTGATATTGATATGTGCCACTGGGAGCAGTCCAAGGAACTGTTCTGTGATCCAAGTGGATGGAATAGGATGTAAGAGACTGTTTTCTGAACAGTTGAAGCAGTTTGGGAAAAAGAATAAGCAGTAACAGGGGTAAACCTGAACGGTATGCTTGGAGATGGCAGAAAGGGTGGCATCTGGGTCATGCCTCACAGGTAGTCCTGCTGGAAGGAATTCAAAAAACGGATATAATTTTATCCTGGAAATAGTATGAAAGTGTATCCACAGAGGGTCTCGCCAAGGAAGCAGATTGAGGGTTGTCTTTAAAGCACACAGTTGGGAAACAATTGAAAGAGGGTTTTTTGGGCAACATGAAGAGTTAGTGACCAGTGTCATCTAGTAGGTTCTTTTAGTGAGGGTAATCTTTGTGTGATGGCATTCTCTAAAGAAAGCAAGAGTTTGAGATATTATTTGTTTTTTCCATTATCTTTTCACTCTTCTGGTCTGTTTCATTATTAAATGGAGGTCAGAAAGATTTTAAAAAAAAGAAAAAAGGTGCCAGTTTCTAATATGGTGGTGGTGGTAAAGGCTGGAGGGAACAATGGTAATTCGGGCTTTTGTTAGGTTGGTCGGAAGAGGGAATCTCCTTGGTTTTAAGGTTTAGATGAAAGCTTGACGACTATCATTTGATGTGAGGTACTTTCAAATCCTAAAAAGTCATTATCCCAAACAGTAGTATTTCAAATAAGGGAATGGTAGTACCAGCCACAAAATCAGAAGCTACTATTATTAAACATAATAACATAGTAAATGACGGCAGATAAAGACCAGTATGGTCCATCTAGTCTGCCCAGCAAGGCTGCAAGAGTAGGTGCACTTGCTGCTCTGTGCACGTCACCTCTCTGTGTTTAGGGGTGTACTCACCACTCCATGTAGGTCACCCCTATTTGTTCAGATATAAGAGATAGTTAAGGTTATTTTGATTTTATCCAGTTACTATAAAGGGATCCACTATGTCTGTCCCATGCCATTTTGAATTTTGTCAAAATATTTATTGTTAATATTTATAATATTTTCAAATGCTCAAAAATATACTTTGAAGGAACCAAAATACCAGGGGTCTACAGGCCAAAAACTTTTCATTTTGTTTAGTATCCTTTGTTAGGGGATTTTTCATTTTATTTGAGCTTTTTTTTTTTTTAATGCCTGTAGTGCTCCCTACTGTCCAAATAGGAACCTGCCAGGAATTTGTGGCCTGGATTGGCCACTGTTGGGCTTGATGGACCTCAATACCTGTTTCTTATTAACTTCTCCCAAAGGCTCTATGCCAAAGAGATTTTCTCCTGTGCACAGTAGGAGCCAATGTGGCTACCATCCTGTCTGCCTGGCCAGCTCACACTATTTCTTATAGGAGAAAAATTGAATTTCATTTTATTCTTTTCCAATGGAAAATTATGAGAGGTGGCCCATGCCACAATATTTCCTTTTGTATGGGGACTGGATGTTTCCAGTCCAATTCTCATTTCACATAGGAAAACAGCTGCTGGTTTCAGTTTAGTCTCAGGGGCCATAGACAAAATGTTCAAATGGTAACTCCAGTCAGTTTCCTGTGGAGCTGTGAATTCTGCTGCTCTCCCAAAACACAATCAAAGAACTACATATTTCCTTTCATTCAGTCTTGTTCCATTGCATTTTAATACATTATAGCCCCTCCCCTTATTCAACTCTGTTTCACAATTGCTCTCATAAACTATTGCGACCTGCAATGTATGCTTGCATTAAAACTTTATCATTCCTGCACATATCAATCAGCTTTCTTTGCTACATGCCATTCCTTAAAGGTACAAGACATGGCGCAAAATTAAAATTCAGTATTTTGCTATCCAGAATACTTGCAATTTGGGACTGAGTGCACAAGTTTATTATTCTGCTGCACTTGGTCATAGGAAGTCCAATTGTCAGCCTCTTCATAGTGCTTTTAATCCTGTGTGCAAGTCAGTTTTGAAAGGGAAACTCCCCATAGAGCTTCTGGTTGACAATTCATTGTGGTTAATGCTGGTGGAGAGCCAGAATTAATCTACCCTGCTCCCCAGTGCTATCCCTTTTTCCAGCGGGGAAACCTTTGTGTGGTGTTGGCAATGTAAGCTCTTTCATCTACAGCTCAGGAGCAATTAGCAAACAGTCTCTTTGAGATTTGCTCTATGGGAGTCGCTACTGATTCCTACATGTATTTGTACTGTATATCTAGCCTGTTCTTTCTCAGTGCCTACTTCCAAAAGGGAGTGGAGTGGCAGGTTCACCTTTTGTTACAAGGCAGACTGAAGGGAAGACTGAAAAAAGAGGGTGTGCCATCTAGAAGGACCAGCATGAAATTTAGGGTTTTGCAATTTCAACTTTCTAGTCCTGTATGTACAATAAAAAAGTGCTCTTCACATATATTTATTTAGACAGATTTGTATACCACCTTATCCTACAATCAAAGTGGTCACATCACAATATATTTCACATTGGCATTATGAACTCAAACTAAAGGACAATTATATTCATTTTGAGGCAGCTTAGAAACAGGGTGACCAATTCTAGGAAGGGCAGAGGGCAGTCATCGCTCCCACATTCTTCTTAACATACCAGGCAGCGCGGTGTGGTTGTAATAGCTATCATTCTTCATCAGCCTAATGCACTAAGCTTTTCTCCACCGCACACATTAATCATTCTTTTTGGGCTTTTATGTCTCTGGGAAATATTGACTGTAATAGCAGTCTTGAGGACATGTCCTAACATAATATGGATGCAAAATTACTCTACACCCAAATTAAAGTGTAGCAGCAAAGCGCAGACAAACCAATAATACCAGGAGTCTGTTCAGAAGGTCCAAATCATTTATTTGTGCACAAGTCTCAAGCAGAATCAAATTCAAAATGGCTGAGCAAAGTTTTCTAGCATTACAACAACTTTTATAGACTTCTGTTCCATTCTAGGTATAGAAAAACATTTCATTGGTCCCGGTACTCTCCCGTACCTCCCGTACCCCTTCCATTGGTCCCGGTACTGATAAGATTATCCAATTATGTTCCTTCAGTGGGCTCGGCACCTGCATACCCCCCTTCTAGTCCCAATTACAATGGCCAGTTCATCAACTTGTTACTTTCATACTCTCAAGGCCATAGAGCCAATTTGTGCATGCAGGGGAGCAGGGCTCTGCAACTCATCTGTCAGCAATCCCAATTATATTCCTTGCAGATGTACTTTCTTATCAGTAACTTTTAAACATATTTTTCTGTATTTTTCCATCTCTCAGTTTTGCTTATCTAAGTTAGTTTAGTACTCTTGCAGAGTTCTATCCTACAATAGCAGCATGTTGGGGAATGTGTAATTCCTATGAGCCTCTCCACAGGCTTCATTTACAGGTCAAGCTAGTTAGGCCTGCCTGCTTATGTCAGACACTGTGGATCACAGGCCTGCACCTGCCACATTCCCCCCTTTGATTAATCTCACCCTATTACTTAATAAGGTGTGAGAATTAAATCACCTTTAGAAGAATCACATCATGATTGAAGGATTACGACTAGGGCTGGCTCTATATAGGGCCATTATTTTAGTTGCGGTCTTCCGCTCTACTGTGCTGTCAATAGCATTATGAATAGAACGCATACAACATGGGATTAAACATGGTAATAAGAAAATAACAACAACAAGAATTAGTACTAAGACAATGAAAGTCTTAAATCCTCCCAGCCAGGAGAAAAGGTTAGCAAACCAGTTAGGGAACTTCAATGAGTGCCAAGTTTGTACTGGCACATAAGCATGTCTTTGCATATCTTTAGCAATTTCTTCAACTACTTGACCCTTATCATCTATTTTTAAACAGCAATTGGTTAAATTCAATTTACCACATACTCCTCCTTCAGCTGCTAACAAATAATCAAGTGCTAAGCGGTTCTGATATATAGCAGTGCGCATCTGAGTACTTTGTCTAGCTAAGAGCGTAAGAGCATGACTAGTTTCATTGGTTATTATTTCAACTACTGCTTGTAAGCGAATAATACGATTAATCATATAGATTGGAGTTCGATAACCATACATGCCATCATCATTCCAAGTGGCAGGCCCATAATACTCAATGATTCTTTCTGGTGGCCAATCATCACCCTGCCACTTCTCCCACTTGCCTATCTGTAAGGCTTCTCTTTTCTGTCTTAGTGCTCTTTTGTGTCGGTGGGTAGTGTATACAGGGTATCCTAATTGTTCTCCATGTTCAGTGTTTAAAAGAAAGAAAGAAGGTCTGATGGTTCCTAAGACACATGCTCCTCCCCATTGTGGCGGGAGTTGTGCATACGCTCGGTTTCCACAGATCCAATATAGGCCAGGTGGGGCTTGCCAGGCATGGACTTTGGCAAGATTAGTCCATAAATCAGCAAGTTCAGGAAATCTGGCTAATGGGTTAGGAGGTTCAGGGTGTTTGATTCCTGACCACCATGCCGTCTTTCTGGTCGTGGCATTATAGTACTTCTGGCTAAGACAGACCAGCTGTCCTACCTTTTGGGTGAACTGGGGTCCAGTTCTGGCATAGCAAAGACGTCCAACGATTGAGTGCGCTAACACCCATTCACTAGTAGTCTTGTGTAATTCAGTCTGATTGTAAATCAAAGAATAATTCAATTCTTGGGTTTCCCAGGGCCACTGGTCTCCCATTTGGGTTCCGCCACAGAAATAGCAATCTGAGATTTTAAGACTAGATACTACTGCTCCAGCTAATTCTAAAAATAAATTCTGAGAAGGATGAGGGATTTCAAACTTATTTACATGCATGGCCTCATAGAAGGTATTATGGATATGATATTTAGATGACTTGTGGGCTTGGGTATTCAATCTGATATACACAATGGTTCCTGGATCTATTGCCCCTCCAGCTATACGTAAACCAAACTTGTATCCTTGTTTCCATGCATAGGGATTGTGTATGCGTAAGTGTAAGGGGTTACAAGCATCTTTCTGACATTTATCATTTGTAGTTGGCTTGGTTAAAGTGGCCATTCGTTTATCTATCTTTTCGTCAACTATACCATTATTCCAGGTAGCATAAAAAACACATTCCCAATCCGGGCAATAGTAGTCTGCTGCTGGGGCAGTACTATAGCCTGGTTCCTTTTTACCTGTACACTTCCTCCATCCTGTGGCACCCTCTGGACACATGTACTTATATTCATTTCGATACGCTTTCTCCCAAGTACCACAGGTGGAATAACTATCTCGGTTAATGACATTACATGCATCAAAATTCAAAACAGCAGGTTTAGTAATGTCCTTAAGTGGTGGTGTAGCAGCTATTATAGGTCCATCTGCATCCTTCCATCGTATTTCCAACGTGTAATAGGATGGATTCTGATGCGGATTATAGCATGCTCTAATTTTGCCATAAGTGCAAACATTTAGTTCAGTGGTGTTATAAATACACCGAGTCACTTTTCCCTTGCAGGTATAGTACGAGTGGTAAATCAAAGTCTGAGTTACTTTCAGTCCAGTTCTAGTAGAAGTAATGCAAGCAGTGCATGGAGGTAAAGCATAAGTCAGTTCAAAACCTCCAAAGAAGGCAACCAGGATGAAGCAAAAGTAAAGATGCATGTTGATGTTGATTGGAGTTCTTCTGAATCCTCAGCTTGCTGATCTTGATCACGACGTTCTTTTTTTTCTTCGTCCCGTTTGCTAATGAAGCAATTTAACGGGTGCTGAGTGTTGATTGAAGATCCTCAGGTTGTCCAGTACACATTAACCAACTTATTAGCAATTTCAGTTGGCTTGTGAAGTCTGGCTAGTCAATGTAGTATCAAAGTAGTGTGCAGAATCACGCACAGATTGAGTTCGTTGAACCAAAACTGTTGCTGCATGGAAAACAGCAATCCTCTTCGAAAGACTTGGCTACTGCAAAAAGCACTGTGATGAAGTGTCTAAGCTGCTGGTTGCCGTCTCAGAGTAACTCGCAAGGGTGCATCAAGATTTATTTATTTATTTATTTATTACAATTTCTTATATACCGCGCTATTTAGCATCAGTGCGGTTTACATTATAACTTAACGACCATAACAACAAGCTGTCAGGTTTACATTGAACAGGAGTATAAACTTGGAAAACAGGGTTAACTATATACATAATCTATTTACATTGGAAGGATAGATAAAAGTCAGATAATGCATGTAGGTCTTTTCTAACTAAATTGGGTCAATTCCTGGAGGGTATGTCTAGGATCAATTGCTGTCAGGTAAGTGTTGGAGGAACAAGTGGGTTTTGAGGGCCTTCCTGAACTGATATAGGCTGGCTATGGCCCTAATGTCAGGGGGTAGAGCATTCCAGCATTTGGGTACGTAACAGCTGAAAGTCCTGAAAGATGCTGCTCTGCTGTCCACTGCTCGGGTTCAGGATCAGCGGCGGGCTTGACTCTGCTGTGGTGGATCCAGGCGTCGATCTCGGCTACCTTTACTGCAGTTGGGGTAGACAAGATGACGGTGTACGGTCCCTTCCAATGGGGTTCCAACGGTGTCTTCTTCCAATCTTTGATCCACACCGAGGTACCAGGCTGATAGGGATGCAAAGGTTCCGTCAAGTTGATAGGCAACTGGTCTTGGATCCACGCATGGAGAGTCTGCAGAACAAAACCAAGAGCTAGGAGTTCTTGTCTGGTTACTTCTGAACCAATTTGGGCTAAACTTCCTTTGACTCCCTGCACTATTGGTGGGGGTTTACCATACAAAACTTCAAAAGGGGAAAAACCTGTTGATTTTACAGGAGCTGAGCGTATTCTGAGTAAAGCTATTGGGAGCACTTGGGGCCACTTCAAGTGTGTCTCCTGACAAAGCTTAGACATTTGGGCTTTTAGGGTACGATTCATTCGCTCAACTTTCCCTGAACTCTGGGGTCTGTATGCAGTGTGGAGTTTCCATTGTATCTGCAAAGCTTTTGCTAACTGTTGAGTAACCTGGGAGACAAATGAGGGTCCATTGTCTGACCCTATTACTGCTGGAATTCCGAACCTAGGGACAATCTCTCTCATTAAGACTTTGGTAACTTCTCGGGCTTTCTCAGTTCTGGTTGGGAAGGCTTCTACCCACCCAGAGAAAGTACAAACTAATACTAATAGGTAATGGTATCCATTGGCTCCTGGCATTTCGGTAAAATCAATTTGGAGGTTGTGCATGGGGGTTACACCTCCTGACTGAACTCGAGGTGCCGTTATAAGGCCTTGCTTGGCATTATTTTTGGCACAGGTTAGACATTGACGTGCTACTGAAGCTGATATGGTTGTCAATAGAGGGATGTAAAAATGTGGTCTGAGTGCTTTTTCCATAGCACTTTTTCCATAGTGGGTAGCTTCGTGGAAAGCTTTGACAAAAGATGGTCCTAACAGTTCAGGAATTACTATTCATCCAGGGGGTTGACTGCCCTCTTCGGGTGGCAGCTCAATCCATCCATCTTTCAGTACTCCATCTTCCTTGTTACAGTAGTAATCTAATTCTTTGGTGGTATATCGTGGTGTCCATAAATTCAGAGGTACTGGAAACAATGCTGCTTGCATTGGCATAGCTTGTGGGGTAATCTGTCCTGTCATAGCTGCTTGTCGTGCTGAAGCATCTGCAAATCTATTTCTTCGGGCAACTTCTCCTTTTCCTGCTTGATGTCCTCTGCAATGCATGACAGCTACATGTGTTGGGGCCCAAACTGCATCAAGTAACATCAATATCTCGGGACCATATTTGACTGACTTTCCTCCGGATGTGATGAGCCCTCGTTCTTTATAGAGAGCTCCATGGGCATGCAGAGTGGTGAAGGCATATTTGGAATCTGTATATACATTTAGCACAAGTTTTTCTCCTAACAATAATGCTCTGGTGAGTGCTATCAATTCGGCTTTTTGGGCTGATGTGCCTGAGGCTAGAGCTGATGATTCAACTACTTCGTGTTAAGTTACGACTGCATATCTGGCACAGCGTCGTCCATCAAGAATGAGACTGCTCCCATCAACATAATAAATCTGGTCAGGATTGTCTATGGGCACATCTGTCAAGTCAGGTCGACTGGAGAACACAGTTTCCATGACTTCGATACAGTCATGTTCTGGGAGTTCTTCACTAATGGGTATCAAGGTGGCTGGGTTCAAGGCATGACTCACTTCTAGTTGTATCTGTGGGTTTTCACATAACATGCTCTGGTATTTCAACATTCGGGAATTGGTGAGCCAATAATTTGCTTTTTGTTCCATGAGGGCAAGGACGGCATGTGGCACAGTGACTCGTATGTTCTGTCCTAGTGTGAGCTTGTCTGCTTCACTCACTAATAGTGCTGTAGCTGCAACTGCTCTCAGGCATGGTGGCCATCCTTTGGCCACAGTGTCCAACTGTTTCGATAGGTAGGCTACAGGTCGCTCCCAATTTCCCAATTTCTGAGTCAACATGCCTAAGGCATTTCCCTGTGCTTCATGTACAAACAAGTGGAAAGGCTTGTGGACATCTGGTAGTCCAAGTGCTGGTGATGACATCAATTCTTCCTTTAACTTCTTGAAGGCTGTATCCTGCTCAAGTCCCCACTCCAGTGGCGACTTCTCTTCTCCTTTTGTGGCTTCATACAGTGGTTTGGCAATTTGGGCGAAGTTGGGTATCCAGATTCGGCAATATCCTGCCGCTCCCAGAAAGGCTCTGACTTGCTTTCTGGTTGTTGGAGTTGGGATTCTACATACTGCTTCTTTTCTCTCTCTACCTAGTCTTCGGCTTCCTTGGGTTATACGAAAACCCAAGTATTTCACTTCTTTTTGGCATAGCTGTGCTTTTGCTCTGGAAACTTTGTATCCAGCTTCATCTAGTAACTGCAAGAGATCTTTGGTGGCTAGTATACATTCACTTTCTGATATGGCAGCTATCAGCAGATCGTCCACGTATTGGAGAAGCACTCTCTTCCCCGGGGCCACTGGATAGCTTGAAAGGTCTTGATTCAGTGCAGCACTAAAGATGGTAGGCGAATTTTTGAATCCTTGGGGTAATCGTGTCCAGGTGAGTTGGCCCCCTCTTCCAGAGATGGGGTCCTGCCATTCAAATGCAAACAATATTTGACTTACAGGGGCTAATCTTATGCAAAAGAATGCATCTTTTAAATCCAGTACAGTGAAATGGGTAGCTTCAGCAGGTATCAGTCCTAGAAGAGTGTAAGGATTGGGTACAACTGGATGTATAGTTTCAACTGCATCATTTACTCTCCTTAAGTCTTGTACTGGGCGGTAATCATCCGTTCCAGGTTTCTGTACTGGCAAGTGGAGTGTTCAATGGGGATTGACATACTTTTAGTAGGCCATACTCGAGCAATCTTTGCAAGTGACGATGAATGCCTTCAATTGCAGCTCTTGGGAGAGGGTACTGTTTGACGTGTACTGGTGTAGCACTAGGCTTGAGGGTTACAATTACTGGAGCTATATGCTTGGCTAGGCCTGGGGGACTGCCTTCTGCCCATACTCCAGGTGGTGCATGAATGTTCTTTAAAGTTTGTTCGAAATAAGTGTCTTGGATAGAGTCATCGATGTAATACCTCCATTCTTCTTCTCGGGGAACTGTCAGCAACATTATTCCTGCTGGTTTGGCTTGGGGATTTACTGTCATTTGCATTTCTCCTTTTTCAGAGAAGGATATTTGTGCTTGAAGCTTGGCTAACATATCTCGTCCCAGTAGTGGCACTGGACATTCGGGCATGTAAAGGAATTGATGAGTTATTTGCTGTCCTCCTAGACTGCATATACGATTCTGAAGAAAAGACTTTGTAGCTTTGGCACCAGTTGCTCCTATAATGGTGACTGCTTTTGTAGAAAATGGGGCTATCTTTTTATCTATTACTGAATGTGCTCCAGTATCAACCATAAAGTCCATAACTTGGTCTCCTATTTGTATTCCGACCATAGGCTCCTGGAGACCTAAAGCAAACTTGGAGCCCGGTCTGTCCTAATCCACGTCATTTTCATCATGGATCGCTGTGGCCAATGCTTGAATGGCTCCTCCTCTCTCTCGCTGGAATTGTTCTCGATTGGCTCCTCCGCGGTTTCGGGGATATCCTCGTCTTTCTTCTCGCCATTGATGATTGCTGTCGTCATCTTGCTGGGCGTCTTCGAGTTGCGGGCACGTATCTCTCCAATGTCCTTCTTCTCTGCAATAGGCGCATTGGTTCACGCCTAGCTTCTGGGACCGGCCTCTGCCTTGGCCCTGCCCTCTTCCTCTGCTCCGTCGACTAGGGATACCTCCCCTTTTCTGTTCAACTATGGCCGCAGCCAAAAAATCAGCTTTCTTCTTCATCTTTCTATCACATTCTCTCTGCCTTTCATTATCACGATTCACATACACTTTATGAGCGACTTCCAGTAACTGTGTTGCATTCATGCCCGCAAACCCCTCTAATTTCTGTAATTTACGTCTGATGTCTGGTTGAGACTGGTTTACAAAAGCAGAATTCACCATACATAAACTTCCTGGTGCTTCGGGATCATAGGGAGTATGCATTCTGTATGCTTCAATTAATCTCTCATGAAAGTCTGCTGGGCTCTCATCTACACCTTGGATAACTCCTGCAACTTTGGAAAGGTTCATAGCTTTTTGGCCCCCCCTTCTCAGACCTTGTAAAAAGCCTTGGCGAAAATGGGCTAGGGCTGTGGATCCTTCCTCTGTATTTGGATCCCAATGGGGGTCTTCATTCGGGAATTCTCTCTGGGCCGCTTCCCGATAGTCTATTCTGTTTAGCCCCTGTCCCGGAGCTACAGGGTTATCTGCCATCCACTCAATAGCTGCTTTTCTAATTCGTGTTCGCTCTTCTGTCGTGAATAGAGTGGTCAGGAGCTGGCGGCAATCTGGCCAAGTGGGTTGGTGGGTTTCCATAATAGTAGTTACTAATTCTGTAAGTTCCTGGGGCTTACTAGTATAGGAGGCATAATGCGACCTCCAATTTAACAAATCAGTTGTAGAGAAAGGGATATACACATAAGTTAAGGGTCCCGCTACCACCTCCTCATTATCGTTCTTTATAGGCACCCCCGGGACTTGCCGTAAAGGCATCATTTTGGCAGTAGCTGTCTTGTGGGATCTAAGGGTTGTTTTCATAACTGTCTTTCCAGAGGTCACTTTCACTTTCTCAACAGGTTTCACTTTGGGTGTACATTTTACTGGCAAACTGGCACTGGCAACCACTTGTACACTGTCATCCTCGCTTTGGGCATTTTCATTTTCTTCCTCCTCTACCTCTACATCTGACTCGCTTTTTATAATATCACCTTCTTCAGCTAAGGGAAATTCCTCTCTCTGCCCTCCGGGAGGTGGGTCAGGGGTTGGGTCCCGCACCGGCTGTCTCTGGGGCTCTGGGGCAGGACGCCGGGCTACTCTTACTGGACCTGGGGTTCGAGGCTGTCGGGGAATTATTTCTGGGGAATCAGGATCTACCAGGATGGGCTTCTTCCTGGACTTCTTATCCTGCTCTTTCATTCTAGGCTGTTCTATTTTCTGTCTAGAATCTGTTTTAGCTAACATTATTCTGCACTGTTCCTCATAACAGCGCTGCGCCCAGAGGGGCGGATCTTCACAAATACTTAACCAGGAATCTATATAGGGATACTGATCGGGGTGCGCTATCCGCACTCTACGGTGTACTAACTGAATAATTTCTACATTGAACGTTCCCTCTCGGGGCCAGGTGGGGTCTATATCGGGCCACTCCCTAGTACACAATATCTGTAAACGGGCTGCTGTCATTTTAATACCATAATCTCCAGAATGTCCCTCTTTAAAATGTGCGATCATACATTCTAATGGAGTGTTTCTAGTAGACCCCGCCCCTCCCATCTCGATGTGTGCGCGCAACAACAGACAAAAGGGAAAAGGAGGGCGGACCGTGGGTAAGGGGTCCTCACGGCCCTGGAAACATATAAGGAGAACAAATAACAAGACAAGATGACAATCGCTTCCCCCTTTTCGCGACCTGAACGCGGTCGCCCGGTCAGGAAATGCGCTACTCAGGGGTCCGCCTTCACTTGGTCCGTGCTGCCAGACCTCTCATTCACACTTCAGTCACACAATCATGCTAGCAACGTATCCCAGAATGCATTCGTTTCTATCTATTCTGACTAGTCTTACCAATTTCCCAATTACAAAAAGATGGGGGTTTCACCCTGCGAATACCCATGCGGGGTTACTCGGCCCTTCTTTGAGAGGTGATCAAGCTCTCTTACCAATTTCCAATATCTCGAGATTACAAATTCCAAATTCCAAGTTCCAATGGCAGTACTGCTCTTTCTATATCTGTCTAGACATCAAATCAAAACTATACTCACCGGATCCGGTCCTCAAACTTCCCAAGCAGGCGCATGAGTTGGACCTTGGACTCCCCTCACTCGGGTTCGAGGCGTTGGCTCCAGCCGGGCCTGGCACCCGCCAAGGTCCGACCAGCTCCCTCCGATACAAGGGACCGGCGGCGCCAGGGAGCAGCCCTCGTCGGAAGGGCGCGATCCCGGCAGGACCAAGCCTATAGAGGCGGAAAGTCGTGGTATATTGCCCTATATACACTTTGATTCCACAACTTCTCGGCCAACACACCAAGAATATGTAGCAGCAAAGCGCAGACAAACCAATAATACCAGGAGTCTGTTCAGAAGGTCCAAATCATTTATTTGTGCATAAGTCTCAAGCAGAATCAAATTCAAAATGGCTGAGCAAAGTTTTCTAGCATTACAACAACTTTTATAGACTTCTGTTCCATTCTAGGTATAGAAAAACATTTCATTGGTCCCGGTACTCTCCCGTACCTCCCGTACCCCTTCCATTGGTCCCGGTACTGATAAGATTATCCAATTATGTTCCTTCAGTGGGCTCGGCACCTGCATACCCCCCTTCTAGTCCCAATTACAATGGCCAGTTCATCAACTTGTTACTTTCATACTCTCAAGGCCATAGAGCCAATTTGTGCATGCAGGGGAGCAGGGCTCTGCAACTCATCTGTCAGCAGTCCCAATTATATTCCTTGCAGATGTACTTTCTTATCAGTAACTTTTAAACATATTTTTCTGTATTTTTCCATCTCTCAGTTTTGCTTATCTAAGTTAGTTTAGTACTCTTGCAGAGTTCTATCCTACAATAGCAGCATGTTGGGGAATGTGTAATTCCTATGAGCCTCTCCACAGGCTTCATTTACAGGTCAAGCTAGTTAGGCCTGCCTGCTTATGTCAGACACTGTGGATCACAGGCCTGCACCTGCCACAAAAGGAACAAAGTTTTTTCAGGGGGTAGAACCCTTATGCTTTAGGCTATTAGAAAAGCAAGTTTATTCCCTTTGATCACATAGTAACAGTGTGGTAGGCTATGGCCTAGCATGGCCTGCTACTATGAAAGGCCTGTAAGTTAGGCCTGGATCCTAACTCCCATTATAGCTAGAAAAGAACCAAAAAGCTGTGAAAAATAAGAAAACTGTTTTAAAATGCTTAATAAGAAGTTTTCATGAATTCTTAAGTCTTCTATTATTCTCTTGTGTGAGAAAGAACAGAAATGTTAGATTATATGCATTCCAGAAGCCAAAGTTAACCTTGCAGTAGAAAAGTAACAAGATTCAGAACTGTACCATTGTTCAAGCAATCCTAAAGGAGGAGGCCGGTTGCTAGGTTCCGGAGGGATTTCTAATTGGACAAATGAAGGGAATGTATAACCAATGAAAAGTTTGCATGTATTGAGTTGGAACCAATAGAAAGTTCTCATGTATCAAACTGAAAAAGAGGTATAAATGGTTATGTCTCTGTATAAACTTTTGCTCAGTTCCTTTTGAAGCTTTGACTGACTGGGCCTTGTGCACAATAAACTGACTTGGACCCTGTCAATCAACTCCTGGACTTATTCATTGATTGCACTTTGCCACAGCATATTCTTGGTGCGTTGGCCGGGAAGTGCGAGTGGTAAATGGTATTCAAGTGAGTAATCCACGTAATTCGCCTTGAGGTTTGGCCCGGTTGGAACCGTGTCTGTCCGACCGCGGGGGAAACCTCAGGCGCCGCCGGCCCCTTTGTGCGGGATAGGGTTCCGCCTGCCTCGGCGGGCCATCGGGTCCAGCTGGCCAACACCTCCGACCCGGGGGAGTCCAGGTTCCAACTCAGAAGCTGGTGTGGTATCGGGGACCGGATCCGGTGAGTAGACATTTTTGTGATTTGAAGGTCAGAAAGAACAACCTGGGACAACTTCTTGCGTGCGCAAGACTGATTTGGTATATTTGGTATAGACTAACTTGGAAATCTCGCATGAGTATGCGCGAGACAAGGGAGCCTGATCACCTCCCATAAGGGCGGTCCTAGTAATCTCCGCGTAAGGAAAGCGGAAGCTGAAGCCATCGACCCTTCTTGTTTGGAATAGTCAGTCAGAAAACCTGGGCACTTGAAATATTGAAATATGATATCTTGTTGAAATATGCTTGCATGTGTGAGTGAGAGGTCTTGAAATACAGACCGAGCGAGAGCGGACTCCTAAGTAGCGCAGTTCCTGGCCGGGCGACCGCGCCCAGGTCGCGAACGGGAGGAAGCGAGTGGTGGTTGTCCCCCCCCCCCCAGTGTTCTGTGGGCTGTACGGACCCCTTACCTACAGCCATACTACCCATCCTTATTGTTTCGTTGTCTTGTACGTCATTACGTGTATGTAGGGACGTAGGGTACGTAACGTACGCAGGTACGTTGAGTACGTAGTTAGTGTACGTAGGTACGTTTAGATTATGGGAGGGACGGAGTCCACGCACACTCCTTTGGCATGTATGATCAAGAATTTCTGTAAAGGATTTTCGGGCGATTATGGTGCGGAGAGAGAGAGATCATTAGAGAAAGACATCATACTTGGCAAGATAGAAGGTCAACGCAAAAGAGGAAGGCCAGCAATGAGATGGATCGATACAATAACAGCAGCTACGGGTACCAGTCTGTCAACAATGAGCCGCCTGACTGAAGATCGAACACAATTTAGGATAGCTATCCAGAGGGTCGCCATGAGTCGACTCCGACTCGACGGCACTTAACAACAACAACATGGTATAAAAATGACTCCATCCAGATTAAAAATGTTATGTGAAAGGGAATGGCCCCGCATTAGCTGCTTCATGGCCCCGAGGGGGCACCTTTGATTTTGAGACAGTTTTACGAATCCATCAGCTCATACTGAGAGCGTATCCTGACCAGTTCCCCTATATAGATTCCTGGTTAAGTGTATGTGAACAGCAGCCTTCATGGATGAAGCGCTGTTATGAGGAGCACTGTAAAATATTTGTAGCTACTACTAGGGGAACCAAAAAGGCTAAGGAAGCGAAGCCGCCTGTGTATTCTGACCCAGAGTCCTCAGATATTTTAGATAGTTTACCCCGGCACCCACAGAAATTAGTCCCCACAGCCCCACCACTTGAAGTAGAGCCCAAAGAGGAGTCCCAGAAAATACCGAAGCAACAGCCTAAGAAGCACCCTACCCCGAGTGAAAGTCCTGAGTCAGGCCCAAGCACAGCAGGGGGACTCTAGTCCTCCGATAGAAAGCGGAAGCTCTCCTGCCAGTTCAGGGTCACCCACCAAGGTGACTAGTGCCCGGGAGCCTTATGATTTAAAAAGCGTAACTCCCAAGAAGAAGGAGAAAGCAGGGCACCTAATGCCATTACGCCAAGTGCCTGGAATTCCTGTTTTGAATGATCAGGGCCAGATGGCGCCAGGACCAACCAGCTTAGTTTATGTACCCTTTTCTACCACAGATTTATTGAACTGGAAGACACATTATGCTTCCTACACAGCTAAGCCCCAGGAATTAACAGAATTAATGTCGAGCATTATGCAAACCCATCAGCCTACCTGGGCTGATTGTCGCCAGCTCCTGTCCACCCTCTTCACTACTGAGGAGCGAGGCCGAATCGGGCAAGCAGCCCTCCGATGGTTAGAAGAGAACCCTGTAGAAAGGGGAGGAATAAATCCCCCGCAAGCAGCAGCTGCAGAATACCACAATGAAGATCCCAGGTGGGACCCAAACGAGGAAAGGGGGGCGGCGTCCCTGACCAGATTTCGCCAGGCCTTATTGCAGGGCCTGAAAAAGGGAGGCCAGAGGGCCATGAATATCGGGAAAATATCGGAAGTTCTCCAAGGTCCAGATGAGAGCCCAGCGGCCTTTTATGAGCGGTTGTCTGAAGCTTATAGACTGTATACCCCATATGATCCCGCCGCTCAGGAAAATTTACGCATGGTAAATGCGGCCTTTGTTAGTCAGTCCCAGAGAGACTGATTACTTTTGCCCAAAATGGGAATGTATATATTTTGCTACCTGGAAGAATGCACCGACGGGACAAGATGGCGATCATCGCAAAGGCAGCCTAACGAAGATCAGCATACTAGAACCTAAGAAATGCCAGAAAGGTGCCTGTAATCCTCTACAACTCTTCATAGCCAACCCCAGCCACTGGAAGCAAGGATACAAGTTTGGGTTGCGTATTGCAGGAGGAGGTGTAGATCCTGGGACTATCTTATATCTGCAATTAAACACCAAAACCCATGTATCCTCACCCTATCGCATACATCACTCCTTCTATGAAGCCATGAAATCAGAGTTTGAAATCCCTCCTGCCTCCCAGAACTTATTTCTTGAAATAGCGGGAGCAGTTGCTTCTAGTCTCCATGTTTCAGACTGTTTGTTTTGTGGAGGAACACAAATGGAAGACCAATGGCCTTGGGAAGCACAAGAACTGAACTATTCTGTTCCATATAATCAGACTAATATACGCAATACCACAAGTGAATGGGTATTGGCCCACTCCATTGTGGGTAATTTATGTTTCTCTCGCTATGGGCCAATGTTCAATATGGAAATGGGGCAGCTGGTCTGTCTCAATCAGAAGTTTTACAACAGTACCACTAAGAAAACATCTTGGTGGTCAGGAGCCAACGCTACTGAACCCTCCAATCTTCTAGTCCAGTTCCCCAGACTTGCCAGCATCTGGACTAACCTAGCAGCATATAATTCTTGGCAAGCACCACCTGGACTGTACTGGATTTGCGGAACCCGAGCATATGCCAGACTTCCTCACCATTGGGGAGGCGCATGTGTATTGGGAACCATACGACCTTCCTTTTTCCTTTTGCCAACATCCCAGGGAGAACAGCTGGGATATCCTGTGTACAGAAGTTGACAGCTGAAGGAGGCCTTGAAAATAGGCCAATGGGACAAATGGGATGGTGAAGAATGGCCCCCAGAAAGAATCATCGCATACTATGGACCTGCCACTTGGGAGCAGGATGGGACTTGGAGATATCATACTCCTGTTTATATGATTAATCGAATAATACGTTTGCAAGCTGTTGTTGAAATAATAACCAATGAAACTAGTAAAGCACTAACCCTACTAGCAAAGCAAAGTATGCAAATGCGTACAGCCATTTATCAAAATCGTTTAGCTTTAGATTATTTGTTAGCAGCTGAAGGTGGGGTATGTGGGAAGTTGAATCTAAGTAATTGTTGTTTACAGATTGATAATAATGAGCATGTAGTTGAAGATTTAGCTATCCAGATGAGAGAGCAGACATTTGTGCCTGTCCAGACTTGGCACAGTTTAAAGATGGATGGGTGGTTTGGTTCATTGTTTTCTTGGATAGGTGGTCTGAAATCCCTTATGTTTATCGTACTATTCATATTAGCCATGTGCTTGTTGCTCCCTTGTCTCCTACCCCTTTCCTTAAGCATGATTACATCATCAATTGATAACACAATAGAGCGGAAGGCAGCTGCGAAAGTATTAGCTATGTGAAAATATTATCCTATACCCCAAGATGATGATGCTATTACACCAGTATAATGTGTTAATTGACTAATGAGTGATTTAATTCTCACCCTTCCTCCCTTGCGGGTGAGAATAATCAAAGGGGGGAATGTGGTAGGCTATGGCCTAGCATGGCCTGCTACTATGAAAGGCCTGTAAGTTAGGCCTGGATCCTAACTCCCATTATAGCTAGAAAAGAACCAAAAAGCTGTGAAAAATAAGAAAACTGTTTTAAAATGTTTAATAAGAAGTTTTCATGAATTCATAAGTCTTCTATTATTCTCTTGTGTGAGAAAGAACAGAAATGTTACATTATATGCATTCCAGAAGCCAAAGTTAACCTTGCAGTAGAAAAGTAACAAGATTCAGAACTGTACCATTGTTCAAGCAATCCTAAAGGAGGAGGCCGGTTGCTAGGCTCCGGAGGGATTTCTAATTGGATAAATGAAGGGAATGTATAACCAATGAAAAGTTTGCATGTATCGAGTTGGAACCAATAGAAAGTTCTCATGTATCAAACTGAAAAAGAGGTATAAATGGTTATGTCTCTGTATAAACCTTTGCTCAGTTCCTTTTGAAGCTTTGACTGACTGGGCCTTGTGCACAGTAAACTGACTTGGACCCTGTCAATCGACTCCTGGACTTATTCATTGATTGCACTTTGCCACAGCAACAGTACCAGACATAAATCTATGCAAACATATGTTTCTTTCGCAAAAGAAAAACTAAGCATGCTTTAAAAATACTGCTTTTTCAAGTTCCAGTTTTTATTCCTAATTTCTGAAAATTGAAAATCGGTTGTGCCAAAGCATCTTAAATGCTATAGTTCATGCATTGCAAAATGCAATGTGTGCCTTCGAGTCAGTCCTGACTCCTGGTGACCCAGAAGCTCCTGGGCTTTCTTGGCAGTGTCACTGGAAGTAGATTGCCAGGCTTTCTTCCGAGGCAATGGAGGGTTAAGTGAATTGCCCAAGGCCATAAAGAGTGCTAGTGGGAATCAAACCCTAGTTGCTTGGTTACCAAGTCAGTGTTCTAACCATTAGGCTGCTATTCCACTGCAGTTCACGGCATTAGGTGATTTTAAATATGGATTTGGATTTAATGTGTGAACAACAATATTGGAAGTTTCAGTTCTACACTTGAATCACTCTGATAAGACTTAGACCATATATTACCTATGTTTCATCTCCACAGCAAAACTGCAAACTAACTGGCGATCCAGTAGGTAGACATTTATCTCCTGCATGCTTATGTTCAATAATGTCTGACTAGCTGTCGGTAGGGCCAGTGCAAGGGTATTTGGCCTCTTAGGTGAACCTTCAGCCTCTAAACATTCCACCTTTTAATTTGATAAACCCAACAATCATAATCATCTCACCACCACCCCCACACAAAATTGCTGTAAAAATGCATAATATAGATAGGTGGGATTTTTTTTTTTTAGTGAGTATGTATTCGTTAGGCACACTGATGAACCAAAAACACACTAACAGAAATATAGTGCATGCTAAATGGATTGCAATGACCAGTAATCAAGTTAGTGCAGCTTAGTTTGTTGGTTACTGCATGTTTAATCCATTTAGCATGCATCCAGAAATTCCTCATTCAAACAAATGTGTGAAACTAAAGAAAACACCCAAATATTGGAAAGAATTAATGAAAAAAATGCAAACGAATCAAATTTTTATTGCCTGTGCACATCCCTAATCTATACTGTACCTCTCTATCTACTGAATCATATGTATGTATAAAATAGTTGCCTTTTTATTATGTTGATATGAAGCAACGAAGTGCAGACAATGAATAAATCCAGGAGTCAATTTACAGGGTCCAAGCCAATTTATTGTGCACAACGCCCAGTTAGTCAAAGTTTCAAAAAGGACTGAGCAAAGTTCTTACAGAGACACATTCATTTATATATTTCTTTTCAGTTTGATACATGCAAACTTTCTATTGGACAGGTGCAGGGGCCGTTGGGACCAATCAGAGATCCCTCCTGGGCCTAGCACCCAGGGGCGGCCGGGGTGCGGGGCCATGTGCGGAGACTCGGTGCGTGGTCTCATTTGCATAAGGGGTCTCATTTGCATAAATATTTGCATAATGTTACCATATACTAACTTTTAGTAAACATGCCTCTTAATGAGTGTATGGATAAAGAAAGACTAAAAGATTTCTACATTACTATAATCCAATGCCAACCACCAGACACATTAGGAACTACTACAAACACTGCCCATTTAGAACCCATAGCAAACCCGCCGTATCCTAACAGCACTACCAGGACTCACAAAGCACCATACCCTACCTATCAAAAGGAAACATGCAAATATTAAACCAATACATTTCAGAGAACAACAATACATGACCTACTGGGGAAAGAACAAGTGGCAATGTCAAATAGGAATTACATAAACAGAATACCTCAGCTCAGTTACACATGCAGAACATAGACCATCACCAAACAAGGAATCACAATTTAGAAACAGGAAGACAATAATTAAACTGGGAATCCCAAAAGCCAAACTTGGAATGTACAACACTGTAGAAATAAAACTATACAATAATTTGTTCTTGTACTAAACAAAGCACAGACGTTAATGATGCACATTTACCAGAGCTGACATATTCCAATTAATAAATTCAAAATAAAGAGAGATTTTTCTACCTTTTGTGCATTTTTTTTCAGCTGCAATTGCTCCAGCCACTTTCTTCTGGTTTCTTCGTGTCTTCTGCTAACTCTCCATCGTCTGCTGTCCATTTGTCCTTTCTTCTCTCTTCTAGTTTTTTTCCATTCTCTCTCTACATCTGCTTTAACATACTAATCTTTCTCCTTTTGCTCTTTCCTCATTCCTATTTCATCCACTCAAATTTTACCCCTCCATCCTCAATCCCCACTTAATCTCCCAATACCCGGCCAATTGTAGATTTTTTATCCCTCCCACACAAAATATTTTTCCCCTCTCCATTTTACTCTCCCAGCCCCATCCCATTCTAATCCTCCCCCAACATCAGCTCCCTTCTAGTTCCAGCCTCACCCAGCATCCATTCCCTTCTAGTCCCTGCATCAGCCCATTTCCAGTCCTAGCCCCCCATCAGCCCATTTCCAGTCCTAGCAACCCCCCAACCCAATACCAGTCCTAGCCCCCCCATCAACCCACTTCCAGTCCTAACCCCCCATCACCCCATTTTCAGTTTAAGCCCCCCCCTATAACCCATTACCAGTCCTAACCCCCCCATCAGCCCACTTCCAGTCCTAAACCCCATCAACCCATTTCCAGTCAGCCCCCCATAGCCCATTGCCAGTCCTAACCCCCCCATCAGCCCACAGCCCATTACCAGTCCTAACCCCATCAGCCCACCTCCAGTCTTAACCCCCCATCAGCCCATTTCCAGTCCTAGCCCCCCATAGCCCATTACCAGTCCTAACCCCACCCAACAGCCCACAGCCCATTACCAGTCCTAACCCCATCATCCCACCTCCAGTCTTAATCCCCCAGCCCATTTCCAGTCCTAGCAACCCCCCCACCCCATTACCAATCCTAGCCCCCCATAGCCCACTCCCAGTCCTAATCCCACCAGCCCATTTCCAGTCCTAATCCCCCATCACCCAATTTTCAGTTTAAGCGCCCCCCCATACCCCATTACCAGTCCTAACCTCCCCATCAGCCCACTCCCAGTCCTAATCCCACCAGCCCATTTCCAGTCCTAATCCCCCATCACCCAATTTTTAGTTTAAGCCTGCCCATAGCCCATTACCAGTCCTAACCCCCCATCAACCCACTTCCAGTCCTAATCCCATCAGCCCATATACAGACTTAGCTCCCCCATAGCCCATCACCACTCCTAACCGCCCCCAGCCCCCCATAGCCCATCACCACTCCTAACCCCCCCAGCCACTCCATAGCCCATCACCACTCCTAACCCCCCCCAGCCCCCCCATAGCCCATCACCACTCCTAACCCCCCTCCAGCCCATCACCACTCCTAACCCCCAGCCCAGCCCAGCCCAGCCAAGCCTAGGGAAATGTTTTTTTAAAAAAAAGCTGTCTGCTGCCGCTGCCAGGGCCGCCGCGGCAGAATCGAGTGTGCCGCGGGGCCCCCCCTGCCCAGCAGAGCCTGCCCTCCCCTGTATCACCTCTCTCTTTCAGTGGCAGTCACACGCGCCGGCTTTCAGAGCGCGAAGGAACTAGTTTCCCTTTCGCGGCTCTGTTAAGCCCGCGGGGGCTGATGGGAACTTCCCATCAGCCCCCGCAGGCTTAACAGAGCAGCGAGGGAGAAACTCTCCCCTCGCGCTCTGAAAGCCGGCGCGTGTGACTGCAGCTGAAAGAGAGAGGTGATACAGGGGAGGGCAGGCTCTGCTGGGCAGGGGGGGCCCTGCGGCACACTCGATTCTGCTGCGGCGGCCCCGGCAGCAGCAGCAGCAGACAGATTTTTTTTTTTTTTTTAAATTTTACTTTTAGATCAGAATGTTTTTTGCGTGGGGCCCCCTGAAACGCGGGGCCTTGTGCAAAAAACATTCTCGCTCAATGGACGGGCCGGCCCTGCTAGCACCCAGCTCCCTCCTCTTGGACTGTTCTAACAATGGTGCAGTTTCTAGATTTGGATACTTCTCTACTGCAAGGTCGTTTCTAGCTCTAGGAATGCAAGTATTGAAACATTTCTTATTTTCACAGCACAAAAGAATAATGAAAGATTTATGCATTCATGAAAACTTCTTATTAAGCAGTTTAAAACAGCTTTTCTCAAACTTTTACAGACTTTGGTTCTTTACTGAGATGGGTTTGGAATCAAGGCCTAACTTACAGGCCTTTCACATTTGCAGACTATTATAGGCCATAGCCTGCCACATTCCCCCCTTTGATTATTCTCACCCACTAGTGAGAAAGGGTGAGAATTAAATCACATATTAAACTTGCGTAATAGCATCATCTTGGGATATGGGGGAATATTGCCACATAGCCAATATTTTCGTAGCTGCCTTCCGTTCTACAGTGCTATCAATAACTGAGGTTATCATGCGTAAGCAAAGGGGTAGGAGACATGGGAGAAACAAGCATGCAGCCAATATGAGTAATACAATAAACACAAGGATCTTCATACCCCCTAACCATGAGAATGCTGAACCAAACCACCCATCAAGCTTCAGGCCATGCCAGGTCTGAACAGGCACATAAGCTTGTGTGCGCATTTGAGTAACTATATCTTCAACAACATGTCCATTATTATCAATCTGCAAACAGTTGGTTAAATTCAATTTTCCACACACTCCACCCTCAGCTGCTAACAAATCTAGAGCTAAATGATTCTGATAAATAGCTGTACGCATTTGTGTACTCTGCTTAGCTAAAAGAGTTAGTGCTTTACTGGTTTCATTGGTTATTATTTCAACAACAGCTTGCAAGCGTATAATACGATTTATCATATACACAGGAGTACGATATTCCCATGTACCATCTTGCTCCCAAGTAGCAGGTACATAGTATGAAATGATTCTCTCAGGTGGCCACTCCTCCTCATCCTTCCATTTGTCCCATTGGCCTATTTTCAAAACTTCTCGTTTCTGTCGACTCCTGTACACGGGAAAACCCAGTTGTTCTCCATGGGATGTAGGTAACAGGAAGAAGGAAGGTCGTATGGTTCCCAAGGTACATGCTCCTCCCCAATGTTGAGGAAGCCTAGCATATGCTCGGGTTCCACAAATCCAGTACAGTCCAGGTGGTGCTTGCCAGGCATTATAAGCTGCTAGATTAGTCCAGATGCTGGCAAGATTAGGGAAACAAACTAAAGGGTTGGAGGGCTCTGAAGCGTTGACTCCTGACCACCAAGATGTCTTCTTAGTGGTACTGTTGTAGAACTTCTGGTTGAGACAGACCAGCTGTCCAACTTCCATAGCAAACTGTGGTCCAAAGTGAGCAAAACACAAATTACCAACAATGGGGTGGGCCAGTATCCACTCACTAGTAGTCTGATGCAAATCAGTCTGATTATAAGGCATAGAATAGTTCACTTCTTGTGCCTTCCAGGGCCATTGGTCTCCCATCTTAGTCCCTCCACAGAAGAGGCAGTCTGAAATGAGACTAGATGCTACTGCCCCGGCGAACTCAATGAACAAGTTTTGGGAGGCATGAGGAATCTCAAACTCAGCCTTCATGGCTTCATAGAAAGAGTGATGTATTCGATAAGGTGCAGATGCATGAGTCTTAGTATTCAGCTGTATATGTATAAAAGCTCCAGGATCTATGCCTCCTCCTGCTATACGCAATCCAAATCTGTATCCTTGCTTCCACTGGCTAGGGTCAAGTATGAGGAGTTGTAGGGGATTGCAGGCACCCTTCTTGCATTTCTTGGGCTCAAGTAATCTGACCCTTGTCAGGCTGCCTCTGCGATTATCTCCATCCCGCCCCAAAGGCGCATTAGTCCAAGTAGCAAAATATACGCATTCCCACTTTGGACAGAAATAGGCATCTTTAGATGACGTGCTATAGACGGTTGGGGAATTCTTTCCAGTACACTGTCCCCATCCGTAGGCTCCCTCTGGACACTTATATTTATCATCATGATAGTAGGCTTGTTCCCATGACCCACACTTGTGGTAGGCATTCCTGTTTATCACATCGCAGGCATCAAAGTCCAAGAGAACATATTTTGTGGGGTCTGTGAGTTGGCGCGTGGCATTTATGAGGGCTCCATCCTCATCATTCCATCGTATCTCAAGTACATAATAAGGGGGGTTCTGCTGCGGGTTATAACAAGTCTTACTCTTCCCCTTTGTACAGATATTTAACTCTGTGCCATTATAGATACACCGGCTGACTATACCAGTGCAAGTATAGTAGGAATGATAAAGTAAAGTCTGAGTGACCTTCTGTCCAGTTCGGGTGGTAGTTATGCAAGCTGCACAAGGGGGTAGGGCAAAAGTATTTTCCAGGAATCCCAGGACCACCACTCCCACAAGGCAATAGTGGAAGAACATTGTGATTACAGTCTTTGAAGGTCAACTGGAATATTGGGTACGTTGAACTTATAGAGTTTCTTCTTCTTCTCTGCTTCGACGGTCACTCTTGCGTGATAGGGGTGGGATTGTAGATTCGGAAGATTCTTACAATGCTGGTTGTCTCCGCAGTGTGAGTCGCAATGGACACCGTTTTTTTCTTCTCTCCAGGATCAGGTAACCCACAAACAGTCTGTTAAGACTAGCCAATTCTTGAAGGGTAAGTCTCATGCTCAGCATGATGACGGCTCCGGCCTTGCCCTCAAGATCCCATTGGCAATAAAACCCCAGCGGGAGTCTTCGTGCTCCAAAGCATTCACGGGGTTTCAGGTTGTTCCTGGGGCTCACCCCTCACAGAACATACCTGAGCCGTGCCAGGGGGTGGTATCCGCTTCGAGCGGTACTGATAACCCGGCACCAGCACCGGTGTCGAGTGCTGCACTCTTCACCAGGGATCGTCATCTGGTGTCCTCGGTACCTTCGGGGCCGATCGATACGTCCCAGATTGTCTTTCCTGTATCTCCGCCATGCTCGGGGTTGGTACCGGCTTCGAGCGGTACCGATGCATCGGCATCGGTGTCAAGTGTCCCACTCTTCACCAGGGATCGTCATCGGCTATCCTCGGTACCTTCAGGACCGATCGATACCACCCAGATTGACTTTCCTCTATCTTCGCCATGTTCGGGGTTGGTATCGGCTTCGAGCGGTACCGATACCCCGGTGACGGCATCGGTGTCGAGTATTCCTCTCTTCACCAGGAAATGTCATCAGACATCCTCGGTACCTTCGTTACCGATCGATACCACTCTGATTGACTTTCCTGTATCGGCATCGCCGATACTACCACCGATGTCGGTACCTTCTAGGCATGCATCGATAGACCTGCTCCCCTCGATGCCGAGTCTGGAATCGATATCCAGTCTAGATAACTTGGTACCGATGCGTTTGGGAACCGACCTATATCGTTCCCGATTACGCAGTACCGAGGATATTTGCCAAGCCTCTCTGGTTACCTCGGTACCGCTTCAGCAGCCTCCGATACCTGCTTCGATGGCATTACCGTGTCCGATACCGCTATCGGTATCGATGTCGATTCCTGCAGTTCCATCGGTACCATCGATCCTTTCTATGCCTAGCTTGGAATCGATACCTGGAACCGATGATGCAGTACTAACTGCCTCGAATCAGAACTGTCAATATCGTTCTCAATCTAGAAGGATTCTTTTTCTGCACCAGTCCAGTATATCTTCTGGTGCTCAAGCTGCTTCTTCAACCTCAGCCTACCCAGGAATAGTTCCTATTGGAGATCCTTCTTTTCAGAAATTTCTCCTTGACATGGCAACCTTTCTTGCCATTCCTATTCCTGGTTCTACTCTTAACCAAGATCCTGCAGAAAAGGAAAATATAATGCTTCCTTTACATCATTCTTTGCAGGACCTTCTTCTGAAGATTTGGGAATCACCTTTAAGGGTTCCTTTGCCTTCTACAGCCACTGATGTTCTGTATCAGGTGCCTCCCTCTCCGGGCTTTCAGAAAAAACAACTTCCACATCATTCCCTTGTAGTGGAATCAGCAATGAGGAAGGTAAGAAGCAAGAAGAAGCACTCTTCTTATCCGCCAGGTCGTGCATCCAAAGCACTTGATGCCTTTGGACGTCAAACCTTCCAAATTTCCATGCTGGCTTCAAGGATTATCTCATATATTTTTTATATGAGCCTGACACTTCAGGAAGTCACAGAGAAATTATCTCTTTTGTCCCCTTTTTTGTCAGAGCCTAAGGCCACTGACTATTCCTTGCTTCTTAATCATAGCAGGAATATATCTTGGTTTCTTTCTCGTGCTTCTCTAGACTCTTTTGAGTCTGTTAGCAGATCCTCTGCTATTGCCATTGGAGCATGTCGTACAGCCTGGCTGCAAGCTTCAGACTTGAGCAGATGGGCACAACATACACTGGGTAACTCTCCTTGTACTGGAGAAAATCTCTTCACTAAAGAGGCTTTACGTCAGGTTGCTCATTGCTCCACTGACTTCCCTGGTTCTGGAAACCATCCCAAGCCTTCTTTTTCCCCGGGACGTAGGAAATGTCCTACCAAACCTTCTTTCCCTAAAAAAAGAAGGTTTCACCCTTCTCCTGCTCATCCTCCAGCTGTACCCAAACAAGGGACATCTCATCCTAGTCTGAAGTCTCCAGACTCTAGCCAGTCTAATCATAACCAGCAACCATAGGTTCCTGTGTATTGCAATCTACAGTTAACTTCTTCCTAGCAGAAGTTTATTCTTCAGACTCTACACTGTTTTTTTCTGTTTCAGTATGCTCAGCTGTTAGGATTTTTCTGTCCATGGGTTACAGAATTCTCCCCTTCTTCCTACCACGAAGGGAGGTTACAACTATCCCCTGATAGTTTCTGTCCCCATATGGACATCTTTTCCTTCAGCTGACTTACCATGGTAAGTCACTTTTCAACCCCCTCTCTTCCAGGGTTTCCCCTGCTTGAGTTGGTACCATACTGAAACACTTCCCTTTCTTTCCAGTGTAGACTTTTTGTTATCCTTCAATGCCTGCTCTGAACAACTCATCAGAAAGGGACGGGAATCCCTCCGCTCCCTTGGTCTGTTTTCTCTCTGTTTTCATAAAGAAGAATCCCCTCTGCTGTTTTGTTCAGTTGCTGTATATGCAGGAGTTCCAGTGATTACCTTAATGCTCACTGCAAGCCATTTTCTTTTTTTTTTTTTTAAATTCTTTATTTTCGTTTTATAACAACAAAGGAAAAGGAAGACATACAGCTAAAAGACAGATACATAAAGTGTAATACATACACCAAAGTAAACCCCTGCCACCCCCCTCCCCCCTGCTTCTTCTCTAGAAAACTAATCATTCCCGAAGCGGGCGTGTACTTACATTATTGTGTTACAAAACCTAACGGTGATCTGAAACATGATGAGTGCACATTATACAGGCATGTTGGAGCAATGAGCAGATTGTACATAATCATTAAGCAACTGCCATTTAGACAAGCGAGAGTGAGGTTGGGCATGGGGAATAGCTCTCCGAGGTATCTGCTCATATTTACTATAGAAGCAGACGAGGTTCCACCATTCATTGACAGTAAGTCGAGAGCTATCCTTCCAATTCCTCGTGATTAAGCATATGGCTATATCCAGCATGAAATCAAGGAGAAAGTGACCCTCCACATTAGGAGCGTAAAGGCATATACATGTAACTTCAAGGCTACCTATCTTGAGGTGAACTCTGGACCATCTACCTTCTGTATCTGAGCTAGTCGCAATAATAGTAGCATGCAAAGATTTCCTAACCAGTATGGCAACCCCACATTTCTTAGAAACGGCTGGGGAATAGGCGGCCACCATGTAAGGTTTAATATTGAGTTTAAGAGTTTCCTTCGAATTTAAATGCGTTTCTTGGAGAAAAATCAGATCCGCAGCTTCCTGACTTAGGTAGCTTAGGATTTTCTTCCGTTTTATCGGATTATTGATTCCTTTTACGTTCAATGAGAAAATCTTACATGGTGCCATCAATCGGTAATAGACATTTTAGGTAAGGGCACTTGAAAACATACAACATAATCAGAATCTGTACAACAATGACATAATCACCGAGTATTCTGGCTAATACACCCCATATTGAAAAGTATGTACCAAAGTATCTTAGAGAAGAAGCAAAACCCCCAAAGAATATGGCGACCAGATGTCTGCGGGAGGAGGCCCTAGAGAGGAAATAGAAAGACATGAAAAAAAAAGAAAAGAAACACCAGAGTCCATAATTAACACTGTCTCTGATACTCATCGAGGCTACTGTGGGTAGATGGAGTCGGGTCACAGATATCATCAAAAGTAAGGCAACAAACTGCCCTCGCCAGACTCTTTGCTGGGCTGCGGCAGATCCAATATGGCAGGTACAGCGGATATGAGAATACTGGCAGGAATATTCTGGAAGTCAGCGCATCAAGTCGGCTTCTTTGGAATCCAAAAACTCCGCTAGTAGATCAGGGTCCTCAAATGTTCTTGTCTGATTGTGAAGCGTGACTCGGAGCTTGGCCGGGTACATCAGGCCATAGCGTGCTTGTAGTTGTTGAAGCCTCGGCCGGAATTCCAGAAAGCGCTTTCGGCGGTCGACCGTGGGTTTAGCCAAGTCGGGATAGAAGGAGATCTTGTGGCTCTCAAACTCCATATGGCCCTTTGCCCGAGAGGCACTTAGAATTTGCTCAACGTGTTGATATCTCAAAAGTCGAAAAATGATAGGCCGCGGGGTCTTCCTGTTGAGCGTTATGCTTGTGGGTACACGATGAGCGCGATCGATCTCCAAATCCTTGGTAAAGGTGATTTGGAGCAGGGAAGGGAGGATTTTGCATAAAAACTCTTTCATGTCTCCCGATTCCGCTCCCTCCGGTATGCCCACGAGTCGTATGTTGTTGCGGCGCGCTCTATTATTGCCATCTTCCACTTCTTTCTGCAAGGCCCGCACCTGACGTTCAACTTTGTCGAGTTTGGACAACCGGGCCGCATGGGAGTCCAATATGCTCTCCATTTTGTCCTGACGCGAAGAAAGCCCTTCTAGCTTGCTTTGCAGCACACCAAAATCTTCCCGCAGCGCTCGGAGTGCTTCACACCGTTTGACTGCACGAGGTTTTTGACCCCTCTAATCTCTGCGAGGATTTCCTGCTGCATTTCGGGGCCCTCGCGCAAGGCCGGCCCCTTCTGCGGGGACGGAGGTTCAGTTTTGGAACGTTTGCCGTGAGAAGCCGCTGAAGATCCAAATTCCAGGCGCGTGGGTTTGGTCCCCGCCATCTCACCAATGTGCCCCGGCAAGATCAGAGTAGAAGTTCCAAGTATGTACGGTGTTAATTCAGGATTCTGAGTAGGCCTCTCGGGAGCCTCAGCGTTATGCGACCATCCCGCTGGACATCAGGCTCCGCCCACTGCAAGCCATTTTCAACTATCTTGCATAATACTATTCACTGCAGGTTATCTTCTTCTAGCCATATCCTTGCCTAGGATGTGGCAATACACTTGACTTCTGTCAGTTGTATCTTCTAATCCTCCTGCACAATGCTCTCTGCAATCTTCAGAGAAGCTTTCTACTATGGGCCCTTGCTACAGAGCATTGGACTTTGTCTCTGAAGGTTTTTCCATATAGTAGAAAAAGTTTATATAATCATTCCATGGCGTGAATGTCCAAGGAGTTCCCAATCTTGCAGGAATCTACACCTTTTTCCTTACAGCTTGGTGTTATGCTCTTCTGCTCCACTTGGACGACGCATACTCTTTTACTGTACATGATACCCCTGTGTCCCTTGACTGGGTCATCCTGGTGTCTTAGTCTATGCGTTTTGTTTTTGTCCTTTGGACATGCCAGAGTCCTAAAGTACTCCTGGCGTGCTCTTATCAGACTGCTATTACCCTCTGTTTTTTCACGCAACCATACTTGTTATTCCACTGAACTACATTCCTGCACCTCACAAATAGATTCTCTATATATCTTCAGGTGGTTTTTACCCCCTCATTATTAGATGAATCTTTCCCATCACATTCCCCATGTGAATGTTTTGGTAGGGCTCAGTTGCAGGCATGTCTCCGCAGACTTATTTTCGTGTATGCATATGTCCTATACATACATATTTCTGTAGTCTGTGTGGGCATAAGTCATGCCCATCTATATCTATCTATCTATATCTATATCTATCTATATATATACCTATATATCTATATATATCACACATATCTAGACATATCTACACTTATATAGATATGTATGTCTCTCTCTATATCTATATCTATATATATATATATATATAATGTGCCCATGGGGAGATGTCCATAGGACGCTAAGTATTACCTGCTATCTCCCTAACTGTCTGTGCTATAAAGTTTTTCCCTTCTTAAGGGGTCCAGACAGTCCACTTGCCTATTCCCATACGGCTCAGTAAGTGGGAGCGGTTATACACAATGTTATTGCTGTGATGTTAACAGCTTCTATTTTTGTTATAGATCTCCCTGTCTATGAAGTATCAAACTTTAATGTCTTCCTATCTCTTACCAGCTAGGCAAGACAGTGTACATCTTCAGTATTTTGAGTACACTTCTCTTCTCTTTGGGAATAGGGGCTTTTTTCCATAACCCCTCTTCCCTTTAGGACTGGGCTAATTCTCCAGATCGGTCAGTCTTCTTCTTTTAGTTCTCAATGTCAATAACTCTGTACCTAAAAGAGTTTTCAGCTTTTTCCCATAAAGCTTTCCATTGAAGACCTGCCGTTCTTCTCCTACCCCAGTTGACACCTGGGTCACCTGCCCATTCCAGGTTTGGAACTTCATCCTCACTGCTGTGAAGTTACCTTGAGGATTTCGCTACTGCATCTACAGTATACTCCATCACAGTTCTACTCCCTACAATCCAGTAGGTAAGCTCTATATTGTGCTAGTTCATTAATTTTTTTTAATGATACTTGACATACCTTCTAAAGACTTTTTTCCCTGTAGTCTTTAGATTCGCTGTTCCTCTACAGCTTTTCTCTCTTCAACTCCTACCTCCCATCCCTCAGGGGATGCCGGGGATCCAGGTTTGGGAAATGCCGTCCTGTTCCAGGGATACGCATTTTATGGGATCTCCCCTGGCACCCACAGCTAGGGAGTACCCATATGTGAAGACTCATTCCTGCTTGTTCCTGGAGATAGCACAGTTACTTACCTGTAACAGGTGATCTCTGGGAACAGCAGGAATTAGTCTTCACAACCCACCCACCTCCCCTAGGAGTTGTATCTATCTTTTTCCTTTCCTCTTTCTCTCCTTCTGTCTCAGCTATGAAACTCAACTGAGGAGAGGCAGTGGGAAAGACGGGAAGTCAGCGCGCAGGCACGAGGGATGCTCCCAAAAGCTTTCTGATTGGATGCTGGGGAGCATTCCCATGCAGGCTCCGTCGGTACCGACGTACCCATATGTGAAGACTAATTCCTGCTGTTCCCAGAGATCACCTGTTACAGGTAAGTAACTGTGCTTTCTCATCCAACAAATGGGTGTCTCCACTTATTACTATGCAGACGACTTTCTCTTACTTTTCCATATACATCCCTCTATCCCTGATCTTTCTACTCTCAACACCTGTCTTGCTAAAGTTAATCAGTTTAAACTTAGCACATCTAAAACTTCAGCTACATGGTTCGCTGGCTCATCCTCTGCTCCATCCATAGCCCCCCCCCACCCCCCCGTCCTTGGTGACACTTCTCTCTCTCTCTCTCTCTCTCTCTCTGAAGTCTTCTTTCAGGTATCTAGGGATGATCCTGGATTCTGCCCTTACCTTTCATGATCGCATCAGCTCAATGGTGAAACGCTCTTTTTTTTTTTTCACTCTGTGTCAGCTCAGGGCTATCTGTCCTTTCCTCTCCGTTTTCTTCTTTTACCACACTACTTATCACTCTGGTCGTTTCTTGCTTGGATTATTGTAATGTTGTCTATGCCGGTCTTCCTCATTCTCAACTTCGTCGTCTCCAAACTGTTCAAAATACTGCTTTATGCCTATTAGCACATGCTTCCAAATTTGATCACCTCACTCCCCTCTTTCTTCACTTCTACTGGTTACCAATATAATTGAATGCAAGCTTTGGTACGAGGGGACATGGAATGAGGGTGAAAGGGGATAGATTCAGGAGTGATATATGGAAATATTTCTTTACTGAAAGAGTGGTGGATCCGTAGAATAGTCTTCCAGTGGAGGTGGTAGAGATGAGGACAGTATCTGAATTCAAAGAAGCATGGGACAAACACAGACGATCTCTAAAGGAGAAAAGGGGAATGTAGTGGTTGATATGGAAGGACAGACTAGATAGGCCATGTGGTCTTTTTCTGTCGTCATGTTTCTATGTTTCTAATTCCACTTTCAGTTTAAGATCCTTTATTTTGGTCCATAAAACACTCCATAGTAGGATTCCATCTTATCTCTCTTTTCTAATCATCCCTCCTGCATCGCCACATTTCCTGAGTTCTGTTCATGGTAATCATCTCTGTCTTCCTCTGGCTTCTCTTGCACACTATGAATCCACCAGATACTCTGCTTTTTACTTTCTCGGCCCTAGTCTATTGAGCTCACTTCTCTCTGATCTCCATCTCAAACTGTCAAACACCAGATTCAAATCTGTCCTCAAAACCCACCTGCTTTGTCCTGCCTTTGACTTAGATCCACATTAATTCAGACATCTACTTCTACTTCCTTTCCACCTCCTCTCATGGAGATATCCATCTTTACTCTATCCCCCCTCTTGTTTCTGTATGCAATTGTTTGTTTTTTGTTTTTTTTTAAATTTTTATTTAAACTTATCAAACATTCAAACATAACCAGTACCATAACGCATCCGTACATTTCGGTATACCTCCATTACAACCTCGTCATAACATCTGCCATTTTTCACAGTCTATACACTGCTTTCACCGAATGCCACTCCAACAAACCAACATATCAATAATCTTCCTAACTTTCCCCCTTCTCCCCTCTATCCTCTTTTCCTTCACCCCCCTCCTCCCTCTACCCCTCCCCCGCTCCCCCCTCACATTCCCTCCCTCCACCCAATCCCTATATCTCTTCCACAATTCTCTAAATTCCTTTACTTGATCCTGCTTGTAGGCGGCTATTTCGCACATCGTCCACAGTTTCTCCATGCGGCTCAAAAGCTCCGAAAGGGTAGGAGCAGCCACTCTTTTCCAGTGCCTCATAATCTCTCCCCTTGCTGCCCCTATACAGTACCCCACCATCTTATATACCTCCCCATTGCCCCCCACCATCATCTCATTCAAGATCACCATTGCTGGTGTCAATGTCACCTGCTGTCCTATTATTTCCCTTATTTTCTCCTCCCACCCTTTCCACATCTTCTGGACTACCGGGCAATCCCAAATTACATGTTTCAAGTCTCCTTTTCCCCTACATTCCCTCCAGCACTCCCCCGTTTCCGGTGTTTTAAAGGCTCTTACCCGCCATGGTGTCTAATACACCTGGTGTCTTACCTTCCAACTATTTTCCAGATAGGGCGTTCCAGGGGCTAACCTATTAGTCCACTTATATATATTATACCACCGTGCTCTATCCCAGCTACCCCCCCTTCCAGGGACTTTTCCCACTCTGCTTCCCCCCCTATGTTCCTCCCCTTCGCCTCCTCTACACCCCCTAGCAATTCAGCATACAATTTGGCAATCACCCCCCTTCGAGTCCCATGTTGCTTCATCATTTGTTCAAACCCTGTCGCTGTCCTCCTCAGATCTTCCCGCACTCCCCTCCGCTGCATGTATGTTACTATCTGCATATATGCCAAATAATCCCCACGCCTTATCCCATATTCTTCCTGTAGTGTGAAACTTTTCACCTCCCCTTTTTTATTCACTAATTGCCCTGACGTCACCACTCCCTTACTCTTCCAATCTCTAAAAGTCCCTCCCTGAAAATCCCCAATCCCCATAATATGCGTGTTCCGAGTGTATCTCTTCCCCTGTAACAATTGCTCTCTTGTTTTCAACCACAAAGCCTTTGTAAGTCCCCAAAACGGATTACCTGCCACCTCCTCCTCCCTCCTTGCCCCTGGATCCCAGATCCACGCCTCCAAGCTCTTACCCATCTGTTCCTCCTGCTCCAGATGTACCCATAACGGAACCTCTCCTCCCTCTTGCCAGCTCCTTAAGGCCCTTAACTGTGCAACGACATAATACTTTTCCAGCCACGGAATCCCCATCCCCCCCCTCCCGTTTGGTCTGATACATCGTGAGCCTTGACACCCTATGTGACTTTCCTCCCCAAATAAACCCCATCAATAAACTCAGCCCGTTTCAAATATCTATTAGGTACCTTGCATGAAATTGAACTAAAGAGAGAGAGAAAACTGGGTAAAATATTCATCTTGAGAACTGCGATTCTACCCAGCCAAGATAAATATAGACTCTCCCACCTTCGTAGGTCCCTCCTCACCTCTGACAGCAGTGGTATATAATTCCCCTGCCACAAATTTGTAGTAGAGTTCCCCATATGAATCCCCAGGTATTTATAAGTTCCTACTACCCATTTAAATGGAAAGCTCCCTTTTAGACTAGTCACCCACTCCCCTGGCAGATTGAATCCCAGGATTTCTGATTTACTCCCATTTATTTTATACCCTGCTACCGCACTATAACACGCTATTTCTCTCATCAATACCGGCAGTGAGATAAGAGGCTCTCTAATCGTAAAAATTACATCATCAGCAAAGAGCGTAATCTTTGTCTCCCTACCTACCGTTCATTAGCACCCCTTTTATATCCTGAGTCCTCCTCAGCTTTTCCGCCAACGGCTCTATCACTAAAGCAAATAAAAGCGGTGATAAAGGGCACCCCTGCCTGGTACCTCTCTCCAACTTAATCGTACCCGAATACCCCCCATTAATGCAAATCCTTGCCTTTGGAGCCCTGTACATCGCTTGGATCCACCTCACATAACCCGGTCCCAGACCAATCTTTTTCCAAAACCTTGAGCATAAACGGCCATTCCACTCGGTCGAATGCCTTTTCAGCATCAACAGTTATAAATACTCCTCTTTGCTCTGTTCTTTTGCATTTCCCACATTAAATTACAAATTTTTCGTATGTTATCTCCCCCTTGTCGGCCCATGATAAAACCTACTTGATCCGGATTAATCAATTGTGGCATAAACCCCTGCAATCTATTTGCCAGCATCTTAGCCAATATCTTTGCGTCTATGTTCAGTAACGAGATGGGCCTATATGACCCACAAGCCATGGGATCCTTCCCTGGTTTGGGTAATACCGTTATCCCCTCCTCTGTCATAGACGCAGGTATCTCCCCCCCCCCCCTTTTTTAGCACACTGTTAAACACTTCCACCATAAGAGGCTTCAAGTTTACTTGAAATACCTTATAAAATTTCCTCGTTAACCCATCCAACCCCGCTGCCTTCCCCTGTTTGAGCGCCCGAATAGCCTCTTCAATTTCATTTTCCTCAATAGGTCTGTCGAGCCACTCCGCTTCTTCCCCCGTTACCTTTGGCAACTGGCAGTCCCTTAGATATTCCTCACTCTTATCCGGTCCCCCTTGAACCTCGCTTCGATATAGCTGGGTGTAGTACTCCATAAATGTGTTCCTAATTTCATTATTCCCATGGACCAACCTTCCTGTCCCATCCCTTTATACTCCCTATTGATTGCTGAGCTCCTCTCCTGCGCAACCTGCACGCTAATATCCTTCCTGTCCTATTTCCCCCTTCAAACATCTCTTGCCTTACCACATTAAGTTCATGTGCTATTTTACTGGCCCGCAGCCGGATGGAGGTCACGTGATGTGTGAGTGAGTGAGGACGTGTCTCGCTCGCTCTGGGGCTGCCTCGGCAATTAATCTGCTATTTCACTTACTTTTGTCAGAGAAAATCACCTTCCTATGATTCGGAGATCACACACTATCGAGTGCAGTCCACAGTAAACCGCAGCGTTTGGATCTGATGCCGCTACTGGCGAAGAAAGACCGGGAGAGGCTGGCTAGAGCTGGGCCTTCATCATCAGCCATGCTGCAGCCGCCCTCGCCGGGTGTGGAGAGCACAGATTCCACGTCGGAAGAGCTGGCAAAAGAGGTTGTCAAGCTCCTTGACCCCAAGTTTGATCTTATAATGCAGAAGCTGGAAGGTATGGGGGAATCTCTGACAGACTTTGGGAAACGAGTGGAAGAGCTATAACAGCGTGTTTCGTGCGTTGAAGAAGGCGAGGGACGGTGAGATAGAGAAGCCGCAGAACACAAACAGTTGCTGCTGGGGATCCAACAGAAGCTGGATGTCTTAGAAAATCGCTCGCACAGGAACAATCTGAGGATTGTGGGTCTGGGAGAGGAAAAACCAGAACACGAGCTGCTTCAATTCCTGGAGAACTGGCTGCCAAAGGCATTAGGCCTGGAAGAGCTACGAGGTCAGTTTAAAATTGAAAGAGCCCATTGGCTGGGAGTCCAGCGAGAGACAGGGGGTCGTCCCCGTGTGGTGATCCTGAGGGTGCTCAACTTTCAGCATAAGACACAGATCCTGCAAGCATATCGGAAGAAAGCTGAACTCAAGCTGGACAATCAGAAGATTTTACTCTTACAGGATTACTCGGCAGCGGTGGCAGCCAAAAGGAGAGAGTTCTCTCCGATATGTGCAGAATTGTTCCATCGCAATGCCAGGTTTACTTTGGCTTTTCCGGCGACACTGCGGGTCTCTATCCAAGGACAGAACCACACGTTTGAACAAGCAGTGGCGGTGAAGCAGTTCCTGATGCAACTTAAAGGCAATGGAGCAGAGGACTGAGCGCGAGTTTGATCTGCATAATGTACATAGCAGAGGTTAAGAAGGCTCGGTGGGTGTGGAATAGACATGCGTGAAGAGTGTGGAGGTGAAAGGTGGAACTGAACTTTTAGGGAGACCTTTCGCCCCCAGATTTGAGATTGGATAAATGCAGGTTTTCTGTTGAAGGACTGCTATGCTATCGCACTATCCAGGTTTTGCTTAACATTGTATTGTCACCATTGGGATGCTGTTGTTGCCAATGTTGTTTACTATTTGTGCTGTTTAGGTACATAGTTGGGAAGAAGATGGACGCGGAGGGTGGGTTTAGCCGAGGCGGTCCTGCAGCGTCGCTTTGGGCCTCGGCCTCAGTGGAACTAACTGAGGGCCATGGTTGGTTTTGTTTTAAGGGGGTTTGGAGTTGGGGTAGGGGGGATGGAGGGATGAGCAGGGGATAGGGGGGGTTGGGAGCAACAAGTAGCAGTACGTGGGAGGGGGGTGAGGGGAGGGAGACAGTTGGGGTGGGGAGGTGTAGGAGTTTTCAGGGAAGATCCTACTGGAGAACACTGAAGAACTTGGAAGGGACTTGGGATGTCACGGGGAATAGAGGTTCTAGACATGGGCCGTGGAGATTTCATTGGCGTAGGGTAGAGGCTGGGCTGCCCTGCGCTGGTGTCATAGATATTGAATCATGGCTCAATAATTATTCTCTCCTGCTGAAGTATGCATCATGATTTGAGGTTAGTAACTTGGAATGTGGGTGGGATCAGTACCCCAGTGAAGAGGACCAAAATCCTGCAAGCCCTGAAGAGGGGGAAGGCACAGATAGCCCTACTGCAGGAGACCCATTTAAATCCCAAGGAGCATGCCAAATTGCAAAGAGACTGGGTGGGGAGAGTGGTGTCGGCCTCCTCTGTTGGTAGGCGGAGGGGAGTGGCAATACTTGTACATAAAAGTCTGACCTGTGAGGTTTTGGAGGAGGAGGGGGATCCCATGGGTAGATTTCTGTTTGTCCATGTTAGGATACAAGGAGAAGAACTGTTCATTGGGAACCTGTACGCCCCTAACATATATGACCATGCATTTTTTTGTAGTATACTGGATAAAGTCTTGGGAGCCCCAAAAATACCTTTAATTCTTGCAGGAGACTTTAATTGTCCGCACGATCCTGCTTTAGATAGGTCCTACACACAACCTCATAGGGGTTGGTTGAATAAAGGAGTGGGATATCTATGTGAAATGGGAGACTTGGTTGACTCTTGGAGAGT